>CP136869.1:11014640-11624917 GCA_033000465.1 Sciaenops ocellatus
CCATCAGGCCTGTTGTTAAAATTCAGTTCAGCATGTCTTTTTGCAGAGGTTTGGTGGTGGCCTGAATCCCAATAACAACCACTAAAAAATACCATGGTTTGTTAACTAGACAGGCCATTCTCTATCTGCAAGGTCATGTACTGTTGGCAAGATAAATGTACTTTGAGCAAGTTTATCGAACAGACACAGAATAAGACTAAAATAGGGAAATGTAAATCTTATAAAACACAAGTTATGAATAGATTTAGTAATTTAATGAAAAATGGAAATACCAACTCCCACTAAGTTGTTATTCCTATTCTAATAATGCATTCACAAATCAAGCAGGAACAGCTAAAGCTAACATAGGGGAGAGAGTCATGGATAGCCTTAGCTGAGGCTCAAAGGTTTTTTTCCGTGGCTGTGATCTGTAAATGATAAATATCCATTTTGATTAACCAGTTGACTTTGTTTTTCTACATAACTTGCGATAGTACCTAAATCCAAAATGATAAAGATAAAAACCAAGCTAAACTCTTGCTAACGGTAGCTAGCTTAGCTGAATAGTAACTGATAGCTATTTCAGCTTTTGACCCTACCCGAATTTTCATGAGTTGGTTTGGTTAAAATATCTTAAAATTGCATTTTGAGGTATTAGTTAATAATTACTATGCTCATAAACTACATTTTAAAGCTATAAAAACCTAAAACTGAACCTATTTGAAGTTCACAATTTGACTTAACTCTTGCTAACGGTAACTAGCTAAGCAGAGTAGCATCAGCTGCCATCTCAGCTTTTGACTCTACTGTAATTTAAGCAATTTATAATCTACCTTAAAATCACACATTTAAATGTACTAAATTGTAATTTATTTATTAATTAAATATATTGTAAGTATATTTAAATGAAAATCTTAAAAAACTTAATCACACTGTATTGATTGTGTTGACTACTAAAGTTTTGCAACAGGCTTTCTGTCTCAAACCTACTTTTACACTCGAATTACTAAGTGTTACAGTAGTATTGATGGATAAAGAAATGTGACAGGGTCGGTTATCTCCAGTATGTACATGGAGACATTGTCCTTTAAAGCTGTGCTGCTGGGTCTTTTCATTACGTCTGGCTATCAGCAGCCTTCGCCTAATATGCTCAGACAAGTTAGATTTGATTCATAGGCTGCTGAGCTCTATCTATTTTGCCACGGGCCTCTGTCATCCCACAGATATCAGGACTGAGTGGTGATATCAAATATCTTATAGTGGTTATAAATCATCTGAGAGGATTGAAATGTGGTGTGATATGAGGAGAGATATTTTACAACAGTGTGGATTATGAACACAGTGCTGTACAACATATATCCAGACATTTTGCTTCAGGTGAAGTGGTTTGTTTTCGTCCTATATGTGGTTTGTGTTGTCTTATTATTTTCTGAGTTGCTAGGACACTCCCAGTCTGTCCCGGGGGACCAGTTATTTCGATGTGGTTTATCCAGGGAGCAAGCTTACTATAGTTCACATAACTGCAACTTCAAATCCAGTTCATATACTGTATATAAAGGCAAATCACGAAGAAGAAGTCTCACATTTAGTTTGTTCACGTGTGTCATAATTACAATGGTGTGCAGAAAATAGGAGTGGAAACTGGTAGGTGCCATTACAGATGGGTTGTTTGAGGACCCATGCATCAGGTCCGATTTTTAAATTAGCCGGGAGGCGGAAGATTTTGATTTTAAAAACAGCTATTCAGAAACCTGTGGGTGATACGCCATCCATTCTTTATAACGTCAATAGTATTTGGACATAAACCAAAGTTTTGGGCAAATCAAAATTTTGACTTGATGAAGGCGCTAGAGCATATGTCAAGGGAACTTCAAAGTTATTACAGTTCATGCTGAAAAGCACATGAATGGGTGTACCAAATATCAGGCTAAGCCATAACAAAAAAAAGTTGTTTGAACCAATCAACCGTGGGGGCTTATGGAGACTGACTTGTTCTGTAGCGAGCCGTTTTTGGTACTTCCGCATTGGCTTCATTTCGCATCCACAGAGATTGCAACTTGATCTGAACACATGTTTTCATTCAGACCCTGAATCAATATATTTTCAACATCGTCATGAGCCATATTCCTCTCAATGACTCATACTGTATATTAGATTATAAAAGCAGAGACTTATCTGAATAATGAAAACTCCATTTCTAAAACTCTGCTTGAATGCCCTCTGAAACCAAATCATAATTAAAGTAAAAACTTATCCAAGGATAAAAGCTAATAGGACTGCCCAAACTAATATAACCCTGCAGTGGTGTCTCTTGTGCTCTCAGTAAAGGTCGCAATCCATTTTTCTTATCTCTGAGAACGTCTGAGTCATCTTGACAGAAATGGTGAAGGGTCAGCTTGAAGCAGCTAGTGCTGGCCCTCCAGTTCAAACTTTATTGACACTTGGAGCTTTTCTAGAGTTCACTAAAAGACTTGAACTCATCCAATAAATGGCAAAGTATTTATTGGATGAGATGTCATTTTGTAATACAAGCCTTTCTTTGTGCACACGGCTGCACAAGGATGGTTAAATGAGCATTTGGTGTTATTTGCAAAGCCTGTTTTTCTAAATTAATAATCTCAACAGCTGCAGCTGAGCGTAATTGGTCTAACATCAACATTTTCTGCCATCATCTGTTGTTGAATGAAATATATGCCTATTGATTCTAAATAATAAACAACTGCTCAGCTGTACTGAACCAACACACAGCTGCTACAGCCTTGTTTTTAGAGGTTCAGTTTAACATGAACTATAAGCCAGTGTTTCTCAAACTTTTACACCATGTACCACCTCCAAAAGCATCAGGCTCTCCAAGCACCACCATGATGACAGATGTTAAAACACAGCAGCCTAGGCTGACCCTATTCGGGTATGGACGGTCCACACAGGAGGTAGATTAATTCTTAATGAGATTATTTATTTAACCAATATTGTATGAGAGGGTGTGCTTTAACTTCACGACAGTGATGCGGTCTGTAAGCGTGCCAATAATAAGTTAAAGCTCTCCTTGAATGTATTACTGCACTTATACAACAATTTCCAACTTAAATAAAGTATAAAATCAAAAGGTTTTCAGATTTTGGGTCTGACTAATACCTCGTAAACAATCAGTCACAGCTGTAGACTCTTATATGTTGTGAAACCCAGTTTACTACTCCAGGAAGTAGTCCAAGCCTCAGAACGACCTGGCAACAGAGACGATTTCGAGCCCCAGACGACTAACGTTCATGGAGTTTCCCAAACTGAATAAATGTCACACATATGAACACAAAACTGAATTGCTAGTTCAGTTGTGTAGTGACAAAGATATCTGCTGAAAAAGATCACTTTTTTCATGGACAGATTTAGCTACCAAGTCTGTGAAGTTCACATCTATTTTTAAACTAATAGTGCTGTCAACAACTCACTGGCACAGCTAATGGAGGATGATCCAAACTTTTTCAATAACTGCAATGTAGTCCAAAAGTCCAAAAGTCAAAATGTATTGAAAAAGGATCGATGTAATCATTTCCAAAAATGAACAGAACTGCTTCATCAACCAGAGCTACTATGGTATGAAAGGAGTTTTCCTGATCCAAACTTCCCTGCCTAGTATTTTCTCATTTGGAGCCGATTGACGAGTGTTTTTGAACCATTCATTTTCCCTCCACTTCCTTGATAATGATCTTTCTGGTTTGTTATTTCTGTATGTGTTTGTTATGGATGCAGTTCAGATCACTGACTTTGATGACCACAGCGGATGTGATAAAATCATTTTTAAATCTAAAAAATTATTTTAAAATATTGATTTCTCTTGTGAGTAGCCGTATAATAAATGGAATGTACAGCAAGCTGGTCATTATTGTAAAATAAACAACGACAGGGTGATTCATTTCATTTTAAATTTTGAAGTACTTTGATAGTTTAAATTCATTTATTTCATAAAAAAGATATATTTCAGAGATTGTCTGATTTCTCTCGTGAGTAGCCGTGTAATAATTGGGATAATGTACAGCAAGTACCATAGTTTGAGAACCAGTGTGATAGGCTATTCATTAAGTGTTGCTGTCTTTTAAATTCATAGTTGATTTTAAAGTTACAGTCTCCAAAGTTTTAAGCACTTTATTTCGGAGAGAAGCGACACAAAGCAGGCTGTATATTCCTGGCTTTGGGACGCTGCCACGGCTGGTGTGATAACAGACGAAGTGTGATGTTTCTTTGTGACTCAACAGATGCTCGGAGGAGTGTGTTGGCTTCGAGTGGTTATTGAGACGAGGGAGTGGGAGCATAGCGGCTGGCTGCGCTTCTGTGTCTTTCCCGACAAATGTCAGCGGCTCTTGAGAGAAAAGGAAGTCAGAACTGTGTCAAATAGACGTGTCGAGGCAATCCATCTCGTTATTCTCCTCCTTCCCCTGCTCTGCTTCGGTTCAAGGTGAAACTAGAAGATATTCTAGGTCAAGGAGGAAGAGTGCCACCAGAGAGGCAAGGAAGGTTATGTTACATTTTTCGGGGAGGAAGGACTGTTCTTCTTTTACACTCTTATCTAAAATTAAATTACATTTCAGTGGAGACATTTCACTCCTTGGAGATTTGCGAGGTGTAAGAATAAGATGCGTTTACACTACTATGTTGGTAAAACAGTTTTCCCACTTGCACATGAAAGTGCAAAGAATGTGCTCTTGTACTGTCTGTCACCTCGCCATTATACCTGAGCTTTACCGCCTCATGACACAGAGAGCGTGAAAACATCCTCAGGTATTAAAGCAAGGTTGAACAGCTCTCTTATTCCTCTTCACATCTGTTTCATTCAGTTCAAATTAAACGGTGTCGGTAAAGGGGTCAGCGTGAAGGTCACCTCTGTTTTGCAGAGCCGAGATTTATAATGAGGACAATAACACCGTAATGAGGGTTGTGAAGGCTGTGAGTTGAGCACAAGAATTAATCTATACTATCTCAGCTGTGATTAAAGCAGTAATGTGTCCGCTTCGTCTTAGGGTGATGCTGATTAATACTCCAGACCATTTCTCAGTGCAGCAGGGGAAACAAAATGACTATTGGGGCGGAGGCAAAGCAAGAGAGAGATGCTGAATATCTAATGGGGGAGGTATTTTCCTATTTCTGTGACTAATTGACGTGACGGCTGTAGTCTGTAAAGTGCATTAGTGACATTTTTCCCTGTAAATTTGGCTCACATCCACCACAATTTATTAGGTTTGCAGCACTCCACACCCAGCTGTAATGAAACAAGCTGTTTGTAGCATTATTCAAAAGCTGCCAGTGTGATTGGCTGCTGGACTCCACCCAACCCTAAAGCTGCACTTATCAATATTTATATATCAACAATGAATCAAATCCTATGTGTAATGTGAAAAGAGTTGCTCGTAGTCATGAACTCATGGACAATTATCGCCCGACTCTGCAGCACTGCTCAACTTTTAGCATCTTTCAGCTCATTGTTTTGATTTTAAGGCCCACAATTTAACTATTTTAGTTTTGGTCTTGCTGTAGTCAACAGCTCTTCAAAGTGAAAGGCTAAATGACAAAGCCAAGCAACAGACAAAGTGAGTAGTTTCTGGTAAACATAGTGGTCCATTTATTGACCAAAGAGACACATATTGTGACCACTGACAGTATAAATAATGGACAGCGTATAGAATCTCTGGCTCTATGCGTAACTTTATGCCTTAATATAATTTGAACTGGGGACTTTTATAAAAAATCAGACTCAGCTGGACATTTTAACATGGGGGCTTATGGAAATTGACTTGTTCTGTAGCCAGCCTCGAGTGGACATTTGAGGAACTGCAGTTTTTGGCACTTCTGCATTGGCTTCACTTCACAGCCACGGAGGTTTCTGCTTAGTGGAGACCAAAACAGAGCTAAAACTTGGACGTGAATTTGCCAGGCGGAAGAATAATAATGTTGATCCGCCCGATGTGTAAATAGGCAATTGCTAAAACATCCTTGTAACAACTTAATAAGGTACCATATCGATATTGTACTTACATCGTGTTCCACTGCCCCCAAAAATAATTAATTGATGCAGGTTTAAATAACATCTACAATTGCAAAATCCATTCCCAAACTAGATACTAAGGTAAGATATAAGATATTAAAGATACATTAGGTATTGTACAACCTTTCAGTTCACCTGTGTATACTTTCGATTGCAATTGGATGCCGATAAGTTGCCTCACATATGTTATTGGTAAGAATCACCCATTAATCTTAACCAGCACAGGTTCTGGTTTGATTGTATCAGGGGGAAAAAACTGATGGGTTTGTTTGATTTTTAGAAAGATTTGTTGATTCTCCTCAAGCCACTCAAGTCTAAGTGAGTAGAAGTGTGAATACAGTTTCATGCTGAAGTGGATACCCAAATGGCCCTTGATCTGCGACCAAAGGTGCTTCACTCCACAGGTGCAGCAGTTTAATGTGGAGCTATGAAATTACCAAACAGGCACAAGAATGACTTGAGGACAAAAAAAAATGTCAGGCCATTTTCATTTGTATGTCTGCGGGAAAGCAGTGCCCAAATTGTTGTGTTATGATGACCCGCCCTTTAAATGAGGTTCATCTGGCAGTCCTAAATGTTTTACTTCATCTCGAGGACTGGAGATTTCCCTTGAGGCCAGGTTGTGTTGGTTCACTTTGAGCTTCTCTGCACATAAGAGGAGGAGGACGCTTAGTTGTTTGACTCGCTCTGGTCCCGCACTTCAACACCCAATCACACCTCAGAAAAGGGGGGAGAAAATCAAATGTCTGAATCATTCATTGTGGGTCAGAGGAAAGGTCAAGCCGGCCTATTTCTGGGTCCTCTGTTGCCGCAGTGACGCTGCCATCTTTAATTCATGGCGGTTGTCTGGGCTGTAGCCTGGAGCTGGCAGCTGAGTGACTGAGAGTGACCTGCCTGCCTGGGAATTCTCGAAACAAATTCTCTGGAAAGTCTGTGAGAAATGTGTTTGGTTACGCTCCTGTGGATGTCAGGTGGTTTCACGTCAGGTTCCCTCTTCAATCAAAGTGACCTCAAAGCCCCCAGACTCCCTGCGTCTAGCTCCTAGTAATTATTCATGTTTTAAAGTAACTTCAGATTTATTCTCAGGTGCATTACATTTGCCTTGAAGGAAAAGTTTGATATTTTGGGAAATACACTTGTTTGTTTTTTTGCCAAGAGTTAGCGTGTATGCTAAATGTGCTAAATATGAATCTGCAGCAACACTTGGACTGGAAAAAGATAAGGGTTGTGCGCCGGCTTCCTGGGCTGGTCTCGGCTGGTTGCCTGGTAAACTGCAGTACCTCAAATGGCCTCTTGAGGCCGGCTACAGAACGAGTCAGTCTCCATAAGTCCCCATGTTAAAATGTCCAACTTCACAGCAGAAATAAACATGTTTACAGCCTGGTACAAAAAACAGTTTTGGTCTCTATAGCTATTTTCCCCGTTCATGACAACTGTACTGAAGGTGAATTTTTATAGAACTCACCTGTTCAAATTATATTAAGGTTTAAAGTTATGCAGAATTAACAGCATGGCACCTGATTGCGAGGTATGTGTTGTTACAGGTGGCTTGTTTGAGCAATCAGGCATCATTCAGCCCACCTCAGGTCCACCGATGATTCACCTCTTTGCCAATTTTTAGATTAGCAGAGCCTGGCTACCTGTTTCCCCCTGTTTACAGTCCATGTGCTATGCTAAGCTAAGCTAAGCTAAGCTAACTGGCTGCTGGCTGTAGCTTTATATTAAGCGTACAAACATGAGCGTGATATTGATCGTCTTATCTCATTCCCAGCGAGAAATTACATTTCCCAAAATATTGGATTGTGCCTGAATGCACTGACTTCACATTTATCTGTAAGATAATATTAAAAAATCAGCCTCAGCAGGAATGTCGCAGTATTTTTGTGGTGTGAAAACAGCGTGATTCACCTCTGAAATGTAGGTCTACAGATTGTCACAGCCTTATTTGAACAGCTGTTCTAACCAAATCTTGTCATGTTTCGGAGGAAGGTGCATGAGGAATGTATGAAAATGTCGAGGATAGTGATGAACTCACCACGGCTGAATATGCTGACATGTGACATGCAGCTTTTGACAAGAACAGACCTTTTGGAGCCGAGAAAAGCTCGGAGCCATGTTTAATTTTAGCAGGAGAGTGCCTTAATGACACAAGCTGTTTAAATCTGCGGACATGGTGTCAAGCTGATGCTAATTTGCTTGCAGGTGATGTTCTTCCGCTGTCCCTGCTCCAGCCACACTCCCTTTTCAATTCACTTGCACTTTTATTGCCGTTGTCACCAGCTGCACTTTTCCAAAATGGCTTTTTTGGCTGGCAGTACAGGTGTGTGTGTGTGTGAGAGAGAGAGTAAAAATGAGTCAGGTGTCCTTGGTTGTATAATTATAATAAAAGATATGTCGGAGGCCCCAGAGAGTGAATGAAATATGTCCTAAACTGCAGCAGGCTCTGGGAGTGGCTGTCCTCGCTGCCAGACTCGCAGCATCCTCCTTGGCCCCTCAGACATCACAGATGGTATCCCGGCACCGGCCAACCACCTGTGAGGGGAAAGCGAACGATCGAGTCTCTGACTTCTTGTTCAGCCTTCGACTTTAGCCTCATAGGGACATATTTAATGTTCTAGGCAAGGTCAGCCAATCGCGGCCAGGCGTTCGAGACGGTCTCAAGCCGCTCCTGCAGACTGAAATCTGCTCTGAGATTTGTCACGGATGGCTTGAACATGTACACATGAAGATTATCTTAGATATTAATGTTGCTTTCATTTTTTCTAATGGGAAACTCTCAGGCATTAGTGCTTTTCCTTAAATGACCTTAAATGAGCTCTTCCCTGTAAACACACACCCCTGAGGCTAGACACCCGTTCTGTTATGTCCCTGACACGCTGTGCAGCTCAGATCTTAGCTAAAGGTGAATTGTTTTGGTGTGTTTATGTGCGTTGATCCTTGCTTACTTATACACTCACTGCCCTTAATAGCAGTTAGTTGTAATAAGGCAGGCAGGGGGTGTCATGGGAAAGTGTCTCTCAGGTACACAGCTGTGGATGGAGGCTTTGGAGAGGTTTAGGCCACACTTAGATGATCCAGGTTCCCATTTCGGCACGCTTTTCCGGAAGTGTTTTAATGCAAAAGCTCCGTGGCATATGGCACCTAATTTGCAAAGACACACTGAGAAACACCGTGAGATCTCATTTCCCAGCCTTGTGAGAATACAGGCCTCTAACTAACCAGTATATCATGTTAAAAACTGTGAACTGGCTTACTGCATCCATTGACCTTCTGGATTCTCCCTGAATACTGTAGTTATAAATTAGGTCACACAGTGCCTATTTTGGGAGGTGAAGCTGCTGCACATTTACAGCACCTGTGGGTAGCTTCGCATCTAGTGCTGCTTATTTTATCAATTAATCCGACAGTTGATGAATTGATTAAGTGAATGAAATGTCCCAAAACCAGGGATGTTAAATTTATAATGATATAACATTTAAGAGCCTGAAACTAGAGTATTTTAGGGCATTTTTACTTTCTAAATTATTAAATTATCTCAAGCTGCAAGAATGAGAGGATTTTGAATATATGCTGTAAATTTCAGTAAAGTATTCAGCAAGAATTTTGATGATCGTGTTAGTCTATAAGACAAAATGTAAAAATTTTACTAGCTTCAGAATTTTAGCATATTTTAGCCCATTGTTTTAGTGTCAAAGCATGTTTTGGTTCTATTTTCAGAGCCAAAAACAGCTGCTTTTAGTGAAAAAGCTCTAATAAACACTCACCTGGTCAGCATAAAATAGACAAACAACTAGCTGGTAAACATAGTGGAGCACTTAGCAGCTAAAAAGTCTGATATTTCCCACAGGAGTTAGTGGACACAGAGCCAAACAGAGAGTGAATATCGGACTTTTATTCATCAGGTAGGCATAAAAATGATGTCAAATGTATGCTAATGCTGCTTTGTTATCTACTGAATGTGTTAATACCAAGTGGCAACTTTTGTAGGTGTAAAGTGAAGCCAAAAACTGCAGTTCCTTAAACGTCCACTTGAGGCTGGCCACAGAACGAGTCAGTCTCCATAAGTCCCCATGTTAAAATGTCCAACTTCACAGCAGAAATAAACATGTTTACAGCCTGGTACAAAAAACAGTTTTGGTCTCTATAGCTAATTTCCCCGTTCATGACAACTGTACTGAGTCTGAATTTTTATATAACTCACCTGTTCAGATTATATTAAGGCTTAAAGTTATGCATAATTAACAGCATGGCCGCTTTAATTGACAGGTGGGTGACGTTACAGATGGCTTGTTTGAGCACCGAGGCTTTATTCAGCTCGCCTCAGGTCTGCAGATGATCCACGTTTGCTGATTTTTAGATTAGCAGGACTGCCAACATGGCGGCGGGCAGAGCCCCCACAATCACATCCCCACATACTGTCTATGGTTTTCTGAATATATTCAGGTTTTGGACTCTTGGTCAGGAGTTACAGCTCCTTAACCATCAACTAACTACTTGGCTAATTAGTTAAATGCCAAATCGACTGATTGATCATTTTACTGTAGTACTACTCACATCAAAATGAATGAATGGGTGATATTTTTTAATATAGCTAGACATTTATCATGCCACATTAGGACACAAGATAAAAAAATAAAGATTACACTTTGAACAGGTTGAGATTTAAGAGTTCGACATAAAAAAAATCAACTAAAAAGCACACTCAAATCATCTCTGTTGATCCACTAAATCCCGCAGAGGCTGCACTTACTCGACTAACAGCGAGTTTCCCTTTGATGAGCTCCCGTGATTGATCCGTGATGAGGTTGACATGGCAACAGAGCATCATCACTCAGCGAGCAGTGTGTTGGAAAGGTCATTATGTTTGTGAAATTATCTTGTACGGCGAGAATTACACGAGACAATGTGGCTATTCTTTGTCAGGATGCTTCCTGGACACATTTTTTTCTTACTGAGCTCTGACGAGTCTAGCATCCTTTTTTTCTTCTTCTGCCTGAGGTAATCAGCGGCATCCACTGTGATTGCATTTTAATTAAAAGCCGCCATTTTAATCATCTCTGGCGTGGCGTTGGAGAAAGAGGATGTGGCGTTATCAATCCTATGTCCCTGCCTATCACACGTGCACACGCATACAGTCACGCACACTCACACGCAATGTTTCACTAACCATGCTTGGCTGGATGCTTCATTAAATGGAAGGTCGTAATTAATATTGAGAGCTGACAAGGCCTCCCAGAGAACCCAATGAATTAAGTAGGGAAGTGATGAGGAGGTAAAGTTGAATGGACTGACACTAATTGCAGAGCGGTGAGATGCTTGATCAAGAGGGACTGTGTGGCTCTTTCGGCTTCAAGTGGACACTCTGTATAAGTTTGGACTTAAATGTTTTTGTTGTCTCCATCCAAGTCCTTTCATACTCATATCTTCAAATCATTACTATATTTTTTATTATATCCTATCTTCCTTCCTGTATAACACTGCTGTACAATGCATATATAAGCCCACATTAAACCTGCATTTATTTATTTATTTTTTGGCCACTTGAGGGCAGTGCAACAAACTCTCAAAACAATACTGATATATCACCTTATCAAGTTGACATGGCGTATCTGTGACGTCACCCACGGGTTTCTGAAGAGCCGTCTTTAAACTCAATCAATCAAAGCAGCCACACTGTTAATTCTGCATAACTTCAAGCCTTAATATAATTTGAACAGGCGAGTTATATAGAAATTCACTCTCAGTACAGTTGTCATGAACGGGGAGATTAGCTATAGAGACCAAAACTGTTTTTTGTACCAGGCTGTAAACATGTTTATTTCTGCTGTGAAGTTTGACATTTTAACATGGGGACTTATGGAGACTGACTCATTCTGTAACCAGCCTCAAGTGGACGTTTGAGGAACTGCAGTTATTGGCTTCACTTCACAGCCACAGAGGTTGCCACTTGATGTTAATGCATTGAGTAGATAAGGTCTCCACCTTAGCACATTTAGCAAATATCAGGCTCTTTAGCTGCTAAATGTTCACCAGCGGTGGGTTGATGCGGCGTTAGTAGTACTTCGAACACTGTACCGGACCGTTGTGGGGAAGAGGGAGCTGAGCCAGAAGGCAAAGTTCTCGATTTTCCGGTCCACCTGTGTTCCAACCCTCACCTACGGTCATGAGCTTTGGGTAGTGACCGAAAGAATGAGACTGCAGATACAGGTGGCCAGAATGAGCTTCCTCCGCCGGAAGAGATAGGGTGAGGAGCTCAGACGTCCAGAGGGAGCTCGGAGTAGAGCTGCTGCTCCTTCGCGTTGAAAGGAGTCAGCTGAGGTGGTTCGGGCATCTGATTAGGATGCCCCCTGGGCGCCTTCTTTAGGAGGTGTCGGACACGTCCAACTGGAAGAAGACCCCGAGGCAGACCAAGAACCCGCTGGAGGGACTACAGAGCCCATCTAGCCTGGGAACGCCTCGGGATCCTCCAGGAGGAGCTGGAATGCATGGATAGATGGGAAGGAGTGTCATTATCTGCTGTGTGTTAAGTCCATATGAAGTTTTCATCCAATAGCAGCATTTTAGAGTCTACCAAACTTAGTCCGTCCATGAAAATGAGGGATGGACGGGGTACAAAGCAATAGTCAGGTAGGAGTTCTCGGTAAAGCAATTTGTGTCCTTGGTTTTCGAGCAGCAAGTTGTTTCTCTTCAGTTCAGAACATTCTGCCCTTTAGTTTTGTTCTGGAGAACTAAGCGACCTTACAGCTCCGTTATGATGCCTCACTCTACATCATTAAATAGCCATTTTGCTGACATATTGAAGCCATTATCTCCAAAAGGTGTAATTTCATGAAATGTGCCCTCAGCTTCCAAGCAGAAATGACTGCACATTGTGTCTGTATAATCAACGTCTCACATAGGACCAGACTTTGATAATTATAACACAATAATGACCCTAAATGACGGATACGCAATGAAGAAACTTCAACAAACTTGTGCCGCCTGAAAAGTTTGTCTCATCCTTACCTGTCCTGATTATCGAGCCTCGTCTATGTGAATTGATTAACAGACTCCTTGCACCTATCTCTTCTCATTATTAAAGAGGTCTGACAGAGGCTTCTCCTCCTCCTCCTCCTCCTCCGCCTCCCTCTCAGCCTGTTCTTTATTCACGGTCATGAGTTGCTCATCACTGTCCATCGAGGCCACCGGGCCAAGAGGGTGCATCCAATTACGTCACTTGTCCTGATGAGCTGAGGGAAAGAAATAACAAAGATAAAAGACTCGAAGAAAGAGGGCTGAGGCTTGGCCCAGTTGTTTACAGCACTGCAAACGCCAGAAACTTTCTATTTGAATCTGTCAAGAAGTTATTGAACAAACCCAAATGCTTTGTTCACGTCTCGGCTGCAGGTCTGGTCATTGTCTGGACTCGTTTTGACCCCGAATGTGCCACTTCTTTCAGTACAAGACAGAAAATAACACTTCAAGAGGAGTCTTTTCTACCCACCACACTTTATTTTGTTCTCAGCTTCATCTTTTCCTGGAAATGTGTAAATGTGTTGGATCACCTGTGCAGAACAATCGGTCCTCTGCTCGCTGCAACTCCCACATGTGAAATATGAACACAGGGAACAGCTACCCATAATGCTCCTGCCATCTGTTCATTTATTAGTCTGGAACACCCAACCCTAGTCCAAAGCATTAAAGTTCATTAATATTCATACAACATTCATATATGGAAACGTTGTCCATGGAGTTGGGGTATTAGTGTCAGAGACAGGATAGGAGAAGTCGCACTAATTGATGATTGATGGCTCTGCCATTAGCAGCAAGGCCCACAGCCAGAGTTAATGTAGTACTAAGCTGTACTTTTATAGAGTCGTGACATATTTAGAAATTGTGACTGAGGGCTAAATTTGTACTGCAATTTAGTACATTTTCTGCACATTCAGTCAACTATTGTATATACTATATATGCTCATTGCCTCCATTTATATCCAATATTATGTTTTCCTCGCTGCTCTTTAAAGTAAACCTGTTGCTTTAAGCTTACAGGGATTTTTACGATCAGTTTAGTCCGTTGCTAATTTTATTTACAGATAAAAGGAATGCCATTTTGGCATATAGACTTGTTTGCTTTCTTTCTGAGAGTTAGATGAGAAGTGTCTGTACCTTAAATATGAGGCAGCAGCTGGCAGCCAGTTACCCTAGTTTAACCTGCAGACTGTAAACAGCTAACCTGATGCTATTTAAGGTTATCTCAACCTTAAATTGTTGTTTTTACCCCATTTTTGTACTAATTAAACAAGAAGATATAATGTGTAAATTAGTGAGCTTTAGAGGTGCTGAAAGTGAATGTTATTAGAGTTAGGTTAGGTGTTTCAACAAAATCCAACTCACATCTGTCAGTTACAAATGAAGCTAAACAGCAGATGGTAAGCAAGTAGTATCAATCTACTCATCTAACTCTTTGCAAAAAGCAAATAAATACACTTCCCAGAAATGCTTTAATCAGTTAATTATTTATTTGATTAATGTTTTCATAGTTTAGACTATAAAATATTCAGTAATGGTGAAAATGCCCACTCTCATGTGTGTACCTTAAATATGATGTGCTTAGTTTGACCTACAGACTGGAAACAGGAGGAAATGGCTAGCTTGACTCTATCTTAGGTTATCAAAGCCTTAAATTACTTTTACCCCTTTGTTTTTGTAATGATAAAACATGAAGATATAACGTGCGACTGTGAGCTTTACAGGTGATGAAAGTGGATTTCATTTGTGCCCCTAAGCTTTAGCTTCATTTGTAACTGACAGATGTTAGAGTAGTATCAATCTTCTCATCTAATTCTCAGCAATAAAGCAAATAAATATACTTCCCAAGTGATACTTGTTTGTATAACCAACCATACGAAACCCAAAGGTATTCAACTATTCACATATAAGGATAAGATGGGATAAAGATGCTGTCATTTTTGTTTGCTACATGACTTAAACGATTATTCCAAATCACCGTAGAGCTTATTTTTTGTCTATTGACTTCTCATTAATTGACTAATCACAATATTAATTGCATATCCTCTGGCTCATCTTCCAGGTTGCCTGTTTGAAGACGAGCTCTGTACACCATATGAGTTCTGCGTCAATGGTAAGTCCGATATATGTCAGTACATACACCCACCACGCCTCATTATATTGTATATCATCCCCTGTGGTATACAACCATCATCGACCCGACACAGTTGGAAAGCTGTCCTGGCTATTTTTAATCATTCAGGGATTTATAGATTGATGGACGGTCATTGGAGAGCTAACTCACAGTATGTGTTACAGCTCAGTTAAGACATATGAGTCATGTTTATTAAAAGCATCTGCTGTAACAGTAAGAAACAACATTATAACAATAGTTTATCTATAAAGGCTTTGTATCTTTACCAGTATATAAAGGTTTTCCCCCAATCCCCGAACGGTCGCGACCTCGTCTGCAAACCGTCTTGTGAAGATGGATGTGTCTGTGTCAGTGGTTGCCATGACGACTCGTCACCTGATGAATGGAGGATGTTGGGTGAAATGTCGGGGCTCTTTCACAGTGTGGCATTCAGCCGAATCACACAGCACACAGCCGGGCTTTTAATTTTGAAAGGAGGGGGATTGATAACATGTCGATATCGAGGATCATCTTCACGACGGAGCCATCGCGAAAGGTTAATGTATTCTGCCATATAGTGGACATTTTCGACACAGCGGCGGTTCAGGATAACGTGTCCGTACATGCTTACTCGAGATCCACATACAAACATCCCAGTGTATGCTTTTGGCCTCACGAGCATAATGCTCTGAGGTTTGTTTGTTTGAGTTTTGCTCACTGCGTTTACTTTCTGCAGATTCATCATACAATCAATGTCAAACAGATGAAACCAGTAAACTCGTTGGATAGGATTACATGAAAACATACTGTGACCTATAGGAAACAATATGGAGTGTAACACGCAGGACAAGTACCAGCTGAATATGTATGTAAGGATGAGAATGACCTGAAATGCACGATTTTGTACAATACAACTTAGTTTTCATGCTACTTTGTTTGTTACTGACCTCCCTGGTTTCAACTTTTTCCTTTTTTTAATCATGGCTGCAAACAAAGCAATTATTTTCAGCATCAATTAATCGGCTGATAAGATGAGAAAATAGTGAAAAATAACAGTTATAATTTTCCAGAACTCAAGGTGACATCCAGAAATTGCTTGTTTTGTCAGTCTAGAAGCCAAATATATTCAATTTACTATTATATTAAACTGTCAAAACAGTTTTCAGATAAATTCTCTGTTGCTCTACAGATTGAATATTAAATGTTCATCAAAGTATTTTGTCAAAGAGATGACATCTACAATCAGATAAAAAACACACACAAAAAAGGATAAAAACAAACAGTTGTTTTTACGGTAAAAAACAAACAGCTTATACTGTACTGTTATACTGTTTTTACCGTAATAAATACAGTATAACGTTTTCTAATATTACGGTAAAAGGGCATTAGTACTGTTGATTTCACGTTTTATTCCATATTCTACCATATAAATACTTTATAACAGTTTTGCCGTATAATTGACATGAAAATACCATATGAATAGTATAAAATAAAGGTTTTGCTATGAAATATTACAGCGTTTTACTGTACAATTAACAGTCTCAGTACAAAATACTACTGTATTCTCTATAAATTCCTTTAAAATGCCATATAATTAAAGGTTTTGCCATGAAATATGGCGGTATTTTACAATAATATAGAATAAAAGTATAGGTACAGGGTCCTAAAATGAATATTAACAAGTTGAAGAAAATAATTTGATGGGAAAATATCACTTTCATGTCTGTACAGTAAATACAATCAGCAGCCAAAAGCTTATCTTGGCATTACAAACTGTACGAAGCTAGGCTAGCTCTGCCCAAATGTAACAAAATCCTATGAAGCTTCAATCAAACGATCAAACAAATGAAGGTAACTCGTTAATTAGTGAGCGTTAGAGGTGCTGGTTGGAGGATTTTGTTAACTGTTTCACCTTTTTTCCAGTCTTTATGCTAAGCTAAGCTAACCAGCTGCTGGCTGTGGTTATATTTAGCATACAGACATGAGAGTGGTGTCAGTCATCTGTCGGTTTATGATCTGTGGTGGGGTGAGATCTAATAGTGAGGGGTGTAGTTGGAAGTTTTTGGACTTGCAGCATGTTAGAGAAGCAAATTTGGAGATCTCTACCCTTATTTCCATATTAACCCAGTTTAGGAGGAAAAACCGCAGAAGAGAAATATAAAAAAAACTGACTTTAATTACACAGTCTGGTTTGGTACAGAGGCGAGCTATGTGAAGCCTAATGGAGGGAAATTGCTGACACCTCGACAGAAAAACCCCCAGAGGCAGAGAGGAGGCTTGTGGTGGGTTTGGAAGTTCCCTATTACATTAGACTATCACGCCAGGCTATTATGTGGTCATTTCTTTGGAGATCTGATGTGCCTCTTTTCTCACATCTTTTCATCTTCTATTTTATTTTATTTTTTTTACCACGCTTTGGCCCAAGGAACAGAACTCACATTATCCGTCTCACACTGAAATGTAATTACAGGCGCTATGCTCGATAAAGGCAAATATATACAGGCAAGAAAGACTAATGTTGGATTAATGTTGTACCTAATATGCAAGTAATGAGATATTATTTAGCTGCTTCATAACCCTCTGTGCATATTCAGTCTACACTCTGTCACTCTCCATCGGACTCCTGATGAGCAGCAGCCACGACGACACAGACAGAGGATGAGTGGGAGTAACTAGGTCTGCCACTTCAGCTCTTCCCCAGATCCCTGAAGGAGTAACCTGGTTTATTCTGGGCTGGGCCAACCGTGCTCACTTCCTCACCCGTGCTGTTGCCATGCAAGGGGAGGGAAGGGGAGGCAGGTGGGAGGGGGGTTTCGAAAAGGAGGTGTTGTCAATCAGCACCATTTTGAATGTGGTTGCATGTAAAGGAAGATTTCATTCTTGTTTATAATTTTATGTGGCTTTTTTCTACACAGATAAACAGAAAAATAACCTTTATTGTCAAAGAAAACAGATCTCTACAATGTGATCTAAATTCATTACAAATATAGAATATTAAATATATGTTTGCATGAGTAATCGTCCCACTTTAACACCTATATTAGCACTGGTGCAACCAATTGACCGTTAGTTAAACATTTTAGCTACTGCTGCTGCTGTTCTCAGACAGCATATATGAATAATATTCACGGATTTACCCAATTTATTAACAAATAAATAAATCTTATTTTTTTATTAGTTATCATCAACAACAGTTAAGTTTTAAGCAAATAGGACAAACAATCAACAGAGAAGAAACTTATATTAAAATTAAATATACATATTCAAACCTTCAAGTAACGAGTAACCAAACACAGATCATAATTGTACGCTCCAGACTGTGATATTGCATAGAAACAAACAATACTCTTCTATGTAGTACACTATGTACTTGGTGTAGTGCGCGAATACTCAGTGAATATAGCTGTTGTGCACTTATTGCAACATTTTACCGCTTCTTTTTCTTCACCGAATTGCAACTGGGTAGAGCATTAGCAGCAACATTTGACCGCCAATATATAAATATAAAACATATAAACAACAACATTTGTATATTTTGGTATTGAACGAGCAGTTTCCTTGGCAGCCATTTTCTCACTGACGGTGGTCCCACTCCTTTCGCTACGTAGCCAAAATGGCGACCACTGAGAGGGGGAGAACTGTCCAGCGTTCCACAATCAACTTCGTGTATGAGTCTCTGATTTCACATACAAGTAAACAAAAGCTGGCTTCTTATTTCTAACAGGCAGAACCCTGTAACATGTGAGTGGTATAATGGTAAAAAACGGAGGCTGAAGTTATATTCCAGGCATTTGTATCTTATTCTTTTGGTCACTTCTCAAAGCTCATGACCATACGTGAGGGTTGGAACGTAGACGGACTAGAAAATCGAGAGCTTTGCCTTCTGGCTCAGCGCCCTCTTCCCCACAATAGTCCGGTACAGCGTCTGCAGTAGCGCCGGCACGGCACCAACCCGCCAATATAAATGAGTCCATTTTTGGATAAAGTTCCCCCAGTGTGTTCCTCTAATGTAGCGGCTATTGTGTCATTGATTAAGTAGGTCAATTACCGTCCTCCATATATCATTTGATCACCCTCTGTCAAGTCTGGTTTTGGCACCAGCCTCTTCAAATCTTTATTTCCATCTTCAGGGGAATACTTTCCTAGAGGTTCCTCTAAAGGGATATGTGATTACCCCGAGACCGGAAATGCATTTTAATTTGACTCTAGAGTCTGTGGCTTACTGCTATGATAAGCTAAAGCTAAAGTACAGCAGATAAGTGCTACATGTTTCCCCGGAGGGCACCGGTTGGCTCCTATTAAACACTTAACCAACAGTGTTTTATCGATCGGTGGTTATCTTGCCTCCACTTGGGCCAATATTGCCTGAAACGTCAGCAATGTATTTTAGATTTAAACGATTTAGGTGATGCTTTTATTGATCAAAGCTCGCAACAAGTTCAACTGCAGCATAAACACTTTAAGTAACCACTGCGAAATCTATAACGCCAAACAATCTGCATGGGCAGAGAAAGGCCGGAGATGATCAAACATAAAGTGATATGTGAAGAAACAGTAAACAGGGTAATAATATACCTAATTTATATTCCACAGCCAAATTGAATAGGCAGTTTTGATGTCTGGTTTATCTTTATTAATTTCTGTATTTAAATGTAGATTGCAGTCCATGCATAAAAGTAATTATCATTTCAAAGCCACAATTTTGACATTAATAAAGGACCTGAATAATCTGAATAACACTTCATTAATCATATCCTGATCACTTTAGCTTTTGTTTCTCTTCTTTTCTTTATTAGCAGACTACATCTGGCCGGTCTCGGTGCATTGATTCGGGCCTATTCATTTTCATGACACGAGTTGCACAAGTAATACACCTGTTCCAATACGTCTTAATTTGTCTCTCGGGTCCGTTTTTCCTCCCTCCCTGCCGAAGTACAGTCTTTTTAGAAATGCTTTGCTGACTGTCAGCTTTACTGTTTGCTCCTGTTATCCCGGCGCATTAGCTTTCACAGTTTAAATAGCTTTAGCAGCAGCCGGGTGTCGCACTGTCTGTCACAGTGGGAGGAAGGAGAGGCGATGGTGTCTGGATTTAGAGCTCCTTCTCTGGGCTGAAAATCTTCTTCATTCCTGTCAACATGGAAGTCATCCAGACATAGCTTCACTTTAGCGGGAATGACACTGATTTGCAGGATTGTACATCTAAGGATTGATTGATTACGTGGCCTGTTTTATGCATTATTGATCACATCGATCGAGGTTCATTTGCATTGCAGTTGCCATTTGTTCGTCACATTGACAGCATTAGCCTTGTCTTGCAAGGAGGCACAAATTGATCTATTGTCAGCTTAATATTTCCTTAAACCTGACGGATGATCGTTAGAGAATCACTGTGCTCTGCTCTGCTTGATAGACTTTGCTTCATTCCCAAACAGCCTTGAACGTGTCGGACCTCCATAGATCTTTGAATCTACACAGATTCACGTCTGTTATCTGCTTCTATATTTTTAGGCGGAACTCTCTGATATTTAATTGCGCTGCATTTTTGTGTCATTTTCACGCTGCGCTCCTCCGAGCCTGAAATTAAAATGTTTTTTGCTGTCAGAAATAAGAGGAGGCGATGTGGGTTTCCTGCAAAATGTCAACTACTGTGAACCATTGTTGCTCGTTTTGATGATCTCAGTATGGTGAACACACACTATAAAGTGACAGAACAAGCTTGCTTTGTGATTCATCACGCATGTGGCTCAGCATCACCTCGATCAATCAACTTGCTACGTTTTCTGTGTTGTAAAATACCCCCTGACTTCTATTTTAACACACTAAATCCCCGTGTGTTTGTGTGTCTGGTTGCTATCGGGAATGTCCCTGACAACAGAGGAGGAAGTAACATGTTTAAATAGTCGCCCGTTGCTGTGGAAACCAATGAGGGGATGCAGAGCATCAAACATTTAACAGTTTTCCGTCACTTGTTATGTCACCAGCCTCCCCTCGGTTCTTACATAATATGTGTTGTTAGTGTCTAACTGGGAAAAAATAAATCATGCCAGAAGTCCTTGACAAAATCTTATTTTATCATATTAACCGTGTCACTTTTGGAAAGGGTTTGTTGGCAAAGAGTAACGAGACAGTTGACGTCTTGTGACTCAGACACGTCTGTGCGTCTCTCTGTAGGTGGGATGTTTTCCTCTTGCGCTGTTTGAGATCCCAAAAATAAAGCTGAGGGTTGCACTGTGTTGTCTATGCTAATTCACCACCTCCCACAGGCTTTTTCCTGTACCGAGCTGTCATTTAACGGGTCACGGGCAAAATGAGGGGAGGGGAAGTCAGGAAAACACCAGCTTCTCGCTTCGAATCGGAATTTAGAGCCTCGTCTGACATTGCATTATTATCTTTGTATAATTATCAGTCACCGAAGTGTAAACCGAATATGACGCTGTAATTATATTTCTTCAGTCGAATGTGAAAACTTTGGTGAATATTTCACTATTTCTTGATGCAAAGCTCGACATCCTCAAACTCGCCTCATTATGACATCATTTAAAATACAGTCGACTCTGTTCAGCTACAGACAGTTCACACAGAAGGCAAATTAATTCTTAATAAGATTATTTATTGTTGAATCATAAACAGAAATGCTTCAAGAACCAGAGCTATTGTAGTATAAAAGATCCGTTCATCTCTCTTCTGGTTCAGGTTTATTCTTCATAAGAAGATTGTTTGTTGTTGACTGTTCCAGAACCAGAGCTACTTGGGTGGAAAAGGGGTAATCGTGATCTGCACTTCTCTTCCATATATTCAGAGTTTGGAGCATGAACGGGGAAATTAGCTATAGAGACCAAAACTGTTTTTTGTACCGGGCTGTAAACATGTTTATTTCTGCTGTGAAGTTGGACATATTAATATGGAGACTGACTTGTTCTGTAGCCAGCCTCAAGTGGACGTTTGAGGAACTGCAGTTTTTGGCACTTCTGCATTGGCTTCACTTCACAGCCACAGAGGTCATCTGCATGAACATGATATTGAAGTATTACAGGAAATTTAAATTACATTCCTGTGATCTCATAGTTTATTTTCATTTAAAAAAGGTGTAGTATTTTGTTAATTGTTTCTAAATTAGTTTATTTAATTAAAAATATATATTTCAGATATACCACTCGAGGAGGTCTGCGTACCCCCAGTGGTTTTTGTACCACAGTTTGTGAACCAGTGACCATAAATCCTTTGATATCTATGCATCCTTTTTTATATACCTGGTGTAAAAATGGCTATGGAGCAGACGAGCTAACCCCTATTCTACCGAGCCCAATGTGTCACTGAGCGTCAATCGTACCATTGATGTTTGCTGTCGTTGTCCGACATCTTGGGGCTAATTAATGGGACTCTGTGGTGCGTGATAACGTGTTGATTCACATCATTAGATCCCATCTAATCACAGTGGCATCCTCACACATACTCTCACATGGCAGTATGCATGATCGCACACACATGGCTCAGATCGAAACGGCAGGATTCATCTCCAGAGATCATCTGCGAGGTGCTTTTCATTTAGTGAGTTTAGCCAACGAGATGCACGGATTTATCTCTCCAGCTGAGAGAAGGTGACAACGCGGGTCATTTATATTCCAGGCGTTACATCTGCACACAGCTTTCTGACCTCCCGAGCCTCAGCATCTCTTCTAGAGGTCTAGACCAGCCATTGAATTACGGGGCTGATAGGGACTGATGTGGCGTGGGTTGCCTAGCAACCCATATCGAGTGAGGCGGGAGGCCTACTGATTGGGAGATTACCAGGGTCCCTGATAAAGTCCTTCCTGCCATGAACGGCTGCTTATCGTGGTGCTGTCAGAGGAAAAATATCAGCTATTAGCTCCCCCAAAACAGGCAGTTCGAGTTACACTGCAGGTGCCACACACCATTACAACATTTCAGCTGTCATTTTACTTCATCATCATCACTTTGAGCTGTGAAATGTGTCCCTCATGAACATGTTTTTTTAACCATTTTGCTCCGTAGATGGAGTGTTTGGAAGATGCCAGGAGCTGGCCGGCGCAGACCTGTACACGTACGATATTTCTTCCTCTGCTCTGCAACGCCTCAGGATCCTCCTGCAGAAACTGGCTCACAGAGGTACACACTGCCCGTTTGACTGTCTGTCTTTGTCCAAGTGTCTTTTTTTTTTTTTTTTTCCCTCTTCCGCAGTCTTTATCAGTCATGTACAGGGCTTACAGCAAATGCTTGTCAACTGCCATTGTGTGAAGCAAGCCAAATAAGCCAAGCTGTCTCTTTGGCTGGCGTAGCACAACACTATTGAGCTAGAACAGGTCATTTGACTCATATTGGGCCATTGTTTTGCAATCATCGCCTAACTCCGGCAGCCAATCTAATTGGCTTGTACGCTGGTAGGACATTTAGAGCTAATTTTGTGGATGAGTAACTGTGAGGTGTGCGGTGTAATCACATTAGACAGTCTCTCTTACTCAATCAATGGCAGAAGCTAATGTGTTTGTTATAACAGGTTACAACTTCAGCGGCATTTACACTATGACGTCTTCATAACGGGACTAGCTATGCAGCTCATTACAGGAGGATTTTAAGAACATGAAGCCATGCTGGAGTCATGCTGAGAGTTTTAAAGTCTCATCAGCACACCTCCTCAGCTCTGACACCTTAATATGGCTGATTTTATATTCATGTCTTGGACTGGCTGTGGTAGACAGAGCTTCTTCTTCTTCTTCTTCTTCCTTGCTGATGGTTATTACAGTGTGAACACCTACAGGCAGGTCTGCTGTTATGGATCCATCGCTGTAACTGCTAAACAAACAGCTCTGGGTCATCTATTCCAAACACTGACAGTATAAAGAATGGACGGCGTATCCGTGACGTCACCCACAGGTTTCTGAGGAGCCGTTGTGAAGCTCAGATTGTGTGGTGGCTCTGTCCGCCGCCATGTTGGCAGCTCTGCCTCTGCTGCCTCCCGGCTATTCTAAATATCGGCAAAGATGTGGATCATTAGCGGACCTGAGGCGGGCTGACTGACGCCTGGGTGCTCAAACAAGCCATTGTAATGGCACCTACCTGTCAATCAAAGCGTCCATGCTGTTAATCATGTATAACTTTAAGCTTTAATATAATTTGAATAGGTGAATTATATAAAAATTCAGACTCAGTACAGTTGTTATGAACGGGGAAATTAGCTATAGAGACCAAAACATGTTTATTTCTGCTGTGAAGTTGGACATTTTAACATGGGGACTTTTGGAGACTGACTTGTTCTAAAAAGAGACACTTGGACGTTTAAAGAACCGGCTTAACTTCACAGCCAAGGAGGCTGCCTCTTGGTTTCATCAAGTAACTTAGGCACTCTTGGAAAGGTATTTTTGGTCCATTCAGTAAAAAATGGGTTGAACGTCATGTACTGTATGTTGAAAGATACTGTACATATACTTTACTTCATGGATCTATGATTGCTAAATTTTTTCTGAAGATGTTTCCTGCAAAGAAATATGTCTAAAAATATAGGTATATATATGTATAATGTGTGCGTTCAGTTGGTACATTCCAAGTTATTCCAATGAATTGCTTTTGTAACCTAGACTTTATGTGCATGGCAGGTCAGCTGACTATTTATACATGTTACCTGTTTGCAGTAATAAATAAATGATTCATGAATATTTACTTGGGATTAAATGTAGCAAATCTTTCAAGGAAAGTCGTCTAATTATTAGCAGAACAGTCTTAGACCTGTGTCTCTATTTACTTTATAATTAGTACTAATTACAGAGTTTTTTGTAGGAAATTATTTCTAAATTTGTTGGAAATTACAGAACCGTAAAATAAAGTGTTCACAACATGACAACACTAACAACAACACTGCATGTTTCTCTGCAGCCTGTAAGGGCAGTCATGCCCCACCAGGGGGCAGTAGACACCTTTAACACAGACCGTGACCACAGACATCAGCCCTCCAAACGTAATTGGCTTTACAGGCCACTCTGAGCTTAATATCTTTTAACAGCCGTGAACCAGTGTTGAAAATCATTAAGAGTAAGCAGTCGGCCAGAGGAAATCAAAAAAAGAAAAAAAAAAATGCAGTGATGAATATTAAGCCAGCCGAGACCACACATTTATTCTAATTACTGCTTAGAAATAAACAAATGAGAGGAGTGAGGAGGATGAGAAGAGATCTGGTGTGTCATTTTTTCCTGCTTTGTTTTTAAGAGGTGTTTAATTCTTTAGATGCTTTTCATCATAAGTCTGCGACCTTGTGTTTTTTAGACACCCATTTACAGACGCCGCAGACATGACATCATCACTTTTGAATCATTTTCTTCTGTCTCGTCGTAGAATCACATCCACAGACACAGGGCATTATCTCCGGATGAGTCCACAATGCACTGTTAATACTCTGTGGCACGTTATTCTTATCAGCTCAACAGCTATTGAAGTGTCATCTTTGAGACGTGCAGGACCTTTTTTTATTTTTTTATTTTTTGAGCCCATTGTACTGTAACTTAAATTGAAGAGATGACGAGGGGGAAAAAAGAACATGGAGGAACATCAACGTAATCGATTTACAATCCTCTTTATCGTGCATCAGAGACGCAGGTAGAAATCACACAATCTCTGCTCACTGCACAACACCAATGTCATTCAGATCAATAGGAATTGACCCTTGTACAAAAGGGCTTGGGTTGTCTGGATGTGTCCCCAATGGCAGAGCACGTTGTCTGGTATTAAATTTTCACCACAATACCTTTTGAATGCAAGGCCCTGTCATCCAACTGCAAATGACTTTTATATTACAGAGCACCCAAAGCTAAGAAAGTTTAGTATTCACAGTGTGCAGCCACAGTGTGTCTACACATTTCATAGCTAGGCTGCTGGAGTCATTATGGCTCTGCTAAATGTATGTGTGCGTTTGTGCAGACTGGGACTGTGTGAAGATAAACAATTCATTAATATAGTTTATTAAATGCAATGTACAATATATTAAAATAATGGACCTTTTAATTGAATGTTTGCTAAACCCGTCCCCCCCAAACACAGTCCAATCAAAGCTTAGCAACCATAACAAGGCATGACAGGTCTGTCTGGCTTTGGATTTAAAAACAAACACAACTGCAAAAGTGTAACAAATGGATTCAACTTTGTATTTATCTGCTTCATTATAAGCTGGAAATGTTAGGAGTAGTAACTTAGCATTAGCATTATTTGCAAAAAAGGGGTTATTAACAAACTAACAATATTTTGGGGGGCTGTAGTTACCCGCTCATCACTAGAACAAAAAAGAAACTGCAGTTCCTCAAACGTCCACTTGAGGCTGGCTACAGAAGTGAGTCAGTCTCCATAAGCCCCCATGTTAAAATGTCCAACTTCAAATTATATCAAGGCTTAAAGTTATGTATAATAAACAGTGTGGCCGCTTTGTAACGGGGGGGGGGGGGATACAGATGGCTTGTTTGAGCAACCAGGCGTCATTCAGCCCGCCTCAGGTCCGCTAATGATCCACATCTTTGCAGATATTTAGATTAGCCAGGAGGCGGCAGAGGCAGGTCTGCCAACATGGCGGGGGCCAGAGCCACGACACTCTGAGCTTCGAAACGGCTCTTCAGAAACCTGTGGGTTTCTGTATACTGTCAGTACACAGTGTGATTTTTATCGACAAAATCCATGGTCGACAGCTAGAAATGTAAACCCTGCTTGTTTTTTTACTACATACATGTGAAATGTAAAACCCACTGATTTAAAAATGAATTACAAATAGTACATCTCCATTCAACTGTTTCTGTAACATGTCAGAAAAGTAAGCTTGACAGGCATAGTAAAGGTAACTAGGGAGTGGTGGCGTATACCAAATTGGACTTCAAGACAGATGAAGGTGAATTCTATGTTTTTATGTCGTTTTGGTTTATGTCATATTTTTCAGTTCCTGGTCAAGCTTCATACTCTCAACATCAGAAAGAATCATGTCAGAACAAAGTACTGGTGCTCTTGACTACACTAACCTGCAGTCGATTGACCTGCTGATCCTGTGCAGAGAGGTGGATACTTTTGTAGTGCAGACAAGTGAAGTAAGATGATGCATTGTGACATTTGCATTAGCTCCATTGGTAGGAGGCGTCAGTCAGGGAGAATCAGTGACCATAAACTGACATTCGTCACTCCGGTGCTACTGAAACCACGTTTACTCATGGTCCTACTTCCTGCACAGACATGTTTTCTTTGACAGACAATCAACAAGAACTATCATTGTTCCTCCTCATCATCTGCACTGTCTGTTCCTTGACAACCTTGCAAGACACACTCGCACACTAACATGCCGTGTGAAAACAGAAGTGCTTTTATTGAACCATTCAGTGTGAGTGCATGTCTGTGAAAGAGGGGATGGATCATTTCAAAGGAACCTGCTGCAGATTTCCTCCACAGGCAAATAATTGTTTATGTCCTCAGAGATGTTCAACAGTTGCTTTGTGGTACTGGCAATATGAAATTACTTCACTAGAGGTGGACATGTAGCAATGTGTATTATCTTTAGTAGGGGTTCACTAGCACTTACTGACAGTATAAAGAATGGACAGCGTATGTGTGACATCATCCATAGGTTGAAGCTCAAAATCTGTGACTTTGGCTGCCGCCATCTTGACAGTTCTGCCTCTTTGCCTCTGGATGTGGATCATTGGTAGACCTGAGGCAGGCCGGTGCTCAAACAAGCGCCTGTAATGGCACTTACTGTATATAATATACTGTCATGAACGAGGAAATTAGCTGTAGAGACCAAAACTGTTTTTTGTACCAGGCTGTACATGTTTATTTCTGCTGTGAAGTTGGACATTTTAACATGGGGACTTATGGAGACTGACTCGTTCTGTAACCAGCCTCAAGTGGACGTCTGAGGAACTGCAGTTTTTAGCTTCACTGCACAGCCACCTAGGTTGCCACTTGCTAGCACTCAACACAGAGTACAATAACATTAACCTTTCTGACTTGCTAGTTGGTCAGTCATCACAAACTCAAACTTTTAGAGTCAAACTTTGTTTAAACTCTAAACTTTATTTCAAATCCTTGTGGAGATCCCACATCCTTAAAATCTAGCAGTATTTGTGGGGAAAATGTGTGTAAAATAAATGCACAAAATATGTAGAATATTCCAGTTTAAGAAATAGTGCAGCCATAAAAACATATATAGCTTAATTGGAGAGCTGGAACAAGTTAATATAAGATGATATTTCCTACTGTAAAGCTAACTAAAGGTAAACAAAAAACACTTTGGCACTGTTGTTTCTATTTTTATGGCAAATTTGGATTGACACATTTCATTATGATTAATTAAGGAACTTGCTGGTAAATTATTCACGCTCTCTTCCATTAACGCCCTTAAAATCAGTTGGTGGACAGAAGTAAAGGAATGAAGGAAAAAAAATCTGCATTTCAAAAACACCAGATGAAACTACAAGACGTGCAGACTGGATCCCATCTAATAGGCTTTGAATATTTAGGAGGCCTCTCTCTCTCTCTTTTTCTCTCTGTCACACAGAAAACAGACAGGCCAACAGAAATATCTTGCTTGTTTGAAAGCTGTTGCGCTAATGGCAAGGCGTTAATTAACTGAGGCATTTGCCTGAGACGGCATGCTACCCTTAACAGGCAAAAAACCGGCAGCACTTGGTGATGGAACCTGCTCTTTCTGTGGACTTGCAGATGAATTTGCATGACATTTAGCTCCTCAGTGCCAGGATAATCAGCTGAGAGGCTGATTGAGAGGAATCCAACCGTAAAAGGCCCCCCAATACTTTTCTTCCTGACTTTTTTCTTTTACCAAATGACTCACTCTGAGTCTGTAATTTGCCCCGGCATACCTTCCCCCCCCCACCCCCCACCCCCTTCAAGTGCACCCATCACCGACACACAAAACATGGTATGTATGGAAATGAGTGCATCCCCCAGGAGACAGAGGGGGATAGAGGTGTCACAGTCAATGAAGCCAGCCTCATCCTGTTGTGGCGCCATCACACTCCTGAACCCATTTAACCAGCTGCAGTTAACCACAGGTACCATATGGATCCTTTAGGGCTGAAGTCAGCCTTGATTTCCCTATTGCGACTGATGATAGCGTAAATGATCATCGCCGCGCTGATATATAACAAGTATACACCACACCGGTTAAGCAACGAGTAGTTAACTGCCATTGTTGTACGGATGGATGGCTGAGCTGCGTTCCAGAACAGTGACAACATACGCTGCTTTGTGCTCCATTCAGCGCTGCCAAGAATGACTGGAGGCATCTGTAGCTGCTCTGCATTGCTCAGATCCTCATCTGGTGCTTATGAATATCTATGAGAATACCCAACGTCGATGGGTGAGAAATCAGGCTAATGAAGACATTCTCTGGTGTTGATACTTATACTAATTTTTGTCAAATATGTTTAAATCCGCGCTGTTAGTTAAGATCATTAAGAGCAGCATTGTTTCTTTGGATGAGACCGGTAAAAGGTTAGGTATGTGGCAGCTAGAAATCTAAGCTCACCACAATGTAATTACTTCTTTCTCATTAAAAAATGCTTCTCCGCTGGAATGAAGTGTGATCAGTGAACATCTTGGCTGCGTTAAAAAAAGTATAATATCTTTGGTATTTCTATGCTCTTTGCCGATGGAATGCTGCGCCTCTTGGCTCATTGGGAATGGGGCCATGTTTTGGGTATCTTTTTTGCTTGGGTAGCTCCATCTGGTCCTGGCACCACTGCGCTTTGCCCCTGCCCAGGAGTTCTGCAACCCAACTATGTGTTGGCAATTAGCAGAGATGTTGGCGAGGCGTCAGGCCGCGGAGTGACATTCTCCCTGGGCTTGTTGACTGGCTTTGGTGTGTGTATACATGTGTGCAATGCTGTAGTCATGGCTTCCTTTTAACGTGTCGTCATTTTAGCCGTCCTCTACTGTTCTGATTCGTCTTTGCTGTTTTGTTTACCCTGTAAAGCTGACTATAAACAAGTAGAGAACATAGATACAAAACAGTCACCATTTATAGGAACACTGTGCCAAAAAAAACATGAGTAACAACCTTTGAGAAGGGTTAAATCTGGGGTAACTGGACGACTTGGTTGTAGATCCACAAAGACATTTTAATTCATCCAACAGGCTTCCTCAGTCCAGAACAAATGTCTTCATGGATCCATAACCAAGTCCAGTTGCCCCAGATTTAACTCTACTCAAAGAAAGATGGCCTGGACGACTGAGACTGAGAGGCGTTTAATAGACTCTGCTTTGACCTCTCTGTTTCCAGGTTTGACATGGCAGGACGACATCACACAGCAGGTTATCTCTAGAGAGCTCTCCAAACTGAGGAGACATAAAGTCACACCTCCAAGCCCTCTGATCGCCTACAGCAGCTCCAGAGACAGGAAACTGAGGCCTGCGCAGGCCGAGCTGAACAGAAACCTTCACCAGTACCTGACCGGCCTGGGCTTCCTGCCACAGGCTGAGGTCGATGGACATACGGGAATCCAACGAGAGGGAGCCAACAGTCAGGTAAGAGTCTCATTCACTGTAGACTTGTAGCAGTTGCTGGCATTGGACTAAATTGAACAGTTAAGTTAGTTAATTCACTAATTAATTAACAAATATTAGTCTTTAAAGTAAGATTTATAGGGACCATGCCACAGATTTTACGTAAAGTTAAGTTTACTCGTCACGAGGAGTCAAACCTCGACATCATCAGGATTATCTCGGCTTAGGCTTGAGACTTTTGTCCCAGAAAGACGAGCTTGTCTGAGAGACAGGTAGGGTCTAATGAAAAAATGCTATCTAGCATTATGGGAAATGCAGGATCTGTTGTTTTCGAAGCTTAATCTTTTATAGACAGACTAAAAGTCAGGATATCTCAGCCTCTGTCGCTTCAGTTTTTACCATTTTTTATAATCTCTCTCTGGCAGCCGCAAGTTAAAGGAAGTGACATAATTAACTGTTGGAGTCCTTTAAGAAACTTACTGTTAATGTCAATATATAACCACTAGAGACACACTGTCTCATACAATGGGTTTTCACGATTTTTCTACATGGTAGATTAACACCGAAGACATACATACAGTATGGAGTTATGTAGTAAACAAAAAAAGGTTATATATTTTAAATTCTTAAAAGTCGCCACCTTTTCTTTGATGATAGATGTGCACACTCTTGGTATTCAGCTTCACAAGGTTGTCACCTAGGAATGGCTTGCAATAAACAGGTGTGCCTTGTCAAAAGCTAATTAGTGAAATTTCTTAGTTTCTTAATGTGTTTGAGTCCACCGTGCATAACTTCTACATGTGTGGTTCCCATCCAGAAGCATAGAGGACAAGGTGTGATGATGTGGACATAGCATAGCTTAGCTGGTGAGATGGTTTAGGATGAGGTGGACTGCAGACAACAAGTGCTCAGCACCTCTGAGAACTAATTCAAGACTGTTGGAAAACCTTTCCAGGCGACGACCTCGTGAAGCTAATTGAGAGAAACCAAGAGTGTGCAAAGCTGTCGTCAAAGAAAAGGTGGCTACTTTGAAGAATATAAAATATAAAAACATATTCTGGTTTGTTTACACTTTTCTCTTTACCACATAATTCCATACTTGTTCTTTTCATAGTTTTGATGTCTTCAGTGAATTCAGTTAATCTACAATGTGGAGAGATATAAAAATAGAAGATGTGTCCAAACATTTTACTGGTACTGTATAGCATTTATGTCCAGGGTTAAGCCTAGAGATATTGGTCCACAAAGTAAACAAAAAACATATTTTCCATGGCTGAATTATGGAAGGGCCTCTTCCTATTCCTTTTGAGCCTTTTATGGGGGTCACCCTCTTGTCCCCTCACGGCTTTTGTTTCTGTCTTTCTGTCTTCTCTCCCACTGAGCAGGGACCCTTTTTAGACAAAGATCTTCCATCAGCTCTTTACATTATTCAATCCTCATATTTAGGGGTGGAACCCCGGCTTTGTGTGCAATGCGCTCTGCAATCCTTCATAGCCGAGTTTGCTTCCTGCTGCTGCTATGTCAGTGCAGCCATAATGCAAAGTTGAAGAGTTCAGGACCTTTCCTTATTGATGAGATGAGGTCCTTTGTTGTGTAGTGTGATGGAAAAAAAAGCAAACATGGTTAGCTTGAATGGCAGAGCACCCCCGTCTCGCTGTGCTAATGCCATTATAGCCTCTCAGTATGCCCGGCTTGGAAAGACTGACATTTTCTCTATATACATTTGAAGGACAGAAAATGGCACCAAGGGAGATAGCTAGTATTAGTGCAGCAGCGACATGGATAATAATGCTGCTGCTCAGTGGATCGGATATACTGTATGCTGAATTGGGCCCTTCAGAGGTTCAGACAAGGCGAATGATTTCTCATCCTCACAGAGAGTAGAAAAGACAAAATCACTCTTTTTGGTGCCAGTATTAAAACCATGTACAATGCCAAACGCTTAAGATGCCCGTGTACCAGTGCATTGTAATGTAAACACATAATTCATCACGTGTCAAATATAAACTTATATGGCTAACTCTGAAATCAGATGACGCATAATTCTTTCTTTTTAGATAAGGCGGTTGCAGCTGCTTCTCTGACAGAATGGGATGTGCCTTTTAAAGTTTGTTGTCTGTTGTGGAAATGCATGAAATTACTCTTTGAGTGACACTATCTCATCTATGATTTCCATAATGTAATTTCCAAAGGCAGTTGTCTTTGATCTGGAATCCCTATTCATATCCTGTGCTGTCTAGTCGAGCCCAGGTTGCTTCTCTTTTTATACTAAAGCCTGTCACAACAATGCTGACCCAGCACAACCCATCTAATGTTCTCATGGGGGTGAACCCCCCCCCCCCAGCTGAAGCTAGGTTGAAGATTAATCATATGAATGTTGTCACTTTACAGAAATTAAACTATGCTAGCAAATCTGTGAGGCTGTACTTAGGTTTCATGCTAAATGCTACCTGTAGCATGTTTACAATAACAATGCTATAGGGGAGTATAATGTTTACCATGCTCACCATCTTAGTTTATTGTGTTGTGTTAGCATGGCAACATACATGCTGATGTTTAGCAGATATGTTTACCATGTTAGTTTAGCGTGTTAGCATGCTACCATTTGCTAATTAGCCCCAAACAAGAGGTACAGCTGAGGCTGGTGAGAATTAGTTTATCAAGTATTTGGTTATAAGTGACAGAAGAGTCAGTAGGATTCATCCTCTGAGGACCATGAATGTCTATAATTTCACAGCAGTCCATCCCATAGTTGTGGAGATATTGTATAAAAATAACGTTTGATGTATCAGCAATGATCTAAAAGTTTTAAAAAGGCATTTTGTGTTGTAGAATGGAGAAATCAAGTCTGACGGTCCTTTGGAGCCCAGCCAGTCAAAACCTCAGCAGGGCTGGAGGGAGACCACTCTCTACAGCCTTCATAAAGGAGATGGGCAACCTCCGGTCACTAAAGTCTTTACCAAGAGTGGAGAGGGCAGACACCCCAAGCTCAGTGCAACATACTCTAACCGTGACCAAGGAAGGAGCAAACCGCTGTCCAGTCAGCTGGAACGGCTTCTTGCTGAGGTACCGAGCACTCAGCAGGGCAACCCAGGTGGCAAGACTGCATGGCCCAAAGGAAAGCTCCACTACCTCAGCTACATACAGCCAGCTCTGGGCGACCATGCAGAGCCGCAGTCTCAGTTGGCGTTTGGCTCCAAAGCCCAAAGACCTGATCTAGACAGACTTCTGCTGAAGGCCGGTTCAAACCAGCTGACTGCCAAAAAGCCTCTTAGTGTCATGGACGGTAATATTTTTAGTTAGTTTTGGAATATTGTGCTTTTTTTAGTACGATTTGTGGGTTTCTCATTCTCTCCTTCATGTCCAGAGCAATTCATCCAGAATATGGTGAACCAGCTTGGAAGACACAGCATCGACATCGAGGCTTTGATGGGCAAAGACCTGGACCAGCTGGCAGAAGTCATCACAGGAACACTGCATGAGGTGCACGAGGGGCAGCAGCCTGTGGTTGAGGCCCAGCCAGGGCCAGGAGGAGCCGCTGACTCCAGGGGGGACAAGGAGGGTAACAGGGAGCCACTGGCAGCCGTGCAACTGAATCGAGACCAGGATCTGAAATCAGACAAAGGACAGGATCTAAACCAGAGAATGAAACAGCAAGGTATGCATTTCTTCTGTTGGGAGAGAGAGCACAAGCTGGCAATGTTCGGAGTAGTTATGTGTTTATTTTTTGTCGTAGATGTAAGAGTATGAGGCGTACTAAATTTATAAGCGCTTTAATAATGCTTTGTTTGTATGTGCCTCGTGGAAGGTGCTGCCAAATGTATTTGTGTCGTTCATTTCGAGTCATAACTGTGTTTTTTTTCTTGAAGAACTTGAGGTTTTTTTTCACACAATCTGCTCACATACATTGTGTTTTGTTTCCAGGCCAGCAAATAGACGTCGCAGACAAAGAGCCTGTTGACAAGGTGAATTTAAAAATGACTCTGCTCAACCAAACAAATTGGTTTCTCAGGGAGCGAGACATGTCCACACTTAGACTTTATTCACTTTTGATTATACCTCAAATAGGGACGATTTGAAAGTTGTGCCAGACGAACATTTATAGTTAAATTATTGGAAACTTAAAAGCAAACTGACAACTGCAGGAAGTTTAAATATGATTTGAATTAAAATAGTTTCTCATGTTTAACTAAAAGAAAGTACGCAAAGCTCTTGAATGCCGCCTTTAATAAAGTCTAAAGGATGTTATTAGACCTTGGACCAGAGCTCAGACTTAGAAACATCAGTGAATGCAGCACAAATTCACACCTCTTCAATGATTGACATCTGATAGAGTTTAAGTCTCTATTCAAAGTGTTAATTAACTTTTTCTCAGAGCTCTTCTATTAAAATGCCTGAACTATCTTTGATTCAACACAGCATGCAGCCTTCTTCTCCAAGCTGCTCGACTACCTTAACCTGGAGCCCTTCGGCGACACTCCAGAGGTAAACATCGGGCCTCCAGCTCCTCTCCAGAAAATGGTCGGGCTGGAAAGCGTCCAAAGCCGGACGACGCAGGGCAAAGTTCCCGTACCCCCCCATTGGGAGGAGAAGACTGTGGTCGTGCCGGCAAAGGAGGGCTCCACCCTGCGTTTAACGGGCGGTGCAGGCGCAGAGGGGCCTGATGCACAGGTGGACTCGGCGATCCAGAGGTGGATGCAGGGGCATCCGGCTCCAGCGGGCAAGAAGCAGCTGGAGGAGCCGCAGAAGAAGGACATGAGAGTCAAAACCCAGCTGGTTCATGTGGGGGTGAAGGAGTTCTCCAGCAGAGGGAAGGACAGACACTTTGGCTACATTATCACCGGCTCAGAGTGAGTACGATTCAGAAATACAATGAAACATGTTGATATGAGAACAATCAGACCGTGATATGACTTCTATTTCATCATATTTAAAGCCAAAAAGCTCACACAGACAGTATGAAGAGCTTAAGTTCACTTTCTAGTGACAGTCTAGTTTAGTGTAGATTAGATAGTAGCTGTCTCGGTATTTATTAATTATAGATAATACGTACAAAGATCAGTTTTTCTAGTCAAGACCACTTAAACCGAGACCAAGTCAAGACCAAGGCCAGACCGTATATATCCTACTTAGGTAGCTAACATATAGCTTATGTTTCTGTGTGCAGTTTTGACAGACTGCTGTGTGTTTTCTCTTGGATGTTGCTTTTCAGATGAACTCTTTGTGGTTCAGGAAGTCAAATTTTATTACAGAAGATTTGTTGCACATCTTCACTTTCTTTGAATACATGTGAAGGGATGCAGAGAGGATAGAGAGCCGTTATCAGTATCGAAAATTTAAAATAGAAATTAGTCAAGTTATTGGAAGTTTAGACTCCAATTACAGTGATGATGTTAAATAAAAAAAATAGAGAATTTAAGTAATATCCCCACAGCTGTGATCTTGAAATAAAATCCTCTTTGTCTGAGACAAGACCGAGTAAAAATAAAGTCGATGACAAGGCGAGACCTTAAAAAGACCCGTCTCGAGAACAAGACCAGTCTCAAGTGCTACAACACTGACAAATAATCATTATTATCCTAAAAAATAATTATTGTTATCTACCAAATATCACGTGGTTATCAGTTTGAACTGCCAGCCTGCACCTAAATTCATTGAGGTAAAGTTTTTAACAAGGATTAGACGAGCATTCATGAGTGAGAGGTGCCTTTTAATTTTTTAGGCATTTTTATTCTTTTACTGTTTGTGTTTGGTGTTTGTTGAGCTGTGTGTGTTTGTATAACTGTCCCTCTAGAAACAAGTTATGCTGTATTAGTCTATTTATAGACTGTAAATGGTGTCGTATGGGACATTGGCCGATGATAAAGATTGATAAAGAAATGAATAAAACAGCATTACCTTGAATTCTAGTGCATAAAACAGAGAGATATGCTGTGGAAACATTATAGATGTGGACTAACATTAACTGTTGCTTTACATTAAACTGTTGGCAGCAGCACAGACGCTAACAACAGACTGATCTACTTTATGTCTATAACCTCTTTCACCTTAATCATTACCCTCGAAAACATACATGCAAAAAGCTTCACCGACAATCTTTTAAGAGCTACTCTCTCATTCTTAAGTGGTTATTATCAACTGACTTGACGGCGTAGCTCACAGCTTCATATTATAGTTTATTGCTCCGCTCACCGGTTGTAAGCCGCACTGTTGGACCTGCTTCAAGGCAGACTCATTTTACATACCTTAATACCAAGCATATGTCTGCTTTGTTCGGTTACTTAAAACTGCCTTTAAGAGACGCAATTTCTGTCAAAACCACCCACGTATTCACGTCTTTATGGAAAAGAATACTGTAGTTTGAAGTCCTCGGCGTGTGCTGCACCTGATTACAATAGCGGGGATGATAAATCCCTCAGTGTGTGGGTATTACTGTGTCGTATTACGGCTTTAATGATGATACTTTGTCAGGAAGGGTAGCCAAGTTCTCTCTCTCTCCTTCGCTCTCACCTCTCAGTCAGCTCAGGCTCAGCAAAGATAAGTTTCTATCGACTGTGTCTTCGCCCCGTGGCCCTCTCTCAAATCCCTTTATGGCGTTATCAAGTCCGGTGTCAGTGGGTTGTCCTTCACCTGTTCAACAGACGTAAGGCTCATAAAGGTCCAATCTTTGCCACCCTATTGCTGCACATACAGAAAGGCAGATTAAGACGTAAACACACAATGTAGTTGATTATGTGGCAGGGGATGGAGACAGGTCACCTTCCGAATGAAACACCTCCTCCTCGTCTATCCTCGGACACCTATAGTTGGCCTATAGAGGTTTCTGTATTTGCTGCAGACCTCATGATTGCACGGTTGTTATCCCAAGCTCCTTCGCACCCTGCAGTGAGGCTACGCAAACCTGCTTATCTGACAGCTCCTGACATTGTGGTGGTGGTGGGAATAGGTGGGAGGTGGGAGTCGGTGGTGGCGGCGGGGGAGTGGAGAGGTATGGATAGAAGGAGAAAGAGACAGAGAGAGAGAAACCCAAGGGGAAAAGTGCTAGCATCAACAACCAAGTCACTCCTGGAGCTCTCCAGTTGCTCGAATTACCGCAGAGGGATGCAAACGTGTCTGGAATTGCTTCGGCGAATCTTTAAACTTTCGAAACCTCCCTCAAAAAAAGTGGAGAAAAGAAGAGCCACCCACTCGCTCAAAGGTGGAGTGAATCAGCCGCTACAGTACACTGTTTTGTTCCGTTAGAGGGAAAAAAGAAGCTGCTGTATTTGCGGTGTCAGACGCGGGCCAAACAAAACAATATCTCAGCATCATTTTTTACCTTGAATACGTCTAAATGATCACACATTTATAACAGGAAAATATATAACCGATAATGCACTCAGTGCCCAGTGCTGCATGGAATTGGTACCCAGTTCATTTAACATTTCTCCGCTGTGGAGTGGTAACAACATTCGAACAGTGTCTCATTATGATCCATGACTTTTTGGTGCATGTCACCTTGCAGTCTCTTGACAGTCTCAGTGATTCCAGGTTAAGCTGTCAGCAATAAAGTAGCTTTTGTGTGTGTTTACGTGTGTGTTTATGTGTGTGTGCCCTTCTCATTTCCTCCATCCAGCGTGTTGGCCTGCAGATTGCCTTTGTTTGGTCTATTTCCTTGCCGATTTACTCTCTGAGTGAGAGCAGCAGCCACGGACTGAGCTGAGATGAGGCATGGCTTTATCAGACCACCATTACACTTCACCTCCATTCCATTTGCACCTTATTATTCTCATCTCGCCGCGATGGAGCGTGCGCGGCCCGCGTGTTTGTGTACTTTGTGTTATCATGTTTTACGTGCGCGCGAGCCAGCGAAGAAGGAGAAGAGAGAAAAAAAAAAAAGCGAATGTGGGCGAAGAAAAAGAAAGATGGGGGAAGGAAAGGGAGAGGAAAGAGCGTCCATATGATACAGCCATTACACCTCATGCAGGTTCCATTTGCACCTTATTGTTTGTCTCATTGCTGGAAAAAAGCAGGTGATTTACCAAGCCTGAAGAGGCAGCTGATCCCTTTTCCCTTGGCACGGCTCTTTGTGTGTTTGTTTGTGTTTGTGCGCACGCCGTGTGTGTCTGTCTGCGAGTGTGTACGTGTGTGCGCTACATCCATTCAGACAACCGTTGCTTTTGCTTGTGTGCAATGACCCATTTGTGGGTATGAATTGTGGCAATATCTCCCTAAAAAAAAAAATAAATAAAGAAGCATTTTAACGGATGAATAGCTGCGTGTGTCTCGTATGGGTATGGACCTGTGCACGTGATGACGCCCAGCTGTCTTTGTGTGTTTCTACCCCCCCTTTCAGCTCCCTCACCAGTGACCAGGGCTCGGACCTGATGGAGCGGCTGACGCAGAGGCTGAACCTCCACGTCGCTGACCTCACCCAGCTCTCGTATGTACAGACAAACACACCCTCGTCGTCGCAAATAACTATTCACCTTGCAGTTTACAAACCATACATTGCATAAAGGATAACTGGCGACTTTTAAAGCATTTTGTTTTCGTGCTTTTGAGAGTGAAGGTTGTCCAGATGCTGCGAGGACTGTTTGTGTGAAAATGCTGTGCCGGAGACTGTAGGCGTTTGTTGTTTTTCTGACCTTTTGGAGTGTTTGACTTCTTGCAGGGAGTGAAATCAGGCCTAATTACCTCCAGACACATACTGATGTCTCTATTGTATTCAAAACACTGCCTCGCCACTGTTGTCACTGTACGCCTTGTCAAAAAGAGAGCAGTCGAGCCATCAAACGACTCCCAGTTAGAGGTAAAAAGAGGAGGAGAGAAAAAGGGAAGCAGTAGTAGATCGAGAGCTGGAAATAGAGAATGTAGTCCAGCAGGAGGCGCTTAATATATTAATGAGCGGGCGAACTGTCCTTGAACCCAGGCTGGTTTGTGCTTGTACCATAGTTCTGCTGTACATTTGGTGTCAAACCATGTAGGAGGCAGAGGAGATGTGTTCGCCTAAGATCTGACAAGCCTTTCAAGGCGCTCCTGCAGGAGAAGTGAAGTCTGGGTGGTTCAGTAACACCTGCAGCATATGAACACCAAAGCCGGGTGCACTGCAGTCTGCGGCTGCACTGTAACTGTAGATACAGAGTATAATAGCTGCTGAGAGAGAAAACTGTCTGCGAGCGCTCTGTAGTCTAGTGTTCAACACAGAAAAATACACACAGTGACCTCAAAATAAATGCAACCAAGGGGACGAACCGATCTTTAAATTCAAGCTTTGGATTTTGACCGTGATATGTCATCATGTCAGCGCCGATTGAGTTAATCTTGTTATTACACCTGTCATTTCGTATCAGTCAGAATCAACTCCTCATGCACAAAATGATTAATGGATGCTATGGATGTTGGTGAATAGCCAGGGACGTTATTGCACTGTACAATTCAGACCGGATCCAGCGCTGTGGCGAATTGCGGGAGGGTTGTGAGGCGGTGTGTGGAGGTTAGGAGGGCTGCTGGACATATCCGCTGTGAAACAATCAGGAAATAACTTTTTATTTTGCTGATTAACCGGCTTTATTGATACCGGCGCTCCCTCACTCTCATTTACTGTCTATGTCACTCAACCACTGCTCACTCTCTCCCTCTGAAACTGTGGGACACAAACAAATTAAACTTCTTCGTGTCACTATTTTGTAATGTAAATTGCGAGTCAGACTCAGATTTAGAAGCTGGGTACATGAAATAAACAAAGCCAGAACACAACAGGTAGAGTATCAGAGTTTAGATTGGTTTCAGAGACATTTCAGGCTGACTGTGGAGGTTTGACCGGTCTGATCATCTGATTGGCGGCTGCAGCATGATGTCAAGTTGCGTTTTCTAAAAGTTGGATCCGAAACCCAGCTTCCATAGTGATATATTTTTTTATATTATATTACTGCCAAAGTATTACTGGTAATAATTATCTGTGATTAAAAGGGCTCAGTCGTAATTCTTTCTGCCTTTCAGGCATCTTATCATGACAGTACAAACATATTATATTTTGTTATCATCTCACAAGATTGAATCAAGATTTTGCAGACGTTTGTTATATTGTGACATATTGTTATGAAAACACTTAATTAATATGATGATATGACCCGGCCTTCCAGATGTGTTTCAGACTGTGAGGCACACCTCCTGCAGGCGCGACAGTTTGGACCGAGTCATAACTGAGTCAAAGCTGAACACACAGACATGACTCTGCTGTCCAGTACGAATAAATACTCTGAGAAATCATAAAACATTTTAAAGTTTATATCTGTATAGTTGTCAGAACAGGAAATGCGAATAGCTAATCCTGCGTACTTTTAATGGTCCCAATTTGCAAAAATTGCAGTTACAGATAAACTTCAGTAATTAACAGGAGGTACCTGAGTGAAACTGAATAGAATATATTCAGATTTTCTTATTGCATTACGCACATGAGTAGGTGTATGTATATGTATGGGAGCTGTGAAAGGATATAGGGGGAAGAAAAAGACAGAAAATAACAGAAAATAACAATTATAACAAAAATGGGAGGAGGGAGGGAAGAAGAGAATGAAAAAGGCAGCCAGACGACAGTGTCAGGATGCAACTGGGACGGGTCAGAACATCTTAGTTAGGCCAGAGATTTATTTATTTATCTATGATTATTGTTATTTTTCCTTCCTCCTTCACTTTCTTTGCTTTGTCCTGCATCAGGCTGAGTGGTTTCATCAAACAAATCATCATATTTTAGGAGCAGATATGTCATGTGTGTCAAATCTGAATCTTTAGAGTAACAATAGCTGTCAAATAAATATAGAGGGCTAAAATGTAGAATGTTTTCTTCTCAGGTTTCAGTATAAAATAGCAGGAATGTGAATTGTCAAGTACAATAGTTGAGTAAATCCCACCGCTGCATATATCTTTGATCACAGTGCATTAAAGCTGTTAAAAGCCACGAATAGATGCCTTATATAAAGCTTCCACACCTCATATAGATAACAGTATTCCATACAAAAGACAAAAACAGAAAATGTCCTCTTTGTCGGGCTTGTTTATCCTTTATTTTTCTTGCTTTTTACAAAGTAATAAAAGCATATTTGTATAGAAATAGCCAAGACGGAAGATGTGACGCAAAGACCCATTGTGCCTCTTGCTGTGTGGCCACGGCAGGTGAGTGTTTGAAAGCCTCTGTCTGAATATGAGTCGCCTCGAGTACGATAGCTGGGTCAGAGCACGCCGCCCTGCTTCGCTTCTCGCTCGCTCTGATGAGCCCTGATAGGAAGACTCCGAGAAGAGATACTCAAATATGACAACAAGCGAGCAGAGAGGAATTTCAGACAGACGAGGAGGCTGCAGGTTTTCGATGTCGTTGAGAGATGTTGTGTTCGAGCCGGCTGCTGCTGCAGTAATCAGCGCTGAATATTCTCTTTTCAAAAGAGATCTGAAATAGTAGTTTTTGGATGATGACGGGCTCGGGGGGGCGATGATATGAGCCTTTTTTCAGATGACGTAAGTGTTTTGCCCGTCAGAAACACTAGGGGGAGTGGGATACACACTCACAAGTCCATCCTGTGCAGGCACACACACACACACACACACACACATACACACACAACCCATGCCAATATCCCGCCAACCAGTCGGCACATACACACTCATCACGTCCCAGCAGCAGAGCTAATATGAAGTCCAAGCTTACACATCCGATAACACAGGAGACAGTGTGAAGTCCTCCAGATAAGTTATCTGTCTTAACTTCATCTCCCAGCTGTGGTAGTGTGTTTTTTTTTCACCCAGTATATTTAAATAGGGTTTGTGCAGCTTGGAGAAAAAAAAAAAAAAAAAAATCCCATCAGTTCAATTTGAGATGCATCGAGATCTCCGGGAGAATACATTCAGCCAGGGAGAATGGAGGCAGGGGTAAAGATTGTGGAAATATTGACATTTACAAGAGCAAACAGAGCCCAGGTGAAGGCATTAGAGAAGGACATATTTCTTTTAGAGCCGCATGTGGGTGGGTGGGTGGGTGTATGTATGTGTGATCATGTTCACAAATGCATCGGTGCATGGTTAGGTCCGTCTGTCTGGCAGTATCAGCTCATATATTGCCCCCGGTGAGTGTAGCTGCCTGTGTAGCGGGCTGACTGATGGTGAGTGGGTCTGGGTCACGGCACTCTGGCAGTCTGATGAATCTCCCTCTCTGTCGTACACTCTGCAGAGGTACACTAAAAATGTATATACACTTAGCAGGACGTACTGTAACCGGCTTAGTGATTCAGAGCTGACGTCTTATCCCAACATGTGTGTTTATATTTACTAATTATTCAAGAAATTAAGGACTAAATATTGGCCCCTATCCATCCATCTATAAGCTGGTCATTGTATCTACCACATACAATATCTCAGAAGGCGCTGTTTCACTACAAGCGGAACTCTTTCACATTCATGTAGTCATTTTATCCATTCTCAATCTAAAAACATGCATCTTTAAGGAGCTAAAACTTGCAAAAACACGAGATAAAACACTGTAGTGGCATCACTTTTCAGTGAAAAATCTCTAGCAACTAGCTGGTGAACATCACTGATAGTATAAAGAATAAATGGTGTATCCGTCACGTGACCCACAGGTTTCTGAAGAGCCGTTTTAAGGCTCTGGCTGTCGCCATCTTGGTAGTCCTCCCTCTGCTGCCTCCTGGCTAATCTAAAAATCGGCAAAGACATGGACCTGAGGCGGGCTGAATGACACCTGGCTGCTCAAACAAGCCATCTGCAACGACACCCACCTGTCAATCAAAGCGGCCACGCTGTTAATTATGCATAACTTTAAGCCTTAATATAATTTGAACAGGTGAGTTATATAAAAATTCACCCTCAGTACAGTTGTCATGAACGGGGAAATTAGCTATAGAGACCCAAACTGATTTTTGTACCAGGCTGTAAACATGTTTATTTCTGCTGTGAAGTTGGACATTTTAACATGGGAGCTTATGGAGACTGACTCGTTCTGTAGCCAGCCTCAAGTGGACGTTTGAGGAACTGCAGTTTTTGACACTTCACAGCCAGAGAGGTTGCTGCTTGGTTAAAACATAAAAAAACACTGGTATGGGCCTTTGGAAAAAAGAAACATTTTACTTCATAAAATTAGCCCATAAAACATGTTTTCTTAAAACAAGTGACAAAATCTGTCAGTGCATTAAAATGATGTCAACACAAATCAATTTGTTGAAACAATTTCCCACAAATGAGTGTCAGTATTTTGAAGGCTGCAGTAGATTTGAGTAAAACAAAAGTGTATAAATTATTCAAACAAGCTGATTTGAATTGAAAACAGGTTGTAGTTTACTGACCTCACTCTGAGATTTCTCAAATGCGTTAGGAAAATGAGGCGTTTGCGACTGAAAAGACTTGATAAGACTTAAAATTCTCACTCAACGGCTTGTTTGGATTTTCCCACAACTTGTGAGAGTGATGCGTCTGATTCCTGCATTGATCATCTGCTCAGTCATACCATGTGTTCATCATCAGCATCTCAGACATCACTGATTTCATTTTGATTTTGACAAAAGTCACCGCTACATTCCAGCATTCAGAATTAGCCTGATTGGCCCATTGGGGAACTACAATTACAGCTCAAAACAATGTGCCATATTTGTTACTGATTGGCCCCGACAGGGTCTTCATCATTCACGGGGGATGACATGCTTATTGTTTTCTTGTTTTGAAAGACAGCCCTCCCCCGGACTATGAAGTCACTGTTTATTTTGTTCTTTTAGCTGTCAGGAATGAGCTTTTTGAGCTTCTTGTTCATCATTTGGGATTTTATGGGGTTATCATAGACATGAAGATGATTTTTTTCTTTACACATTGCCTCAAAATACGCAGTTAAATACGCTGTTTTTCCTGACCACTGCTGGGAGTACTTACCAAGTCTGGTGGGGTTGTTAGATTTTATTACATGGCCAACCTCAGGGACCTTAAATATTTATTCTGCTCCAGGGAGAGAAGTCTGCTCCTGACTCCTGACCAGACAGAGGAGAATACAGGCAAAGGGAGTACAGGCGGGTTATTGTAGGTGAAAAGAAAACAAGGTGCTGATGACTGTACTTTGGTCTTTAGCCAAACATAAACTGAAAAGGAAAGGAGAGCTCATGATGATTCACATCGTTTGCGAGAAATATTGAATATATCACACCTTTTATTTGTGCCTTCTGTCAATTTCTGCATTGTATGTAGAGTTAAATTGTTATAGCTTGAAGCAGTAGTTTGACATTTTGGAAAAATACACTTTTTTTTTCTTGTTTTTATGAAAAAAATCATATCTGTCCAGTAAATATGAAGCTACATCCAGCAGCTGGTTAGCATAACTAAGCAGAAAGACAGGGAAACAGGGGAAACAGCTAGCCTAGCTCTGGTCAAAGGTACCAAATCCACCTACCAGCACTTCTGAAGGTCTCTAATTTATATGTTACATCTGGAAGTGTAACGATAAGTTGCATTTATATCAGGTCTATTTCTTCCTGAAGTCTCTGCTAGTGTCAGAGTGTACGTCACGTTCATTTTGGCAAATAAAAATGTGAGCCGTTATGCTGCCTGTGGGGACAGTTGGTGTGATTAAAATAGGAGCGTATCCGTTCGATCACACATGCATGAGACGACTGACGACTGAAAACACAGCTGAAACGCCTCCTGTATAGACAAGCTGTCACAGTGACAACAAGACTCCAGGAAGAGCTAGGTTAGCTGTCTCAAGTCTTTATGCTAGGTTAAACCAACATTGTGTAGAAATTGTGATCTAGCGCCCCGAGTTCACTCTCTCCTTTTTATCTCCATTCTTAGCTTCCTCCATCAACTTCCTCTTCAGTCTCTTCACCTCTGTCAATATGTCCATAGAAGCTGCTGAGCACGGTTACATTGGCCAGCTCAGGTTCTGGCACAACACTGGCTCCATTCCCTATCAGGAATCTCCCACAACCGGTGCCTGAAAACCTCCAAATCATCAGTGATAGATACACTTACACTCCCCCGATGCTCACCCCGAGGGTGAACGTACCTGGAGCACAAAGTTATATTGTGAAAGAACAGACGTGCATTTTCCAAAAATGTACAAACTATGCCTTTAAATGTAACGTTTTCTTCTTTCTTTGCTGCAGCGTCTTGGGTCCAGCGTTGACCTTCAGAATCGGCCCTAACCCGAAGAACGTGACGACCGCAGATCTGGTTCAAGTTGCAGGTAAGAGCAGTCTATATTTATTCTTCTTATATCACCCGTCACACAACGATCCTGTTGACAACCTTCATTGCGATTCATCTCATTTTCACTCGCCAGACCACTCTGTCACCGTCTGTGCTTCAGTAAATGAGAACACAGATTAGTCTCTCCAGATACAGTAGATAGTCCAGTGTTCATCTTGTTCAGACAAACCTCTGTCCCAAAGATTATCAACAGTGTGCAATGACAGATGACCATCAATTACTGAGATGATGAGTCTTGTGTGCACACTTCTCCCATCTACACACACACACACACTCATATACAGTGTACATGATAGTTTATTTGGTCTTCTATTATGTCCAACAGCCTGACAGGTTGAAACAGGTTTGCACCAGCCAAACACTTAGAGTGTATCCCCCTCTGTGTGGGTGTGCCTGCATGTATGCACTTGTTTGATGCAGACTGATGGAGAGCTGTCACCCACAGAAAGGAGGGTTGTCAGTATGCACTGCCTCCACTCCCCTGTTCATTGTCTGCACTCCGATCTGCCCAGCGCTGGTGTCGGGGGTGTGTGTGTGTGTGTGTTGAATGTGTGTTGGATGTGTGTCGATGTCCTTGCTTTGGTCGGAAATGACTTTGAGAAGCGCAGCAATACTCCCAACAGTCAATATCATCCAATATCACCCCACTGGAATCAACATGGTGGTGTTGTTATTGGCTGAAATGTGTTGCTGCTCCAGTTTTTCAGAGCAGCGACATTTTTTGGCACCAACTCGTTTCCTATTAGGGGATGTGTTCGATGATAGCTGATGATACAGATTTACCGCAAGAAAGGTTGGGCCGCGGTGTTGAGCTCTGGTTCAGTGGTTTCAAGTGTGAGTTTTTGTACATGTACATGTGTGTGTTTGTTGGATTACAGTGTGTATCCTTCGCTGTCGCCCCACTTACACAATGTTTGTTTAACAAAAAGAGCAAATATAGCAGGCGGAGATTCACCTCTTCTGCATGAGTTCTAATAAAGTGCGTCCTATCTTTTCCATCCCTTTTCTACTTTTCTTCATCTTTTTTTATTTCCCTCCTCTCTTGTGTGACTGACTTTGATGAGGTGGCGTGTGGCGAGAGCTAATGACAGGCATGAGCACGGCTGAAATGTCAGACCAAATGTTAAGTCAACATGATCATCAGCCTGACCCATGTTGATGAATTATGAATACAGCCCACCTGAATAGTGATTTGTAAAAGGCGACAGAAGGGGCTTATCAGACTACTTATGGTTTGGATGCATCGCCGATCAATCCCAAGTGACTCTGAAATGTATTAAAAATGTAAAAATGGCGCTTGGAGATAGCAGAGTGGTTAAATCCTCTGTCTTTAGAGCTACATGTGTGCCTCCACTGACCTTAGATCAAATCCTTCGAGGGCTTTATCTGCTCTGCCCCCCTCCCATCTTATTTCCACCACAGTGTGAAGTGAAGTGTCCTCCTGATATTAAAAACAATGTGACGCGAATGCAGAAGCTCCTTTTAGTGTTTGAGCTTTCCTAGCTGTATTCCAGCTCCAAGATATGCATGCATGACATTGACACTGAATTCAATGCAGTATGACAATGGCATAGCGATTTTAAAGTGGTTACCAGGTCGTGCAGCAACAGCATGGTTTAAGGAATCTGAAAATGAAACTGACACCCACATGCAGTGGCCCCCTGGGTAATCCTGGCTGACCATTGCCTTATGTGTGACTGTGCATAAATGACGCGGCCTCTTAATGAACTCATCAAAACCCCTGCTGTATGCTGTGCTCAACCTGCTGCTGAGAGCCGGCACAGCATGCTTTATAGCAGTCATTAAAAGAGAAAGCCAAAAAGTGAAGAATGCTGTGGAAAATCATGCAAACAGATTCTTTTTTCAAACTGCCGATTAATAACTATCAAGTCAGTAGTAAGTAAATGAATATATTTATGTAGCACCTTACAAGAGCAGACGTCACAAAAATGTGAATAAAAGACAAAGTTTAGAAACTACAAAAGTGCAGTCTACTTTTCTCTTGAGCCTGTAATGAAGATCAACCAAGCCTCCATTAGCTCTTTAATGTAGGCCTGATCATGCAAAGCTTCAAACAAGTTCACAGAATCTTGAATTGGATTGTGAATTTGATAGGAGGCCAGTGTAAAGAAATCAAAATTAGTCCTTTGAAGGGCTTCGTTAAAGTCTTGGCAACAGCGTTTTGGACAAATCGTAAGCAATCTGGGGAAGTCTTACCGAGGCAGGTGAAAAGGGAATTGCAATAGTCACGAATAATCATCCCCAGCTCAGCTAGGGACAAAATGAGCCTGAATTTAACAAAGTACCTCAGCTGGTAGAAACAAAAGCAAATCAGACAATTTAAATGCCAGACTCCAAACTGGGTCAATAGAAACACAGAGATTTAACAGAAGAGGAAGAAGAGTCAAAACTTTACATCACCATCAGAACAATTAACCCTTACCCAACTGGGGCAGAAATAAGAACTTCTGGTTTGTCTGCATTTAACCGTAGAAAAGAGGCAATTATGTAGGGTGATAATTAAATATCGTCTGCATAGAAAGTATAGGAGATATCTTTAAAAATTAGGTCGTTAGCCTGAGATGAAGCATGTACAATATAAACAGAATGGGACCCAAGATGGAACCTTGGGGAACACCATAATACAGAGCTTCAGTTAAAACTGATCATTGAAAAGATCATTTGAGACTCTGTGGGGAGCCGTTTCCATTGAGTGTAACCAACGGTAACCAGACTGAAACTCCGTCTAAGACAGCTGTAAGCTACTTTTACCGAGACCTTAGCATAGGTAATTTAAAAATGGGCCTGTAGTTCTGGTGCAAAGGAGGGTCAATATTCGTTTTTTTATAGGTGGGAAAACAGCTTTTTTGAAATAAGATGGCACATGACCTGAGTTATTGATTATAGAGAGCACACAAGGACAAAGAACCAATAACATTTTCGAACAAAGAAGTGGGGACAGTGTCAAGGGGACTAGAGGAGGTTTTCATATTACTAACCAGATTGGTGAGCTCTTCTAGCGAGATTGGATGAAAACTCTCCAGGATTGTTGGCCAGGAAGGGCAAGCTATTGTGAGGTGGCAGGGATGAGGAAATTATGTTTGCTCGTGTGTCATTTATCTTTCCAACAAAGAAGGATAGAAAGCTGTTTCACCTGGAAAAAATGGAACAGTCGTACCAATGTTAGTGGTGTCAAGCTAGATTTTGGGATTACTTTAACTATTAGATAGAAGATTAGAAAAGTAGGTAGCACTGTCATCCATAACCATGTTATTAAACCGTGTTATTAAATTTGTAGATTTGAACTTGGATTTACACAAACGCTAAACTCTGAGACAGGTTTGATTAAAAGAGCTCTACAATTACATTTTCTCAGCGCCGAAGGTCTTCACATACTTTGTTTTGTCCTTCATTTTATCTTTCTACAGTGACATAGCATGCACTGTATAACGTGTAAAGTAAATTGTCACATTTAAGAAGCTGTAAGTAACAAATGTTCAGTTTTTTTTTGCTTAAATGAATAATTAAACGCTTATCAAAATTGTAGTTGTTCCTGCTGACTAAAGTCTGATTATTTTAGCACTACTTGCAATGTATATATTTACTGTTACAGCTGCAAGCAATAACCTCCGTGGCTGTGAAGTGAAGCCAATGAAGTGCCAAAAACTGCAGTTCCTCAAACGTCCACTTGAGGCTGGCTACAGAACGAGTCAATCTCCATAAGTCCCCATGTTAAAATGTACAAAAAAGCAGTTTTGGTCTCTATAGCTTTTTAAAGATTTACAGATGGCAATGTTTGAGCACCCATGGTTCATTCAGCCCATCTCAGGTCCATCGGCGATCCACGTTGTCACTTTTTAGATTAGACAGAGGTGGAAGAAGCGGGATTACCAACATGGTGGTGGCCACAGAGCCACAGATTTTGAGCTTCACAAGTGCTTTTCAGAAAACTGTGTGTCATGGATATGACATCCATTCTTTGTCCTGTTATTGCTATTATTCTCGAAAATTCTGTTGATTATCTTCTTTATTAAAAGAATTGTTTGTAAAATGCCAAAAAATAGCAAGACAGAACCTGAGGTGACATGTTCAAATGTCTCTTTTAGTCCAACGAAAGCCTAAAACTCGAAGATGTTTGCTTAAAAATGAAATAAAACACACAAACACAACACAAACATTTCCTACAAATCCCAACAGTTAGTTTTTATGTTATACTCGTGCACACATACTGTACAAATGTACATTCAGATGCAACAATATATTAAAGCTTTACTGCTGTTACCTTGACTGTACTCTGCACTGCAGCCTCCGAATGAGGTTAATATGGCTCTGCTACATTCTGCTGTCCATCTATCTGCCCATCAGTTCTATTTGATGCGTTCAATAGACAAAGAATAGACAAAGAGACTCGGCTGAAAGGCATGGACAGTATAGAGGAGATTTGATAACTCATTGAAAAGCATCTTTTGGGCAGCAGGTTCTTAGCGGCTGTGTGGTGAAAGGCCTGCTGGGAGGTCTGACTGTATTAGTGGAGGTAGAGGCTCTTGTGTTCTGCTCAACTGGAAAACCGCAGGACAAAGACCCGCACTGCCTAATCCCTGCTCGGCTGCAAAACAAAAGAGAAAGCTGCTGCTTTATCAAAACTACAAGGCATTCTGTGTGTCCGTGTTTGTGCGAGCGTGTGCGGATGTGTGCATGTTTGTGTGTGTGTGTGCGCGATTTTTTTATTTTTTATTTTTTTTTATTTTTTTTGCAGCTGTGTTCATGCTGTGCCAAGAAAATGATTTATTCAATATTTGATGAAGTGGCAGCCAAGCTGTTAAAACCAATGTTGAAACGTGTTGTTTAGAACTTTTTTTTGCCTTCTTGCTTCCTCTCAATCTCGATGTGATTTCTAAACATGTAAATCACCTTCAGTTCGGGGGAAATTGGATCTGCCAGAGTCGCTTTTGCTCACTGTAAAGCAACATTTTGTAGCTGATGATGGATTTTGATCCACTCCCCTGTTGTTCCCACTCACATGTTTGTGCACTTCACAGTGAGTAGGTGGATTTATGTGTAGGATGAGTGTTTTTTTGCCGCATGAAGTGTCTATAATTGTGTCCTGTAATTATTTTTTTAATTGATGATATAGATGTGTTTTGATCGATCATCTACCAGATTTGTGTTCTACCACTTATATGATAATTACACTTTATTTTCCAGCTTCGTAATGAATGTTTTGGTTGTTGTATAATGTAATTTAATTGGCCGGCAGGATATGTGAGTGTTTGATATGAAAATTGATGCCTGGTGACTGCTGCTGTCTATCAACTGTGGTCAAGCATGGCCAGGCCAAACGCCATGGTGAGTGAGTATATATATGTGTGTGTTAAGGAGGCTGGTAGGTGGTGGGTGGGAGCTGGGTGAGGACACTCCTATTGTCTTGGCTGTCACGGCTGGGCGACCCCAGAGCCCCTCAGAGGCCCCAAAGGCCCCAGAGGCCAGGCCACAGCAATGAGTCCGCGGGCCCCCAGGCCGTGAGAACCCCGGCCCTGGTCAATGAGCGCTGGGAGCCTGGGGACCCTGGGAGCAACTGGCTGAGCCATCTGGACCAGAGAGCAGAGACCCTGACACACGGCTGTCACCCGAGGGAGTGACGCAGAGACGTGGACATAGACAATGTCTGCCCCCATGTTTCTGCCTCTGCTTCTGTCTATCTGCCCCTCTGTCTCACACATACACTTGTAAGTGACAGCAGAAAGGAGATCGGAGGAGAGTGAGGAGGAAAATGTTGGTGAGAACACTCCGATAACGCAAAATCAAATGCAAATTAATGCAAAATTACGAATATTAGGAGCTGTATATATTGAGATGAACAGTCAGTGGCGCTAATTCTCCAGTCGGGTGCTGTTGCAGAAGAAAATGGCGAGATGACGCGACCTCAGACAGATGAAAAACGTGCAGAAATATTGGCCTTTATGTTTCTCACAGATCTGCAGCAATTTTTCGTGTCTTCAGTGGAGCAGAAGCTTCAGTGGACGTTTAAGTCACATGCTTTATCTTCATGATTTATTCACAGAGTCGGTTTCCATTTTGTTTTTATCCATACATCAACTTTTCCAGCTCAGCCAAGTGTAACAAAAAAAAAATCCCCAAAACGTTTAGATTTTTTTTTTTTATTTCTGGTGTTTCCACATTTTTGTTTGTTTTTTATCCGCAAATTGAAGATTTGCATAAAAACAGATGGATGGAAACACACGTAATGAGAAGTTTGCCTTAAAGCCAAGAGGAGAGACTTTTGTGGGCAGATGTGAAATGTACTCCGCCCACACTATGTCTATTGTTTTGTTCTAAAAACATAAGAGAGCCAGCCTAAATATAACTGGCTTTCTTTTCTGTCTTACTCCGTTTGTCTCCGTCTGTCTGCCTGATTCTGTCTGTCGGTCTGTTCTCTCTTCTCTGTGGGAAGGCCTGGTACTCTCTCTGATCTGCTTGCAGGCACACATAAACACACGCTTTCTCTCTCACACACACAACTCTAAAGTGAAAACATGGTAGCTGTGGCTGCATAATGGTGCTAGCTACCATTTGAGTGGTGAGTGGTAGTCTTTTCCAGCTGAGCAGATTAGCATAGATCTCCCACGCAGACAGAGTTGACCTTCACTCTGGCAAACACTTGTCAAAATGCCAGCGATAATTACCTGCTCTCTTCGCAAACAGCACAATGGTTTATCCACCTGCTTCTCAGGCGTGGAGGACGGATCTGTAGTGCTATAGTTGCCTGTTTTCTGTTTGTAAAGGTAATATAAGCCGTGGGGATTCCTATGTGACACAGATGTGTGAGCGTGGAAGTGTGTGGTTTCTGCTTGATATTGTAATGTTTACCGTTCGGAAGTCAGCAAGCCGCCAGAGGCTAAATAAATAAGTGTGAATTAAATTCTCTGAATGTTGCCACCGCTTTCAATATGCTCATGTCCAGACACAGCGTTCATACGGCTGAAATGGAATTAGTTTTGTCAGCATGGGTTTGCACAATCAAGAAACATGTCAAGAAAACCTGTTCGTCTTCCAGCACAACAGAGCTTCGGCGGCGTCTGTGTCGGATGCCTGATTGTCTGTGTGTTCATGCCTTAACATCTGTATCAATGAGCGTAGAGGTCAGAAAACAACCCCGCGATTCCTCACCCTCCCGCTTCCTCCACCCTCTCTCCCCGGGCACTCCTCTCCTCTCTCCTCCTCATCACTGACTGCCCTCTCTGGTTGAGTGCTTGAATGTGCTCAGTTCGGTGATCAAAGTCTTCCTCAGTCTCCTCTCCTCCGTCGCCCCTGGCTCTGTGGATGTGTGTGAGAAAGTGTGTGTGTCATCCAGCTACAAACCCAGCTCTCAGTCGTCTAAACCGTCACTCTCGCTATCTTCTTTCAGTCTCGGTAGTACCCTGCCAGGCTCCCTTGCATCATCTTCCCGTCTGCTAGAGGGCACGCGCACACAAACATAAACCCGCGATGACGTTTATTCGATATGACACATCTCACTTTTCTGTCTTCCTTAACATTTATGCATTGTTGATCTCAGAAACTTCCGCTGTCTGCTGCAATAGCTGAACCGCATGCGTGCGTTTGTGTGTGTGTGTTTCCTCTAGATAACCAGAGCTGCTAAATGTTTTTGCTGGAAACTTTTTGGGGGTGTCAGATGTCTTTTTTTTAATTCCAAGGTCACAATGCTTCATCCTCGTGTCGCCTCCAGGAAGAGAAAATATCTCAAATTGGCAAAGACGGTTATTAACTAACAGGGCGTGCTGATGCTGCTGCTGCTGCTGCTTCTGTAAACCAATCTAAAACATCTAGTTTTTATCCTTGTCCCTGGCCTAGAGAGCGAGCTTTCATCAGCCACTGACTCTTTGTGCGCGTCTCGCACAAAAAGGTGTCGTGTGGAAACGTTTGCCATTGTGTTGAGGAGCCAAGAATGTTCCAACCCATGAATTGGGCTCTGTCTTACACTCCCCTTTATCCTGTTTATCCTTTTCAGTTGTCTTCTTTCCTTCTTTCTCCATGCCCTCCTGCACTTAGTTATTCCTCTCTCCTATCTGTCAGTATTATCCCTGCACCTCAGCGTAGGGTCAGGGCTGCACTGCTCCTGTAAACATATTTACTGTGTCAACATTGCTGTTGCGAAGCAGCTGAAGACAGTAACAGGTGCCTGTCAACAGCCGGCCAGATCTCTAGTGCATTAAAGGATCTTTGCTGTAGACGAGGATTAGTGTCGCCTGGCATTGTTTGTTTGCTAATTCCATCTCCAAGGTATTTGCGGAAAATAGGCATGAATAATTGAAAGCGATTTCTAGTGGACGAAACGAAAGCTATCAGCGAATGGAGGGAGATTAATGAGTAGGGGGTGAAACACAGCGCAATTTGGAACAACGGAGCAACCTTTTCTCAGACACCCGGAGAGACCCCGAGTTCGTAAACAAAAATTGAATATGCATTGTTTCATCTGAGGAACCAAAAAAAACATTGAAATGAGAAAGACGTGGATTAAGAAAGGAATCCTGCAATATGTTTAAATGTGAAGTGTGTCAAAGCATGATGCGCTGGTATTAAGGAACTTTCCTCGATTTAACTAGTGAGCGTTTTCAAATTAAATCAATATATTTAATGTCTGTCTGATAAAACGTCAACAACTGTCTGATAAAAATACAACTTTCTGAGGTTATGAATACATTTGTAATGTCGTCTAAACACTTTGCATCTGCAAGTGTTTGTACTTAAAATGATTTTACTTTTTAAGTTTTCAACAGCGTGACACCGTCGTAAATCTGCAACATCAGAGTATATACACCTCTGCAGACCACATAATCTCTGGGTAAAGGCTATTTTTCTGTCCCAATAGGAACAAAAACATCATTTGCTGGCAGTGGTCATGCATTTTGTGGCCACTTGGACCATTTTATCCAGACTAAAAACATATTTTAGTTGCTCTTAGTTATTATTAAGCCTATTAGCCTTCCATAGTCCAGTGAGAAGCATCACTATGTAGTAACCTGAGCTGCCTTACATGCCACCTGCACACGACAGGAATGCAATAATCTATTGTAGCGTTACATCTAATCTGTAAACCATAAAACAATTTGACTTTTTTTCTGTATGGACTGTGCATATTCTCTTCTCATTTAGACTCTTATTGACCAGTGAGAAGATGTTTTGTTACATCATGTATGTAGGATAGATAGAAGGAGGATAGCTTTGGATAATTTGAGTTATGATTCAAGGATAGACGACAAGCTCTGTGACCTCTCTGAACCGAGTCAGACTAATTCGCATATATCAGTGTCAGATGCTAAACATCAACATGTTAGCGTTGTCATTGTGGACCAAGTGGCAACGGCCATGGCTGTAGACTGCAGCTGGCTACAAAACAAGTTAGTCTCCATAAGTCCCCATGTTAAGATGTCCAACTTCACAGCAGAAATAAACATGTTTACAGCCTGGTACAAAAAAACAGGCACTTTTGGTCTTTGATTGACAGGTGGGTGTCGTTACAGGTGGCTTGTTTGAACACTCAGGCTTCATTCAGGCCAAATCAGGTCCATTGACGAGCCACGTCTGCGATTTTTTAGATTAGTTGTTGATGTGATGAAGTGTCTTGATTCACTGCAGTTCAACTGATTTTCTTCAAAATGTACTATATTAAAATAGATATATAAATAACATATACTCTAACAGAGGACTGTATTCAGATGTCACCACTTAGAGCTTATTTCCTCCAGATATTCTTTATTTTGAAGATAATATTCAACCCAGGAGTTTGTCTGAAGATTTGCAGTCACACTGAGTGTACATAAAAAAACTAATGAATATGTTATTTGTGTATTTGTTTGACGCAAACAGTTCCAGTTTGCAGGGATTCATCGTTACATGAAATCTCTAATTTTTTTTAGAATTGATCACGTCTGGATTTGAGCCAGAGCGCTGATGACACGATTATTATCTGACCCAGGATTTTTACCATGATCTAATTTCCAGCTGAGCCACGCAGGACGGCTGGCAACAACACATTTCCTCACACATGGTGGTGAACTTAATAACACAATGGCTCACTAGCTTCATGTTTTATGAACTGACAAAACGGCACATTTTGGCACAGCCGAGTCGTAATGATGATTAGCTGTCCCTGAGACAGTCACACATCAGAGTTTATCTCTGTGCATCTAAACAGAATGTGCTGAAGTACACTGACAGATGTATTAATATTTTTGATCACGAAACAACCTCAAAATTTAAAGTATTTGCTTTCAAAGCTCTGTGTCTGATCCCAAAAGGTGGGATCTTTTATGTTTTGTATTCTACAAACCATATAGATGCTGAATACTTGTCCAATGCTGCGGGTTTAAGCACCATGTCGAGCAGAAAATCCAACCTCCTCTTTGCTTCTGCCACCACCGGTACTCTCTTATTCCCCATTCGCTTCATCCCGACCCCTCTGCCCCACCGCCCCTCATGTCTATATCCCCCCCCCCATCCCTTCATCTTCCATGCCTGTACCCACAGTGAACGCTACTCCAAGCGAGAGACCGTGTGCTGATGGCCCTCATGTCGAGAACAGCAGGTACTTGTGCATCGTGTTTGTTGAATGCACAGTGGTTTGTACACTTGATGGGTGCTACTTTATGAGGCAGCAGATACAAACAGCTATGTAAATGAGCTTCTTCCTATTTCCTGCTATGAGTCATAACTCAATGAAAGGAAAAACTTTCCCATTATAATTTACTGAAAATTCGTGAAGGTTTTTGTCTTACAGAGAAGTTTGTGGAGTTTTGCTCCTGTTTGTTTGGGAATGATATTTTCGTCCAAAGCAGTACTTTTTACTGAAACAAGACAAAGTAATGCAGATTTTTGTTTTGCTATTTGGGATTTTGATGCTTGATTTAACAAATTTCTTGAATTGTCTCATCCCTTATGTGTAAATTTAAAAGGCCATGGAAGCTGCTATATATGGAATTTGTATTTTTTATTTTATTTAGGCAAATCTTCTCTTTCCCTCATCCTTCATCCCTCTCCTCAATCTATCATGGCTTGAATTAAACTTAATTTGTACGTTGCTTTGGAGAAATCCAAATAAATGCATTGAAATGTACTCATTGTCTTGCATGATACTCGATGAGGCCACATTCAAACAGGCTCCAGTACTGCAGTGAAACGCAGGTTTTTCCATTAATTTGAGTTACGGTAGCGCGTTTTGGCTACAGCGGTGCAGGCCGCCCAAGTGTCCTCCAAAAAACGAAGTGACCTGCAGCGGAGAAGTTGAGCCAGATCGAACTTTTGGAAAAACGCAAACCAAATCAAACAAATCAAACTCCAGTCCACTGTACAAATCAAAATTAACCGTTGCCATGGTTGGTATGATGAGTCACGTGTGCTGTCATGTTGATTTCAGCACGTTCTCAAATGTCTAGTTGACTATTTATATTGCTCTGCCTGAACCACTTGCGGTTGTAACTCTTAAAATGCAGCAGCCAACATGTACCACAGTAAATTAAGTCACCTTTAGAATTAAGTGAGCTAGCTAACAAGAAAAAATCTTTTAAGGAGGTAATTGGTATTGATCAACAACCTTTAAGAACACTGGAGATGTATTACAGTCATTTTATTTTCCAGCTTGAAGTTTATCAAATCTTCATGATGGCATTACTCTTGGGCTGCATCCATTGACAGTATAAAGATTGGGCGTCGTATCTGTGACGTCACCCAGCGTGGATCATCGGCGGACCTGAGGCGGGCTGAATGCCACCTGTTTTTGTACCAGGCTGTAAACATGTTTATTTCTGCTGTGAAGTTGGACATTTTAACATGGGGGCTTATGGAGACTGACTCGTTCTGTAGCCAGCTTCAAGTGGATGTTTGAGGAACTGCAGTTTTTGGCACGTCCACATTGGTTTCACTTCATAGCCACGGATGTTGCCGCCTGGCTGCAACTAAGGATTGTTTTCTTTAGCAATTGTTTTCTCAATTAGTGAATTAATTTCTTCTTAATTAATAAAAAGGGACGATCACAAACTCTTATTAAAGGTAATTTAATGAAATTACTTTAGTTTATTTAGTATAGCACCTTTCACAGAGCAATGTCACAAAGTGCTTTGTAAAAAATGAAAGTATACAACAAAATTTTTGTTTACAAGAAGATAAATAAGAAGAGAAGAATAACTTTATTAATTGATCAATTAACAACCTGAAATACAACCACACACACACAAAGGGCTTATAGACATGCAAATGTGGAGAGATGGTGGAGTGATGGGCAGCCATGTAGTGGTGCCCTGGGAGCTGTTCGGGGTTCGGTATCTTCCTCAAGGGCACCACGGCAGTGCCCAGGAGGTGAACTGGCACCTCTCCAGCTACCTGTCCACACTCTATACTATGGTCAGTGCTGGACTTGAACCGGTTCCCAAGCCGAGTCCCTACGGACTGAGCTTCTGGCACCACAGTCTATAATACAAAGAAAAGCAGCAAATCCTTACAATGGAGAAGCTGAAACAAGGGAATGACTCAAAAGATGAATCGATTATGATAATACTTCAGATTATTTCTCTATCAACTCATTGTTTCAGCTCTACACTCCACCACTTCACTCCATCTCTGAGCGAGATGAATTAATCTCTATCTCTCTGCTAGGGGTGCAGGGGTATGGGCAGGGTGGCCTCAGCGTGTCATCGAGCCACCCTTTAGGACCGCCCACAAAACCCTGGACTGAAAACTGGTGAAAAACCTGTTTTAACCTCTAACTCCACATTTCAGTAATATATTGTTCAAAGTCTTTTCACATGTTTTCAGTAACTATTTTCCAACATATTTATATGTATTTTGAAAGAAAAAATCTCAGAATGGCCTTCACATGGACTTTAACTTTGTTTGCACCACAGCTCTCTCTCAGTCGTCCCTAAACCAGCTGTAAAACATTCACAAACAACTAGAGTGACTAATCCACAGCTGCAGAAACTCTCTACAACAAGGCTGAAGATATGTACTGAAGAGATATATATTGTATTTGTTGAATATGGCTGTTAATGGACTAACAGAACTGCATCAAAGAGGCAGCAGATGACACTTAAAGTGCTTGAATCCACAAAGAGCTGTTACAATACGAAACAAAGAGAGAGGCCCATACATTTGCGGCACCACGTAGCCTTTTGCAGGTGTGTGTATATGTGTGTGTTAATGCCTCCACGGTATATCACTGTCTGCGCTCATGAGCATGTGTTTTTATATGTGTGTGCATGTGTGTGTTTTTTCTCTTAATGGTACATCCGCACTAAATTGGCCCCCTGAATGCAGTGCGCTCTGTCAGTGGTTTTTTTGTGAGCTACAAGTGTAGAAAAACAAAGAGGAGCCAGGGAGCTTCAAAGCGAGTAGGTGACATTTCGGGCTTTCCATCTTCAAAGCGCTATTTGCTTTTGTAGTTCCTCTTTGAGAATAATTATATTTTTCTAAAGGATTACAGCTGTCTGAAAACATACTGCAGAATTTGAGGGCCAATTCCTAACATTTGCACAATGTCATTAGTTTGAAACGTAGTTATTCCGCCATTATTTACCATTGTGTATAATTTAACAGCGTTTTTTTTGTAGCGTATACCACACTATACGCCAGTGTTATTCCTTATTGGCAGCTATTGGCTGTGAATTGATCGTTGACCCAATAGAGCCACCCGGTGAGTGTCTCCAGATGGGATAGACGTGAAATCCACCCGATCCGTCCCCTCATTTTCATTCACCTCTCCTTTCTCGTGTCTCTTTCTTCCATCCTTCTCATCCAAGTGCCTCTCTATAATTCATGTCCAGGTGCAGCACCAGCTTTTCTTTGGCACGGGGCTTGAAAGGCAAAAAAAAAAAAAAAAAGACAGATGTTCAATTTTCACTTCCTTTGTGCATCTTTCTATATCTGTTTGTGCACTCGTGGACCACTCTTTCCCCCCTTTCATTTTTTATTTTTTACCTGTAATGCAGACTGTGGCGTCCCTGTGGTTCAGCATAAGCAATAATTAAGGCGAGTCACAGCCGCGACTAACCGCTGGCTCCTGCTCGTGGATTTAGATGTTATGGTTTGCAGAAAGACGTGCTTGGTGTTGCCTTTGAGTGTGTGCACCACCTCAAACGTGAAACATTTAACCATAACTGACTGAAAAGTGTCCAATTCTGTTGCCGTTATACTCTCGGCGTCGGTTGCAACGAGCTGTAACGGCCATCACGAGAAAAGTGTGAATGCCAAGATATGCCCACGGCACAGCTGTATTTACATGCAGCTTCTGTGCATCTTGTCATACAAAACGCATGAACCCCCCACTGACTGCAAAGCTGTTGGTGTGACTGAACTCTGCAGGTGGATATCTATATTGCAAAGTGACAAGTACAGTATAATGCACAGCTGTGGCCTGGAGAGATCCTGGACTGAAATCTATGAAGTGTTTTGTTCCCTTTCTTTGCTTTCATCAGAACAGACATGCTGAATGTTTGTTTAGCATGCATGTATTTTTCTTTGGCTCTAGAAAGCTGAGTGGCACTTTATTTTAACCCCGGTATATATGATTACAACAAAGGATGAATGATTTGATTTGATCATAGAGTCCACTCTCTATAGATGTTTTAGACTGACTTCTCCAAGCACCACCACACTACTGTTTTATAATAGAGTTGCAAAAGGATACAAGGACATTTGTTAATTGTTAATTAACATATTTCTACTGTAACTCCTCCTGCGAAGCATCCACACCCGCTGTAATCAAATCTTGATAACACAGTAAAAAATCAAAGTCAAAGCCATTTAAAATCACAAGAATTCATATGACATTTATTTTTCAGCACACATTAGAAAAATTGGTTCTTGGAGAACCTTTTTATCTTTAAAGTCTGTGTAAAGGTAATTCTGCGATTTCTTTCAAAATACAATAAATATGTTGGACAATAGTTGCTGAAAACATGTGAAGAGACTTTGAACGATATATTACTGAAATGTGGAGTTAGAGGTTAAAACAGTTTTTCACCAGTTTTCAGTCCAGGATTCTGTGGGCGGTCCTAAAGGGTGGCTCGATGACACACTGAGGCCACCCTGAGCATACCCCTGCAATTAATTCATTAATTAATTAAACTAAATTTAAAATGCCAAACTTTCTGCAACTATATTATAACACAGTATTGTAGTGGTGCCTGGAAAAGTGAGTAGTTCTTTTTTTTTTTTAAAGCGAGCAAAGAATGAACACCCTGTGTTTTAAACACCTGCACCTCACGTCACTTAACTTCTGCTGCTTGACTTCAGCGACTAAGGATCATCATAAAATCAAAATTAGCCACAGAAGAGGTGCAGACTTTGCAATAAATACTGGCCCACAAACGGCAGAGACAACTACATGATTGTGCTTTTTGAGTGAAGTATTCTTTACTTCATCCACTCAGAAAAATTGGACTGTCATAAAAATGTCATAAAAACCTTAGCTTAACTACGTACACCCTGCACTACACGGCTGATGATAAACCATTTATTAATTGTTTGTATAATGCTTGTGTAAGCCAAAGAGCAGAAGTTTGAATAAAGCGTTGTAATTCTGTTCAATACACCTACACTGTAGGTAAAGGTGAGGGAAAGATTGTGGGTAAGGTAATGGTTAAGATTGGGCCTCGTTATATGAAGGCTGCACTGCTTCCTGCATTGGCGCCACAGACAGTATAAACAATGGACGGCGCATCCATGATGTCACCCACAGATTTCTGAAGGTGTGAACTTCAGAGTGTGGTGGCCATCTTGGTAATCCTGCCTCTGCCTCTAATCTAAAAGTTCACCCTCAGTACAGTTGTCATGAATGGGGAAATTAGCTACAGAGACCAAAACTGTTTTTTGTACCAGGCTGTAAACATGTTTATTTCTGCTGTGAAGTTGGACATTTTAACATGGGGACTTATGGAGACTGACTCGTTCTGTAGCCAGCCTCAAGTGTACATTTGAGGAACTGCAGTTTTGGGCTCTTCTGCATTGGCTTCACTTCACAGCTATGGAGGTTGCCGCTTGATTAGCACCAAACGTTGAACCAAAGTTTGCAATATGAATGCAAATCCTACAGAAAAGAACGACTGCATTGTGGCATCTTGATCTCACAGTTCATACTGTTTCTCCTGTTGTGCAAACATGCGTAGAGGAGCTCTCAGCCCTTATAAAAGGAAATCATTAGCAGCGGCTGCAATGTAGTTTTTTACACCTCTACAGATCTTGTTTGGAGGCCAGGTAAGAACTAATACAGTGTTTACATTTTGAGGCAAACATTATGACAACTTTTATAGTGCTTAATGGATTCAACGTGATCTTTTTTAACGGTCAAGACACCTTTTATAAAGGTGCTGTAACTGAGTGAAAGTTCATCAACCATCCATCCCTGCTTAAAAGATCCCGTTAACAATGATTCGTTTTTGGCAGTAACACCTATATTATGTCTCATTTGTTTTGTTTTTTACATTGTGAGCATGAAAACCTCCAATAATGGGTTACAAATTTCAAGAAACGTGGAATAATCATGGCTCTAATAATATACAAATGGTTCCTGTTGGGCACATTTCCTTCGCTCTCACAATAGCACTGTACATGTGTGTGTGAGGGGATGTATTTCAAAATAGGTCGTCGCTAATCCCCCCTTAAAAATGAACATTCCCCCTCCATGCACCCATCTGAAAGAGAAAGAAAGTATAGAATAAAGAAGGAAAGAACAGACGATGAATTATGGATATGTTTTAAGAGGAATATTGCTCCCTGGCCTCCTCACTGTTTTTCATTTCTTTCCTCCTCCCTGTCTCTCACTCTTTTTCTCCGTGTCCTTTGCCTCCTCTTAAATCGATACCGGCTGACTGTCATGGGTCAGTGGCCTGTATGCATCAGGCTGAACTGCAACAGAGGAGTGCCGTGTCTCTCAGGGCTCTCTGTAGAGGTGATAACTCGTTTCTATCTCAAACCTCTCTTTATGGGACACACGCGTTCAATTTAGCTCCCAATATCCACCTCAGATTGACTTGGGATGACAAAAAGGAAAGGAATATATATATATATGTATGATCACCATTTATCCAGGAAAGAAAGTGAGCATCCCTAAATACCTGCAGCTGTCTTAGATTAAAAAGGATGAAAGTAGGTCTGGCCTGAAGATATTGTGGATTATTTTGTATGAAATGTTCCCCACAAAGATGTATTTTAATTGACCTTTCACTAAAGCTTTTTTGTTCTTGCAGAGTAGTATTACATAATACAGTTTGCTATAATAATGTGGCATTTTAAACGTGGTTTCAGACAGAAGGAGATGACAAAAGCAGGCTTCTCACACCTCATTGATTTTGTCAGGTGTCTCTAGCAGATTTCGTCAGCTGTAGCTAGTTAGTTAAGCTGATGTTGGTTGGAAACGCCGCCTCCAGCTGACTTTTAAGTTTGACTTGGGTTGCTAGAGAACATTACTGTTAGTACCCGGAGGGTCAAAAAGTTTAATGTGAAACGCTGGACACTTCTGGTCGCCATTTTGGCTACCAATAAGTTAGCTGAAGAGAAGGGCCCACCGGCATTGTGAAAATGGTGGCTGCAATACTGCAATGTACAAATATAAGGTGTATTTATGTTTCATATTTATACCTTGGCAGTCAAATGTTGGCGCTGATGCCACGCACGGTTACAATTCAACATTCAATCATCATTTCCGCTAAGAGACCTGCTGAAATTAGCACACTACACCGGGAAGTATATAGTGTACTACATAAAAGTGTACTAACGGAAGTATCTGAGTTGAGACAGCTGCTGTTTCATCCATTCTTCACACTTTTGTTTTTGTATTTTTGCTTTGGTTTATGAAAGAAATCCACCATCCGAACTCGTTAAATACCAAGTTTTGCTCTTACCACAGCCTTGTGCACCTGGCTTCAACATGCAGGAAAAAAATAAATCCTAAACTTGACAAAAATACAAGCAATTATATTCTTATTTAAAACCAGACTGCAGTTTGTGTGTGTCACAGCTGTGTGTGTGTGTGTGTGTGTGTGCGTGCGTGTGTGTGTGTAGCCACAGGCTTCCTCACACTCCAAGTCCAATTACCTGTGTTAAGGCCACATCTGAGACGGGGGATTACAGCATATTATTCTAGCACAAACAACAGTCTCTCTGCCCACCAACCTGCAGTCAGCCAAACACAGGCAACCAAGGAAGGTGTGAGAGGTGTTACATTAGCACCTGGATGTGCGAACAGCAGACTACTGACCTTTTACCGGTGACTGATACACTACCTGGAAAAGTTGTTCGCCTCCTGCAGCTTCCTTTTTCTGTTCTCAACTCTTCTCAATATTTTTCCGCCCCTGCCTCTCACTTCTTTTTTGTCTTTCCCCCCCCCCCGCCTTAAATCAAGCTTTTATTTCATCCTCCATTTCCTCTCCTGTATCTATTGAAGCGCTCTCCACAGAACCACAGCCCGTCTCAATTTGTCTCTCATTTTTTGACAGTTGATACTTTTACCAGAGGATGTTAGTCAAGATGTCGCCTTTTCTCTTGACTTGTTGTCACCACTTGAAATTTTCTTCTGAAAATGACTTGTGATGCAAAACACTCTATTAAACCTCCTCAAGGCACCTCCTGATCCCCAGAAAGGCCCTGAAAATACATCCCCCGCACTGAAACAACTTTACTAAGAGCAATCTGTCACAATTCTCAAGCCACAAAGTTTCATATCTTTCTATTTTACTGTTTTATTATTGGATTTTCGTCTCGTAACATGCAGCAGCAAGCATGCCTGTACAAATCGTTGCGGCTGAACATCCGTAAGACACACAACTTCCTTCAAGTCACCTGCCAGGGGCTCTAATTAGACTGATAAGCAGTGCAACTGGAATCAGCTCTTCCTGGTAATCAGCCCCGCGGAGCCCAGACAGACGGCTAAATGAGGAGGAGATGAGCCATGCAGCCCAACAGGTGTCCTTAAAAAGACAGGGAGGTGTGTTTATACAGTCTTGTCTTTCCCCCTCTCTCTGACTACTTGAGTTGAATCTCGGGAGAGTTTCGAACATATAGAGAGAGATTTCTGCGGTTATTTGGGAGATTAATGCTGTAAAAGACAGTATGTCAGCGCTTGTGCAGTGTATAGATTTAATCATCGCGCTGTGACGCCGAATCGCTGCCTCACTTTTTAAAGGGATTGTTTGAGAAACTCTGCAGCAAGATGAGTGATTCAAACACACCAGTCAAACTGGGTATTTTGATTTTTGAATTGCATCCTGAGTGCTTTTCTCTTTGCAGTTGCAGCTGCTCTGCTTTAGACGTATAATAAAGATTATCACATTTTGTCCTGAAGCAAAATAAGAGCCCAGTGACACATCAGGCAGGGCTGAATACAAAATGATATCAGAACTAATAAAATCTCAGAAGGGAAATGTCATATTTGTCATTTTGACACCTGCGTGAGACTGTTGTGTTGCACTTTCATTTTACACCCACCACTCCCAGCTGTACACAGGAAAGCAACACGGCGAGATTAACGCTGCGATCTGAGGAGCAGTCAGGGTGCTTCACGGAGACGGAGAGAAAGGGAAGGCAGACAGGACGGAGCTCTGGGTTGCTTCATCCACTCTCTCTGTGGAAAGATCTGCAGACGTGGTTAGAGGGATTGACTCAAAGGCCGCTGACAGAAAATGTGTTCGCTCCTCTCGCTGAAAGCATTTGAATACCTCTGCCTCAGAAATGTAATCCAGACGCTCAGAGAGTGCATTAGCTCGAATTTGGAGGCTGAAAAATGGAGCTTTGTTATCAACGCATCTTTTCAGATGTTGTTGTGATGAACTCTGTCAGGACCACATTAGCAGCTCAGCACATTGTAGATTTAGGATCCATTTTGGATTGTTGTTTTGGATTGTGTTAGAAAATGGTGGCATCTTTTCCTCAGTGCAGACCTTCATCTTGAAATGAAGACCAAAATTTACAAAAATAGTTGAGAGCTGAAACAACTCACCCATTAACTGAAAGGTCTATTGATGTGATATCCTGCTCGCAGCTTCTCAGTTGTGAGCCTTTGCTGCTTGTCTTACATGATAATAAACTGAATGTTTTATGGGTTCAGAATTGATAGTTGGGCAAATCAATCAATTTGAAGACGTCACCTCTGTGTTTGAGTCGACATATCTCTTTATTTTCTGACATTTAATAGGCAAAAAAATTAATTGATGCCTCAAGAAGAAGTGTTCATGACAAAATAACATCTTCTATTAGACAGGTCACCGTGGAGATACAGACAAACGATAGGACAGAGAGAGCGAACATAGTGCATCGTACATTTTTTAAACACTGACAGTATAAAGAATGGATGCCGTATCCATGACGTCACCCAGAGGTTAATTATAAATAACTTAAAGCCGTAATATAATTGGAACAGGTGAGTTCTCTACAAATTCACCCTCAGTACCAAAACTGTTTTTTGTACCAGGCTGTAAACATGTTTATTTCTGCTGTGAAGTTGGACATTTTAACATGGGGACTTATGGAGACTGACTCGTTCTGTAGCCAGCCTCAAGTGGACGTTTGAGGAACTGCAGTTTTTGGCACTTCTGCATCGGCTTCACTTCACAGACGTCTCTTAAACATTTCTTTAAATACAAAGTCTCAGCTAAAATAATGAGTCACTAATTATTCCTCAAGAAATAGAGACATAAATCCCGACAAACAAAAGAAATTTAATTCTGTTAAAAGATAAACTTTAAATGATTGTGTTTTTTGGTACATAGATAAATCCTGTTATATATTGTTATATATTGATTTACTTGGATTTCTGGGCATTATATGTGCAGCAATTTAAGAAGTCATAAATATTTCTTGTATTATTTATCATAAAAGATGATTTTTTTGTCAGCCTACTCGAGTACAGCACTTCTCGGATTGTTCAGATTAGTAATTTACAGCATATAAATTTTACATTTTCATTAAAGGGAACCGATAAAGAAGAACAAACCCTGATCTCTTGCCTTAGTTTAACAGCTGGAGATCGTGTTATGGTGGTATCATGGTAGTAATTGTCTTCTAGCACAAATCCAAATCTGTGTCCTTGGTTAAGCTGCATGTATAGATGTTCTCTGATATCTATAGATTGTTTTATGTTTTCAGATCATATCCATTTGATTGCTGTCAGAGCCCTCACCCCTGCTTACTTCACCCCCGTCTCATCCGCTCCCTCATATTCCCGACTTGAGTGATGGCGTTTGTGATTCTTAATGACAGTCGGAACAAATCTACGGTAATGAGGTCACATTGGGTTCGTTTTTTTTTTTTTTTTTTCCTTTCTCTGAAATCACCCTTCACAGCTCCGCCAACAATCAACCTGTTCCTGGGACTCAGACTCCTGGTCCTGGATCCAAGCTCCAGTGAACCAGCATGAAACAGATCAATGCCTTCCTCGGGAAGACCTCCCTGCAACCAAAATGGACACCCTGTCCTTCCAGTATCCAAGACTTATCTTTTGATTCACTGGAGCTCACATCCTGGTCTTATGTTAATGCCCCGCTATGTTTCCAAACTCTGCCTCATGGCATCTTTAGCATATTTATCGATTTATTTAGGTTTTCTAGTGTGTGTATTTGCAGACCTCTTAGCAGCCTCGTCTATTATAATGCATTTATCTATAACAGAAGAGGCGTGTGTGTGTGTGTGTGTGTGTGTGTGTGTGCACGCTTGCATGAACACTCACATCCACGTAATGATGTGTGTTTCTCCTGGCTTTAGCAGGATGTCTGCACCAACACATCATTACGATTCGTTCGAGCCATTAGCTTGTGGAGAGCGAATTGTGGATGAAAAGCACAACCGGGCGTCTGCAGCCATATGTGTGTGTGTGTGTGTGTCTATGAATATGTACAGTGTGTGTACTGCAGTATGCCCCCCTTGTGTGTCAGTGTGCATACTCAGTATGTGTGTGCTCAGTGATGTGGTTAGTAATGTGGAGACCTGCAGGAGACGGTCCGTAGAGAGAGCCTGCAGGATAATTGCTGCCACAGTGACAGGTAGGGCTGCCTCTGTCAGAGTTCCCTCAGTGGGGAAGCAGTGTATGTGTGTGTGAGTGTGTGAGTGTGTGTCAGCTTCGCCATCTCTTCCTCCAATAAGCTTTTCCCCCAGTAGGCTCCATTCAGACGGTGGCAAGACTTCCAGATGTTTTCATCTTGCATCACACACATCCAGGGAAAGAAATCTCTTACAGAGAGCAACAATCTTACATCGTTTGGATGTAAATTTTACCCGAGGAGAGACCTCTGAGTAATGTTTTTCATCACGGATCATGTAGTATCACACATCGTGTACATTTCATAGAGGATGCATGAAGACATTTCACTTGTTGAAGTTCCCCCTGAAGACTGCAGTAAATGTTCTGTTGTGTTATTGGAAAAGGTCACCCAGCAGCATGCCGGACTTCTGATGTCCATGATTGTTTCAGATGTGCATTGTTTACCTCATCGCTCACTGTAATCTTCAAACCTGTCCGTTCTTTATGACTGATTGTCACATGTGATTCACGTCGCATATGTCACACATGCGCACACATCTGCGGATTGTCATCCCCGAAAGGAGAGCGCAGACGATGTAAACGTGTCCCGGTGAGAATGCGGAGCGACATCCGTGGGGTTTCTACCACATCTGGAGGTTCGCCTGCCATCCAAGTCATTTGCCGGTGCTGCTTCTGTTCCCCCCCGATCTCCTGCAGTCCGTGAAGAATTGGTGTCAGCACCTATCAAAGGCAAAATGCCTATTCTACACAGAGTGTCAGAGCAGCCACAATCTATTAATCAACCAGGCGGCACAGAAACAGATATTATGTGTGTGTGTGTGTCTGTTTGCGTGTCTGAGCTCGTGTTTGTGTGTTTGAGACTCATCCAGGTGTATTATTCAGCCATCTTTGAAAGAGGCCTCTAATAAGGGAGGATGCAATTATAAATGTGTCATGTGGGTTCTGTTTGAAAGAGGAAGAGGCCTGTAATGTGTTTGATACCAAAGGCCGCGGCAGTGTCTGCAGCGGACACAAGGCGCATGCTGATTGCACGACTACAGCCATTACAGGAGCTGAACCCAGGCAGCATCTCCCGTCCTCTTCATCCACTGTGTTGTCTTTTGATATCGTCTGTAAAGTGTCAGTCGGTTTTGGCGTCTTCGCTTTGATGAAACGCCATATTTTGGAGGAGAGTTAAGCATATTCAGTTAGAAATAGCGAAGGTTTTTGGTGTGTTGATTTAGGCTAAATAACAGCAGTTGGTTTGTTTGGGAGCACTGTTGGCTTATCCACAGGAAACGATCGATCAGGGTGAATAAACAGTGAGCCAGCCAGGACCTCCTGCTGTTCACAGCATGGTCCGACCATGTGACAGACGTGGTGGTATATGATTGGCACTGCTGATTGGACATTAGAGCCTAATGATGTCATCGCTATCATCATGTTGGGTACTCAGAGAGAAAGAAGACGGTTTGTTTGGCTAATTGTAACTCTGTATTTACTTTTTAGGGATTAACTTTAACGATTATATTAAATGATGTTTAATTATTAGATGTCTATAAGAAACCCGTGTTAAAGAGTGAGTGGATAGAGAGCCATAGTGCTGTTAAGACAAATTAATCAGTGCTGAAATCATAAGACAATTGTTATTTTGTATAATATATTAGATTTTAATCTTTAAACCTTTAAAAGCAAAAATTGCCAATCATTCACCAGCTCCAGCTTCTTAATGTGTGTTTTTATACTTTTCTCCATTTTATATCATTCATATTATTTATTATATATTTGATTTATTGAATAATTGTTTAGTTTATAAAGTGTCAGAAAAGAGTGACACTATCACAAATATAAAACACACAATCACAATTGCTTATTTTATCCAAAAGACAATTGAAACCCAAAGTTATAGAGTTTACTAATAAAACCATTGACAGTATAAAGAATGGACGTCATATCCGTGACATCACCCACAAGTTTCCGAAGAGCCGTTTTGAAGCTCAAAATCTGTGTGCTCTGGCCGCTGCCATGTTGGCAGTCCTGTTTAATAAAAAAATCGGCAAAGAGGTCGATCGAGGTGAGTCAAATGACGCCTGGGCGCTCTAAAAAGCCATTTGTAACAACACCCACCTGTCAATCAAAGCATCCACACTCTTAATTCTGCACAACTTTAAGCCTTAATATAATTTGAAATGGTGAGTTATATAAAAATTCAGACTCAGTACAGTTGTCATGAGCGGCGAAATTAGCTATAGAGACCAAAACTGTTTTTTGTACCAGGCTGTACATGTTTATTTCTGCTGTGAAGTTGGACATTTTAACATGGGGGCTTATGGAGACTGACTCGTTCTGTAGCCAGCCTCAAGTGGACGTTTGAGGAACTGCAGTTTTTGGCACTTCACAGCCACGGAGGTTGCTACTTGAATAAAGAAAACAAATAGTCACATTTGAAAACCTAGAACCAATGATTCCTTTGGATTTCTATATATTTTCTTATTTTATTTGGTAAATAATGACTTGAACAAATCAATCAAAGTATATATACTGATAAATAATATATATAATAAGATTAGTCAACATTAGAAATTGATGTTAGTTTTTATGCACCTTCTTTAATTTAGTATTCAGTTTGGACACGATATTACACGAGTCATATCTTGATTCAATATGAACACTGATGTTATTGGATGTTAAAGTATCTTTCTTTTTCTTTTTTTTTTTACCTCTACACTCTTTTAATCTCCCCCGGCTCAGCTCCACCTTGTCTTCTCTGTTTCATTTGTAGGTTTTCTCAGAGGTGCAGGTCCTTTGATTTGGTGTCTTGATTTATATAAGCCAGGAGGAGCAGAATAACAAATGATGCACATGAACAAGGAGAGACAGAAGAGACGAGTAGGTCTGTGGGATTTTCGGGTCAGATAGTCGTATATATTAAGTTATTTATGTTTATCCTTACCGTAAAACATCAGAGCTCATGTGAAAGCCGTTTCATATTAGTGTGTTTGTGTCTCCGGTAGAATATCCTCCTCTGTGATGAGCAGCTATACAAGAAGCGATGAACAAATAAGCCGTATAAAAGCGACAGCAATACCTGTGGACTGATTTACATTTTGATAAGCATCGACATGCAGGAGTCAGACGTAAAGGGGTCACATACATGTTATATATATCATACATGTAATGAATACGCTGCCGCTCGGAAGTCAGCGCTGTGGTTCCTCATACTCCGAGCTATGAAGGAATATTATTGTTTTTGTTTCCCGACTAGGATTTTGACTGAAAAACGAGCTGCCGTGCATCTTATCTGTCAGGGGGATCAGGTGCATCTCCCTCTCTTTTCCTCCTCATCCGTCGTCCTCCTCCTCCTCCTCTCCTCTCCACTCTGATAGGTAGAGACAGCCATCATATGTGCAAGGGGAAAGTGATGGGCGGAATGGCAGCTTTAATATCGGAGCGATTGCCTGCTGATAAGGCTAACGGCTGTGGAGAGGCGTGAGCGTCAGCCCTCCTCCGCAATAAACACTTTCATTTTGTTTGGTTGGAGTGACGGATGGAGAGATGGAAGTGGTGAATAGACGACCTGAGGAACAGAGGAGGGAGGGCGGGGGAGATAGATGGAATGGATGTGGATGTTATTCAATATTAACAGATCAATCAGAGGGTGGTGAAATATGCATTTTGTCAACTATATACCCCCATTTGGCCAAAGAGGCAACATTACGATCATGTGACGGCGCTGGCTGCTGTGCCGTGTTGAAATACAAAATACTTACAGCCTACAGTTGGTGATTTGTCTCTCGATGCTGAATTTATATTGCTTCTAACAATAACAACCCTGTCGTATATCAGAAAAATGAATATATATATTCATGACTTTAAGCTCTGATGACTTCATGATAATCATTTCTGAATTGCTATTAGAATCTATGATGAGGAGTGCACAATTGCCTCAGTTTGCAGCATATGGCGGAGAAAAGCAACATTTTAATCAAATTATATCTCACCACAAGATAATTTGTGTTGAGCGCATATGCTACAGAGCAATTTAAAGGTCACATAAAATCAAGCTTTAAATGTGCGCGCGTGTTTTTGCTGCATTTCCGTTCATTAGTGTTCATGTCGGAGATGTTTTGAATCGTTCTTTAGATTGATGATTGAAATGGCCTTTTCCTTCCTCTCCTCACAAGTCCTCCAAGAGTTTTTGAAGTGTTCTTCTGTTCCTTTCCTTTTCACCTGGCTGATTTTTTCTGATGAGACACAGTGATCGTGGTTTAAATCAAAGCGCATTCCTTAATGCACTTCTAATGTACTTCAAAAGCGAGTCTACATTGAACGTCTAATTTAAAGTTATAGCTCGTGAAGTTTCAGTCCTGTTTGATTCGGAGACACCTGTGGTTACTGATGATAACAATGAGTGCCGTTGATTACAGAAAACGCTGTTTGAGCGGCAGACAGTATAAAGAATGGACACCGTATGCGTGACGTCACCCACAGATTTCTGAAGAGCCACTTTGAAACTCGAAATCTTTGGCTCTGGCTGCCACCATCTTGGGTGTCCTGCTTCTTCCGCCTCCTGGCTAATCTAAGGATAGGCAAAGACGTAGACCTGAGGTGGGCTGAATGACGCCTCGTTGCTAAAACAAGCCATCTGTAACAGCACTCACCTGTCAAAGCGGCCACGCTGTTAATCTGCATAACTTTAAGCCTTAATATAATTTGAACAGGTGAGTTCTATAAAAATTCAGCCTCAGTACAGTTGTCATGAACGAGGAAATTAGCTATAGAGACCAAAACAGTTTTCCGTACCAGGCTGTAAACATGTTTATTTCTGCTGTGAAGTTGGACATTTTAACATGGGGACATACGGAGATTGACTTGTTCTGTAGCCAGCCTCAAGTGGACGTTTGAGGAACTGCAGTTTTTGGCACTTCCGCGTTGGCTCCTACAAACTCCTCCGGTTATTTTAATGAAACTTAAATTAACCGATGTGGATGCTCGTTCTCCTCCCTTTGCAAAGATTGGAAATAATCTAACGATGAAAAATGCAGAAAATGACTCGTGTTGTTTTGTAGACACATCTTTGATGCGATCAAGGCTAACCTCTGTGATAAATACATTGTGTTTCCTGTGACTGCTTCACAATAAAAGTTAGTTCAATGTGAAGTAGGAGCGGTCGTTAAATGTCCTGTTTGCATTGGCAGTAACGTACTCTGACAGTGTGAGCAGTAAACAGTGAGACTGGTATCAGTGAGATTAAACTAAAAACATTAGTGTTTCCTGTGAAGCCCTCATGTTTAAATCAAGTGCGTTAATGTCGGACTCCACCACTAACAATCAAAACTACTCTATAGATGAAATATAAATTCACTGAATGGCTGTTGGTGAAAACATAAAGGCCACAAATGGTATCAAAAACTGTTTTTTACTTCAAAATCTGAAGGATTATAACTTTATATAACAGATTTAATAGAAATCGTTTTAATTATAATGTTTTTGTTCATCTAATTGTACACAAGAAACATTGTCCAGCTTTAGGCCTTTTATTCACAAAATACTAATCAGCCACTTTTACTGAGTTTATGTTGAATAGTCCCGGGCAATTATCTATTTTATATTCTCCAATAAAACGTGTGCATGTCTGTATTTTCAATAGAAAATGGAGCACATTTCACACACATGAAAAAGCCCTTTCTCTGTGCCTTTTTTGCCGTCTGAACATCAGATGATATGGCTCAATATGACTCGGAAACCCGCAAAGATCAAATGAGTAGCAGGGATCAGATCTCGATATTAGAGATCAGACTAGATAGACTCAGACAATGCCTATTAAAATGGCTGGAGGAGCCTCTCTGAAATGAGACCTGACATCTCTTTTCCACAGTCTGTCAGGAGTATTTGGTGGCTAATTTGAAGCTTACAAAATCTGTGTGCGCGTCTGTGAGGGGGGAAAAAAAAAAGAGAAAGAGAGTGAGCTCCAGTGGGAGGTTAATATAAGGGGTGACCAAAAAGAGATGCTGTAGGCTGTTATCTGTACAGTCAGTGACAGAACAAGCAATCCATTGGCTGGATTCTCTCTTCAGCCCAGATCCATCCAGTTACTGGCTAATGAGCTCTGCAAGTACATTGTATTTACATTTAAAGTGGCTGTTGTGGGACTGTCCTTTCCCTCAGGTTGATTGGAGAGTCCTCAGCTTTGATTCACAAGTAAATACTGACCTTCAGGCTCCTTTGGTTTCACCATAAGACGGTTAATGTCAGCTTGTCAGTCAAAACCGGAGCCGCAGCCGCCGTCACGTGTACGTCGCGTGCGCGTGTGTGTTGATTCCAGGCTAATCTATCGTAGTTTGACTCATGATGTGTTGCGACCCCCAGAGGGGTCCTCATTAGGACCAAAACAGTGTGTGACCTTTTAGCAGCTTCGCCTCCCCCCGCCACCTACGACCTCATCCAGCTGGGCCCAATTACCTCGCTCATTACCCCCCTCCCTAAATAGCACCAGGACCGTGCAGGTACTGTAGCTATCTATGGAGAGGCAATATGTCTAACTAAATACAGAGGTGGCAACATGAGATGAGACATGCCAGTTGAAGACTTTTCTCCTCTCGCTAATGACAGATTTTCTTTTTCTTCTCTTGTCTACTTTGACTCTAATTTAGAGACTCTGAATGTATATTTGACCTTTTCCAGCTCTGTCGCCACCTCCCCTCATCTTCCATCCTTCAGCTGACACCTGAATGAATATAAGATGTCCCCCTTTTTTGCTGCCATGTTGATGAGATGATAGGATGATCAATGTTTGCAGGATCCTTAATAACCAGAAAGAGAAAAGGGTTGAGAGAGGAAGAGCGAGGGAGATGGATGATTATCCTAAAAGTAGCGTGCTTAATTAGATGGAATGCTGCATACATTGTGGACTGAGTGGAATCATCGGGATAGATTAAAATACTAATTAAACAGGCCCTTGCCGAATTTGGAGTGTGAGGTGGGGTTCAGCTCTTCAGGGTCATTTGCATAGCCTTCATCTGGGGAAATGGGATTTAAAGGACCTGCTCTCTTTCTCTTTCTCTCTTCAACTCTCACTATATTTTTTTTCTCTTCCTCCCCCCCATTACCAATCACATTCACATGCTAACAAACTCAATTAAAATTATGCTCCATTTTTTCGTTTCACTCTATAATTTGGCATAATCTATTAAGGCCCCTTTGATTTTGTTTTTCAATATAAATGTCTTCATCAAAGTGAGGAAGGGGGCATTAAGCACAGGAGAGGGAGAAAGAGTCGGCGAGATGTGTGATCTTGAACGATGGATATTTAACATTGCCTCACTTTGGGTTTGATTTGCATGAGAATATCTTTCGTGAACAAAGCTTTGGAAATAGCATGCCATATTTGATTAGATCAATAGATCTGAGGATCAAACTCGGGTGGTGTATTAATTACTGCGAGAACAAAGGCGGGAGCTCAAGTTATTGTGTGCTGTGAATCTACAAGCACTTCATCTGCTTTCTGGCAATCTGTAGTCGATCTGATTCAACGTGTGTGAGGAAAACTGTAAAGTTTCCTCTTGCTGTTTTATATTTTTAACCATCCGTGGCTCTATAGATATCTGCCGGTCCACCACTTTTCATCCAAACTGAAATATTTCAACAACTATTTGAGCCCAATGTGTCAAATATGTCAACATTTATTGGATGGATTGCAATTAAACTTGATACAGACGTTCATGGCCCCTGCAAGATGAATTGCAATAACTTTGATAATCACTGAACTTTTCATCGAGTGCCATCATCAGGTCACAATTTCAGTTATTGCAGCGCACGTAGCTGCAAAAGTAATAACATTCCTATCAGACTTAGCTGTCCTTTGTGTTTAGTGCTCATTATCAAATGCTAGCACGCTGAACTAAGATGGAGAATCTCATGAACATACCCGCTGAAGCTTAATTTATACGTCTCTTCTTGCACCTCAAAAATCTAACTACACATCGAAGCCAAGAAAGTTACAAAAATAGACATTGAAGAAAGGCTTCTAGTAAAGTCATCTCCCGTGCTCGCTAAATGTAAGGGTACATTCAGAAAGGATCTGGTACTGTGGTGAAAACGCAGGTTTTTCCATTCATTTGAATTGGGGTAGTGTGTTTTGGTGTTTTCTCAGGGGTGGAGAAGTTGAGTCTGGCCAACTTTTGGAAAAACGCAGCCTGACATCACATTATGGCCACCAATCAGACGATCAACCCTCCACAGACACCCTGAAATGTCTCTGAAACTGAGACTATCCAGGTGGATTCATGGACTAAACTCTGATACTCTACCTGTTGTGTTCTGGATTTGATTATTTCGTGTAGCCAGCCTCTAAATCTGAGTCTGACTTGCAATTTACGCTGCAAAATAGAGACACAAAGAAGTTTAATTTGGTTTGTGTCCGATGGTTTGAGAATTAAAATGGTCTAATGACATAGACAGTAAATGAGAGTGAGCAAGCGCCGGCATCGATAAAGCCAGTTCCTGATTGTTCCACAGCGGTTACGTTCAGCACAATAGACACACCAACCAGCAACCCAACTCACCCACACACCGCCGGACAACCCTGTCTGAATGTACTCTTACTGAGAATACTATATTTTAAGTGTGAATTAACCCGATCATGTACAATTCATCCACCTAACGTTGGAGTGGTGATATCAGCAGATGAAATCTGACTCTGGACACTAAATCAGACCTGTTCAGCCAGCTCAAATATCAGCACGTTAGCATTGATATTTAACATGCTGCTGTTAGCATTTAGCACATTTAGCAGCATGGCTGAAGTTACACTTCTTATAGTCGTACTAACCACACAACAAAACATTCCTCCAAGTCAGTCAGACAGACTCCTGTCAGCTGGTGAACTGCTCGCCGTCTTACCCTGAAGACTGTTTTGCTTCGTCTCTTGATGAAGTATTTCTGTGTAAGTGTGTGTGTGTGTGTGGGCCGGTCATTTTCCATGACCAGTTTGACATCTGACTCATGCTGCTACATCCATTGCATCATTCTCAGTTTCACTGACCACTTGTTCTGCCTCAGGAACTGAAAAATCTGCTACTTTGTCATCCACTGCTCGTACTTAACACCTCCTCCTCTGCTTTTTGTCTCCACGTACAGTCCAACAGAAGCAGCAGCTGGAGAAGGAGACAGGCCTGAAGATAGTGGAGGCCGGAGTTAGTGATGTAAGTTATACCCTCTAAAAATATCTGTTGTTCAGCTCTCTGTGTGTGTAAAAAGAAAGAAACGAGCGATAGTGGGTGTGCTTGTGATTGTGTGTCCGGGCTCATGGGACGGGAATAACTCCGTTTTGGCATTCGCATCACACCTGCAGCTTCAGTTGTGCAGCCAAACACTAATCTGCAGCAGCAATGAATTCCAAACACACATCCTTTTTTAAGTGCGCTGCTTTGATTACCGTCCCCTGCATTCATTTCCTTTAGGTCGCTAAGAGCTGTTGTCACCATGGCAAATAAAACACAACAAGACAAAAAAGCCTGATGCATTTTGTGGAACTTAAAGTAAGTGTTGATCATCACCGCGGAGGGGAAACAATAACCAGATTACCTTGAGTGCTGTCACTTTTGTCGGCGGGGGCCCTGATGCTCCTGTGTGACATATTCATTGGGAAAAAATTAAGAGGAGAGCAGGAGGACACTCAGGATGATCCAGATGAAAGGAGAGTAAATGTGTATTCATTCAACACTGATAAATATTCATATGTATCAGCGGTAAGGATCTAATCAAGCATCCATTGATGCATCATAGCTCTCCATGCTTGCCTGGTAAATGAGTTTCTCTATGGAAATGAGACAGACAGCCTTAGACCCCTGAGCTGCCCTGATCATGAGGCATGCTGGGAGCTAAATGGATGTGGCCTGTGCATCGCAGGACAGTTGCCAATGGCAACAGCCGTCACACACTGTATAGACAAGATCATTTTCCCTGGTTAGTCGCTTCTACGGCGTCTCCTTTTTGGTGTCACTGCCTTTATTCGCCCATCTGCCTCCTACTTATATCTTTTTTAGCGCCACATTTTCTCTCATCTTATTAGCATTGTGTCTTTATCACGTTCTTCTCAATTATCTCTGATTCGTTTTTTTTTTTTCCCCCTCTTCGCTGTGACTTTTGTCCTGTTCTTTGTCTGCCTCTCCTCGCCTCCTTTTCATTCTTTTATTCCCACTCAGACTGATTCCTGCGCTTAGCCAGCACTGGTACAGGGTCTGTGTTTGTCATATTGGGCCTATTTGTAGATAATTAGCTGCAATAATAGCCTCTCTGCAGGAGCCATGGCGAGGGAGGGAGGGATGGATGGGAAGAGGGAGGGAGGAAAAAGGAAAAAATCTGTCTTCCACCTCATGGGGAGAAAATCTGCGCCAGACTGTGTTTGTAGAAATGCATGTTAAGGAAGCGTTTACTGTACTACAAATAAAAAAGCTGGCAAAGTATAAACCCTGAAAACTCACTCAGGGCCGTTTTATTAGCAACAGCTCTAATGTGGATGTGTTGATCTCACCAATTTGTATCCAAGAAGTGGAGAGTTGAGGGTAAGTTGGGCAAAATAGTAGCTTTTGACAGGAGAGCCTGTGGAGTGGGCTCTTCAAATACATTAGTTTAAAAGGTGTTAAACCAAAAGCCTGCTTTCAGTAAATTTGCAGTAAATTGACCACAGTTATGAGCGAATGCATGTTAGAGGTTGCAGAAGGGGTCTCCTGTAGCGTGCTTCTTAGAGGCAAAAATAGAAATATGCCGGGTAAAATTGCTCAGTGGATCCATAAGAGGTGTAGAGCGGGAAATTAAGCATAGCACAGTACTACGCCTTTTTCTGCAGACAGTATTCTGCCCCCCCCAAGCTCGTATAAGCATCAATGTGGTTGGTATCATTAAGTCTTATCGCTGACAACTCCCTCCCTCCTCCTCGTTTTTATTTAAGAGGTGACAAATGACAAAACAGCTTAGGAAGATGTCCAGATAGAGCGAACGTCAATAGCAGTAGATGCGGACGAGGATAAGCAAATGTCAAAGTGGGGGGAAGGAGACATCAATCAATAGGCTGAGCAATATCTACTCCATTATAGATCGCAGGGAAGTCGGCTTCCTAAAGACGAAAATAACTACTTGTTTTTTTAAAAATAACCTATGTATGTATTTTCTGAGTATCGTTCTTATTAACAGCTGTTTCCCATGTGGGAGCTGCACTCTCCTGGAAACCCGAAAAGCAAATGGAGGACCTCTCACAGCAATTCATGAGTCCTGTAAATGTGTGAAAAACTGTGAAGTGGAAAGAAGAAATTCATGGTTGATGTGGTCTCTCTGCAGCAGCTGTCTGCGTCCATACTGCATCGAAACCAACGTATAAATACATACATCCATGCTATTATCAGACCTCTAAGTGTGGACTAAGCTCTGGCAGATTATACCACACCTAAAAGGCAAGAAAAAGCTCTGTGACTGTGCACCCCTCGCCGCCTCCTCCTTGTATCTTCTTCTGAGCAGGAAGGGGGGTCGGTGAGTCAACCTCCACCCTCCCTTACCTACCCCTTTTCTCCCAAAGCTGGAGACAGCGACCAGGCACCAGGCAAAAGGGTTACTTTAGCTGGCAGCCATAGACACAGCATGGCTCGTACCAGTGGGGAGTGTGGAGAGGAGAAGCGAGCGAGGGAATAAAAAAAAGGGAGGTTCAGAAAGATTTTTTTTTGAAAGCGAGGGCCATGTTGGTCATGTTTTTTTTTGGATTTTTTTGTGATGGTTAGTCAGAAAAAGACAGAATATTCTACAATCCTCTGACAGTCCACACACGGGATAGAAATGTGATCTAAAGCTTCTAGTGTGCTAAAAATGTCTGTTAACGACCTTTAAATCTTACTTAATGCTCATGAGGGGATAGTTAATCTCTAAAAATATTTTCTGAGGTTAAATAACTCCCTGCTAATATTTCCCTAACTGAGGTCTTAATGACCGAAAGCTTGATCTGCCAGTAAAGATTCACATTGATACAAGTGTGCTGAGGCTTTCCTCTGGATTAAAAATTAAATATTGAAAAAAAAGTAAGAAATTACGACAGCTGAGACAACAAAACTCCACCCAGACTCAATTCAAGATTCAATTCAAGGGGTTTTATTGTCATTTCAACCATATATACAGTACACAGTGAAACGAGACAGGACCATGGTGCTACGTAAAACATAGAAGACTACAATAAGTGCACACACGTTACAACATATAAAAAAGGGCTACATAAAGTGCAAAATGCATTGACAAAAACAATTTGACAAGAAACAACAGACAGGATGTGTATGTATGTACGTTTGTATGGACATGGCTACATATGAATACAGTATGGTTATATTCGGTATACACAGTAGAGAGGTAGATACTGAATAAAAATTGAGCAGCAGCAGATAAGAAGGTCCAAGTGTGCATGTATGTAGGTGCAAATTTACATTTTACTGTTGTTGCTTGTGGGAAGAAAAGCTTTGCTTTATGTAGCACAGGCTCCAAATCAACATTTTTACTTTACTAGAATAAAATATTAATTGTGATGTGTGTGGCAAATGTAATGTTTTTAAAGAGCTGCACAGCAAATTTCATTACAATGTGTAATGACAATAAAGGTATTCGATTATATTTTAAACCTTCTAAAAGTCTGAAACATAATGCAGATGGTTTACAGATTTTAGCTTTTACTCTATATATCCTGTAACATATTCATATTTATACCTGCACTATATTTATATATCCTGTTCATATGTACATACTAACATGCTAAACTGCATTTCGTTGCAGTGGCAATAAAGTTGAATTTAATCTAATCAATGTTCACACAAACTACTGTCACTACACTGAATTCAGTCTAAAACATGTTTCGAATGAATAATTTGAACTTGAACATGTATAGGATTATATATAGGATGTAGGATAATACTAGCCTGATGCTGCATAGTATTTTTTTTTTTTTTGAGGAAGGCTGTCAGAACATTTTCAAATAGATGTGTCCTTGAATTTATTACGGCACAGAATGTCGGAAAGAAAGCCTTCAAATCCATCGGGAGGGGTCATCATTACATGTGACCTTTCCCTGAGATGAGTTTTGCCTCTGTGCCTCTGCACTTAGTTCTTTGATTAGAAATATAACGCGAGCCACCAACCATCATAAGCATTCTCCAACAGCTCCTCATGACGGGATCGTTTCACCTGCATCCACAGCGAGTGTAGAAATGACTTATGCGACTTAGGTACACATGTCATGAGCATGCAAATGCACTCTTACAGTAAGCTCTAAATATACAGACACTGTGGCCACACTGTTACACATTAACTGTACATTTGTGCATGCATATACACAAGCAGTGCACACACGCACAGTGCAGAGACTCCCTGACTGCCATATATGATTTACATTTAGCGGCTGAATAATCAGCTGACATGCAGCTCAGGGAATTCTATGCTTAATAAGTGCCTCTTCACATAAGCAGTATGCCGGAGTTATCTCGAACACAAGACCGCTGTCAAAATGTCAATGAATCTCAATTTAACTACCAATTTAATCACATGGGGACCGTCTCATACAGAAATGTGCAGATCCACGTCGCACGGTAATATAATGGAAATCTGGGAAAACATGACTGTTGGTTCTTTACAGATGTGAAGTTTAAAATGTTTTATAGGTCATTAGGTATTCATTGTAACTGTCCTACATACACGATGTGACAAAACTTTTCATTCATTCAATAAGAGTCTAAATGCTGACCGTAGACGAAGGAGAATATGCACGTTTCATATGCAGAAACAAGTCTAAATCTTTTATGTTTAGTATTTATATTAACCATGCAGCGTGTGTCAGTTGGTCGGTTCATCACTTTGATCCAGACTTTTTACACCACGTACCACCTCAGCTCTCAAAGTACCTCCATTATGACATACGTTTATTCCCAAAAGGAAGATTATGTATGTACCGTTGAATCCGTTTTTTTATACCTGTAGAACTAGTCATATCCCGTCATACTCAGCTGTACAATGTGCTAATTAGCAAATGTTAGCATGCTAAAATGCTGAACTGAGATGTTAGCATTGTTATTGTGAGCATGTTAGCGTGTTGAATCTGATATAAAACACCTCGAGTTGACCGTCCCTTCACTTTATTAGGATGACGTGATTTTTATGTCAAAACACAACACAATGGAAACTTGAGCAACAAAAACTACATTTATGCAGTCACCCTTAATGCAAGTAATAGGATCCAATAACCTCTGCTTCAGGGATGCTCACTTTAAATTTGCATTTTGTTTTTTCGCTGGAACACTTTTTCACATGAATATTTATTTCCATATTTTTATATTATGCGCATGGTTATCAGGCAATATCAGTGCATTTGGCTTTTCCTTTAATCTAACAAAGTCTGAATATTGCAGCATATACCACTTAACAACAAATACCATGTGCAACCATCAGCGGATGCAATTCCTCCGAGCGAATGGGACAAATCATTTCAGAAGGGACTTCAAAGGAGAATCACACTGACCATTTCCTAGAGACAGACACACACACACAGAGAGAGAGGCTGAAATAAATAAATAAATAAGAGTTGTACAAATTGATCTTGTAAAGACATGGATATATGCTTTACTTCAAAACATATTCCCCCATGTTGGTTTTCCAAGATGTGTTTTTTTTTTTTTTAAGAATAACAACATGAAAAAAATATATTTTTATGTTAATTTCGAGATCTCTTATTCTCATTTAAGTGTGGATGTAGCTCCTCAGAGGAAATTAGAGGGTCTTGGTTGCACCGCAGGATACATTTTCTACCCATCCTTGTGTCGTATAGTGCGTAAATGTGTACTGTGTGTGTGTATTTGTGTCTGCCAATCAATTCCGCATTGGTCCTCAATTGCCTTTTCCACATAGACAACCTATCCAATCTCCTTCAGACGCTGTAATAAACCCAAACAATGAAAAAATTGCCGCCTATAAAAATTTCAACAGTGAAGGAAGGCCAATCTGGCTGTTTTAAAAGTGGCTAAAATGCCATTACTGTGGCAGATCTGTATGTGAAATGTCATATTGGAGCAGCCCCACTGTGCCTGCAGCCCTGAGTAACACTGCCTCTGTGGAGACTCCAGCTGCCTCCCACTGATGAAAGACCGTCCAGCAGCTCCGTTTCTCAGCAACCTTTTACCATCACCTGACCTTTGGACTGCAGAAATGCCTTTGATACCATGCCATGGAGTTTGGTATTTGCCTCTTTCTATATCATGACGTGTGTTTTCCCTCGGGTAAGGGTGGACTTGTCTGTTTTTAATGAGTGTCAGAATGTAAAGTGTTTACTCTTCTACCTTTTGCTTCTTTTATGTCCAGCTGCCTTTGTTAAAGAGAGGTACGGTTACCGTGTATAGTTGACAGTGGTATTTTTACTCAGCTTGTTGAAGGGCAATTCCTCGGCCTTTTGTAAGGAATTAAATAAGATGGTGTATTCATCTCTTCCTGGAAATAAAAGCTCAAGGCCATGCTGGCCTTGGAGGTATTATGGAGATTTAGATAAAATTAAAGCGAAATCCAATGATGAAAACTTACACTGTTATAAATCATCAATCTGTGATGTTCGCTGCTTTCAAACGTCCGTTCTTCTCCCGTCAGTTACAACCTGAATTTCTCACAATAACACAGGGTAGTGCAGCAGTTCTGTTCTGCGTAAGGCCTTGGGTTCCAGGCCCTCTTTTTGCATGGTGTCAGGCTTTATTTTCATGACAGATGGCAATCATTTTCGCATTTAACTGCTTAATTTTGTCTTTAAAATGTCAGGAAATAGTGACAAATAGATGATATAATTTCCCAAATCTCAAAGTGAAGTATCCACATAGTCCAAAAAACAAAATATATTCAGTTCACTGTCATATAGGACAGCATTAAATCTTCACATTTCTTGTAAAATCACAAAAATAATGAATTAATTATTAAAGATAATTGCAAACTAATTGATTAACCTCTTTTTGCAATGACCTCTGGCATGCGGACACCAGCAAAGTGAAACAAGTTGCTCAATAAGCAAAACTCTATTGTAGAAATTTTAAAATTATTAACAACTTATAAGCTATAAATATGTAAAATTAGAAGGTTTTATGTGTTACTGTGGCTTTATAATTAATAACGGTATCTTCCTGATCTCACTTCTATCTTTATTATTACAACAGAGTGCACCAAGTGACATAAAATCAGGTGAAAAAAGGCCCAAAACTTCCCCTGCAGAAGGAGGTTTATCAGCTGTTGTTTTACACAATTGCTCTCATTACTCTACACAATGAATTACTTGTGTTTGATTAGTGATTTTTTTTATTGCATACTGCAATGTTTACCATTTGGTACGAGGATGCTCCCCATTAACTCTACAAAGCAATAAGTCAGAATAGTGAATTAATAGACTGATTTTGGTGACTCTATATTTAGTTGGTGTAGGTCGAGACATCAACACTTTTAGTTGCAGCAGGAGATGAGAGACTTTTTGCAGCTGGAGTTGTTGTGAAGCTGTTTCTGTTGCTGCTTTGCATTTTGGACAGTTGAGGCGGCTACTGTCAACGGAGGAATTTTAAATTCAGCCTCTTCTACAGTGGATCTCTCCCTTCATGTTTGTTAAATGTCAATAGAAAATGGTGAGTCTAGAGAGACAGGGGCCCCTGAGCTTTGACTCTGACATGCTGACACTAAAACCTGATGTTTACTGTTGATGGATTGAGAAATAAAGCTGCTGTTTTTTGTTTTAATCGTAGTTGCTGTGCTGAAGTTGAATAAGGAATCAGTTAACAGCAATTAATCCTGACATTCAGGGTAAAATGAATGTCTTCCTGTTGTTTAAGCTTATAATAAAGACATACGCAGAATTTGTGTGATTGGAGTGACATAAAAGTGTTAACTACCGCACATACGGCTGTTGGAGATGATCGATTTAGCTCAGACATTTTGATTATTCAACTGTTGGCTACTTCCACATCTCTCAAAGCGGACTTAATAGCTCCAGTGACGTGTCCTTGTGGGTGCAGGTTGACCTGCTTGTTATATTTTAAGAAGAAATAATGACACTCTCGACTGCAGTTAGAGACTGACTGGATACCCTGCTGCTTCACCTCCATTTTCGCCACAGTAAATTCCCCATGCGGTGATCATTGAACTGAACTACCACCGGTGGAGGACAGCTTATGATTTCTGTGCTGCTGTTAAATTCTTATAGTACCTGGCAGACTGTTAATGGAGCTGGCTGCAGAAAATATGTCACTGTTCACTAACTTGAACTTCCGTTCAACAGTTGGACCTCCTAATGGTGTGATCCAAACACGCACATGGTATGACTCCCACTTCGTGTCTTTGGGGGCTATTTTCAATGTCTAGACAAAGTGATTGTTCACGTAACATGTTAGCATGGAAGCATAGACAGTATAAACATGGACGTCATATCCGTGACATCACCCACGGGTTTCTGAAGAGTCATCGTGAAGCTCAGAGTGTGGTGGCTCTTGCCACCGCCTGCCTCTGCTGCCTCCTGGCTAAGCTAAAAATATGCAAAGACGTGGATCACCGGTTGACCTGAGGTGGGCTGAATGACGTCTGAATGCTCAAACAAGCCACCTGTAAAAGCATCTACCTGTCAATCAAAGCGGCCACACTGTTAATTATGCATAACTTTAAGCCTTGATATAATGTGAACAGGTGAGTTATATAAAAATTCAGACTCAGTACAGTTGTCATGAACGGGGAAATTAACTATAGAGACCAAAACTGTTTTTTGTACCAGGCTGTAAACATGTTTATTTCTGCTGTGAAGTTGGACATTTTAACATGGGAACTTATGGAGACTGACTCGTTCTGTAGCCAGCCTCAAGTGGACGTTTGAGGAACTGCAGTTTTTGGCACTTCAGCTGACGTTAGCTGCTGTCGAACAAATGAATTAAAGTATAACTCAAAATGTCCCTCTGTCTGTCTTTTCAGCTGCCAATCAATCAGGAAGCAGTGAAATGACAAAGATTTGTCAGATTCCCTTCGTTTATTAAAATGGCAGCTGTGTAAATATGTTGAATTGTTCTTGTATTGCAGTTTCACACTAGTTAACATCAACCTGCCTGATCCAAGTCCAAATTTAGCTATAGGCTAACTGAAGGCTGGATTATGACTCTAAAATGCTCTGCCCTCAATATATAAATCACCAGTATTCTGCCTCCTTTTTAAAACATAATGTCACTTATAGCTACAGGTATGACATCATCCTGTACTTTGAACAAACGCGCTGGCTTCTTCATGGTAATTTGTTGACTGGTGTCTGGCAGCAGCAGAAGCAGTGGGGTTGAGGGCTTGGTGCCTGGGGGAGGCTGAGGATAGGGGGAGGTGGACCTGCGGTGTCCACAGCTGGATACCATGGCAGAGGTTTTAAATGTCAGCGTTGAAGGGGATGTGGATGCCATTTGGCCTGACAAGCTGCATGCCAAGGGACTGGCAGCGGGATGCAGGGGCAGGGTTCTCCCGGTCTCGGCCACAGAGCTCTCACCTTCTGCCATTTATCATGCGGCTATTTGCCTAGCGCATCTGGCACCTTAGCATTGACAGCAGCAGGAAAAGCAGTTGCTGCAGGCTAAGCAGTGGCCCATGGTAATCTTTTTAACATCATAACAAAATTAGGGCAGTAGTATTTGTTTGAAACATGAAGTCCAGTGTATCGTATGGTTTAGTTGTTGGAAATTTTAAGGAAGTTTTGAGTTGGTCAGATTTAGCTGTATTTCCTAAGCACTATAAATTAGTGCAATATTAAATAGAATTCGTGTTGTTCATCCTGATGTATAAATTAGTCATCGCTCTCTCTTTAGCAAACACAACATTTTGAGTTTGTGCTTGATGTGAGGCAGTAGATTAATTATTGCTCAGTGAGCGCACAATACGGAAACCACTTTGCTCTCAGTAAATTAAATGTAATCAACTGTCATATCATCTTTTATTGACTTTAATTGACTGTAATTGTGAATCCTGCTGTAACTGCTAGTTACTTTCTGCATGGCAAGGTCAACTAAATTGCTTGATGAGCTGTTATGGTCTTTTATATGATGACCTTGACTTGGGTTGGTGTATGAATATCTTCCATCCTCTGTAATAAAGCATGAAATGAAACTAGACCACTCTGCTTTTAAGTGGCTTTACAACATCTACTTGTGGTCTTCACTGCTTGAAAACTGCTGCTGTAATAGCCTGGGTATATTAAGACATGTCAAGAAATATTTAAACAACACGAAAACAACACCTAACTACAAGTTGAAACAGCTTCTTATGAGATCCCCTGATATTATTCTTCAAAATAGATGTTTAAATGTTTATTATAGATAAATAAGCATATATTAATACACTCATTTCACGACACTGAAAACCACAAATCTCAAAAAAAAAAAAGAAAAAAGAAAAAAAAAAGAACAGCCTTGTTTTCAGTTTGTGACTCTGCATTTTTAGTTAATCCGGTGAGTTTTAAATGGTTTATTTAGCTTAAGAAGTAGGAGAAATCTCTCCTTAATCAGTCAGAAGAATTAAAATAATTAAATTTGATGATGCACAGTTTTCTCTGAAGTGACAATATATTGGACTTAAATCCAAACTATGGCAGAAACTTGCAGAAATTCCAGAAATTTTCAATTACCTGAATCTGCACCTGCTATTTAATTAAGCCTAATAACCATTAATCTGACAGCATTCAATAACTGAGACTAATTAGGCCCTTTAGCCAAGAGCTGAAGACATTTCTTTAATGTGTTTGCTGTAAAATATGTTGTCTTTCATCCTAATACATGATGCAATCGTTGCAAACGGGCGTACATGTGAAGGTAAAAAGCAGTGGCAAAGATCAGACGCTGATAGCGTGCTATGAACTGGAGAAGCGTCCTGCTGTGATGGGATTTTTGATTTTACGTATCACAGACATGTCCGTGTGTACGTGTGGTACGCCAACATGCCTATTTACATTCGCAAACGTGCTCATCATGTCGGGTGTTAGCGGTAAATGCACAGATGCAGCAAACACCTGATGCGGTGCAGGTGGATATCTGTATAAAAATAGGATTTTCGGCTCATGAACAGAAGCTTCTACAAGTGCACCGAGCTTGAATCACTCACTTTAAGCCCAGACTAACATGACAACCAGTGCACAGTTACATACACAGTACCAGTCAAAAGTTTGGACACACCTTCTTATTCAGTGGTTTTTCTTTGTTTTTATTATTTTCTACATTGTAGATTAAAACCGAAGACGTCAAAACTATGAAATAACGCATATTGAGTTATGTGGTAATTGAGAAAACAAAGCAAAATCTGAAAATGTTTTATATTTTAGATTCTTCAAAGTAGCCTTATTTTGCTTTGATGACAGCTTTGCACACTCTTGGCATTCTCTCAATCAGCCTCATGAGGTCGTCACCTGGAAAGCTTTTCAACGAACAGGTGTGTCTTCTCAAAAGGTAATTAAATTTCTTGCCTTATTAACGTGTTTGAGACCATCAGTTGTGTTGCTCAGAGGTTCTGTTGGCATTCAGTAAATAGCTCTGTTCAACTACTGTTCTAATTCATGTGATGGCAAGAACGATCCATCATTACTTTAAGACAAGAAGGTCAGTCAATCCAGAGAATATCAAGAACTTTGAATATATCAAGTGCGTACCAATAAAACCATCAAACGCTATGATGAAACTGGCTCTGCCCCCGAAAAGGAAGACCAAGAGTTACCTCAGCTGCAGAGGATAAGTTCATTACCAGCCTCAGAAATCACCAATTAACGACACCTCAGACTAGAGCCCACAGAAATACTTCAGAGTTCAAGTAGCAGACGCATCTCTACATCAACTGTTCAGAGGAGACTGTGTAAATCAGGCTTTTATGGTTGAATTGCTGCAAAGAAGCGCGACTAAGGGAGACCAACAAGAAGAAGAGAACTGCTTGGTCCAAGAAACACAAGGAATGGACGTTAGACTTTGGTCTGATGAGTCCAAATTTGAGAATATTGGTTCCAACCACCATCTATTTGTGAGATACAGAGAAGGTGAACAGATGGTATCTGCATGTGTGGTTCCCACTGTGAAGCATGGAGGAGGAGGTGTGGAGGTAACCAACATGGATACCATAGCATTCTACAGCGACATACCATCCCATCATTTGTTTTTCAACATGAGAATGACCGTAAACACACCTCAAGGCTATGTAAGGTATATTTGACCAAGAAGGAGAGTGATGGAGTACTGCTTCAGATGACCTGGCCTCCAATCACCCAACCCAAACCCCACTAAGATTTTTTGGGATGAGTTGTATTGCAGAGTGACGGCAAAGCAGTCAACAAGTGCTGAGCATCTCTGGCAACTCCTTCAAGACTGTTGGAAAACCAATTCAGGTGACGACCTCATGAATCTGACTAAGACAATGCCAAGAGCGTGCAAAGCTGTCATCAAAGAAAAGGTGGCTACTTTGAAGAATCTAAAACAAAAAACATATTCTGTTTACTACATAATTTCATATATGTTTTGATGCCTTCAGTGTTCATCTACAATTTAGAAGATCCACAGAGCGACAAATACTGTGTATCACTTCGGTATGTCTTGTAATTGTTTCCCATAGTTCCATCCAAACATATTTATATACATTTTATCTAGAACACAGACAAATGAATCAACAAACTAAACGTCTCCCGCTCTGTATAATTTCGAGGAATATAAAATGTGTCATTTTCCATAGCTTCATCAACATCAAGAACTAATAGAAGGAATTACATTTCATTGTTGGAAACAACAATAGGCAAAAGGATCTTGGCAATCCAGGTCCATGAACACATGCAATCACATGTCAGTCACTATTCATTACATTATTCACTTTGAAGAAGGAGGGTGAAAAAAAAAGACATCATCACAGCTTCACAAAAAGCCATACAGTGTAATTATGTTTGTGGGTGAAAATAGGCTAGATTGATTATATGCATTTACAATAATGAGCCGTCAATGTATTATTACGTTACAGAGCCATCAAAATCTTGACATAAATCATAATTAATTTTGCCTTCAGAATTTCTGATCAGCCGTACTTTGTATTGTTGTCAGAGGTTGTGGTTGTGAAGCGATGGGAGATGTGAGTGGCAAACAGGCGGCTGGTACCGTACTACAGCTGTGGCAGCGAGTCTCATTAGGGATTCACAGGGGTTTCTTTTCGACGAGCAGCGCAGCTTGGTTTGGCTTGGGGGCAGACTACTCTTATAAATCTGCCGGAGCTGTGAGACAGACAGGCAGGCAGGCAGGCAGGCAGGCTGCGACGCCGGGCGGGCGGGCAGGCAGAGTGTCAGCTCTGTTCGTGCAGAGGATTGTTTTGCAGCATGGAGGCCTCTGACTCTCCCCCAGCTGATTGGTGTGGCTTCATTAGCATGGGCTGCGGCTCCTCCGATTTGCAGTAATTAAAGAGAGAAATCAGAGCGCTTGCCTCCAGTCCAGACACAGCCAGCGCCTGTCAAGTGAGATCGCTGTGGAACAGATCTAGCGTTCCTGGCCGTCTGCCACTCCACAATCCCCCCCTAAGAGTGAGTCTGGAGGAGAGGTACGGGGTGTTGGCGTCTGTGCCAAGTTACCCCCAAAGTAACCCCCGGGGTTACACAGGCACACACGCCTCTCCCTGTGGGCACACGCGGAGCCGGTGTTGTCATGGTGATAACAGGGGAAAATGCTTAATGAAGACGCTGATGAGAATTTATGAGGCTGTGGCTGTGTGCATTTACAGGGATACGACCCTTTAGCCTATCACGCACTGCCTCCTGTGGTTCTACATCTATATCTTCACTTACACAAGCTGTAGCTGATCGTTGGGGCGTATGCTCAGGCAGGCAGCCTCAATATGCTGCAAGTCCAGCAACACTCAGGTATAGTTGTAGACATGCGGCGTTGGTTGTCCAATAGAGTTAATTCAGTTTAATCAGAAATATATATTGTTTTCATTTAGTCTAATCTGGAAGAATTACTGTCTACTAATCTCCTTAGATGAATTCTCATTGAGGTAATTTAGATATAGTACAAATTTTATTGTGTATTATGTTTTCATCCAGGCAAAATGGTGGAAAGGTGACCATAAAAAAAGGGCCAATTGCCAAATGCGGGTTAGGGTTACTGAAATCAAATCAAATAGCAAGATTAGGCTATCTTTGAGTGTCTGTGCCATCATGTAACATAACAGTCATCATCCCATAGGCATCCAAGAATTGAGCGAAACTAAGCAAGTAAAGATGGTTGACAGGGTGCCTTTTCACAAGCTTTGTATGACGGGAGGCAACCCCCCGACCTAGTATAATGGTACCGAGTAGTTCCTGACACTTTAAGGTACACTTATTTAGGGATCAGCACACTTTTTAGATGGTCAATATATCAGATCACCTTATGTATCTCCTGCCACGACTCGCCCACGCACGTCAAACTTCACGTAACTTGCATTTTTAAATTTACCTGAATGACAAGCAAAAGTGATTGGGCAGAATTGGCCATAGGAATCAGAAATACCAACAACCATGGTGTCCAAAGCATCATGAGCCATGCTGTAGATGTTGTCAAACTAGGCAAGAGATGGCAAAAGAATTTGTACATGACTGCAATTGGTTCTCTTCCAGTATTGACATACTATGTTGGATAAAATGACGAATAGTCTTGTCCAATTGTCCAATTTTAGCTCCTGACACCCCATGTCTCTTGAATCACCATTATTGGGTTGGTATCCTTTAGTCTAATCCTGGTTTTACTAAAAACAGGACACTGATTTGGCTGCCCAGAAGGTGGTCATCCAACACAAAGACTTGCGTTCAATCCCCAGCAGATTGTGAGATTGTGCTGGAGCTCCTTGGACAATCAAATTCGGCACCACTGAAAAATACTGTCTTTCAGATGGTATGTGGACCCAGGTGTGGAGAGCACACATCCTACTGAACCCATGAAGTTATTCTGTGGTCTCCTCTGAACACTTCTTTGTCCCTTTACTGTCAGTCTCAGTATCAGAGTCTCCCAGCCCACTAAGTCTCTTGTGACTAGGGTTTCAATTATGAATGCTACCTTTGACTACCTCTGTTATTCTGCAGCAGCCCACATATCCCTGCCTGCCACCACTCATGTGTGACTTGATGTATTGTCTCACTGTTTTCTCCCCTTTCAAAATTAATTGCAGTTTTATCTCTCCCTAAGATAAAAAAGCCTGCAGAGAACATAATAGTCTAAAAGTAGTGTGGATTCTATTCAAACAAAACAATTAAAACCTTGGTGTTTTCCTTGCTGTTTTTGACTATGGAAGTGTTGGATGAGATTTTTTACTGGCAGTTCTTCTTTTATCTTTTTCACTCAATAAAATGAAGTATTACCTTCAATTACCTTTTCGTGATTGGGTTGTGTTTTAGCAAACTCAGATCACATTCTGAACCTGACCATTTTATTTGGCGTCTAATAACTTTTCACCTCCAGTATCGTAATATCCCTCATCAAAAACTAATTACATCTTGAAAATAATTCTTGCCACCGTGATTAATGCAAATCTGAGCGTAATTTGCTCTGTCTCGGACCACAGTGCAAACATCTTCACTGATACTGAGTTGATTTTACTTTAATTTCTAGGTCTGAGCACCATTTGCCAACTCAGTTTAATTAATTTTGGCGGGCATTTTAGCAAACATGAACATTATCGTTGTCAGACATACTGCTATTGTCAACACAGGATCATTACTGTCAGCTACAACCAGTTGGCTTACAGCTACACCTTAAACAAACTAAGAAAAAAATGTTGAAGTAAATCAACTCAACTTCACAAACAGCTTGGTCTCGGCCTGCAATTAACTAATCTTAAATAACCACTCAAACGAATAAGTGATTGTTCACTAAGCTCGTTCACTATAGCTTAGCAACTGCAACTAGGCACGGCAGGCCTGTTAAGCTTTGGATTTCTCTAAATGTTGAACTGGTTTGCATCAGTGAGTAGTGAGAGTGCATTTAAAGTTTAAAACACAACATCAAAATTGTAATAAATCAATTTCATTGATTACTGTAATTATTATTAGAGTTTAGTGTAATGCTAACATGCTAGTAACACATTAGTTGAGATTAGGTGTACGGTTAGGATTGTACGAGCCACAGTGACAAGTAATTTTCCCCGGTATGGGATCATTAAAATATATCTTATCTTGTCTTATCTTATAATCTAAAGGAAAACCATGATATTGTACTTGTAATACTAAGACTAGCTCTACACAGCACTACATGGGTCATTAACTGGTGGGCTAACGTAGATTTAGCCTTAGCCTTTCAGTGTAATATCATGTGAAACCATCAAGTGTATTTTTATACCTATTATTGTGAGTTTTTATACTGTTTTACACTATTCCTGTTTTAAAATTAGGAAGATGCAGACAGCTTTTCAACCAACTAAAGGAGTTAATGTTAGCTTAAATAACTAGCTAGCTACAGCTAATAAAGCTAGCAATGGTTGTTATTTCAGCAGCTAAAATTATGGTCGCAGGCAAGATATGAAACTGAAAATTGCAAGAATTTCAAGCAGTAAATTACAAACTGCATCTTGTTAAAAAATGTAAATTGTGAAAGGCGTCAGAAGAGCAACTTAATGATAAATCAAACATTAGGTGTGACCAGCTACCACCATACCACGTCTTTTCCTTGCTTAACCTACAGTATATATCATGAACCATCAGTGAAGCTATAGTACACACTACTGTATGTAAAGCGATTAAAAGGAGCACCAAATGTGTATCACTTTGTTGTCATCCTCATTACAACAGCATTTTCTATCATTTTACAGATATGGTGTGATTTTTCTACTCCAGGCTATGACGCCACAGCACTGTTTCTTTTTGAAGTGCACATTGTTGTGCATGTGTGTGGGTTTGCCTCTCTGCTTTAAATATAGTCAAGATGACAGGCATAGCATTTACCTTGATGTTTACTGCTTTGAACTACTTGGCATGGGCAATGCCTGGGCTGGGATTCACATAAGAAAGAAGGCCTATTTGAACAAGCTCATCTGGGGAAAAATACCAGAATGACATGGCTGACACACACACAGGCTTTGAATGGTTCCTCTCTGAGACACAGCAATTCAAATGTTTCAAGTAAAACCCAGAAATGGGACCTTTTTGTGTCTTTGAACATCATCCATTAGGAAACATGGTGTTTCTCCCTCTCTCCCTCTCTAACACACTCACCGAGACACAATGCATTTAAGACGCTCACCTCTCTGTTAAGTTTCTGCACCTTAAGTGATGTTTAAAAGGGGAGTTTAAATAGGAGAGCAAAGTGTCACCTTTTATATTTGATCTCAGTTTAAGTACAAAATCAAACCGCAGTGTACCAACTAACAATATACCAGAATGACATTACTGTGACAGACTTTCAAACCAAACTTCTGCCTATATGAGAGTTTCATATATTCATAGATGCATTATAAATGTTAAAGATTTTATATATATATATATATATATATATATATATATATATATATATGTGTGTGTGTGTGTGTGTGTGTATATGAATGATTTGTCACTACAGTTAAATACATGTAATACAGGACAGCGTGTTTTAGTCAGTCACCTCATGTACGCAGATGATTTGGTAATCTGTCCGTCTAGTGTTGGCCCAAAACATTTATTTAAGCTTTGCTCACAATATGGCATCAAATATAATGCAAAGAAGAAAAATATTATGATTGTTAGAAGCAAAGAAGACAGAAAATTGGCGTAAGCTGTACGCACAAGCTATATGCTTGCAGCTCGAACTGCTCTGTGCAGACTGACGGATGCTCGCGGCGTCCGTCAAAAACGCCGGTTACTCTTAGCATAAACTATAAACTAAGTTAAATTAGTTTCGGGCTGTGGGTCAAGCAAACGCACGGGGACAGCTTCTTCGGTGTAACGTGAACCAACAATGTGTTACATCATGTCAAGGTTTCACTTAATATCACTACGCCAATATAAACAATCACATATTACCGGCAAGGTATACCATAAAATATGGTTCCTGTTGGGAATTAAGGAAGACAATACAAATATTGTATTAATTATTAATTAAATTATACTAATTGTCTCACTAAACCTGAGCAAAATAAGGTCATCTATAAAATAAAGTGGAGGCATGCTTCTGGTGGTGTTTGAAACATCGGTCAAAACAGCTAACAACGATTAGCTCTGGCAGTTTTGGTGCTTACGGAACGTGCCGCATCCACGATGGTGTAGTGTCAGCCAAATGTTCAGATTGTGGAGCCACTCGTGCTTAGTTAGTTGATTTCTGTTTGATCTGTCTTTTAAAGCGCTGCTTTGTCTTTACTGTTTCTGTATCTTTTAAGTGTCCTGAATGAAGTTACAATAATAATAAGCATGGACATGGACACATTTAAAAAGTAAGGTGTAAAAACCCAGATTAGTCTAGATCTTTTCCTCTCGCACACATCTTGTTAAATCATTTCAGCAATAACAATAACAGCTGGTGGATCTGAACACCCAAATGTGTTTTGTTTTGCATATATTTCTCTCTGCATTACAGTTCCAAGCTAATCCTCCCAACACCTTCCCAAATGGAGCTGCAGCAACAGTCTCGCTCAGATATTATTATGAATAATTTATTGCACCCCATTTCAAAGAGCCAAGCAGAAATCCCAACTATTTTTGGTGTTAGCGCTATCGCGCGTTAGTTAAGTCTGCAGGTACACACTGCAGCTGTTGCTTCGCCGCGGTGTAAACGGCATTAGCTTCTCACTGATATCATTACAGTGTGATTGGTATGTGGACCACCGGGCTCAGTGTGCTACCGGGCTGGTGTTCTTACAATCTCTGTGTCCAGGCTTAAGGTGTCCTTGCAGGTATACACACTAACACCTGTGCATGTATATTCAGATTGCACACACACGGGGACAGACATGTAAATATGTGCAAAATTGTGCCGCCTTTAGGTGCAAACAAAAATCCACGCAAGTTATTGTCTCTCAGTCTATCAGTGGATGTCTCAGCTCTGCCATCACAGGTAGTGCACTTGATCATGACATTTGTTCAACATTCCTCACCCCCCTCCTCTCTCTCTCTCTCTCTCTCTCCCAGCGACACGGTGAAGTGCCGCATACCTCTTCCTCCCGTTGTTTAAACACGCTCGCCGCTTTTCCATCTTTTTTTATTAGAAATGTGAAGTGTGTCATGGAGGCAAACACCAGAGCAGCGCAGGAGGTTGGAGGAGGGGGAGAGGACAGATAAGCCTCGCAAGGACTCACAGCGAACTGTTGGAACACGTGTTACCCCGAGGAAGTACTTACAGAGGAACACACACACACACAAGGCGTGACAGCATCCACGAATATCACCAATGACCACAAGAGTGACTTCAGTACATTTCTGAATCTGACTGCTGCTTTGTCAGAATGAATCGATGCACGTCAAACCTTCCCTGGCGTGATAACCATTAGCACTGGCCTCGCCGGAGCTGGAGTATATGACATGAAATTGTACTGTGTACTGTAGTAGCGGCGGCGGCGGCGGCTGAAATGTGTGAAAATGTGTCCATTTAGGCAGCGGAGTTCATGTGAAGGAAAACAACAGGTGCCAAAGTCAGGTTTTCCCTTCAAAGGAAGGCAGGTGAAGACGCTGTCTGCTTCTCGGTAGACATTTTTCTTCCCCCTCGTGCACTGCGCGCCGTCAGGGGAATACCCCTGTTTGGATGAGTGTGGATTTAGATAGGGCTGACAGGTGGGGTGACCAGGGTATCTCGTATGAAAAAGGGCGAACAGGGGCTCTCTTCCACTTCGCCAGACAACAGGATAGATATGATCGTATGGTTGACTTAATGTAGGGACTGATTTTCTGGGGATTAACTTCCAGTAATAAAACCCACTCACTGGCAGTCATGATAAAAGTCTCCCACCATGCATTACTCCTGCATCTGTCTTGCATTCGTGCACTTGCAGCTCTGTATTCAAACTGCAAGAAGATAAAAAAAACTCTCTCTCTCTCTTGACGACGGGTGGTCGGACCATTTTTGTGCCCTTTAGCAACCAAACTGAATTTCTGAATAATTCCTGATAAATTAGGACGCTAGTGTGCAGAAAGCATGACGTGAAAAGTGTCACTCTGTGGCATAAAAAGGAAGGAACTAATTTTGTTCTTACGAAAAAAAAAAAAAAAAAGCATGGATAATTTCAGTTTTGCAGCAGCGTCATACACGTGATCCAGTATTTAAGTAGTTTTGGGGATACCAAAAAAAAAAAAAATGTTGAGTCAGTTAGAGTGTGTTCTGCTTCAGATTTCGTCCCCGCCTGGTCGGCTCTGCTTTTTTTTTTTTTTTTTTTTTTGAAGGTGGGGTGGCGTCCGATGCGGACCCAGGCTGGACAGCGAGCTTCGTTTTTGTTCTCCCCTTCACATTGCCAACTCCAGCTGTCACACAGAGGGACAATAGAGAAGAGGAGGGGGTGCTCTCTGAATGGAAAAAATAAACTGGAGCTAACCCCCTCTCCTCCTCCTCCTCCATCCACCACCTCCTCCACCACCTCCCCTCCCCAAGACTCGTCATCTGCATTTGACAGGACCCCCGTTTCTCCTCTCTTCACCGCCCCTTTTCTTTTTCTTTCTCCTTTCTGTGCTCTCCATAATCCCCCTTTCTCTCTCTCTCTCTCTCTCTCCCTGCTAAGTGCAGCTGTTGCTCTCCATTGGATCCATTTTTTTTCACTGATTGCTAATTAGGATAGCTTTTTGGTGAGTTTTATCTTTAAAACTTGTTAAACTTGCAATTTTCCGGCACATCTTTTGGGGAGGTGGAAGCAGAGAAAAAGACTTAGCCAATTACACACAATTTACTTTAGAGGCTGCACCCCCCACCAAATGTCCCATACAACATTCATATAGTTTACAACTACTGTACTGTGTGGTAGCCTCTTATTATAGTGCTCACTTCAGCTTTGAATGCAAAAGCCTACTTTGAAGAATAGACTGCCCCATCTCCCTTATTCTGCTCACATAACTGAATCCCTGGGAGAGGGAGCAGAGGAAAAGGAGAGCCTGAGAAAACAGCAATTCACACACCGAACACAGAGACCCCTAGTAGCTCAACAAATGAGTGTCTAGCCCTATGTCCATTCATATCGCCCCTCGGTCCGCAAGCCTATTAGCCAGGCATCGCTCCTTGAACATTCACTGTCGACAACATGTGGAGGCATCGCTATAGCAACCAGTGGATATGACATGTGCAATGGACGGGGGACTCCTGAGCTGCTGAATATAAGGAGGGGCTCAGCCTTAACTAAATGATCGCAAAAAACCCAACCCCACCACCTCCCCATCTCTTTTCATTGGCACAGAGACGCTGAAAGGACTCACTAGTGGGGCTTCTGCACATTCTTCCGAGGCTCGGAAAATCAGGCGGGCATATCCCACATTCTTCTCCCTTTTCTTATTCTCTCCGACTCTCCCTTTTTTTCCTCTTTTTCTTCATCTTCGTGTTGAAGCCGCGGTCTTTTGTTGGCGATGGGGAGGTGGTGGTGATGGCGGTGGTGAGGGGGAGAGACGCATGGGAGACCCTAGCAGGGGAACTTTTTTTTTCTTTTTTTTTTTTTTTTTTTTTTTTTTTGGAGAAGCGGACCGAGTGGGTGACCGAGGACGCACAGACGCGTCTTGGAGCTGCGGCGGGCGTCAGTGGTTAACCATGCTCTCTGGAATACAAGACGTTTACAGCCAAATGTGCGCTCTGCCCCGCGACATGGATTTAGGTAATTATCCTCTTGGCTTTAAAAAAAAACCCAAAACGTGTGTGTCCTGTGTTTAGTGTGCAAGTTTTAATGCGTAAAAATGCGTAAAAAGGCGCATGAAAGGAGCGGCTTTGAAAACTTGTCAGAGCATCACGCTGAAAGCTCGTTTCGTCTCCGATGTGATTGAAAATGATTTGTAGCGTGTTGCAGAATATTTCTGGGTGAGCTGTGCTTTCATTTTGTGTCATGCTCTCTGCTGCTGCTGCAGATCGACTCTCCAAAAAAAAGGATAAAATATGATAAAACACACGTGAAAAATATATTTAATCTAAACGTAAGCTCCGGAAACATCTCTAATAAAACTGGACCTTGAGCTCGGTGGTTTTGCTGTGAGCACATCTGGCTGCAGGAGGACAAAGTTTGTGAGCAGGTTCATCCTGTCTGGTGCTGCCCGGCAGAACTCACTGAGAACTGAAAGCTGCTAAATCCGCTCTGTGTTTGTATGAATTATTCTCTTTTAATCGTGTTTGATTAAAAAATAAATAAAAACGCACATTTATCCTGATAGTATTTAAATCTTTTGCAGCTCAGCTCTTAGATTTATTTCCAAAAATCTAGAGAAGAATTGACTTGATTAGAAATTTAAAAAACATAAAAATAATGTTGCACTTTTATGAGTTTACACATTAAATTGCTTTTTTCTTTGTTTTTGAAATTAATAATTATTTTCAAACGTTTTAAAAGTGTGCCTGGAAAATAGGCCAAACAATTTCCACAAGTGCAGCATTTACACAATTTGTAGTTTTTTTTTTTAGATGTGTTAAAAAACAGCATGATTTTTGCATTTCATGTGTCATCTTCTCTGTCAGTCGCAGAGCTATCAGCCACATTTTATTGCATTAAAAACGATTTTAAATGTAGCTCATCTCAAACCTCGTAAATCTCCAACTGTAAGGTGCAACTTTTCTTTTTTTAAAAAAACAAAAAAGTTTGTCAGTTGTGTGTTTGGGAGGATTTTCCTCTCTTGTATACTTCTTTAAAGGTATTGTGATGTGTGTGTGTGTGTGTGTGTGTGTGTGAATGGATATCCAGCCGCCCCCCAACAACACCTCTCTGCTCTGACCTTTTCCTCTCTATCATTTGAATAATCCAGAAGCACCGAAATCCATCTGCCCCCTTGTCTCCTCTCAGATTGGCTTAGACGGGGGGGCAGTATGAATAGAAACAGAGAAACAGAAGAGGTAAAAGTCTGTTGAGGAGTAATAACTGAGTTTGGATCCGCGCAAAAAGCAGCGATGAACGTGATTTTTAAGGAAGCATGAAAAATTAATTTATTGAGGTTTGAAGGGTGAATTTAGATTAGAAGTAGAATTTATGTTGAGCTTAAATTTCAATGCAAAATCCTGCTCGAACACTCAAATCTAGATATTTATTCTAAGTTTTGATTATAGTAATAATTAGTCAGATTTATTAAAATCATTCCATTCAAATGCTTTTATTGAGTTGAAGTTAATAAATTTAGTTAATTGCTGTTGAATATTTTAAACACTTTAGTTAGATCGACCTGTTTTTCTGTAATTATAGTAAAATAAAATGATTAAAAAATAAAAAAAAGGCAAAGGGACTGAACTCTAAAGGCCCATGAATGTAACTCTTAGCCTCACACATCTCCTCCCTCCTCCTCCTCTTTTTCTGTTTCTCCTCTGGTTTCTTTCTAACACGATTACCGCCTTCAAACACTCTTTTATGCTTGCACTGCATTTCAAGCCTGTTTGCTCCCACAGTTTTTATTCATTTCAAGGTGTTTACCTGAATATATTTACAAGTAGTAGCCACAGATTTGTAGAGAGGGCCACGTCTTTGATTAACTCAACTAGTTTCTTTTTTTCAGAATAGAGAATATATTTTAGTCAAAGGGAATGAGCTTGGAGTTGTCAAGCAGGTTTGAACCAATAGGTCTATAGGGGGCACTTTGGTTTTGGAAGTAGCATTACACCGATGTGACAAACTGTGTCTGCAGAGCAAAATATGCTGAATTTTTTCGATCTAAAGAGGGTTTTCGGGTGCTATATATTCAGTCTTTTATAGAGCGATTATGCCAGAGAGAGTACAAGCACTCCAGCTAAAAAAAAATGTGCTAATTTCTAAATGACGTTCCTGCTGTCTGTATGTTTATTTGATCACCGAAACACATGAGAGTCATTGGATCGAGGCCATTCCTCCCCTCTGTTACCCGTACATGAGCCTCTTCAAACCTCTCAGTTGTTGACTAACCTCTTAATGCTTGATTGAAACTACATGCTCGAGCCACAGCAATTGCAATCAACAGCAAACCGTCGTCAGGCCCAACACAGTAATCGAAAAAGACCTGGGCGCACAGTCCCATCCGCACGACCGCTAAAACATTGGCAATTACGAGCCCCCAAGGTCAAACCATATTGTTACTGGTCTCAGGTGAAGTGTCTTGTTTTGAAAATGGTATAACAAGATGTAGCCATCCTTCAGCTGGCCCATTAGACCCCCTCAGGCTAAATGTCAGAGCGCAGCCATTTTTTTTTTTTCATGTTGTAGATTTGATTCACTTCACCCATCCATCTTTCAATATTGCATTCAGACAATTAGGAGCCTGCTGATGTATTTGTGCACTGTTATTGATATTGCCCTTTTGCATTGGCAAGTGTGCAGCTGATAAAATTAGATCTGGCTTTTACAGAAACCCCCCATGTTTTCGTGTCAGTCATAGAGGACAGTAAGGATGATTTATGTGAGGTGGATTGTGTCGGGGTAGTAGCATCTTTCTGTTTTTGAGAGTTAAATGAAAACTTAACTTGGCAGGATGTTTATATTTCATGCAATCTTTAACAGTAGCTACATTTTAGGCATCATTAATTATCCTTTCTAATGATCGCTCAAAACATTCTGCATGTGTGGTTCCCACTGTGAATTTATCATCACAGTAAATGGCCACAAATGGACTAATTATCAAGACATAGGGCAATTCTTTAACCTAGTCTCTTAGATGATATTTAAGTGCATTAAAAACTGCCATAGTGACACACAGCCCCTATACCTTCCTGTCTGAATTAACATGCAACGTGGGTGTGAATATCTGAAGGCTTTTCTATTCAACTGGTGGTGGATGTATGTAAGGTCCAGTCTGGTCTGTCTGTGTCTCTCCAGTCCTGGTAGCCATTAGCTGTGTGGCTTGGGCCAGGGCCTAATCCAGCCAAACTCAGGACCAGAGGAGCTAATTAAGCACAAGCTTTTAGTATCCCAGCCTCCTGTAGCTGCACAGTGCCAGCCCGCCCCATGCCAGCACTAAATGGGGGTTGTAAATATCTATAGTGGGTCACAGTGTGGAGACAACGCTGGACAGGGGGCTGGTAATAGGGCTTGACTGAGCCTGAATGCATATTATAAGGCTAGTATTAGAGCTGGCTAATGAGTGGGGGCGGATCAGGGAGTTAGGTGGGTGGAAGAAAAGAGCGGGAGAGGAAGTGGAGGTAAGGTAAGGAAGCACTGAAGACAAGCCTTCAGGTGGAAATTGATGCACTGCAGATTTGATATGGAGGTTGCTGTAAATCAAAGAAAGACCACATCAATCAGAAAAAAGACTGCTCTGACAGTGTGTTCTCTCTCTCTCTCTCTGTTTGTATTGTGTCCTCCAGAGGGGCAGCCTGACCCAGATCCCCGTAGTGAAGGAGACCAGGGTGGAGTCGGGCCAGTTCCTGCTGCTCTCCGTCCTCTGCATGCTCTTCATCCTGGTGGCGCTGGCAGTGTCGGCCACTTTCTTTTGCGTGCGCCAGCGCTCCCACCTCCGCATGAAGGAGAAGCTGGCCAGCCTGGGGACTGACACCAGCACTGATGCCACCGCAACCTATCAGGTTAGACCAGCCCCCTTTCCCTCGCTATGAGCCAATCAGGAGGCCGGGACACTTGGCCCGTGCTCTGCCAATGGAAGAACACACACTCTGTTCGGTTACGGTAGATTTTCTGATTGGTTTGTGAGTGTGTGTTTGTTAACGTGTCTATGCTTGAATTATTCTTTCCTACCTGCTTTTATGGGGGGTTTTTTTGGCTGTTTTGATGCAATTACACATCAGAAATCACATTTTTGTGCTTATTTTCATCATTTATATGCTATTTATGTCCTGCATTTTTGACTTTTTGCTCCAGTAGATATATTCGCTAAATCCAATTATCCAATGCTCACCCTTGCCTGAGAAGTGTGTGTGTGTGTGTGTGTGTGTGTGTGTGTGTGGTTTGCGAGTGTGTGTGTGTGTTAGACGGGGGAGCAGGCCGCCACTGTGACCTATTCCCTCTGTTCCTCCAGGGCCATGGGCAGCCAGGGCTGTATTGATTTTCCGTGTTGGGGCTCAGCTGTGCCCAGCATGGCACTCAGAGCATATTTATCTGCATGTCGCGTTAACATTTTCAATATTTAATCAGGTTTTCACAGGGTTCCTCTATCTATCAAAAAGCTGGATGTGTTGCAGTGTTATAACGATGTCACAGAGAACCAAAAATAAGAAGAAAATGCTTTTTTTAAATCCTAAATATGAAGAATATTTCCATTTTTGTTCATTTTAAAAATCTTGTTTTGCTTCTGTGCAAATTTTAGGATATATATGGCACCTTTAGGGATGGGATAACAGCTCTGTCAGGCGTTCATGTGGATGTGTTCTTGTTTCTGTGCTGTAGGAGAGATATATTATTAGATGGCAGCACATACTGTAGATGTTGTTTCCTCTTGGCCTGTTTTAATCCTTGTTAGTAGTCTGAAAGACGGAGGGGGGAGACTGTAACAGTAGTTCCACGACCGATGCTCCTCTCTGGGCTCCATGTGTCTCTTCTCTGACCCTCTCTGGTGCTAACTGCATCTCCTCTGTCTGCTCCTGGGATGGTTTTCTTGGATCTGGTACAGCACGGCGCTTTGCAGAGAGATGTTGAAAAGTAGGATGAATTATGAGGTGGACCTGGATATTGCCCCGAGGCCAAGGCCCAGGGCACCGCTTCATGGCTCTAATCATTAAAGTCTGACGGCGGGAAAGCTGATCCAAGACCAGGGCTTAGAGGGGGCCTGTGCTCCAGAGGGAAATATCACTATGATAGATCATGAGATAGCATGTGCTTTCGCCAGGCGTTTTCTCTGGCCCGCCCTGCCCTCGTTGTTATTAATTGAGTATGGAAATGAATTCGGTGGAGATGACTGACTCTGCCCCCCCCGCACCAAAAAAAACAAAACAAACATGATGGGTGAATTTAACTTGACCAAACCTTACGGAGGAAATCAGGCAAAGTGTGTAGCTCTCACTTTGTTTGTTTGTGAGCACAAATCTGGAAATAGGTGCTTTTTTAAAACTCTCCTTTAGATAATGCCTAGTCTTCGAATTTTTGATGCCCTGTCTCTGCACTGAGGCATGATGAGAGGAGAAAAGCTGAGTCATTGGGAGAAGTGTAATCTTCATTGCAGCGGGCCTTTTAGCAAGTCTGAAAAACCTGGAAGATATCAATCAAAATATAAAATTATACTTTACAATTGTGCTAATGCATTTTTTATCTCCTTTGGTTCTCCGTGGTTATACGTTTACGGTTAAACTCCTATTTGATTGATGGATAGATTCTCCTGTTGTGTTTCTATCTTTGCAAATATAGGTTTTTGCTCGATAGAGCTTGACTGTGCAGTATCAGTGTTGTGTGTAGGATCACTAAAAGATCCATTCTTAAACAATGAAAGGAAGTCGTTGTGTTGCAGCCAGGTGTGACATTATTTATTCTGTAAATCGTGTAGGGTTCCTCAGCCATGTATTTTTGACATAATTAGTATAAGCTCCATAATCCACGGGGATAAGCCATTAATCTACAGGCGAGTGAGGACAGATCAAGTCAGCCGACATACAGGATTTTACAAGGTGCATTTACAGAACTCAGCCCCCTAACAGCAAGGATAAGCACACAACCTACATAAAACTATTGTCATGTGCATGAAAAGAAGATAAATGCAGGAAACCTTGCACAGCATTTTTGACGATCAGTGCTTCACCATTATCTCCTGTAATCCCCAGGAGCTTTGTCGCCAGCGCATGGCGATCCGGACATCGGAGCGTGTCGAGCGGCCGGAGACCCTGCGCCACTCGAGGCTCAACAGCGTCTCATCCCAGTTCAGCGATGGCCCAGCAGCCAGCCCATCCACACGCAGCAGCACCTCCTCCTGGTGTGAAGAGCCAGTGCCGTCCAACATGGACATCTCCACTGGTCACATGATACTGGTAAGGAACTTATACCTTGACTCTGAGTAATGATTCGTGTGGTGGGAAGAGTGGTGTGGGAGGAGTGAATGTGAATAGATGGAAATTGGTTGAGATGTGGTTTGTTGTCAGGCCCTCAGCGACTTTTTGTGGTTCTTATCATCAGATTGTTACAACTAAACAACCACAATATGTCATGTCTCACTGACTGTGCACTTAAACTGCCAGGGTTGGTTTGGTTACTTTGAGAAACTCCAGTACTTTTTTCGTAAGAACGCATTAGGTCATAGATCTACATCAGTAGGAGGTATTGGACCCAAAAAGACTTCTGCTTTCACCATGGGTTACATGGTTTGTGGAGTTAGTAAATCAATTAGAAAAAATGGAAATTAAGGACTTAATTTAACTAAAAAAATGTATATAACAACATATGGATACATGGTTTAAATAGTTAGCTAAAAGTAATGGCTAAACACCTGAAAACAGTGAGCTTCAAGTAATGGGTAAATGGTTGAAATAGTTAACGGTAATTGATAACCAGTCAGCTAAACATGATAGCTAAATTCTTGAAGACAGTTAGCTCCAAATAATGGATAAATGGTTGAAATAGTTAGCTAAATGTAATGGAGAAACATTTGGCTAAAAATAAAGGGTAAATGGTTAAAATGTCTTCTGCTACTCCAAGTGGTGCAGTACGAATGTAAATAACTTTATTTATATTGTAGCAATAAACTGTTTTATATAGTTAACAACATCCATTTTAAAGTAAATTCAAATGAACACATCCGGAACATGAAGGATGGTGTCGATGTATGAGAGATCAATTGTGAGGGACTTTGGGGATACGTCAGACAGAAATGGTTGGGAACCATAGATGTAGATGTAGCAGTTATTTCATATGAGCATACATTAGTAGTGTATGCTTTCTGTGTCTATGAATATGCTAGACCCTGAGCTGAAAACCAACAGCTTGATTTCGCTCTGTTTATCTGTTTGGATGTGTCCCTTTTTCATCACCTCATCCCCCCTCAGAACGCTGTTATCTTTGGGTGCTTTTTTTCTTTTTCATCACTCTTCCTGCTGTTTTTCTCCCTTTTTGCTTTATCTCGGCTCGCTTGTCTTCATTTTTTTTTCTCCTCCGACTTTTTTCCTCCCTTTTACTGTGTCATTTTCTCTCTTTATCATTCCGTCCTGCTTCTCTCCCCACTGTCATTTTCATCTTTTACCCCCTCCGTCTCTCTCTCTCTCTCTCTCTCTCTCTCTCTCTCTCTGCTGCAGCAGAAAATAAAGCAGACATTGTTTTGCATGATGGTAGCTGCTCAGAACTGAAATATCATTACCCATCTGATTGTCATTTGGATGTTTTAGAAATTTTGTTGGTTGAAAAAGCTTTTGGTTGCCAGTGCTTCCACAAACACACAATGGATTGTTTTAATTTTGCACAACTTTTGCTTCATTCATTTGAGACAAGCTTGATAAAAGAGATGGATAGATGCCTTGCAGTGTTTCCATTAATGGAGAGAGCATTCATCACACTGCATGTCTAGCTTTTATATTGGGAGGCTATAATGAATGAGAGTGAATCTGAGTAATGCCTTGTATTGGTGGTAATAGATGGGTTTTGTTGCACTCGTCAGGGCTTGTTTGTGAAGCCCCCTTTGAAAACATTGACAATAGAAAAGCATTTAGCCCTGCAATAACAAAAGAGGCACTGTGAATCATTTCTAGGAGCTGTTATTATTAGCCCCGGTTTCTTCACAGCAGCAACGCAGGCATTGTAAAATAGAAAGGTAAAACACACAGGGACCTTTACTTCTCTTTCATGCCATGATTGACATGGAGATGTCCTATAGGGGTTCTTCTTTAAAATTCCACCGCCATCTCACATGAAACCATGTGTGAGATTGCCTTGTTATCACTGATCTCAGACCTATATTTTCCCATCTCTGCTCTCCTCTCCTCTCATCTCCCCTCTCTCGCTTTTTGGAGCTCACACCGTGTGGAGAAGGATGATGAATACCCAACTTTCCAAAGCATATATGCTTTTTTTATTTTTTTATTTTATTTTTTTTTTGTTGAGGCCCGATCACCTCACACACATGCAGTAAACGCACACATGCAACCACTACTGTTACTGCGAGATTTTGGTGCCGTCAGAATGAATGAACTAAGATGTTGCGCCCAAGCGGCAACCTCTGTTTCTTTGAAGTCATTGCGGAGGTGCAGTTCCTCAAACGACCACTTGAGGCTGGTTACAGGCTGGCTACAGAATGACACCAGTCTCCATAAGCCCCCATGTAAAAATGTCCACTTTCACAGCAGAAATTGGCCTGACTGCCAACATGGCGGTGAGCCTCAAAACGTTTCTTCAGAAACCCGTGGGTGACGTCACGCATACGCCGTCCATTCTTTATACCGTCAGTGGTTGCGCCCCACTGTTTGCCCCCCCTCAAGACTTAAAAAGTCAACTTCCAACTTTGATACTGGATGCCTCTGTGTGCTGAGTCATCTGCTGTGTTTTCAGAGTTATGACACACCTCTGCTGTCTTACATTTTCTGTCGTCTCTTGTTTTGCCTGTTTCAGCTGCAGCATGAAGGATTATAACCTTAAAAACAGATAGCAGATGTAAGCGTGTGTTGCTCATGTGGCTGTATTTCTCTGCAGTGCATTCAGCACCATGGACAGCACAGTCCTCACGTGCATGTTAAATTAAAAAAACAAAAACATTACTGTCCAGAAACACGGTCACAATGTTGATACAGTGCTGTGTTCCCTCGGCTTAATCACCGCTCTACAGAAAACAGAAAAAAAATCAATAATTATGTAGCTTTAGGCTCTTTTTCATTATGTTGAGTAGTTGTTGTTGTTTTTTTTTATATAAATGATGAATTATTTGTCAAAAAGAAAATAGACTGAGGCACAGGAAAATAGCCACTGACTCGTGCAACATGTTCTGCCCTCAGTGGCTTTTAATCGCAATTTAAAATTTAGTTTATGAACAATTCAGATTCCATTTAAGGCAAAACAATGTGTTCTTTTTATTTAGTCATTATTAGTCACACAAAAACATACATATTAATACATTTTTTCACCTCTCACCTCCTGTTTATCATAACATAAAGCTCCCTGTACAAACTGTTACCGGTATTGTTCAGTTTAATTTGACAGCGGAGCTTGACAGTAATGTGTTACCTGTTGTGTCTGGCTCCCCTGGTTGTCCCTTCATCCTGATTTCACCCGGCACCCTCTGCTGCCGAGGAGACTGCTTAGGAAGGATTAGACATTGTTTCCCTGACACCCAGGCCTCCCATCCCAACCCTCTGATTGGCAGACATAATCCCCCCATTCACTAAACCTTCGTTACCCTGTCTCTGGAATACGCCATGGTCCACTGCCTCCCCCTAGGAACGGGAGGGCTTGATAAGGGCCTGCTGGCTGCATTGCATTAAGCTCGCGAAAATATGAATTTGGAATGCAATCGATTCAGGGCATCGTTTGAATAGAATGGGATGCAATTCAGAGTGGATTTATCAAGTACATGGAGATGTAATATTGGTAGGGGAGGTGGAATACTGTCAGGCTGGCAAGCAGAGAGTACTTGTACAGGGTGACAAGAGCATAGTGGTGACAGGCTCTGTCAAGTGGCCATAATGGCATGCTGTCATTTTCCCGGGAAGACAGCGCTGTGTGTTTGCGTAGGCGATGCACAACAACACACATGCAAATATACGCGTGTAGCCTGCTATCAGAAATGACATTAACTAGATCATAAAATTAAAAGCTCAAACCATGATGGTTCAAAATCTCACTGTATGTCATTAATGGGTTCAGACCACTGACAGTATAAAGAATGGACAGCGTATCCGTGAAATCACCCACAGGTTTCTGAAGAGCCGTTTCGAGTGTGGTGGCTCTGGACGCCGCATGTTGGCAGTCCTGCCTCCGGCTAATCTAAAAATCGGCAATGATCGGTGAACCTGAGGCAAACAAAGCCTGGGTGCTCAAACAATCCATCTGTAACAGCACCTACCTGACAATCAGAGCGGCCACGCTGTTAATTATGCATAACTTTAAGCCTTAATATAAAAAAATCAGCCTCAGTACAGTTGTCATGAACGGGGAAATTAGCTATAGAGACCAAAACTGTTTTTTGTACCAGGCTGTAAACATGTTTATTTCTGCTGTGAAGTTGGACATTTTAACATGGGGGCTTATGGAGACTGACTCGTTCTGTAGCCAGCCTCAAGTGGACGTTTGAGGAACTGCAGTTTTTGGTTTCATTTCACAGCCATGGAGGTTGCTGCTTGGTTCAGACAGAGCACACTGTGCTGTTGTTCTCTCTCATTATGCATTGAGAGTTGCTTTTTTTTTGTTCACAGTGTCACTTTTAAGACCCGAGTGGCACCTTTGGCACCGTATCTAACAATAAACTTTGATTTCCATTGTCTGTAGGATTTGTAACATTCTTATAAGTCACCTAATATCGTTTGCATGCATGCAGGAGACGTCTGAATTCATGAGCCATCAAAGGGTAATTGCCTATTATGTGTTGGACAAGCTTATTTGTGATTATCATCTAGGTAGGAATTGTATATGTTCTGAAAAGGCTTGGATTTCCCTTTTGACAGACAGCAGTGAATAAGTTGGATGTAACAATGGAGTGTCACCTCTTTGCTCAGCCTACCTATACTGCCTTTAATATGGGATAAAAATCCGGCACATCTGGGTATCACTTTCATTGTATTAGCCAGCTGATCCCTGACATCAGTTTATGAGTCTGTAATCTTCTGCCTCACACAATAGCGGACTAAACCATTTAACCCCATTGGGAGGGGAGCCATGATACAGGAGTGAAAGCGAAACACAGCACTACGCTTAAAAAAGGGCCGTGTTGCCAGCTACAGCCTCTAAGCTCCCTAAGACTTGCCCTGGTTTGGGAGAATACACACACACACACACACACACATATACAGGCCTCTTCCCTTCCCCCTTCTCTTTTTCCATCTTTGTCTCTCTAGCGAATTCAATTTTGTCTTCTCCAAGCGACGGCTTAAATGCAGACAATCTTATCAGTGGCTGTGCAAGCAGTGAGGGACGTGATTGAAACACCCCTGAAGTATTTCCAATGCAGACAAACCTTTCAGGAGTCTTAATTGTGTGTGATTTTTCTTTTTTTTTATTCTCTCCCTCAGTCAAACACACATGCACAAACACACAGAGACGCAAACATTAGCACACCTTCCCCACCTAGATCTTCAGCAGCCTCCTCCTCCTCACCGTGTTGTTACGCTATACAGCAGCTTAGGACAATAATGCTCCATGACACCTGATCATGGCTTCAGTGGAGAGATGCTGTTGTCAAAGGTTTAGTGTTTTGCTCCAGTTTATTTATTGGTTAGCTCATGGTGAAGCTATCTCGAGCAAGTTTCTCGTTTAATTAATCCAAATTTGCTGGAAAAACATACACAAAATGAGTTTTTACAACCATATTTTGAGATGAATTCAGCTGGCTTTTGCATGGTTCTGGCTTGTTGTCTGAAATGGCGGCTAAGGTGGTGTCTGTTTTCCTCTAGTCATACATGGAGGACCACTTGAAGAACAAGAACCGTCTGGAGCGTGAGTGGGAGGCCTTGTGCTCCTACCAGGCAGAGCCCAGCGCCTGCAGCGTGGGGCAAGGCGAGCAGAACTCCAAGAGGAACCGCTCAGATGCCGTGGTCGTATGTGAGTCCACTCAGATGTCCATTCATTTTTTTTAAAAAATGTTTTTAGCTGTGATAATGTTCCCACCATTTACGAGGCCAGAGCAATGCAGCTTCATCACTGTGTTTAATGGATGCTTCAAAGAGCTACATAAAACTAGTTGGGTAAACAAGCCAAAACTACTCAAGAAAAATGTGTTTACAAACATATAATCAGTCATAGTATTGTTTCTTAAACTCATTTTTCTTGAAAACCAGTAAAGGCCTCTGTCATTCTGGTGGGAAAATTGACTTTGAGATGTCTTTTGGATGAAATTGACCAAAGGGTGTGTTATTACCTAACTATATCATTATGTGGAGTTACAGATTGCCCTCATTTTCAGCTGAGACATCCACTCTGTGGGAGCAAAAAAAACTGATATATCAGAGGTTAGAGTAGCAATAATGACTTGCTAAAAACATTGGCCAAACTAGCATTAGGTCGTGTTAGGTCTGCCAAAATGATCAGTTATTTCTCTTCTCTTGTAAAAGTGAAGCATACTGTTAGAAAATACGAATATTAAACAATAAATCTGACCAAGTATGTTATTCTGTTGTAATCATCCACGTGTCAGGTTACAATAAATAACATTGTAATTAATTGTAAAAAATACTCGGGCTAACTAGCTTCACCTGCTAAAATCAACTAATAAAAGTCGCCTTTTTAACTAACAAACCAGGCGTTGGCGAGAAATGTGACGTGTTTTTATTTGAATCTGTATGAAATGTCGACACACAGTTTGAAAAATAACTGCAAATTGTCGTAGTAACAGTAACTAAGGGGACATGGCTTTACAAACAGTCACACTTAGAACACAGTGATGTCACACGGCTCCATGCACCAATCAGGATCTAGAAACGTTTGAAATCGGAATCTGATGACAGTTGGTGGGTTGCTAGGTTACTGTCATCCAATTCGAATGATGCTAAATCCTGATTGGTGCACTGATTGGGCAAATGTGATTAAGCCACACCCACACAGTCCTGATGAAGAAGCATTTTTAATTGTTAAACTATGTATGTATAAATTATTTGTTTATTTATTAACAATTTAGAAAACTGGGGTTTCAGGAGATTTGGCTTGAAGACGTTCATCAAGTTCATTGGAAACAGATTATATGAATCCTGCAACAGTTTCTCTTGTTTGAAAAAAAAGGAGGTTCTCAGGGCTCGATACTTACAGACATCTTAAGATAAAATATTTTATTATAACATTTCTTTTTGAAGGTGGAGTGTTCACGACTTCAGAATAGTTTGTGTGCGTGTATGATGAAAGTCTGGTGAAATTGCCCTGCAGCCCTTTTTCAGTTTCATATTCCTACGTTGTGCTGCTCAAAATTCTGTTATTATTGTGTGGGGAAGGAAAAACAATGGAAAAGTATGTTGATGAATTATGCATCTCCATTACAGATGATCATTCCAGGATCACCTTGAAAGCGGAGAATAACCACAGCAACTCAGATTACATCAATGCAAGTCCAATAGTGAGTATTGTTTATTCATTATGCCTCTACGTTGTGGCTAATATCCGTTGTCTCTGAAGCCTTTTTTATACCAGGAGCACCTGTTGTGGTTGGATTTTGCTTTGAGATAAAAAGAAGTTTCAAAGGACTTGTCATTGATTCAAGTGCATTGATCTTTTTTTAAAACTTTGTTCTCCATGCTGGGAGCCTCTGTGGATTTGGTGTATCTTGCTGAATCACATTGCTACTTTCACTGCTTTCAAAATGGCCACCCCCCTAGAGATACCCCCAATTTTTTTTTTTTTTTTTTTTTTTTTTTTTTTTTTTTGCATCTGCACTAAAAAGAATTATACATTATTTTTTTGACTAAACAAATGTATCCCGCCACAAATCCAGAAAGACCCAAGTGTTGGAGAGAGCTATGTTTTTTTTTTTTTGTATTTTTCCCCAAAACATTGCCAGTCATGATTTCCCCCGAGGCTGCTGAAAAGGGATTCCATCAAAGGGAACAGGAAACTATGCATTTCAAATACAGTGCCAAAAATTTCTGAGGAGATAGATGAGGGGGTACACACAGCTGCACTAAAAGCCTATTACTCTTCAGAAACAAACAATGGAGACTTTTAGATGCTCTATTTATTCCTACATTTTCTCTAATGGCATATTCATAGAAGTTTTTAGCTTATTTAAACAGTGCTGTAGTACGACATTTGCCATCTTACAGAAAAATATTATAATAAACGTAATCAGTCACGGGGAGAAGTTAGCAAAAAGCAGATTGATGCACTAGAGAAAGGGTGCAAAGTAAAGTTGCTAAAGACTTTTTTGGTGCAGTTACAAAAAAAAAAAGCATCTAGAATCACAAACGGATGTTGAAGATGGGTGAAGTAATGGCGGATGCAGTGGTGTGTGGATGAAAGGACAGTAATTACACCACAAAAGGGACCCCTGGCTGAGCCCAGCAAAACTGTGATAATTATGTCTGTCAATGCGGCTTCTTCCTCCTCATTAGCTTCAGGGGCAGTGGCCTACGAGTAAATAATCTGTCGCTTCTTTCTGGGAATCCGGGGGTCAGAGAGGAAAAAGAGAAGGAACTCCCTGCAAAGCAGAGGGTGGCATACACGCAGGGAAAAAGCCTCGGATAATGGTTAATGCTTGACCACAAATGATGCAAGCACTCCCAGATGTACGGCATCATTAGCGTGAGGGATGGTTTCAGAGGAATGTGCAGTGGGACAAAATGTGGGCAAAGCCTGGTTGTCTTTGTCATGTCTGGCCTTTTTACAAAGTCAAACGCTTGTGTGGCTTTTTCCATTTCCCACCTGCACTCCAGGCTTTTGTTTTCAAACTATCTGAGATGAGCTCGAGCTTTTTTCCGAGCCCTCCCCATCTTTCATAAACACCGGATCAAGGCGCTACAGCAAGGTGTTAAAAGTTGAGACGCTTCTCCAGGAACAGATATTTTGTGCAAGCTATTTTAGTACAAGCTATTTTACTTCAAATCAAAGAGCACTTCCTTGCCTTTTTGTTGTAGTCTATCTTCTTCCCACAATGGCATGGGGAGGACAGCTGAAACGCAGGACTACTCTTTCATGTTTGCGCTTTAGTATTCATGCAGGGATGTCAACACACAGCTACAGCATGTCTGTGTCCTTGAGATTGGCTAAACAGAGTGGCAGCGCTAGCATTCGGCACCACCCTTTCATTTCTGTGGGGGAGATTTTTTTTTTTTTTTTTTACAAACCCACGAGAGGAATTTCAACCAGGAAGGATGAAGAGAAAATTGAACAACACAGTTATACCTAATTGAAGTAGAACAGCGGGTAATGAACATAACATTTCCTGCGTGTCCTTTTGGGAAATTTCTTCAATAGAAAAGCAGTTACATTTGTAAATTTCAGCCAGCCCGTGTGTAGGTGTATTTAACATTTCAGTCAGTCATGCTTCACTTCTGCCCCCCAATGATCATTTACTACAATACCCACAAGGAATATTGACATCCTGTCTGACATCTCATAGACATTTAATACAGATAATATAACTATAAATCATAAATTACCATATATAATGTCAAATCCGATCCTGGGGGACTCTGCATCATTAAGTATTTTACTGCTAAAAGCTGCAGAGAAATAATTTACAGTATCAAGGATGATATTTAACAGCAAAATGAACACAATACTATGTTTCTACTGAGCCTGACTTGTAATCACATCACACTTTGGAAGTAGATTTAAAAGAGAAAACAATTTGACATTTTTAATCCACCATAATGAAAATAATTTACAAAGAGATAAATAATAAAGATTTTTTTTTAATTTAAGATTTTGGACTGAAGTTTGGTTTTATCAGCCGTTCAGAGCATTAAGAATTAATCCTGTTGTTGAGGTTATTAAACATGAGGAGAGAAAAGCATTATGGTAATATTAAAGCCATGAAGATATGCTCCATAATTAAGGTCTATGAGCTTGACAGATGAGTCAAAGAGAAACACAAAGAAATGAAATGAAAAACTAGATGTTCTTCTAGGCTCATGTTCGGTGTCCTTGACAAGTTGTTCTTCAGCATGAAAAAAAAAGAAAAACAAGTTCATAAAGAATGAAAAAGCCATTATTAAGTACGACCCTGTGGCTTACTGCTGTTGTGTTTCTTGATATAATGCTCAGAGATGTGTCCCTCCCTGAGTCCCCGTGTTACAATTAGGGGCTGTGCTGCTAAAAAAGTCTCAGTTTCTGTTGGTGGATGTCATCCTATACAAAGAAATGAGTCAATCACACCTTAATTTTTACAAATTTACTACTGTATTTGCCTCTTTGATAGGTGTACCATAAGTAATAGACTGTTTGGGTGCGTCATCTATCATAATAATACCAAATATACATCAAGAATGCACCGATATGTACCCACCCGTCTCTTTTCCTGCAAAATATGTCAACATCTTTCCCCTGATGCATCTCGCACTCGAGGGTGTGCATAAAAATTCCATTCAATAAAATGTGATCATTGATTTCACGGAGGGGGGCAACCCCAGCCAACACCTACTCAATCAAGTCTCAATCACATCCCTCAAATCAAGTCCCCCATGTCATTATGTCCCACCTCAGCATTCAGCTCCCTCACATCAGCCGCCTGCAGGCTTCAAAGTCCCACCACAATATCATGTTTCATGCGGAAACACGTCAAAGCATGACAGAAATTGAGATCTGAAAGCCATTTCACGAGGCCTTTGAGGACATTGTAGAGACGACTGTACACGCCTTACATAAAGTGAAAACATTCCTGAATGATTAGATAATGAATGGTTAACTCAGGTTATTGAAGGTAATAAGTGTTGAGTTTAAACATTTAAAGGGTTGGAAGTTAGATTTCAAGTTTTATTGGCTTCCAGGCTACACACACAGAAAATCTATAAAACATTCAAATATCTTCTATGATATACAACAAATATATAAAAGGGCGATATTAAAAGGAAACTATACAGACTGACATATACTTACAGTATATGAATGTCAAAATCGGTGGCTCTGGCAGCCACCATCTTGGTAGTCCTGTCTCTTCTGCCTCCCAGCTAATCTAAATATCGGCAGATATTCCAAGATGTAGATCGTGAGGTGGGCTGAATGGGCTGGGTGCTCAAACAGGCCATCTGCAACAGCATCTACTTGTCAGTCAAAGTGCCCACGCTGTTAATTATGCGTAACTTTAACACTTAATATAATTTGAACTGATGAGTTATGTAAAAATTCAGACTCAGTACAGTTGTCATGAACGGAGAAATTAGCTATAGAGACGGAAACTGTTTTTTGTACCAGGCTGTAAACATGTTTATTTCTGCTGTGAAGTTGGACATTTTAACATGGGGACTTATGGAGATTGACTCACTTCTGTAGCCAGCCTCAAGTGGACGTTTGAGGAACTGCACCTCCACATTGGCTTCACTTCAAAGCCACGGAGGTTGTCGCTTGATATATACACATAAAAGATATGTGCAATATGTTAAACTTCAGGCAAGGGTGCAGAATTTTCCACTATCGAATGGCTGCAGTATTTATTTGAGAAGACATTCATCTTTCTCTCCGTATAGAATATTGATGAATATGAGTTTGCCTGAGGTTCCCGTGTGCTTAATTTTCCACTGGATCGACCGCAAAGTTCTCCTTCAGTCTTTTGATCTTCAACCCTTTGTCACTAAAATAAGTTCAACTTACAGGCAAACAAAGCACATCGCTTCAAATATGTGTTGCTTTTCTAGTGTAGCACTGTGTGATGTTCACAGTTCACGAATAGGAGTGTGTGGTTTTGTTCATATGCTAATTTAGTGGAATCAGACCCATTAAAAAAATAGATCTTGTGGACAGAAGGGAAGTGACAAAGAGCAGAGAGAGACTGAATCAATGAATGAGAAAGAAAGAAGAGCAGAGGCAAATGTTTTCTGCTCCCATTCCTCCATCCAGATGGAGGCTTTGATGGAAGACTTTTTATACCCAGACTGTGTTTTCATCCAACAGTCTCCGCCCAAACACTGTGTCACACTCTGTTCTCTCTCTCCCAGATGGACCATGACCCTCGCAACCCGACTTACATCTCCTCGCAGGGCCCACTTCCTTCCACCGTGGCGGACTTCTGGCAGGTAATACTCATCTCCATTCACTGTAGTCTTTCATGTCTTACTGTTTTCTTTCCACCGTGATGACGGTTTGGAAGAAACACAACAGAGCTGACCCAATGTTTTTCAGTGATTTACTTTATTCCTGTGTGATTCTGAGCTCTTCTTCTTGGTCTAAGAGTGTCTAGATTACTATTTCTTTTGTGTTTAAGCAACGGCTGAATTTCTCAAAGTGGGATCAGTTAGCCTGAGTTTGTGCCTCTCGTAGACTATCATCACATTCAAGTTACAGAGCTAAGCACTCGATTGTCCTAAAAATATCCATGTTGAAAAACAAGAGAAGGTTGTTACACTTATCTCTGTTCTGAGGGTATTTTCAGACTCTTCTAATCATCTGGATGAAAGAAAATTCTCCATCTGGTGCACGAAAAAAAGCATTTTTAACCCTTTTCTTAAAATGCAACTGTATTTTCTAATCCAGGTAATCGGAAATGGCGTTTTCGTCCTTGATCTTCTTGTAAAAACAAGAATCATTGCTGCAGTCTATGTCAAAAAGGCACTTATTCTTCTCTGTGTCGCGAGTCAGTAAAATGTGAAAACACATACATGATACACATTTTTTAGATTCAGGTTTTTCAAGGATAACAGCTCCAATGTCCACCCCACATAAATGTGCATAAATCTGTTCAGAAATCATAACATAACCCCCCTTGTACCACCAGAATTTGCCTGAGAATCATCAAGCTTTTAAGTTTCCTTCAGTATCAAAGTAATCCAGGAATAGTTGTATGTACATCCATGTGTACAGGAACTTCTAATAGCCAATTTGTCATATTTTTAATGGTCACAATTCGCCAAAACGTAATACCCGCAGCTAACTTACTGAATCCATGGCAACGTTACACTGCCTGTTTACACCCCACAAATTACTGAACTGTAGTTCCAAAACTTAAAGCCTGATTACGCCTCAAATAAAGGTATAAGACAAAGTATAAATGTATATTTTTAGTAAAATTTTATGCTTGACCCTGTGATTCAATGCATGAGAGGCGCAAACTGGGAATTGTTCTGCTTTTACTCATCAATAAAACACTGTCTCTAGCTGAATATGTACCACAAACCTGCAGCTTTTAGTTGTATATAGTAGTCTAGTTATGCACACCCTCAGGAAGTGTAATATTATATGTAATAATGCTGATGTGTGCCCATATTTGCAATTTTTTTCATGCTATTTGCATTCCCTCACGTCATAAATGTCATACGAACCTGCCATTAATCACCGGATATCGGCTATTGTTAAACATGTCGTCTTGTGTGGAGGTATGCCTTAAATGATGCATGGTTGCCAAATGGCGTTCTTATGTGTTAATAGGACAGCACTGTAGTAATTAGTGGGCCCATCACCTCCATATGGTGAAGTAACTCTGCTAGCCGTGACCAGGATGTAAAAGTGTGAAGCATAAATCCTGGCAGACCAGCTGGCCCTGCACTCTGCACCCTGCATCATGTAGTGAACGGATACTCATTTCGAATCATTATGATAGTGCTGACTTTGTGTTAGGACAGACGTTGGCACTCGTTCATGGCCGGGGGAAGGGCGGTAACACAAATTTTGAGACTAGTCTTCTTTGTTTTTTAATATAAATCGCCTTTAAAAACCCAAAAAACAAACCTGCTTACAAGCTTAATTGTCTATATCAACTCAAACAGGAATGAAAGAAGCCCTGTTTCCTGTATTTAATTTGTAAATTTGAAAGTGCCTCAAATGAAACAGTTGATAATTATCTCTTAGTCAGTTTGGTTATTTGTTTGTTTGTCTGCCAATTTTTTTCTGTGCCAGGTGAATAAATGCATATCCATTATCTGATAAAATGGGCTATTTAGCCATGAACTCAACTCTAAATCTTTCCCAATTAAGCAGAAAATAATGGAAAATTAGACACAGATTGACTGACACAATGAACATGAGTTCTGTGTCCTGGAATAAGAAGTAGCCATTCATTATTCAGTATGGTTAACCTCGGATTGTGGCAGGAGGAAGGAAAAAAAAACACTCTTCCCCCCCATTAAAAGTAAACAAACAGGGGAAACACTGCCACTCTCATGCAAATGGACCGTGCAGGAGGCAAATCTTTTTTGCTCTGTCCTATCTAATCCACACCAGCCCCAGGCAGAGCTCTGAAAGGCGGCTCTGCTCTAATCCTCCACTCCTCATTCCTCCATCCCTTCATCCTTCACTCCTCCATCCGTCTCCCCTCCCTCTCGCCTATTACCTTAGCTCTGCTGGGCCTTTGCTTTCCTCCTCACTTCACCTCAGAATTAAAAAAAGTCAGAGTTCACAGAGCGGCAACTTCGGTCATTTTCAGGCCACCACCTATCCAAACGATGTGTTTTTGGAGCTTCTTTTACGAGCTGGAGATGGAAAATAAGAATGCACTTCCTCCCCACTACTGACAAATATTTGCCAAATCTTACAAGACTGAATGGATAATATTCCGTCACATTATCACCTTGCCTAATCTCATCACATCTTGGTGCAGTTGGCACAGTTGGCGTGTAATGTGTCCACTGGGTTGGATCACAGAAGCTTGTGATTAGTGTATAGTCAAGGCCATTGTGTTTTTATAGCAATCATAAAAGCCGCGTTTCCTCCTCATTTTCCTAATGGCTGCCGTGGGCCTGTATTATTTTTTTTTTTCCTCCCAAGGACACATTAGCTCGTGATAAGATGAAATGGAGCAGCAGCTCTGTAGATGTTGTGATCCCGCTCAGACGTCTGACGTGTGACGCGCCCTCCTGCTGCTCCGCCCCAACATTTATCATTTGTCACACACGGAGAGGTGACATTTATTCACACTTCCTGGACCAAGATTAAAAAATCAATTTCAAACTAATACAAGGCTGCCGTGTGATACTAATGTGCAATATGCTGCTCCCAGTGGCACAGTTCAGCTACATATCAGTGTAACGTCACAAAGATGAGCAGGAAAGTTGTTGGAGGGGTGTGTGACGTCTTTCCTCTGGTGTGTAGATGGTTTGGGAGAGCGGCTGCGTCGTCATCGTCATGTTGACCCCGCTTTCTGAAAACGGGGTGAAGCAGTGTCATCACTACTGGCCCGACGAAGGATCTGACGTCTACCACATCTACGAGGTATGCGATTAAGAAGAAGTTACAAAGCCGTAAAGTTTAAAGAATCCGCTCATCCAAATTATAAAACACATACTTTCTCCTTTTAGTGGTGTCTAACCATCTAGTTAGTTTTGGTTTTATGTTCTGAGGTTATGAGATTTCTGTCTCCACCCTAATACAATGAAGATGAATTGAATTTTATTGGTGGTGCTCAATGAAAAATTCAACAGCAACAAGTCTCTCCAGCAAGAATGTCTATAATTTACTGACTTCACTGTGAGCAGTTTTTAGTGAAAAGGCTTTCTACCAAATAAAATAGTCTTTATGAAAGCTGCTGAGTAACAAAGGACACTGTTTTTCAAATGTAACTTTTACTAACTTTTAATTATCTTCATAGCACCTTTCATGCAAATATGCAGCCAAAAAACAGAAACAGACAACAATGAATTGAGTCTAGCAAAACAGATAATGCATAAACAAAGTTTGGCCATACAATTTTTAAAATTTTATTATAAATAAAAGCGAATAAGAAGAGAAAAGTTTAAGAAGAATTGCATAGAAATCAGGTACAAAAATGGCAGTTCAACATGGCCGACTGCATGGAAGAGGACCCGCTCTCACTGTAGATATAAAGGGCTCATTTTCAGACAACAAAAACGCAATGATTCGTATTTTCAGGGGATTATACACTAATTAGAACATGCTAATGAATATTATTTTCCATTCCTGCAAAGAAACACTCCTAAATCGTACACACTGGACCTTTAAATAAAAGCCAGGAGTCCAGCTGCCAAATATCTGAGGGATTTGCCAAGTACATATCTGAAAGATAATAAGAGGATCTTAAAATAAATCTTAAAACTAATAGGCAACCAATGCAAAGACCTTAAATGGGAGCTAAATGTGCTCTCTGTCTGGTCTTTGTAAGTACTTGGCCTGCAGAGTTCTGGATAAGTTTTAGAGTTTTTTAATTTAAGAGAACGATATCTCAAAAAAAAATTTAGTATGTAATCTGTAAATGCTCTTCAAACTAGTCCATTGTTCTCATGTAGTATTAGAGCTGGCCTTCATAGTTTACACTAGCCAATCAGGTTTCAGAGTCTAGACTAAGAGATCTGCCACAAATTGTACATTTAGGAAGATTATTACTAACCTCGACAGTGTCACACCTGAACAAGGTAGAATTTATGGCTTCGCTGTTGTATTTGATTACAGGTGTACGTAATAATGGCACTGAACGTATATTCATCTCTTAAACTGCTCATAGCAACAATTCAGCTCTTTGTTCGAGGCTGTAGAATAAAGACACTCATAATGAACACATTATTCTTGCATTCTTTGGTATCTAACGTAATTACATCTCATTTCAACGCACAAACTTTCCCTGTTATAAAGAATACAGATTCCCAGTTTGTATCTTTGATTACCGCGTGTCCTTTCTTTAAATAAATGAACTAATTTTAATGACAACATGTACGTAATCATTTGTCTTAAACACTAAAAGAGTGTCCACCTTTCTCCTCGCTGTTTGTTTATGAATAAAAATACTTGCATGTCTGTGAACTGGATGAAACTAAAACATAAGGTTAGTTCATTCGCATGGCTAGATACCAGAGAGAGTAAGTGAGAAAATCTGAAACAGCCCTTTAAAACATTTGGCGCTAAAGCTACCTGAAGTTTTTCAGCAGGTTGCTGCACTGTTATGAATGAATTGTCATTAATTAACCAAATGCCTCCCTCTGTTTATTCCTTTCTTCGTATATTCAGGTCAACCTGGTGTCGGAGCACATCTGGTGTGAGGACTTCCTGGTGCGCAGCTTCTACCTGAAGAACCTGCAGACCAACGAGACACGCACCGTCACCCAGTTCCACTTCCTGTCCTGGATGGACCGCGGGATCCCCAACTCGGCCAGGACCCTTTTAGACTTCCGCAGGTAGAGTGAAGGATCCCGCAGGTTTGGGTTGTCAGACGCTGGAGCTCAGCTCAGCTGATTTCAGGCAGATTTTTCCACCTTTACAGCTGGCCTTTATCCTCAGCTTGTTCTTAATCATCCTCCCTGATATTCTGTATTCTGTCAGCGCCTCTCTGGTCCGTCTCCCTTTTGCCCCCTCTGCCTTTTGGTGTCCTAGAGAACGGTTGTTCTAATAAGGACTGTGTTTCTGTACTGTCCCTTTCATCCTGGGCCTATTTCCCTCACCTCCCTCCAGCACATGTGATGCAGCAAATTAACAGCCCCGCACTGCCTGGCTTGGCTTGGGAAGAAAAGAAAAGAGAGAGAGAAAAAAAAACACCTAATTCAAACACCCAATTAAATGAGAGCTGTCTCACTAAAAACACGGGAGAGTGGGAAAGCTAGTGACTGAATAACCTCACTCTGTTCTCCATATAATGTGTTCTGGCAGAAGAGCAGCAATAGCTCCTCTGGGAGAACCCAGAGGGATAGGAAAAGCCCTCCAAATGAGAATAGATGCATCTGATTTGTGGATGGAAGTCTGTCCCTCTGGTTTGTAATGCAGATGAGAGAGAGAGAGAGAGAGAGAGGATGTGCAGTGTTATCATGTCATCCTTTCCTGACAGAGTTGCTGCTGTTTTTTTTCTAATTAACCCGGGCGTAGCTCGCAGTCAGTTCTGTTTATTTATGATATTGGTGTGCAGGTTTGAGATGTGTTTTGATTACATACATAAGTTTTCCTTTTTGCTGTTGAGACGACTAGATTGCCTTGATGTAACTCCATTAAAGCTGCTGTGGGTTATTTGGAATCTAAAGCAGCTCTCTGATTATGTGATTCATGAAGTCCACGCGATGTACTGCACGCTCACGGTTTTCACGGTTTCGGCCAACTCGGTATTTTGCGGTTGCCAGTGTCATTTTTGTGATGTTGCAGCTAGTAATATGAGCCCAGTTGCATAGTCACAAAAGTGATCATTGGAAACTGTGTCTCCTCAGCCAGGCCTGTGCACAAACTGTCTTTCTCTCACTCCTGACTCTCTGTCTCCCCTCTCCTCCTCTCACTGCTCCTTCCTCTGGCTTGCATGGGAACTCCAAGATCTCAGTGTGCTCTTTAACCGAGGAAATACTCTGATTTGATTTGATTATGCATATGATTTTTTATTATATATTCACTCAATTCATGAAAAAAGAAAACAATTCTCCTTCAAAACGAGCAGTGGGTTACTTAAAACATAAGCAGTTTTATCACATTTTCATGTTTAACTATGCTCAGTGCATGAAACTGAGCTTTCGGTCACTATAGACCTACATCGTGGCAACAAAAAAACAAACCTCAAAGCTCACGCTGACATCAAATAGAGCACACCTGTGCTTTGAAGTGCAAGCACACGTAGGAAATGCAGTTCACAGTTGTAGTTCTTAAGATCCAAATACAGAAGAGACTCACGAATACAAACATACAAAGCACAAAAACACAGAAGTGGAAATGGAAGTGATATATGGGAAGAAAATATTGCACAAGCTGGCATCATTCAATCTAAAATATTTATAGAAATATTATATATTTAGTATATTTAGCTATAACACATTATTTCAGTAACAGTAGAAGATGTTATAGTATATTATAGTGTATTCATGCAGTGTGCTTTATGTAGATTTATAATGAATATTTTGAAAAGTAACACTAGACAGACGAGCTAAACGACAGGCATGATGAAATATTCAGACATTTATTTTTCATGTTGTCGCTGAAAAGGTGAAAAACGGAGGAAATGGAAAGACGCGGAAAGCTCTCTCGGTGTAGTGTAGTCAGTTTCCATGGCAACAGCGGGGTGTGAAAAGGCTTGTTGGCCTTCACCGCGCCCGTGGTGTATAACATTCATAATTGGCCGGGGTTAATGCGTCGGCGGTCGGCAATCACAACATCACACCGCCGCATCCATCAAACCCCGCATGTCACAATAACGCTGTTTGAAATGATGCTCAGTTTATTTAAGGTGCTGCGACACACACACACACACACACACACACACAAACAAGATTTCTTTCCTCTGTGCTCGAATTATAAAATGATTGATTGACAGGAGGGTGCATATCTCAGTATTATGTTTGTTCCTTTGATTACTGTTGTCGTTAATTTCATCCTGACCACAGCGCAGGAGTGTTTAATTAACACCGTTATTATTCAGCAGAAATCAGAGTGTGATTTTGTGCATTTGAGACGACTTGTCGTCAAACTCGCAATAACATGCAATTTTCTCTTTTTTTTTCTTATTGCAGAAAGGTTAACAAGTGCTACCGGGGTCGATCTTGCCCGATAATCGTTCACTGCAGGCAAGTATAACTGTTTGAACCTCTTGACAGTGGCTGACCCCGCTGAACTGGGATAGCGATGGAGGGGAGAGGCTGTTTATTTTAAACCCGTTCAGTCCATTTACTCTATCTGGGTCCGCTGGAGCTGCTGTTTATTCCACTGTGTCTGTGTCTTTATGGAAATGGTGTGGCGAAAAAGACACTTCCATTTCCCATTTGGTTGAGTTAGTTAACTGGCCTTGATTGGTTTGTATTAAACACCAGGTATCTGTCTGACCACTTTTAATAGTCACATCCTGTTAAGTCATGCGTGGGGCCAGGCAGCCCGCTCTCCCTCTGAGGGTGCTGTATGGACTGAGTGTCTAGCAGTGGATTAATGAAGCAGTGGTGCTCAGGCCTGCTCTCCTGTTTTATTGGCCTTGCCTTTATTAGAGAGATGTGCACGCCTTGTTTGCAATTAACATGCAGAGCCGTTGAATGGCCGGCGGGCACAAAGGGAGGCTTTTCATAAGACTATCTCTGCTGTTCTCGAACCGCCCCTGGCCTCTCAACCTCTCCTCTGCTCCTGAGGTGCATTCATTTAAAAGCCTTTGTCCCCAGTGTGCCTCAGAAACCATTCCCCTCTCCCCAATAGCCGAGCAAGTCTCAAGACCACACATGCACTCGTGTGCAAAGGTTTAACATTTATTGGATCGTCACATATTGAGATCTGTTCAGGTGTTTTTCTAAGAATATTAAAGATTATTTTTGCTATTTGCTTTTTATCCTTTCTATTAAAGTCAGGTCTTAAACAGATGGAGCAGTGTGTATCTGTACGCATAGACTAATTTGTGTTTAAATATACTCCACAGTCTCTCAGCAGATGCAGATGTAAATGAGCAATTTGTTTCCTTATAAGAGAAACACTCTGAGATTAAAGCATCACTCTGCCACCTTAATGATCTCCATCTCTCTCTCTCTCTCTCTGACTCTCTGCAGTGATGGAGCTGGCAGGAGTGGGACTTACATTCTGATTGACATGGTCCTCAATAGGATGGCTAAAGGTAACGATCAATGCCTTCCCTTTCACTCTTTCTGCTTGCGTTCAAGTGTTGCCCTGGCAACGCTAAAGCCTCTCATTTTCCACAGAGGGTCTTGGGGATGCATTAGAGGGTGACTTTTTCTGAGGCCTGGAGAGGCAGCGAAGACACGAGAGGGAGCTGGAAAGAGTGGAGAGAGTGGAACAAAGAGAAAACAGAGAGAGAGAGAGGGGAGGAAAATGAAAAAGAAAACCTGCTCCCACATTAGTAATTATCTATTTAAGCTACCGTCACGCCATATTGACCTGCAGCACAACGGCAACATGAATTTAGACAGCACATGCATGGAAATGAAATGTTTAAAGGCGAAATACATTGAAAATCAGAATTTGAAAATGTTGCTCCAGTGGTTTGAATCAATATTTAATATTTAATGCGCTTATTTTATCTCATTAATGGATTATTCTTTACAATCCATAGTTTGCTTTTTGCTGCTCACCTTTTTGTTTTTCCTATTTTACACAAAAATGAGCCAAAGTGCCTGACTGTCCAGTTACTTTCACGTTATTTCCTGCAATATTGGCTCCTAGTTTGCGTCTTACGATCAAAAAAAACACATTAAAGGAACACAATCTGCACAAAATGATCACAAATCGGAGCATCATGGACGTCTGCTGGAGAAAGTATTATCCTCAAATCGAATTAAGTGAACGTGAGGATGTGGGTGTGTTATTACATGTTTAGGATTAGTTTGTGACGAGGCGAACTCTTATTTTTAGCCGAATCTCAAAGCAGGACTTGTAGATGAGGAGTTCAGATGAATAAACTGGTATTTTTGTGAGCTGGTTACCCGCACAAAAGTTCTCCAAGAACACATTTGGACGTGGATATCTATTGTTGCAGAGGAGCTGGGTTCTTCCAAAGGCAGCTTTACGTCACCTTTAAGCCCTCTATAGCTCGGCTCTGCCCTCTGCCCTCCGCCCTTTGACCTCTGCCCTTTACCCTCACTCTCCCTTGCATGCCCTCTTCTTCCTCCTCCTCCGATCCCAGCCCCGTCCGAGCGGGTTAGGAGGACGTTCTCGTCTGGTGCAGGTCTTGCCGTCACTGTCTGTAAAACAGTAATAAGACTGACCCGTACTGATGGAGTTCATGTGGTTCAGTCACGAATGCAGCGTTGTCCACGGTGATGAAAGGTGCCACCGGGTCTCTTTTTAACCTTTTGTTTCCTGCTGCAGAATCGAACGTATAAAATGAACATAATCTCACTCTCCAAAGGTTTTTTCTTTGGTCGGAGAGCCTCTCTTCAGATTTACTTTGGAATCCAGCTCTTCTGAAACATGAAAGTCTTGTCGGAGCACTGGAGTACTTTGAGTAGTCCAGCTGCATTAAGTCCCTCTTTTTCACCTACTCTCTCACCCACACACTTACATACATTTTCACTCTCGCTCCATCTCTTTCTCTGTCTCATTTTCAAAAAGAAAAATCTTGAGAGTTCGAGGGGCTCCCTCGTGGTTTTCTCCCTCTCTGTCTCCGTCTATTTTCTCAAATGAGCTCCGGTGTGCTGCTTGAAATCTGAAAGTAGGAGAAGATTTCCAGATTAACACGGCGCACCTTTCGAAGCCAGAACTGACTCAACTCAACAGCAGCTGATCAGTGCTGAAGGCGAGCAACTGTTGCATGGGTTAATCATCAGTATGCCTGCTGCAAAGGCTGTAAATCATTTTAATCAGAGTTTGTTGATTCTCACATGCAAACATACTCAGATATTGTTGCTTCATAAAGCTCTTAGCGGACTTGATAGCTGGACATAATCTAAACCAATCTTTCAACAAGATTCTCACAGAAAAGCATTTTTTGAATGCATTATTGCACATTTCCCAGACCCCAAAAATATCCTTTTGCATATTTTATCATGAAACACGTCTGTGGCTCTCGTCCAAGTCTTTCGAGGGATGAATGTAATAATTTTCAATCGCTGTGCTGTTCCAAAGGGAGCCCAGTATAAAGAGAGATTGACAGATGTGAGCTGGATTACTCCGCTGCTTTGAACTCAGTCCAATTTTCGGTCTGTTGCAGGTGCTAAAGAGATTGATATTGCCGCTACCCTGGAGCACTTGAGAGACCAGAGAGCTGGCATGGTCCAGACAAAGGTAAGGTCCCCGTCTTTGAGTTAGAGAGGTGGGGGAGACGGGAGGGGGAGGAGGAGGAGGGGGGGGGAGGGGGAGGAGAGGGGAGCAGAGAGGGAGGGAGGGGATGGAGAAAGGAGGGGTTGCAGTTATTCAAATAGACGATTGTCTACTTCATGTGCACAGGATCAGGGGAAATGATGTGGTAATTGATAACTGCTTCAGGATTAGAAAAACATTGTCTTGGAAGATAATAACTCACTGTTCCACATTCATCACAAAACACAGGACCAAGATCTATATATATATATATATATGTGATATGTATAAGATCGTGCACATATACTGCAGCATACACTGCAAGATTATAAGATTTTCTCTTCATTTCTGTCACTTAAATGAATATTATTAACATATTTTATTAATCCTAGACTGTTAAATCTTCTGTTTTTATCTATTAAATGCCCATCCCAGCATGTTATCTTGTCTTAAAATGCCTTATTTCATCTGAACATCAGTCTAAAATCAAAATACATTCAGTTTATAACGATATCTGACATAAAAAAGCTGCAGATCCTCACATTTGAGAGGCTAGAACAAGCTAATGTTGGTTTATTTACTTGAAAAATGACCGAAACAATGAATCAGATATCACAAATGTTGCTTAACATTGCATTTTTTTATATTTACACTGTCCAGTGCTGTAGATTTCATACAACTCTTTAGTCTCACAGCAGGTCCTTCACCTCACAACATTTTTGGAAATGTTTTAGGGCGTGTACAAAGCATTTCCTCTCATCCACTAATGCCAGGTTGTGTGTTTTGTTTCTGCCTTGTAACTGGAAGGAATAATAATAATAATAATAATAATAATAATAATATTAACAATAATAATAAACATCATGCAGCAGCAGTGGGTGATAATATTTATGGATGCTGCTTGCTAACAGACTCCAGTGTTTCGTAGATGGTTCATTAAGGCTGCTTTTACAGCCCTGCTCTGTTCGGCGCAGAAAAGCTTTTCGAGCACTCTCTCTGTTTCTTTTCTGACACGTCTAAGTGAAATTATATTGAAATATTGTTGATTCCACTTTGTGGCTTCATGCTGGGTCTACACAGAAATTAGACTGTAATGAGGTATGAAATTTAGAGCTAGGTTTCAAGGATTGGACAACCAATTATCTTTTTTTTTTTTTTTTTTTACCTCAGTCCTGATGTTGCCACTTTATTTTTGGGTTTTGGATAGAGCTCGCAATAAATAAAAAAAACAACAGAGCATTTATTTCCCTTCTTTTTCTGCTTATTCCTTTTGACATCAACATGAAGTAATTACAGCATGTGTGTTTTTTCTTCCTCTCTAACCATCCATCGCTGATCTGTCGAGCAGAGATTGATCTCCCCCCAGTGGTGTAAACGTGAACAGCACGGTGTGCACACAAAGCTGTGTCTTTTTTTAAAACGCAGAACTTTAAACTCAACTTGGGATTAGATGGAGGCGCAAATAACTGCAGTCTAGAAATAGCTGGATGTACCGACATATTTTCTGGCTCTATCACAACATCAGAACACGTAAAAATAGAAAACCTAATCACTCCACATAATCTCCACTGAGAAGCCAACGGCACGGCCACCGGTGACTCCTCCGTATTGATCTAGCCTATCCTCAGGCCAGACTACGGCAGGCTATGTGTTGACACATCTAAAGACTGCACCCTCCAAACTCCTACGTACTTTTTCTCTGTGAGAGGACCCCGTGGCCTGCAGCCTGGGGAGAGAAGAGGAATATAAAAACACCAGGTCCATGGGGCAAACATCAATCAGCCCCTTTTGTGCTCCTCTGGGAAAAGTCAGATTCACAAACAGATATACACACACACGCACACAGATGGGAGACAGCTTTACTCAAAAGCTTTATTTTAAGACACACCTGGCCGGATCGATGGCGGTGCAGGGTGTGCGTACACTCTCAAGTTGAAAGCTCAGAGAGTGGTTCACCTTCACCTCAAATCTGTGGCCAAACACACATGTAGGAGAGAGGAGGCAGCGGTTGTCAATCATTCTTAAATGGCATTCCCGAGCTGTTACACTTGTACACACACTAAAACTTCTTCCCTTCCTCCTCCTTCTCCTCCTCCTCAGGAGCAGTTTGAGTTTGCGCTGACAGCCGTGGCAGAGGAGGTGAACGCCATCCTGAAAGCGCTTCCTCAGTGAAGGCATCGCATCCCCCACCTTCTTCTCGCTCGCTGAGCACCGGTTTCCTCAGCCCACTCAAGACTGACATCTCTCTCTGCCCTTCCTTCTCCTCGCTCTGTTTCTCTCTTCTGTCTCTGCCTCCTCTTCACCTCTATATATACTGTATACTTATGAATGTCGTGCCAGATATCTCACCTGGATCCATATTCGCAAAGATTTTGCCTCAGAGTACGACTGTTGATCTGGGATCTGTGAGCGATTCAGGAGAAGGGCGCGGACCAGTGGGATCTGATCTGATCTGATCTGATGGTGAGACCTTAGATCAGCCCTCCTACTGTGAGACTTCTTGTCAATATGAACCCCGGTCCTCTATAACTGTGATGTTGTTCCTGAACATACCGTTTTAGTGCCACTGACGAGATGTTTACGTGATGTCAAGTGAAGGTTTTTGTTCCAAAATGAGCTATCTGCCGTCTAAAAAAATGGATACAGACGCTTTTATTAACAACTTTTGGCAAATTTAAAGCATACTATAGTCGGGCTGCAACTAGATATCATTATATTACTATCTCAATTAATCATTAAGTCTATAAAATGCTACTTTAATGTCTTCAATATGCTTATTTTTCTGATTAACAGCCTAAAATCTTAAAATTTACGGTCATATATGAAAAAAGAAAAACAGCTTTTTAAGCTTTTCTGCTTAAATAATGACACAAACGAATTATCTATATCAAAATGGTTCATTTTTTGCTGATAGATTAATCGCTGAATCGTTGCAGCTCTACTATTGTACACTTAGACTAATAACATGTGAAGTAAATGAAGTTCTTGCCTGTAAAAATCCTAATATTGTACAGATTATTCCCTCGAAACGAATCGATGTATTGGATAGCGTTTTGGAAATCAAACTCCTCACGTGTTTCTTCTTCTCCTCCTCTGTGATCTGAATCAAACACTATATACTCAGCATCACATGTTGAAGTGTGTGTGTGTGTGTGTGTGTGTGTGTGTGTGTGTGTGTGTGTATGTGTGTATTGTTGTATTTTGGGTCCAGAAATCTCGCTCACATCTGTATTTAAAACCCGCAGATGCTCTTGATTCTTAAAAACAAAACAAAAAAAAAAGCCTCATGATTCTTGCAACATATCAGGTGTTTTTTATTCCTCATTGCATTGATCTTACATTTTACACCATGAATTGTTTGTTACATGAACATCTGTTAATATTAAATGTATTAGAAATATACCAACTGAGATAGTTCCTATATCGATAGTAACAATATTTAGCTTATATTGGGATTGTTGCTAAGTTCGTCCCTCCATCACTGATATATTGTGATATTTTGTGCAACATGACAGATTATTCCCTCTATGTACTGTAGAGACAATGAATGACTTTATGAATCCCTATATATCTGAGATGTATACTGAGAGCCTCAACGAGAACTATATATTTTGTGTGAAAAGTAACATTCAGGTTGATAATAAATCAGAACAGATTATACTGCTTTGCTGTTTGGTGTTTCTTATACACTCACACTCTCACACATACACATTGTAGGGGGAAGGCTGCTCTCACGGCGAATGGCATTTGATTGAATGGTAGCCTTAGTAAAGTCACAAAGAAAAGATGTATCATGCTCCCTGAGGGTTTGTGTATGAGAGAGACTCGCAGGTTTGTACAGATGAAATGTTTGGTTCACCGGCTCTGTCAGAGGAGAAAGTGGCTGAGATTTGAAATGAAATCAGTCATGTATTTCAGCCACAGAGGTCCTCTTGCAATATCACAGAGCGGAGGAAGCTCGGTGGCTCTGAAAGTCCAATTTGATCAATATATACTGAAAGATGTAACTTTAAACTGACCGGTGTCGGACAGTAATTGCTTATTTAGTTTTATCTTATTGCCTGATTTATTCTGCACATTTCTACACAGCTGTCCAGACCTCAGTGTGACGCATGTTTTTAAAATAAAAGTTCAAAAATATGTTATTATTTTTTTAATAATTACATCTGTGCAACTCTGCATTTGCAATTATTCATCATTTTGTGTTTCTATTGCTTCAATGTAGCACATTTCCCCTAATTCTTACACTGTAAAAAAGAAAACTGTTGTTTTTACGGTGAAAAATGACAACTGTGATTGCCAGGATTTTACCGTAAATACAATAAATAGTAGTAACGGTATAACTTTTTCTAATATTACGGTAAAAGGATGCTGTTTTATTCCATGTTTAAGTTTTTTTTTTTTCCATTAAAAGAAACATAGACATACACATGGAAATACCGTATAAATGCCATATAAGTGAAGGTTTGGCCATGAAATATTACAGTGTTTTACAATACAATTAACAATTAATATTAAATACTACTTTATTCTGTATACATTTCCTTTAAAGTGGCAAATAAATAAAGGATTTGCCATTAAATATGACTGTGTTTTATAGTATACAGTAAAAAAATGTTTTTACGGTAAAAAAAACTGGCAGCTGTGGTCGCCAGAATTTTACCGTAGTAAATATGGTATACAGTGAAAGGATGTTAGTACTGTTGATTTCACGTTTAAGGTTGGCGTTTTATTACATATTTCACAGTATAAATTCAAGTTTTTGGCAAAGAATTCTCAATACAGGGTCCACTGAGCTTTCACCCACATCTAATGACCTTCATATAAAGACATGCAGGTTAGTTGGTGACTCTAGGTGTGAATGTGAGCATGAATGGTCGTTTGTCTCTGTGTGTCAGCCCTGTGATGAACTGGTCACTCGACCAATGTCGGCTGGGATAGACTCCACCTCCCCCTCGAAGTATAAGCTGTAGTGGAAAATGGATGAACGGGTCTCACATTCTAATAATAATAACTTTATTTATATGTAGCGCATTTAAAAACAAGGTTTTAAAAGTGCCTTACAAAGCAGGGGACCCAACAAAAGGCCAGACAAGTTAAAATAAGTAAAACAGAACAAAGACAAAGAAAAAAATATTACAAACTGGTTATTCATTGATTTCTAGAAACTTATGATGATGATGAGTGATTTTAAGAGTTCACTGAATCAGCGAGCCTCATCTCCTCGGGCAGGTCATTCCAAAGTCGAGGGGCCCTGATGGAGGACGTGTGGTCACCTCTAGTTTTGAGCCTTGACCTTTGGGGAAAAAAACAGGCAGACAGACTCTGATGGGCTTCAACAGTGATCAGTAAAATATTAAAATCAATACTAAAACCCACAGAGAGCCAATAGAGGGAAGCTTAAATCATGGCGATGTGATGCCTAGCTGTGAATGTGTGAGAGTGATTTACTGTTAATGAGACATCAAGTTCATTAAGAGCAAGTGTGATGCGCAAAAGGATAAACACCAGCCAAATATACACAAATGTTATTATTAATGGTTTATAACTGATCTATAAAGCATTATTAAATTATTTATTATAGAACAGTACGACAAAGTAATCTGATTGGACAAGAGTCGTTCGATGAGTGCTGATATAGAGCACAACATCACCGGGACTTCTAACTTATTTATCTTAAATTGTAACAAACTGCAGCACAATTATGAACATTTTTCCACAAATAACATTTGACTTAAACTGTCAATGGTCGTCAGGAGAGGATGAACGGAAGAAAAGAAGCCTGGATACTTCATCACAAACCTCCAGGTGTGCTCATACAACATCTGACAAATTAGAGAAGAGCAAAAAACGACGACAAAAATCAACACGAGGCGAACAAGATGGGCTTTGAACTGCTTTCAGGCTTGGCTAAGTCTCTAAAATATTAGCGTCAACTGGGCTGCGGTGTAAACTTAAAGATCAAAGCTAGCAAGCTAATGTTGATGTGTTGCTTGGCAACTAGCGATTAAATAAACAAACAAATCATAATCTGTTGTCACTTATCACTGTAAACTAATAAATGGCACTTGTAGAACTGTTGTATAAAAGCAATATCACACTTGAGGTCGTGATGTTATACTCAATATCAGCACGCTGTGATTAACTACGACTGAATCACAGCTGTGCTGATATTCAGTATAACATCACTCCCTCTATATATGGGATATAGCTTAATTAATAAACTCACAACTTATTAATCATTTAGAAAGGATGCCATAATAAATACTGAGATTAAATTAAAAGTATATTGGTATCTGTACCCGGTATAAACCAGCTGTAAATCTTTCAACGTGGAGCATCTGTAACTGAAAATAAACTGTAAAACTGGATGAAATTGACACAAAGTATAATCAGCTTTCTGTTGCCAGAGAATAGAGAAGTGCAAACACATGAATACACGTAGCACGTACAGAGAATATATAATTTCCTACCTTTCAGCGACGCGTGTGTGAACTCGTATTCATGTGTGTGTGCTGCCCATTGACATGTCCCTCCCTCCCCTGACAGTAGTAATAGCTAAGAATGAGGCTTCATGCACTTCCTGAGGCCTCATTTGCATATGATTTGCTGATGAGCTGCCACCACTAACCAGCAACACCAAACCAAAGCCCTATTAATATTCTCCCATTCAGGTTGTAAAGCACACAAACCTAATCAGCTTAGAAATTACTGTATGGAAACCATAATTACGCATGTTTAATTGCTTATCATCTGATGGGTACAAGTTTATTAGAAAATGTATTCATGGTAATTGCTTCCTGAGGTATCTGGTGTGCTACAATACCATGTGATATCCTGTCAGCTCCCATTTGGGAGGATTAATGCGCTCTGAAAAAGTCACAAAATTAGATACTGTGTATTGACTCTTTGGATGCTTGGTTTAACTCAAAGTGATTTTTAATTTAGGGATTTCTAAATTACTGCTTAAGCTCGGATAAGTCTTTGGAGTGAGAGCCGTCAAAATCAGCATATCTCGCTGTTGTTTAAGAGTTCTGGCATATCACAGGGATATAAATGACTGTAAAGTAATGCCTGTGTAATCTTGATGCCACCAGAAAATACTGGCATCGCGGGGACTACATTTCTGCCACCAAACTGGGAAAAACTGTAAAATCAGGAGCAACTCACATGCATGAAATGAGGAAACACATCTTATAAGGGAGAGTTTTTTTTTTAATTTTTTTTAAGTAAAGCCATCTCAAAGCCGATGAATCATTCAGTCCTGAAACAAGCAGATTAAAACACACACAGTGCAGGTTCCTCAGAGGGGCCTCCACGCCGCCAAGAACGTCGAGTGGGCCTTTTCAGCCATGGACCTCAGTGAGTCTTACAGCTCCTGCCCACTCTTTGATGATCTCTCTATGGTTTATTGTAATCACTGTTGGCTCTAAGTCCTTCTGACACACTTGTAAATTCATGCGGTCTTAAAAGGAAACGCATTAAGCAGCCAGTAGTTCCTCCACGGATAACTCTTTCTTTCATTAGAGCAGTGATTCCCAACCAGGGGTACGCTGCTATGTGAAAGATAATAAAGCAGCTCAGCTAATTAAAGAAAATAGAAAATATGATTTGGTGAGATAAAATAAGAGAACACAGTCACATGTTTAGAGACGCTGCTTATTTGTGCTCAAGAGGTAAATAGACATACAGAAAGGGGAGTACAAAATGATCTGAAGCTGATCTTAAGTACATTTATTATCACTGTTTCATCATTTAGTATGGATTCCACAATCTTCTGCACAGCTTCCGATCAAGAACAGACATTATGAACAGAATCAAAAGTTTAGTGTGTAGTGTTATTATATATTTCTATTAACAATGGGTCACATAACCACTTGTAGATGAACTTAAAGAGAATTATCACCCGACTCTCAGAAGCATCTTTCAGGTGCTATGACGTTGCTGTTTCATCAAGAGGGGGAACGACATGCAGCAAAGGACCGCAGGCTTCGAAGTCGAACTCGGGGCTCTGCAGCAAGGACTCAGCCTCTTGTGCACGCTCTGCCGGTTGCACCACCACGGCGGCCAGTTTCACTTTCGTAACTATAATTTCCAGATGCAGCAGGCAGCTGTTTTCCAACCATACACTACCTGCTCAGCACCAAATGGCAGTCAGACAAAGTTAGCGCCTTGCTGGTGAATGTAGCAGCAACTGAAACACAATTCCCAATGAATGCTAATCTACATTTGCTGTATGTGTAACTGTAAGCTAACAAGTCCGCCATAGAAGGTGAAAATGGTTCACAGTATTAGTTATTGAAGTTCTGAATAAATATCGGATTGTCCAAAGCTGAGGTTCTGACTTTTGCACAGTAATATAAACAGTAAGCGTTAATAAGAGCAACTGAGAGTGCACAAATCCATCGGAGGGTTACAATGAAGGAGACGACTACTTGAGCCCATCTCAGAGGGGCTGTGGGGGTACGCTGGAGAAACCACTGCATTAGACATACTTCAGTTGACTTGCAGTGAGATGCTGCTATTAGTATTTTGGTCTAATAGCCTCATGGGTGAAATATCCCCTTAAAATATTGTGGACAAGTCAACAAAAATAATTGATTTTGCCTATTAAACCACATCCCGTTGAAGAAGGGGTGAACGAGTTGACTGTAGCTTTAATCAGATCTACTTGGTTGCTTAAAAAGTAATTGCTGAGTACATTAAAAAAAAAACAGCTACTTAATTTTTGGAGTCACGTTTGCGTGTTGGAGCCAAGTCAAAGAGGTGCTTTAGCTTTTTGCTAAAAAAAAAAAAAACTCCACCTGTGGATCATTAAACTTTTGAATGACAACACACAGCATGCTGACAAACATGTCATTTCCCCATAGAGAGGGTTGGGAGATCCCAGAGTGTTTGCTTGTTGGAAAAACTGTCTGGGATGCTTTCCAGGATTTCCCAAAGAGAAAAGCCTTGTTTTTCTTTGCTGATGTTGTTGGGAGTGAATGAAGAGCAGATTGTAGAGGCTGTGCCTCTCATGTCTGTCCAAGGCCTTGATACCTTTGATCTTCTTAAGAAACAAACAAGCTTTTAAACTTGGCACTCCCGGCTCCTCTTCCTCTCTTCTGTCTCTGTCAAAACGCTGATCCTGAGAAAATTGATATCGCCTGAATACTTACGCATAAACTCATGCTTATGCAATGCTTCGTGGTTTAAAATGTGGAGTAAGCATAAAGATAAAAACTTGTGTCATTTTTACTACATGCATGCAGCACAACGGCGTGTCGCTTTGGGATAAATATTTGCAAATGCTTGTGTTTTGTTCCTATCTTTGAACAAGCGACTGATCGCACAAACAAAACAGTTTTAATCACCTACAAACAATGTTTCAAACATCGCCTCTCCAACATTTTATAAAGGATCAAACAAAGATTAATACTGCGCTGAATCTATTTTAAGAAAAGAAGGAATTCCACGTCTGATTCCTGAGATGATTTATCCTCAGAGGCCGGACGAACCAACTGGTTGGTTAAGTTCAAACTTAGAGAGCCTGCATGTAGGATTGGGGGTGTCAATGCTGGTTGCAACCCCTTCACGTCACCCTCTCCTTTCTAGTGAGAAACATCAGTGGCCATGAAATGTGCAAAAAAGCAAAATGCCCCATCTAGGCTCAGTGTTTAGTTTGTTCATACTGGGCTACTGTAGGACTTAATGGAAGAAGATCTTTGGTGTCTGTAGATATAAGATGCTCATTCTAAGGTAACAAAACCACAACTAATCTCATTTTCAAGTGATTATACTATACTATACTATTATACTATAATAAAATCTGCCATATTCTGTAAATAGAGCCTTAAATCTCAAACACTGGACCTTTAAGTTGAATAATTTGGCCTCTAAATGTTATTTTTGGAAACCCTGATGTGACTTCCTGTTCACTTAGTTTATTTCTTTTGATTGAACCTTTATGTTTCCAGCAACTGACTTACACATTGCTTAAGTTTTAATGAGCTAATGAACATTTCAGTTCAGTTCAATTTTATTTATATAGCGCCACAGATAGATAATAATAGTACTTGTAGTGGACGTCATCAGCAGATTCGACCAATCCCCGATCTAGGCGTAGCCACGATCGATGAGAACCTGCGAGACGAAAAACACCGTGTCCAGATGGAGAGAACAGCTCAGTGCGTCATGGGAAGGCTGCCTGGCAGGCTACGCCTATAGCAACATTACTAAGTAATGGTTCAGGACTCACCTGAGTCAGCTCTAATGAGAGTGTCTGCCTCCAGAACCAGAACTCGGGGCTGGTTCTACAGGAGTGCAACCCTTTTTAGTTAGTCACTGGTTTGAAAGTAGTTAGTAGTTACTAAAAATGTGCATGTTACCATGACCAAACAAAGTATTTATGAATAGCAGGTGCACCTCCAGGTGCAGAACTACAGGGATTTATGGTTGAGTCATGATAGTTGACGAGGTTCGGTAAAAGGTTTTGGTGTGTTAGCAGCTGAAGGTGAAAAGTCCCAGCGAGGGGCCAACATCTGGCTGAGCAGAAAAGGCAAAGCCTTCAATCAGGAAGCAGATCTCCTCTCATTACACCCCACCGCCCCCTCTTTGCTTCCTCCTCTCTGGTTATTAATGGGCGCACAGCAGCCGCAATGACATTTTACACTGTTTTATCCCTGTCCCATCATGCATCTGGGGATACCCTGGCATTTGGCGGCAGTGTTTTCATCGGTGTCTGCGGCGGTGCTGACCAGCGCGACTTCAATCCTGCTCACTGTCACTCATCATAAGTGAGTTTATCAACACACATCTAATCGCCACACTCCACGGGGACCTTAACCATTTGCATACTAAGATTGCTTTCTTTTGCTCGGCTAAGAACGCACCTCCTTTGCATAATTATTAACGATAAAGAGACGATGAACAAATGTGTCAGGAGGTATTAGCATCACGTATACAACTGGATTCTAAAGGATACGTTTAGTGACGTGCCTGGAGGAAAGATGAGGGCAAAGGGTATAGGAAAAGGAGAGCATCACTGTCAAGGGATGCACTTTTGCATGAAGGAAAGGGGTTAATTAAAGGGCCATGGATGGAAAATATAGAGATTTTTTTGTAGTTTTAAATCATTGTTTGACCAGGAAGCTCCACTGAGATTAAGGATGTCTGTCAAAAAATCGTACAAAACTGTCAAAAAAGAGGCAAAAAATACAACAAAAAAAAAAAAAAAATCACGAAAGCACTCAAAGGTCTTGTAGCAGAGCAGCAGGATGCAGGATGAGGAACCGAGCCTGAAATATAACATATAATTACATCAAAGAAAATATTGCTCCAGTAGAAGGAAAACCCACAGTGGTGAACAACACAAGATGTTTACATACAGCAGAGTCACTGTAGCTGCTCATTTCAGTATTTCTGCTGTGTACCATTAAAGCAGCAGGCCCATATTGTCTGTCATCTGTTGTCGGTAATTACCACTTTTTACACTGTCTTACCCTCTGTGGATAATGTTCAGCGTCTATACGAGAAGTGTTTCATATGAATGGTTTAACTGTTTGCCACTTTATATGAAACAGCTGCACTGTTTTTACAGGACAGGAATAAATAAGTCATGCACACTATGGTTCAATTGGGGGTTGAAATGCCCTCCCCGTGTTCTCTTCGCTAAACACAGGCCTGTATACCCCTCTGCACAGTATAATAGCAGGATATTAAAAATGCCCACAGCGATTGTTAAGTCACGGCGGCACATTTGCACCACGATGGATGACCTTTTGTGAATCCCAATGAGGCCTTTTTCACGACTTTCAAAAAGCAAAACATACTGTAGCAATGTAGAAAAATAACCGCCGTGTGAAAAGTCTCCACAGTTAAACGCCCTTTGTAAATTAAATCACAGTTTCCCGTGCCCGCACACGGCTATCAGCTTTATTTTGCTTCTTTTCCGACTGCATTTAAAGCGGTTAATTTTATCCTAAAAGCACTGAAGTGGCATTTTGTGTGTTTGAACATCAGCTGCAGTCCTCTCTCGGGAGGTGCAAGGTTGTCCGAACTTCGCAAGTCACAGCTTAGAAGAATAATCTCAGGGGTCAGGAGGGGTCGTCGTCTGTCTCCCTCTGGCTCTCCTTCAACAAATAACTCATAATGACCTTTGACCTCCCTGTTTTTGCATGAGAATTGATATCAGTATGCCACACCCCCTCTCTATAGCAACCTCAGGACCATTTGAAATGCCAGCCCTTGAAATCCAAACTTGATTTTTTTTTTTTTTTTTCTAATGAACCCATCCAGAGATTTGAGGGGGGTGGGGGGTGCCTTTGGGAGGAGGAGGAGGAGGAGGAGGAGGAGGAAGAGGAGGAGGGTGGAGATGGGGGAGGCGAGCTTTGGGCTCATCTGCATCACAGATTAGGGTGCTTAGAGAAAAATCAACCATCCATGATTCATTACATGTTTCCTGCTGAGCCTCTGAGATGGCAACCGTCCTAGCAACAGGATCCTAGCAACAGCAACAACTCTATGCCGGTGCCGCAGCCTATCAGAAACTTTCATGCCAGATCAAAATTTAGCCAATGAAGAGGGGAGGACACGCGGGAAGCGTGATGATGCGTTTCCTCGTGCTGTTGGCCAGATTGGGGTGTGAACTCTGCTGTATCCCTCTGTGTGTGTGTGTGTGTGTGTGTGTGTGTTTATATTCAACTTATATTTATTTGTATCTTGCTCATGTGTATTTTAAGGAATTTAATGATTGCTACATGTTATGCTCTATAGTAGAGAGGTCAGTTTGACATGATACAGGTAGATTTCTCTTCATTGTCTTTGTTTAACATCTTTTAAACAAGTCTGACTTCTAATTTTCTCAATTTAACAAAGTATAAAGCTGCCAGGAACACAAAATACATTAAAAACACCTCTAAAAATACAAATCTTTAGTCATAATCACACAAAATTGTATTACAGAAGGTGCACATTGGCTATAATGTGGATAATATGGACATAAACTTACTCATTTACACTCATCTCAACTCTATTCTACGCTGCCTGTTTATGCCCTTAATATACTCTGATTATTCTGAGGTGAAAGTCATTATATTAATTAACTTATTTGCTTTGATTTGATTTCATTAGATTATCTTTTCTGAATGTGGTCCAATGTAGCGCTACAAGAAAAATCATTTTTTTTCGTACATACATGCACATTTTGTAACTTTTCCGTGCTCCATCATGAAGCCTAAATACTACATAATGATGATAGTGTTCATTTACAGCGTATACTCCTCTCACGTGTAAATGATCCAAAAGTGTGGGATGTTTGTTCACCTGCTTCTCTGTAATCATACATCTTTATTCAAAGAGTGCTTTGACCGTCATCTGATGTCAGATAGGCCTGTTCAGACGGATATGCTCTGCGCTCGTCCAAACAGTCTGATAATGTTCAGTCTGATAATGCATCACACTGATGTGTCTCTCTCCACTTCAGAGTAATCTTGCTCTTTCCACTGTGCACCGTACAGAGGCAGAGTTCCTGTCTCCCTGCACAAGCAGAAAACGAAAACAGACAAAATGTTCAGGACATCCATACAGTTTTGTAGTTATAGTTTTGAATATGTCATTCGGGCCTGGAAGGGACGGCTAAAGGGTTACAAAAACTTCAAGATCAGTGCTGCTGAACTGTAACTTTATTTTCTTGGACAGTTTTTATTCGTCTCTAGAGTAAGATAACAGCATCGCCTCTACTTTTTTGTCCAACAGCCGTAAAATCAGATATCAACCACCTGATCCCAAAACACTTTTTATTTAAGAAACGTATGCAACCAGACATGACCTGGGAACATTCAAGAGCAAAGCAGCAAAAAAGAAAAAGTGTTTCCTTTTAAAGGTGGCATTTTTTGGAAGTCATATTCAGGATCATCAAATGTAACATTTTGCCTGATGCATCTTATTCCTCCATTGTATCCAAACACTATACAAAACACATCAGTGACACTGTTACACTGTGTAACTGTGTTCCTTCATTATGACGAACATGGGCTCTGTAGTTTTTGAGTCAACCCCACAAATATGGCTGAAAATATACATTTACATGAATCCAGCAAATTATTATCAAAGATACGTTTGTAAAAAGACATACAAACATTTAATGTACACAACATTGATAGGCTACCCATGTTTCCTTGTGCAATCATGTGAGAAAGCTAACCTATGCCAAAAACTGCAGTCCCTCAAATGTCCACTTGAGGCTGGCTACAGAACGAGTCAGTCTCCATAAGTCCCCATGTTAAAATGTCCAACTTCACAGCAGAAATAAACATGTTTACAGCCTGGTACGAAAAACAGTTTTGGTCTCTATAGCTAATTTCCCCGTTCATGACAACTGTACTGAGGGTGAATTTTTATATAACTCACCTGTTCAGATTGTATTAAGGCTTAAAGTTATGCAGAATTAACAGTGTGGCCGCTTTGACTGACAGGTGTCTTGTTTCATCCATAACATAACGGCAAACAAATTAGCCACGCATTATTGAAACATATTGGCCAGTTAGCTGTGAGGGTCTACAGTTCTCTGCGGTTTTAGGACATTTCCTCACCTTTTTAAAAGACAAAACTACTGATTCTAGTTTTTAAAGATTTATGTCTTCAGTTGGAACAAATGAGCTCGAGGCTGGGTGCAGCAGACAGGCTAAGTCGAAGAGTAGACAGACTAACACACTGTTTGATTCTTAGACAATAACAAAAACAGAAACACAGAATATCACCAGCTTTATCAAAGTTAAAGAACAAAACATAATTAAAAAACTTTTGTTTTTTTTTGTCCAGGTTTTGAAATATCTGTCTGAGAATTTTTTTCTGTCTGCACCAATATGCTGGTAGAAAGTATGTTAAATAAAAAATATTGTACTGTCACTAAGTGTAGTTGAGTTGCAAAGTGCTCTAATAAAAATCACTGACAGTATAAAGAACGGACAGCGTATGTGTGATGTAACCAGCCTGTGAAGTTGGACATTTTCAACATGGGGGCTTATGGAGATTGACTTGTTCTGTAGCCAGCCTCAAGTGGACGTTTGAGGAACTGCAGTTTTTGGCACTTTGGCATAGGCTTCACTGCACAGCAACGGAGGTCACCTCTTGGTAAAAACACTAATGTAGCTCTCCTGAAAAAATTAAATTAGATTAGATTAATATAATATCACACAGTGAAGATTTATTGCGTTACAGATCTGATGAGGGAGCCAGGTGTTGTTATAAAAAATATCACAAATATACAATATACTGTGTAATATTTAATATATATAATGACAGACATGCAGTAATCTGTTGATCTTGTCACTCCTTATGTTGAATCAATGTGATCCTAATGTTGACTGATTGGTGTCTTATGTGTGAGGTTGAACATATTCCCAGTTTAATAAGTGAGCTAGTAGAAGCCAGAAAGTTTAAATTTGACTGCACAATAACTCTAACTTCCACGTACAGTAATATGCTGCTTGTTTGCAACTAAAAAATGATTTCCAGGTTGTTTTCTCCTCATTTCTTCATCTCACTGCATGTATGTTTTCGTACAAGTGTGTGCTGATTGCACACAGCAGGAGAGGGCCGTTTTTGTCATTAAAGTAGCCTGTAAATTATTCCTCTATATTTTTGTCTCACAGTTTGAATCTACACTTTTTTGGCAGAGTGTTCGGCTCAATCAGCAAACTGTTGTTTTACTTGTAGATTGTCTTCTATGAAACACATCATGGATCATTTCTATCCCAAAATAGCATCCACCATTTGAGAAAAGTGACTCTTTGCTGGCATGAAAGTAAAAGCAACACTGTCTCTATTTCACATAAGATTTCTGACTGTATTTTTCTCATACCTTCAGCTGTAGGATTTCATTTTAAGCTGCTACACTTCTCCTCTTGTGATGGCCTTGAGTGAAACGTTTGTGAAAATCCATCAAAGAAGAGCTGATAGACGTGGAGCTAAAGGAGAAGAGAGAGGTAGCGATGGCTTGAGGGTCACATACGAGGAAAAGACTGAACAATGTCATCACCAAACAGATGCTATCATGAAGCCCCTGCGGAAACAGAAAGGTAGATACATCCAAGACAAGCTGGAGAAGAAACACAGAAATAAAAAAAACAAACTGGAGGCGTCAGGAAACGCTGCAAAATGGTATAAATGTGTAATGACTGAATTTATGATCTGAATTTTTATGCATACTAACCAGACTAAATATCTTAAATATTGGTCGGCTTGGCCATTACATTTAGTACAAACATTCATGACCCACAGAGGATGTATCCCAGTGACTTTGGTGATCCCCTGACATTTCATTTAGCACCATTAATAGGTCAAGCTTTCATATATTTGGTGACAGACAATCATGGTCCCCAGATGACATTCATGGTCCCCAGATGACGAATCCTAATGACTTTGGTGATACTCTGACTTTTCCTCTAGCAGCACCATGACGCTGACATTTAGCAAAACTAATGAAATTCCTAAGCTGTATGTTGTGTTAAGGGCTAATTACTGAATATTGGTATGCTAACTGCCTGAACTAAGATAATGGCCATGGTGAATATAATATAATAAACCAAAGTAAACTTCTTTGTATCACAATTTTTGCAGTATAGACTGCAAGACCAACACAGATTTAGAAGCTTTGTACATGAAATAAACAAAGCCAGAACACAAAGGTAGAGTATCAGAGTGAATGTAAACATGAATCCACTTGGATAGCCTCAGTTTCAGAGACATTTCATGCTGACTGTGGAGCAGTTTGTTCGGTCTGATAGTCTGATTGGCGTGGCGTCAGGCTACGTTTCTCCAAAAGTTGAGTCTGGCTCAACTTTTCCGCTGCAGGTTGTTGCATTTCCATCGCTTGTCTTTATCAGGGTTGCAGGGGGCTGGAGCCAACACCAGCTGCCATCACAGGGCTGACACTTAGAGACAAACAACCATTCACGCTCACATTCACACCTACGGGCAATTTAGAGTCACCAATTAACCTAACTGCATGTCTTTGGACTGTGGGAGGAAGCCAGGAGTACCTGGTGAGAACCATTCAGACAAGGGCATGCAAACGCCACACAACACCGGGGTTCAAACTGGCAACCCTCTTCCTGTGAGGCGACTGTGGTGCTAACCACTGCACCACCTTGTCGCCCGTAGAGTCAGTCGTGATCCATTTATGGTGAAACAGTTCAGACCCCTTTTCTATCATGTAAGACAGCCTATATGGCACTGCATCACATTTTCTCCACTGGAAGGGAACCCTAGAGCCCTAAACAACACATTACTGTGATATAGTATGTTGCTGCAGAAGTTCTGTATTGAATTTCTGTAATTTTACAGTAAAACACCCATCAAATTACTGTGATGTGTTGCTGTCCCCTGAGTCGATGATTCAGTGTTACTGAGCATGTTAACATGAGCGTGCTGATGTTAGAATTTAGCCCAAAGCACAGCATGACTTGTTTCAACACAGATACTGTGGCTCGAATCTGGCTCTTAGACCGTATGAGTGCATCTAAACTCTTTTTTTTTGTGTGTGTGTGTCTCCTCCAAGTTTTGACCCACCTACAATACATACAGTTCTTCCTGCTCAAATTGAGCCTCTCTATCCCGGGATTAAGTGACTCTCAGGCTGTCCAGACAGATTTCTATCCCTGTCAGGAAACAGCCGCCTCAGTCAGACGAGAACTTTACTTACTCTACCGTCACAGAGTCAGAGTTCCTACAGGCTGTCGTTTGGTGCACTGCAGTTATAGCAGTGTTATTTTGCTTTACGGTCCAACTGGTACACAAACACAAAACATGGGGCTTTTCTTCAGACTCACATAAATCCATTCTCCATTCCCAAGATAAGGCAGCATTAATACCTCTAATGCAATAATAAGCAGCACAAGCAAATACACAAACATGAAAAGCATGAAGAATCAATCGCTGGAGAAGTTGGAGATTTATTATATTTCAGCTGGATAAGAGTCAAGAAGAAGCTACGTGCCAAAACGTGCTCCAATATATCTACCAATATGTCCACAGATTGATGTCAAATTGACATTTAGAGAAACTGTCTTGTACCATTATCGCAGGAGGATGTGTTAATCTACTCTCCAGTTTACTAAAAGGACACTTGCTACGATGTTTCCTACACCCTAATCTGCTAGGTGCACCATCGGAAAAAAACTCACTCCAATTTAGCTCCACCTAAATCCCTTTCTGACAGCTGTACCAAAACAAAATGCACCCAGGTGATGTTTTTTGTTTCTTTGTGTGTCCTGTTTCTAACTCGCTTAAATGCCCTCAGGTAGCCAAATCATTCTGTAAAATAGTTTTCATAAAACCTTCTTGTTTCGTGCTTCATTGACCTTTGCTTGTTTTTCTTAAATTCGCTGAAAGTCCTTGAGCACAACAAAAGCCTTTCTGACGAGCGGATGAGTAACAAATTCTCTCTCAAAGCTTGTTTTGATATACGGCGGATTTATGAGCAATTTCTGCACCAAACCAATTAGGTGCTGCTGGTAAAAAAAAAAAAATAAAAACATGTTTCAGGGCTTGTTCTGTTTCATGTTGATTTAATCCAATCACAAGCAGTTATAAATGCAATTACATTTATTCATTTCAACAGCACTATACATTTGTTGCGGTCATGACCTCCCGTTTGAACGGCTGCAGCGTGTTTTACTAGAGCAACAATAAAGAGGCCATCCACATTGATCTGGCTAAACTATACCCACTTCTCTGCTTTTTGCATGAATAAAACATGTTTGATGCAATTCGTGACATCGCAGATGACAAACTTTATGCTTTAATCAAACACTGAGAACAGCATACATTGTTTATTTGGTGCATTTTATGTTGTTTTCTGTGCACACACACATAAATATTTGATATTTTTCATCACGTTCTGGGACACAGATTGTTCGATTGTTGCTTTTTGATTTCACATCATATTTTAAGAATTGATAAATCATTTTGTACTTTGTCTCTCTGATTTTAACATCTCTTTTGTCCTTTGAAACATAAATTCTTTTGTATTTTGTAGTTTATCTATTTATCTGTCTGTTACTAGCAGGCAAGCGATCTATGACCACTGTATGAATAAACTATATTAAGGGACTGTATGTAAATTATTGGGGTGTGGAGGGGGTTTCACTTTCTAAGAAAGCAAGGTGCTGACCAAAGGCACCTTTAAACTGTGCAACAACAACGATTATGTACGTTTATTGCATGTGAGATGAATCGTGGTGCTACAATTTACATAGATAAGATAAGATAGACTTTATTGATCCCGCACTGGGGAAATTCACTTGTTACGGCAGCACACAGAACACAGGGAGGATAAGAAAATACTCATAAATAAATAAAAATAAATATAAAGATATATTAGGGATAGACAAAAATAAAATAAAATAAAAGTTAAACACACTATATACACCCTTTGAGTATATGGAGATGCATGTTGGATCCTTTCACAGAAATAATTGCACTGTATACTCGCATGGCGTGTAGCATTGTACTAAGATGCACATTTATATCTATGATGTGTTGTCATGAAAAGATGGTAGAGACTTTCCAGAGTACAGCAGGAGGTAATTGTACAAACAGAAGATGAGTCGTACATTATATGAGAGAATGTGTGCCGCCCTTATGCTTTGAAAATGAAACAATAAACAAACGTCTTTTTGTTTCATCTCTATTGTTTTGGTTTGTGTGTCTTTATTCAGAACTGGCGTGATGGAAAATTATAGATGTGTGCAAGTACAAATGTATTAAGATTCTTGTTTCTTGTATGAATGCTGTTTTTCTCTCTTATAGTCATCATAATCACCATAGTCATCATATTCTCATGTTTTTCTACCGACGAGCAGGATGTTCCAGACAACTATTTGTGACCTTGCACTGTGATAACTGGCATATTTCATCTCATCTAGAGCTAAACTGTGGGAAGAAAATGATACCGACCCATTGTAGTTTTTGATACTTTGTTGTCTTTCTTTCTGCAGACTGCATCTTTGTAAAGAATAAAATCTATCTATCTATCTATCTATCTATCTATCTATCTATCTATCTATCTACAGACAGGGTGGTGTCTTTCATTTTTACTCTCGTCCTATTGAGCGTACATACTTACATTTAACATCATTTCTCTCCGTGTGCTGATGGGTGTCGATAGGTGCTCTCTGCTTCACTCGGGGTGAAAGTGGGTGATTTTTCTTTTGAAAGGAGGCAGACAGTGGCTGACAGGGAGCTTGACAGTGAGCTGTCGCTCTGCTCTTCACTCCTCAGGAGGTAGATGTCCTCAGAGTGGAAGTCAATAGGAGGATTTCACAGTTTTTTTTAACCCAGTCAGAAACAGTTGTGTAATGACTTTGGGAGGAGGAGGGCTGTAAAAAAAGTAAGGCAATGGAGGGAGATGGGCCACTGCCTCGAAAACTGTTTAATTAAACCCTTAGAGACTACTGGCTGCATGGGAACAAGGGCCAAATGAGTTGCTGGGTCATGTGCATGCGTTCTGCCACATGAATAATACAAAACACTGCAGGCTCATTCAAAATAATCTGAGAATACTGCTCCTTGCAGGGCTCTGCCCATGTGACAGGAAAATCCAGGGTGTTTTGTCCCTGCTTCTGTTCAATTACTGTGTTTAGGAGAGAATATATGCAGGAGGAAAGAGACACTGCAGCTCAGGTGACTTTGCAACGGAAACAAAGAAGAAAATCGACACTTGATTAAAGATATTGTGTTGCTGTGTTTACATTTTATGTTAGATGTATTGTTGATGCTGTAGCTGGGGATCATCTGATCAGTATTTTTATATTAATAATGGATTAAATGTGTAATGTGGGTCGCCTATCATGACAAATCTGCATATAATCACCACAAGACTCTGCTTTTCCAGTTTTTCTTATTGTTTTGGTTTTATGGTTAACTGTACTGTTTTTATTGATCAGTGACTTTTTTCAAGATGGTTCAAGAACTGACTTATTTAGAAAAGTGTTTTGGTATTTCTGGTAACATAAAAAATGTGTTGAGCGACTGTGATGGACGCCCAGAGGCTCCACAAAACAGTTCACATCTGTGAAACCATAGACCGTACAAAGGATGGCTAATCCAAAAAGGGGCAAAGAGTTGGATCATTGGTGGATCTGAGGCGGGTCGAATGATGCCTGGGTGCTCAAACAAACCATCTGTAATGGCACCCACCTGTCAAAGCTGATTTCTTTCAAAAAACATTAAATATGTTGGGAAATAGTCACTGAAAACGTGAAAAGACTTTGAACGACATATTACTGAAATGTGGAGTTAGAGGTTAAAACAGTTTTTCACCAGTTTTCAGTCCAGGATTTTGTGGGCGGTCCTTAAAGGGTGGCTTGATGACACGCTGAGGCCACCCTGAGCATACCCCTGCACCCCTAGCAGAGAGATAGAGATTAGTTCATCTCGCTCAGAGTGTTTCAAAGTTTCAATGTGTTAGCATTACTAGTATTGTGGCTATATGTGTTTTATATGTTTAAAAACATGTATAACATTTATATGTCTGCTATGACCTGTCTGATTTGTGTGTCTGGATTAGAGTTATCTAATATGCTATATAAAGATATGCCGTAATATGTTAAAAAAAAAAAAGTTATCCACACGGACGTGTTTTTCTTGAAGCATTTATTGGTAAGAGTCCATAAAAAATGAACATTTCTCAGACATTTCTACATTTCCACTCACGAGAACAACATGTCAAGGACAAATCAGAGGAGAGAAATCATATTTTAGTTTAAGAATTATTTTACAAAAACACTGATGGAAGGTTGACATGTTGCTGAATCCACTCAGTAGAAAGAAAAAAAAATACTTTGAGAGGGGTTAACAAGAGTTAACAAAGAGTGGATGATGTTACTGAGTGTTGATCATTGTCATTGTCACGTTTCATGTATGATGGAGGAGTGAGGAGAACGTGTACATCTCCTCCTCTTTCTTAAAACTCACTCTTCAGTGCTTTCATTGTGCTTTACTCTCACGTTGCCTAGATAGCCCTTTCTCTCCTTGTCTCCATTGAAAAAAGGTTCCTCTGAATAGACTGACCTTCACTTATTCTCACATACCATACAATGTTGCTGCAGTAATTTTCACGCTTATCACAAACACGACGGCTACTGTAATCCTCCTTCCTACCTGAACTCTTTCACACACACTTTCTGCAAAAACGTGCGCTGTAAAAAAAAAAGTTCAATCACAGGAGATTAATTAAGGATCTGAATGCTCACTGTACATCCACAGGGCCCACCCACAATAAATACAGCAACAGCAAAAGCTTAGCTAACTAAAAATGTATCTTGGACAGAAAGAAAAACGTTGAAGTGAGGTCTCTGCAGGCTGATGAAAGCAGGCAGCTATGCTTTGCACTGCAGCTGATAGACAAGAGGAGATATGGGCACAGCAGTGGGGATGTCGGGCCTTCGATACATAGCAACGATGAACTAATGCCACGTATGATTGATGGCACTTCTGCCAACAAATATATGTGTGTCTAAGTGGGTTGAGGGTGTGTTTAAAAAAAGGTACCAAATCCACCAAACCGAGGGAAGAGCCGCGGAGTCCTTTTCTTTTTGGACTCTGCATCCTTTAGCCACAGTTTCTTCCTCTTGGTGTCTGTGTGTCCTACAAAATAAAAGAGCAAACATCATCATTCAATGCCTTTATTAATGGTAATAAATCAGTAAGGCTTTAGAGATCAGTTGTGATATTAAAAAGATCAACTTAAGGGTTGCCAGGTTGTGAGAAATCTCTGGCTAACAAACGCTGATTCGCTTTTCTTACCGAGAGTTAAATGAGGAGATTGACTCTCATGTCTGCACCTGATTGATGAAGCTAGAGCCAGGAGCTGGTTAGCTCACAGTAGTTTATGATTAAGACTAGAAACAGCTAGCTTTTAGATGATCTTTTATCTATTTTATACCTTTTATACCTTGACAGTGACAGTTCAGAGGCAGACTGGAAATGGGAGCGAGAGAGAGATGGGCAACAAAGATCGGTAGCAGCAGTTAGGACCATGTAGCCATGAAGGATGTGCTGTAACCATTTAGCTACGGAGGCGCTCCACCTACCAGCACCTCAAAAGCTCACTAATAAATAATCTTGTTCTTTTAATACGTGCAACAACCAAAGTGCAAACATGACACGTTAAAATGTTACCAGAGGTTTTGTGATAGAAGTTACTGCACCGGGTCAAGAAATAGTCCACACATGCTGCCTTTCAATGAAACTTGTGAGCTTGTTACAACACGGGAAGTCATGAACACAAACTTGTGAATGCCACACGAGGAGGGGGCATCCGTATGGTCCATTCACATGATTTTGTCACCTAGCTGTTCTCCTGTTTCCAATCTGTTGTTAAGCTCCCGCCTAAGCTTCATATGTACTGTAAAGACGTGTTAGTGGTATCGACCGTCTCATCTAACTCTTGGAAAGAAAGCAAAGAAGTGTGCTACACAAAATGTCAAACTATACCTTGAATAAAATCAAGCCAAATAAAGAGTTTATCACTTTCTAAAAAGCCAACAACAGCAGTTAGTAAGTCATCTTTAATGATAAATATTAACCCTATTAGTCCGAGAGGAACACCAGCACTATTGTGTAAGTCAGGGAGCAACATATCAACAATCCACAGCTCTGATGCTTTCTTTTAAAAAATTCTTATCGTGATCCAAGCAGCATGTGTTCATCAAAGTTTGGCTTCATTTTTTCATCTCTTATTTTTTTGTTCTGATGCTTTTGTAAACTATTTATATCCTCGGCGTTGACCCTCAGCTCCTTAAGAAGTGAGAAAGGTTAGTGACATAAAAAAGTTACTTTGAGTAAAATTATGTTGTCGCACATTAGCAGCGTTTTATCTAGTGGTTATGTGACAGATGATGTCTTTGCTGTCAATTTCACAAATTAGTACTGCGTAATTAACTGCTTTCAGAATTCTAATGAAATTGATTTATCTTGATGTTTTCTTTCATTTTGTGTTATTTCATTGCACATATTGCAAATTGTCTCTTGTCTTTCAATTAAAAAACTATTTTAGTTAAAAGAAATCTTCAAGGTAAACCTAAATTATCTCTCTATATACTGTAAAATCAGAAAACTTAATTTTATTCACATAAAATGTCTTTTTTTTTAAATAGCTTTAACTGCTCTTAAAAGGAAAACATGCAATGAATCCATATTTGAAGCCAAATAAGTTACATTATTGCTTCGTTAAATTATTAAGTTAAGTTATTAATTGTGCTCCAGATGCCTTGCAGCTATTTTCCAAAAGGTCAGAGGTCAAATGGTCGACTGGAGGGTTCTTCATAATGAATTTAAGAGCTGAAACAGACAAACAAAAGCCTGATGTGGAGGAGGATAAACACCAGCAACCAAAATGTTGTTCCTATTAATGATTTATAACTAATCTATAAAACATGAGTAAAGGATTAATTAACTATTAATACAGCTATTAATTACATCTTGTAAACACTCTATAAAGAGTGAATTATTAGAAAGTGGTGCAGATTTTTCTTCACATTTAAAACTCTTCAGCCAGCAGCGATATTTAAAGACTCTCTGAGGGCTCATATTGCAGTAGTTTGTGTCTTTATCTCTCAAAGGGAATTAATGTCTTTGTTTGCGTCCCAGCAGGAAATATGCACGGTTAAATTAAAGGTTCCCTCCTTAACTAACGAAGCCGCTCTTATAAAACATTCAGCGACTGTGTGTTGCAGATAATTGCTCAGCCTTTGTGTGCGACTTCCTGACCCCGTGAGGGAAAACAGAGGGCGACCTCTGACCTCTGGTCGTTACTGCAGCATAGAACAGAGCCGCCTAATGAACACCTCTGTCCTCCCTGTTTACATCTGCCAATCAAACATGCCACTCTCCGCCGTCGTCCTTTGTGTGGCCATCAGACACAAAAGCGGACAATTAGCTGCGCTTATTAAGACTCTACTCTTTAAAGGAGAGCTCTGTGTGCTGGTAATTAATCAGCCCTGCTGTGGCGGGTGGGCGGACCTCTCGTTAGTCCCAGGCTCTGTAGGCCGTGCTCCTCCTCTTCCTCCAAGGGGTTTTGGGCGGAGTTCCTCAGGTAGCGCTGGTGGAGGCCGTGGCCAGGAAGTGCGTTCTGTCTGCGGCGACGGTACTCTTCCTCCAAGGGGTCTTCGGCTGCGATGTCTGTGGGTGTGGGCAGAGCAGAGTGGGGAATGAATCACACCTAAACCCCTCTCTACTTCTTCTTCTTGCTGTCTGGACGGATTGCCCGAGGTGTTCAAACCAACATTAAATCTGAAGCGTCTTTGAATCTCAGCCTTCTGACATGAGATGTGTGGTGCAAAAAAAAAAAAAAAAGCCAGCTGAAAGGAAAACATATTACCTTGCGATGCCCTTGGCAGTGTGAGTACAATCAGGAGGCGTGGGGGCGGGGGACAGATACACACATCTATTACAGCAAGTTGAACACAAGTGCAAAAAGGCATATTGATGTAACCAACATGAAACAACAAAGATGATATAAAACAAGAAGTTCAAAGAGTCCCTAAGGCGAAATAGACCCCTCCTCCCCTTTCAAGCACCAACCATATATTTCATTCATATTTCATCTGCCTGACTTTATTGTGATTAGTCATGTAAATAAAATGAGATTTGGTTATTCTTTTCTCTAGGTAATTTACATTTATATTGAATTAGTGGCAGGCTGGGTATGGGTGGAGTGTGTGTGTGTGTGTGTTGGAGGGGGGGGGGGTGGGGGGGGGGGTGGACTTATTATGCTGCGAGATTACAGGCAGATCTCATCGCCATTGTGTTGTGTAATTAAGGCAGTGGAGAGGAGAAGAAAGGGGGCCAGATGCTCGCCGTGCTGAACCTGGTCCCCCATTTAGAGGAGGATCTGCACCAGCATTTCAAAATCCCGGGCATGGTGTGTAATAGCGTGGCCTTAAAGACATCAGAAGTCATTAGAGACGTGGCAGCTTTGTCTGACATATTGCCGTATACCTGTGGGAGCGTGAGGCACCTCCACGTAAACATATTGTCATTTTAATCATTAATGTCGACTGTTAAACTCCGCATGATTGTGGCTATACTGCAACACTATCTCTGATGGTTTGTTCTTTGCTTTTGATGGCTAAATTGTACATTTTAGAGGGAGGTGGCTTTCTGTTTTCAGGAGGTTTTGCATGTGCTCAGGTCTTAACAGAGACAAAGACATCACTGGATTTCAATTCTCTGTGAAGAGGCATCTTATTACTGCAGGACCTCAATTTTGACCCAAGTCTATTTCTTGTCACAACTGCTTTTTCAGTGTGTTAAGATCCAAATTGGTATTTTCTCGCAGAAAACACCAAAACTTAAAGGTGATTTATGTCGCTTTAGCCCCAAACTTGGATTGCAAATCAGCTTTTTAAATCAAACACACAGAGTTGACCCCTGCGAGGAGAGACCAGCGCCCGGTGGACCAACAGAAACGGGACAATTGGTGGCTTTACTCTCAAGGCTGCTGCTCGTTCTCTATCCAGCTAATCCCAACCTGCATTTGTCTGGTGATCCTATCAAGTGAAGTTAGACAGCTGGATTAAGCCAACATGTATGTGACTTCAAGCTTTTGTGTGTGCTCCTTCGCTCCAGAGGATCAATGTTAGCGTCTATTGTGGACCCGGTTACCTGGGTGATAAGATTCCTTCTGCTATCAGGCAGCGTAATCCATCATCAGTTAATTAATTTCCACAAAAACAATATCAAAAAGCAGTGATGATAATGAGATCTTTTAGCGCTCATGAAGGCGGCCTTTTATTTTCTGGATGCTTTCATTTGCAGCTATTGTCTTGGGAGTGCCTGTCATTTGTCTCCAGGCTTAACAGTGTTGTGTGAGTCTGTAAAACTGTCCAGGCAATACATGAGCATGTACGCAGGTGAAAACACACCTAAACACACACACATGCATACAAAATCTATGTGTGACAGACAAAAGCAGACTTACTTGCAGCAGGCTGGAGCCTGAAAGCCTAAAAATAAATCACTGCTCAGGAGGAGGCTACATGACAACTACAACTGTGGACCAGATTATTGTCTAAAGTCTACCTTCCTCCGGTTTATGTGAGTCTATATCTGAGCACAGAGGGATACAGTGTGTGTCCAGACACAGCCAAAAAAGAAACTGACAGCTTATCTTTGCAATCGTTCATAAAGTGGCCGGCGGCGCCTAAGCTGTCAAGTAGATGAGGTGGTGGAGGTGGTCGTGGTGGTGGTGTGTGGGGGGGTTAAAACCGGATGCTCCTTTCTGCCAACAGGAAGCCATCTTTCATAACACGGGGAAACTCGAGGACAGGAAATCACAGCATAGTGTGTCATATCAGAAAGGATGGATGAAGGAGAGGAGGCTGTTATTTCTAACAAGAAATACAGAGCCAGTTTTTATCAAATCATAACTAATAAAATGTACAGACACTTAAATATTAGAGTATTGGTGATTAAAATGAGGAAATTAAAGTTTTTACATTAAAAATGTATTTGATTTATTATTTGTTCATCAGAGTGTGTCACGTGTTGCTCACCATCACTGTCTGGTTTCTTCGGTATTTGTGATTTCAGTTGTGGAAGTGATCATTCAGACATATGATGTCATGCTTTCATACTTTTGTACACAAACAGTGTCATCTAGTGGCCACATGAGGGTCCAGCTCCAAGTCAGAGTGTCTGCTAAAGAGCAGCCATTCTTCTTTTTTTAAAGGACTGTCTCAGAATTAAATATAGTCTTATGATTTTACTTTACTTGGCTGCTTATTAATTTTTATTATTTCTTAGTGTACATGGCTTTTTAAGTAGTGGTCCCCAGCCTGGAAGTCAGGAAATAAATATAGTTGGTAGGAAATCAGACAAAAAAACTCAATTTCGATGCACAAAATGTTGATTTGGATGTTGATGAAGACTTTTCTCTATTTTTTTTGACATAATATTGTAGTTTTATCTCACCAGTCCTCTAAAGACTATCCAAATTAAATATGTTATTCATATTCGTCCACAAGGTCAGTGGTTGGAGCCTCCACAGTGTACTGTGACATGCTGCTCATGGAGGCAGTTAAGGCACTTTAACATCCTCCTCCTTCTCGGAGTCATAACTCAGTTAAATCTGAACACACAGGCATGATACACATATTTCTGGATTCAGTGTGACTTACGCTTACCGAGGATATCATTATAACCGACGTCCGTCTCGAATAAGCGTCCATAAAACCGCTAATAAATCATAGTAAAAAAAGACGCTCCTCCTAACTACAGAACTTGCATTAGAAATATCAAGTTTTTAGGTTTTATTCAGTATTTAAGTATTTTCGTGATAGCTGTTGGTGCCTTCATGGATGCATTGATTTTAGAAAGTGCTACTAGCTAATTCGGCATACTTTTAATGTGCCAGTTTGCTAAAATGTAAACAAATATATACAAAACGGAGCTCAACAACTCTACGGTAACATCATACTTCCTGTTTACAGACTTCAAATTAAGTGTAGTTCCAAAAAATAAGAGCCTGATCATCCCTTAAATAACATAAGACAGACAGGAGTAATATGAGTGACTAAATTAATTAATATTAGATGTTATAGTTCTAGCACCAAACACATGAAACCTCTGTTGATCCAGGAGAGGGAGCTGTTGCATCATAAATATAATTCCTGCTCCTGCAACACATTGAAGTACTTTTACTCCTCACTATGAGCTTTTTATATTATTATTATATTATTTTAATATTATATAATATGAATGTGTGTTTTATCACGTAAAACACTTATTTTTAGAGCCTCCTTGAGGGTAAATATCCATCAAAAACATAAAAATACAACGCTGACATATTTGTGTAGATGCTAACATTAAGATATAATTTGTGGTGAGATATTGCTGCTTCGTTTTTACTGCTAGTTCGAGTCCCCATCTACAACATATATTTGTAATTTACTCATTCACACACACACCTACAGAGAGACAGAGAGAGGGGGGAAGAGAGAGCACACAGGATATGTAGGCAATCGAGATTGGCGCAGGGCTGCAGTGTCACCTAGCAACAGTACTGCGCACGCGCAAACGACGCTTCAATCAGCTGGTGAAAAGGAAATGTTATGGACACAACAAATACAGAGCAAATAGTGGAAGACATGGCCTTCACACCATCAACACACTCATATCTGTACAATTAAAGGTCATAACTGTGAAATATTCATGTTATATATATATATATATATATATATATATATATATATATATATATATATATATATATATATATATATATATATATATAACATATGTTAATATCATGTTGTTATGACTCGACTGGAGGCCTCACCCTGTCCTCTTCCTCCTCAGTTTCCCATTCCTGACTTGTCTCTCTCAAAAATATGCAGTGAGGCTTGTGTAAATAAACTAGCCCCGAGCACATTCCTCAAGAAACACACACACACACTTACACACCGTCTTCTCTGCACACAGTGACCTCTGAGTCAACAGCAAACATACATCAAACTTTAAATCTGAGCTTACAGTGCGTCGCGTTTAGAAAAGGACACGGAGCACACCTAAAAAGTTTGAATACTGATCGCCTGTGAGATGAAGCTTCCTGTTTAGCAATATTTTGAGTCTTTAGTTTTGGCTCGCCTCGGTGTGCGTGTGCGTGTGTGTCTGCAGAGCTCAGGTTCTTGTTCGAGGGAGTATTCAAAAGAGATGCACTATCAGCACTTTTACAAGCACATACACAATGTTCACATGGGAGGAGACGAAATGAAACATGAGGAAGGGCGCACAGGTCCTGGAAAGTGGGTGTTGTTTCTGTCTCACCTGGGCTGTAAAGGTAACGCATACCTACCACCCCAAAAAATAAGAGAAAACACCTCAGGGTTCGAGGATACAGGTTTGCAGAAAACAAAATGGTTGATCATGATCTCTTAGATAAATAATGAATAAGATTATTTCAGTGATTAACTGAAGCAGCATATTACAATCTGTAGTGTCAGCGACCAAGCCCTAACGTGAGTCACCTATGCTGAAACAGAGGCATTAGTAGGTTAAAAAAAATGCACACACTGTGAGCTGTATGATGAGGGTGAGTGTACAAAAGAAGCAGCCGCTGTGGGTTTACTTTATTGCGGTTTGTGTGAAGCAGATTTAAAATGTGATCAGGCACAAGCACACACCTCATACATCCAAAGAAGAAGAGTGAGAAGATTTAAAAAAAACAAAAGAACACTCAGGCTAAAAGATACATCACACGAGAGACACCGGGTGACTGCAGCGGCCTTTTCACGACATTCCACAAACTGAAGTTTATTGACCAAATCTGAACTCTTTATTTTGTTTTTTGTTTTGTTTTTTTCTTTTTACAAAGAATGAAAATTTCCCCTGTCTGGTCCGGTGAACAGTGTAAAGGTGATGTGTGGTCTAATGTTGGTTTTTGAGTTACAGTGAAACTACAAAGCAGCCTCCTGGAATCAGCAAATCATGCAGAAACAAATGAAACACACAGTGGTATTCTCAAAAATACACAAACAAATGTAAAAGTAAGTAAAAAAAAATGCACATTCTAATAATTCATTATTAATAATCTATGTCATTCATATTACACACGCGTGAACATGGGAACAGCTAACAGGTTAGTTCAAGTTAAAGACATTAGGCAAAGAGGTTAAGCTTTGATCATTCACTTGTTAAATTGGTCAAATGAAAAGAGCAAAAAAAAAAAAAAAATGACACGCTTAAATCTAAATGTACAGCATCTTTGTTTTTCTGCTACAATAAGAAAGACAATATTCACCCCAAAGGAAATATATATATATAGCACGTACCCAGCATTGTGCATATGGCGGAAATAAAAGCACAATTCAATTATAGTAAACAAAAACACAAATTCCAGCAAGAAGGTCCCCCCCGTTAATAATGGAATAAATACAAATATACAAATACTGTCAACATCTCTCTCGCCTCCGTCGCAGCTAGGCTAAAATGAGAAAATTGTTCCTCTGTTCGGGAATGAGATGCAGGAGGACAGAGAGACGAGAGACCAACTGCCGGTAGCAAACAAAGTCACTGGGCGAGTTTTTTTTTCCAGGTGTGAAAACTGTATGTTGGTCACATGTTGTGGCGAGATAATTACTTGTTATCCAGTCTTAGGAGCTGCTCCTTACCATTAACTGTTAAGGATTTTAACTGACCGTCCTCCTCCACTTCCACCCGCTCCTGGCCGTTCTCCACGATCCTTAAACAAAACACAGAGCAGAAGAGGTTCGTCAGAGATCAGGAAGTCTGGCTGGCAAAGACGTCTTAAAGAAATACATTGACATTTGAAAAGTTCCCTTTCCTGGCAAAGGTTAGATGATAAGATCAATACCACACCCATGTCTAAAACATTTTTCATACCGTACAGGCATGAGAGTGGTACTGATCTTTTCATCTAACTCTCAGTAAGAAAGCAAATTAGCGAGTTTCTCAAAACTATTCCTTTAAAAATTCTGGAGAGTTTGAAACTTAAGTACCGTTTTGTTGTGATTTTTCTGCCGTTGATGAACTTGGTGGAGGTTGACACAGATCTGAAGTTACCCATTCCTCCTCCGCCACCGCCAAAAGATGAAGAAGAGAAGGAAGTGATTCCTCCTCCGCCCATGTCTCCAAATGAGCTAAAACCTACAACAGAGCACACATTCAACAGTCAAAATGGAAACACATCATGAATTTATAATGGCTCCAGTACATGTGGAGTTATGTGTCGCACCTGTATCAAACCCTGAGAAGCCAGGCCCAAACGCTGGGAAGCTCCCGAAACCAAAGAGCGAACCCCCCATCCTGCCTCGGCTCGCGCCCCTCTGACGACTGCGACTACCTCCGAAGAAATCATCGAATGGATCAGCTGTGAAACAAACGAGAAGGAACAGATTAAGACTTTGAGCTCATGTTGTATTTCAAAATCATTGTAGGTTTTTATTTTTCCAGTTCTTTTGGGCACTTGAGAGCAGCAAATACAGAGAAAAAAAAAAAAAAACATTTATCTGGAATATTGGACCAAAACAATGAGCTGAGAGACACCTCAACACTAGATCTGAAGGGGATTGCAGATTTAGGCGATAATCCTCTGTGGGTTTGTCACTACGAGAGGCCCCTTTCACATTACACGCAGTCATTTGATCCATTATTAATATAAAAATATTGATTTGAGCGGCTTTAAGGCTAGTTTCAAATACCAAAAGACTTAAGTACCTGATAATTAAAAAGCTGCAGTGGATGTCAGAGCATCGGTTTGTAATTTCTGGAACAATCCTAACCCTAAACTGTCAACGTGCCCACCACTTAATTCTCATCCTAAAGCCCTGCGGACATGCTACTAATTTCACACTGCCAATCTGGGTCACCCCAGCAGGATAAGGCTGGATCACTGGCACCGTTTGCTGTAAGAAGACTCCTCCTTCAACCTTGAATGTACCGAAGCAGCGACAAAGAAAGCTTCGTTTGTTCCCTCTGACAGAAGGCTTAAAATAAAAGTATCCCCTGACCACTTTTGTAACTGCATTACTGCATTTACTTAGAAGACGACATTAGAGGAGACAGCTCGGCTCTTGGAAAACAACAGCAGATATAAGTGGAAGGAAGAGCTAAGTGTAAAGTCTGCTTAAACACTGGAATATTGGTTTAATTCTGGTATATATGATCAGAAATGGCTGTCAGTGTCACGTGTATATACAACATAATGAACTAAAGCTAAGTACATAATATATAAAAAAGGACAAAACATGTAGACATGTTACAAGTCCAAATACAGGAGTTCTCCGGGGAGATATTAAGGAGGTATTTTTGGACATTTCTGCAGCAAAACGTCGGTTGATATCTCGTCCTTATCCACTTCTTCACAGGTCCACTGCTGAATGAGTGTGTGCTGTTCTTGGCAGACGACTAAGCCCTCGTCATCGTGTGAATCTCTATTTGTCTCAACGGCGCACCCCCCGCCTTCCTGCCCTCAGTCTGCTGGCTGCTCCGAGGTGGGTGACTGACAGATCTACAGGACCAGCTGCTGCTCACCGAGACAAGCTGCTGGACAATGCAGGACCACGGTGGCTGGATGGGATGTTTAGAAAACAAATCTGTACCCTGGTTTCATGGCTGCCATCTTAAGGACAGCCAAGAAAGGCAAAATGGTTCTTTACATAAATCAGTTCGTGGAAAAAACACTTAACAAGATGGATGTTTTGACATATTTTGACACACCAATCAAGCAAAATAAAAGCTGTCCACAGTCAAAATATAACTTGAACTTTACTCTTCTGCGCGTCGGTGTAGACAGCTTCATGGTTTGGCTTTTTTTAAAATGATCAACACCAACAACAGCTGTGCTCCGCCACTTTATCTTCTCCACGTTAATAAATACAACAGTAAGAAAAGTCGGAGTCATAAAGGCAGTTTATAAAAACAATCTGAAGATGATTTCCCGAGAAGTTCTAATTCAAGCATCACTTCTTCTAACTTGTATATTAGATTACAGTTTATGTTACACCCACGCTCGAGTTTCACGTGTGTTCGGACACACAGCGCGCGCACACACACACACACACACACACTTGGCGTTATTACATCTGCTTTTGTTTTAATACAGAAGCTATTTTTGAAAGCATTCCAGTTGAGTGATGTAGACGCACAAATCCATCCTCTGCCTGCGTCTGAACTCCATATTTAGAGCTACACGGGGTGAACTGCACATGCCTTCCAATCAGCCTTTAGCTGAACCCACACAACCCAGGACAAGCTATAAAGGCTCAACTCCTACAGACATACTTAATACAACTACTGACACTTACAATTAGCTGTCAAGTTGTCATTATAACAAATGAACACACACTGGTCAACTGTATATAACCTCAGCCAGCAGTACAATAACTTTCAAACCAGAGATGTGGGGGCAAAAGAGAGGAATGAATCTGAATATTGAGGGAAGATATGAAGAAGAACATCTCCTTACCATGTTCTTAAATCTTAATTTTGACTTGCCTTTGTTTGGCCTCAGTGTCTGGCTCTCTGTTGTTATTTTGCCTGATCATCCTGTTTGTGCTTGTCAATCATAGCAAAGGGGCTATATATAAAGTTATTACTGATAAGGATAGAAACACAGAAGATGTAGGGCTGCCACTGATGATTATATTTTATCATCATAATTTATTCTTCATTCAACAGCTGTCAGACTAATATTTCTTATTTAGGAGTAATTTCTCACTTCCTTTTTTACTTTTTCTTTTCATGGAGCATGTTTAACAAACTGAAGAACTATTCTGTAATGATGCAATTACTTTTGAATTGATGCTAACGATAATATGAATAAAAGACTCTGGAAGCTGGTGAACGAAGAGGTCTAAGCTCTGGTGAATAGATGGAGGCTACATACTGAAGCTGAGGTCAACATCCAGCAGAGATACTGAGTGTTTTTTTCAACATGTGACATTTAGTGGCAGATGACCTCCTGAGGTGAAGAGTGCTTAGAGGACTGGAGATGCACATTACGGTGCTGTGGGGGGGATCAGCACCGGGCTTTACAGAAGGATTCCTGGGTCTAATGCGCCATCTTCCACATTTTTAAACAGCAGGAGCTGCTAGCTAACCGCTAACTGGCAAGCTAATTAGGAAATATTAATGTTTCGCATATATATAAAACTGGGACCTACAGGATGTCCTCCTTTCCACTCCGTCTCTCATGAGCCTCCTCAGGTCATCTGTGTATATTTTTGACCAGATAAAGTTATGAAGTTAATAATAGCCATTGGGTGCTCCCCGCTCTTATGACTCTGTTCAGTCACGCTTTCTATCCACTCCTCAAAAAAACAAGAATCAGCGCCTGGACTCACCGAAAAAATCTGCAAACGGATCTCTGCCGCCGAAGAATTCCCTGAAAACGTCCTCGGGATTACGGAATGTGAAGTTGCTGCCGCCAAAGTGATCGTAGTGGCCTCCTGTAAAAACATGAATAAATACAGTTCATAAACTTTACAGCTCATAAAAAGCAGGATTATAAACAGTGATCATTACAAGGCATAACAAATAAAACAGCACAAAGCAAAGACGTGAAGATTTTGTTATTTTGAAAGTCGTCTCCTTACCCCCTCCTCCACCTCCTCCTGAAAGGCCTTCTTTGCCATATCGGTCATAAATATTCCTCTTGCTTTCTGTTGAGGGAAGAGTAGTTGTTCATTAGACAAACGGAGATGAAACAGACCAACAGAAAGAGAAAGTGTCCCACCCGGTTGTATTTTAAACCTAAATTAGAGTCACAAGTCTTCACACTGCAAAACGTGTGTTAACATTCACATCAAATTTATTGCCTCTTTCAGTTTTTGCCTCTTGTAGTGATCAGCTTTTTCAAAGAACATTCAACTGTATCAGTATCAGTATGACCACCTGCATATTTACTGTGAGTATCTAAAACCGTACAAAGCTGCTCAACAGAAAAAACAAGAAGGGTGTAGCTATTATCAGTGTTGCACTGACTGTACGCCCCAAACTGATAATAGTTTATGACACTAAACAATCCTGACAAGGTGCCCTGCAAATGCTAACAATCGTTGCTTTTTCTGACTGGGTGTGTGGTGCATAACTGTGACAAATAAAATGAAAATGTTACAGGATTCTGCTACGTTCTACTCTCATGTTTACAGCAGTATTCTGGTTATAAAACTGGGCACATCTCTGTCACATTGCGGCCACAATGGTTATTTGGTCTGTTCTACATGCGCCTTCAAACCCCACCAGGAGTGTTTCAGAAGTGGAGTGTTTTCTCCACAACACCATGTTAACTTTCTCATATTTGGTCATTTTTCCTTGGTTTATGTACTTCTAAATATGTCTACCATAAGTAAATATGCTACATAGTTTAATTGTTTCAGTTTTGGATGTCCCTACGATCTGAAGTTTGCACAGGGTGTTTTATTTTGAAAATTGACCAGATTCTCTATGCCGTTTCTGTGTCTGACTTCCAACCAACTGGAGCTGCCCTATGCAGATTGACGTGGGCTGCTCGCGGCATCCATCAAAAGTAAAATAGTCACATATTCTTCACATATCGGTCTCTGAAACAGACCGCGGCGCTTCTGGTCGACTCGGATGGCCGCGATTAGCTCCAGTGGCCACAGTGCACACAAAATGCATAGCATCTGTGCCCAGTGGACTTTGGCTTTACTGTCAAGTTTACAGCATCATTCCGGTTATGACAACCATGTGCCACCACTCATGTTACCCACTTTGCATTTGATGCTGACCTAAAGTTGTCCAAACATCTGGTCAAATTAAGTTTTTTTTTTTACATATTTTATAATCAGATAAATCTTGAGTTTAGTTATTTTCAGGCTGCATGTGTTATATTAACAATATTCAATGTTTTAAAACTGTCTCCTTTTGTTCAATGAAAAAAAAGGTTCCTGTGTGAAAATGTGATTTTGGTATTATACTGGTAATAGCAACAAAATATTTAAACTGACACCCTGCTCTGATAATCATGGAGGTGCAGACATGGAGGTGACAACACGTGTCAACTTTTAATCTTCAGTTGCTCTGACGAGATATGCAAGTGGAAAGAAACGTTCATTTCAAACTGTGCACTTCACCAGTCATCATTTTCATACATTCAGCACTTCACATGGCTATGTAACAGATTTTCTCTGTCCGCAGAAGACCTCACCATCGGAGAGCACTTCATACGCCTCCGACAGCTCTTTGAACTTTTTCTCTGCCTCGTCCTTGTTGTCTGGGTTCTTGTCTGGATGCCACTTCAATGCCAGTTTTCTGTAACTGAGACACAAATACCATACCGTTAAAATAAAGACATAATGTATGTCATGCTGTCGATACAGTCAGTTCTTAATACAGAAATGGGAGAATGGAAAATATGTATTTATGTCTAACGGGCATTCTCCCTAACAGAAACACATATGCTAAGACATAAGAGTCTTTTTTTAGGATGGCAACCATGCCTACACCAAACACACAGACCCTCACACAAATACATACATGCACACACTGTCCTTCTCCCCACCCAAGCAGAAATAACAAAGACAGCCTGAACTCCACTGACGTGCAGCGTAGGCTCGCACGGCGGCTTACGCTGCATCAGCTGTTTGTTTCTAAGCCCGGCAGCGGTCACACAGATGCTGTGGACGAGACAAGGGACTGAGAAAAAAGGCTGCACACAATCAAGGGATTGACTCTCTTATGGATCTATAGTGAATAGTCTTTGTCGTCTACGTCTTTGTTGCAATCTGTGACATTATCTGGCTGTCTAAAGCCTGGTCAATAGACAACCAGCCAGATTAAGTTGAACAATGTAGCGTCAGGGTTTGTGGTCAGAAGCCTGTATGTTCACTAGTGAAAGCAAGCCAAGCAAGAGAAAAGCTACTCTGAATACTTTAAAGTCTCTGAGGACAGTGTGAACTTTTGCTATCTTGGCTGTGATTTCGTGCTCGTCACATTTATCAACAAACAAGACTGAGAGTTTACAGCCATGCTAGCCTGTCTGTGAGAGGATCACGTCATAGATGATGAGATGGGAGATGGGAAAGATTCCCATGATGACGAGTTGGGAGCTTTCACGTAATCAAGACGGTTGTATGATCAAAACAGTTGGTCACATGAGGATTAAAACACTGTTGTAATGTCATTTAATATGGGCTGAATTATATTTAAAGACAGATTTTGGCTAATGTGAGGCCATTTCCGGATTACTAAGTGCCAAGATGGATACATGAAAGCTTTCAAAAAGTCAGTTTCCCATCCACAATTCTGACTACTTACAGGTTAACAGGTTTAACGTTTACTATGTTCACCATCTTAATTTAGTGTTAGCATGCTAACATGTGCTAATTAGTGTTAAACACAAATTACAGCTGAGGCTAATGGGAATATTCGTAGTTTTGCCGTTATTTAGTCAGAAATAAAAGGACAAATCTGAAATTTGGCCTGATGATTGAAGATATATCTTCACTGGGGTGAACTGTACCACATTTCACGACAATCCATCCAATAGTTGTTGACACATTTCACTTTAAAACCACAAATGTGGACGTGCTGGTGGTGCTAGGTGAAAATTCAAGGTAAACTGTCCTCTGGGCACCATGAGCCGCCAAGCCACTAGCATGACAAATAATTCAACCAGAGGTCAAGACGACAGAGCTAAAGATAAGACTTATTGATTGGTTTCAGTTGAGGATAACATTTGACTTTGGTGCACAGAGATAGCACGCTCTCGGCAATGACCGTCTTTCTATGCTGGATTCTTGTTAAATTAGAGACACTTAGCCTGGTTGATTTGATCAGCAGTGTTTAATAGTATCCAACAAGTTACTTAATTTATTGACTCACTGTATTACTCTCAATAAGTTTTAATTTCCTTCACTTCTAACAGGCTTTTTTTTCTTCTTAACATTTAAACAAACACCTCAATTAATAAGACACTCTTGCCGAAATCAAAAATTGGTGAGAAACCTGAGGAAGTGTAATTAACTGGAACTGGTCTGTTGAGTGGGCGACTGTAAGTGGTGGGTGAATCTAAGTGGAAGGCATTTGACAGCGGCAAGGTTACAGGAAGAAGAGTGGAAACTTTCTGCATTGCAGTCTCTCTGCTCTCTCTCGTTCTCTCTCTCTCTCCTGTGTCAGTTTATACAGCTTGAGGGGGATATAATTAACCTATTACACCCCTCGGAGTGGCCGAGATTTAACGACAACACCAGGGGAAAACCAGAGCAGAAAACACCCCGGGGCACTTACGCTTTTTTGATGTCCTCTTGCGTTGCATTTTTCTGAACTCCTAATATCTGGTAGTATTCCACCATGGCTCTGTTTGTGTTGAGTTTGTAGGTGCTGTCCTATGTGAGGGTCCTCTGCACGGCCTCTGCGGAAATAAAGTTCTGTTAGGACATGACGAGATAAACAACATTTTGTGAGTGTGTGTGACGGGGTGAAAAACCTCTCTTCGAGACCTGAGGGGTAAATTAAAACGGGAGGGAGGGGGCAATGGCATTAAACAGGGTGGCAATACCCAACAATGTAATCAACTGCACTGAAATAGAGATGCAGGGAGGAGGACAACTAAGCTAATACAAGCCTAGTGAAATTACATAATAAGCGGGTGATCATCCCTCACCCTGCGGCTGTGGCAGAGAAAATGTGAATCATGTTTTACTTTTGAAATTTGGAGATAAAGACCATGAAGCAATTTTTTTTTTTTAAACATGACCTGACGTTGAAGTTATGAAGCTTAGCCTCTCAAAAACAAGACAGAACAGGTCTGACGAAAAAGTATCAGAAGATAATCATGTCGTCTAGATTTAGCCCCAGATTTCCAATTTGTTTTTTGCAATGCTTCAACAGATAACCTGCACCGACAACCGACACTGTCATCGAAGTCATGTGTTCAAAGTCTCTTCTATAACAAGCGCTGCCAACATATTGAGTCTTGATCTAGAGGTAGATGCAGAGAGAGGTCAAACTGCCAAAAAATACAGATATTTATCTCTGTCTGGAGGAGCTTCAGGATGTAAAAATCTCTGATGTAGGAAGAAACATCAGAGGTAAGAATAAGGACTGATAAAGTTACTAAAATGTCAACGTCTATCCAGCCTCCATATTGATAGTTCACTCAACTCAAGTCTATCATCACGTAAGATGAAATCAGTAGCACGTCGACATGTACATGTTACTTCCAAGGCTTGACAGATAGAGTTTAGGGTAGCGTTATTTTGAATTTGGAGTGGTTTACACTGGCAATCATTTTGTAGCCATCATGTTTAGGACACATTTCACACATTTCTTGTTTTAAACGAGTCACCTGGAAACAGCTAGAGACAGCATTTTCAAGCATCTCATGGAGCTAACGTTGGCTTATTTAACTTTGACAGCAACAGTTGCCTTTTCAGCCAACAAAATTGATGGTTGCTGACTAAAAAATGAGAATCTTGCTTTTGTCTGAAATCAATAGCTATTGTTACAAAAAATACTGAGAATTTCAAGTGTTAAATTAGCCACCGTTATCGTTGTAAACTGCAGATGTGCCATGTAAGGAAGGTCGGGGCTTTGTGAACATAATCATAATCACCTTTAATCTAAACTATTTCTAAAGAGAATCATCTCTAGACATAAACTTAACCATCTGCGGCAACCTGGTCATGTACAGCAATTACATTACTCTCAAGTCACAGTGGACGACATCTTTTCTAACCCAAATATAGTCTTTAGCTGCCATCGCCCTCATGTGTCCAATGAAGGTTGCATTTGGCTTTCCGTGACAATTAATAATGACCTTCATAGCATATTTGCCTCTGGGATGTAGTTTGTTCAGTGTGCATCATCCGCTGATGTAACATGCAAATCATTCTCTGTGGGGAACAAGTTTTTTATAATTGCTTGTCAATGAAAGGATAACGCTTTGCATTGGCATATTTTCACACAATATGTCACAAGTTTTCTTTCAACACCGATACAAGGAGAGCTGGTTTCCAGGATCTGCTCTGTGTTGGTATAAAGAGGAGCTAAGTGGAAGATCTGTTTCTTTGCCAGATTAAAGCTACATAGTTTAAAGTTTAATCCCTGTATGTTTTGGCTCAGAAAATTTGATTTAAAAAAGAAAAAACTTGACCTCACAGGACCTCCTTTTTTTAAAATATTACACAACACTGCATCATACTTAAGAAGACAGATAAATTCCCGCGCGTAAACAATCTTTCTCTGCTTAAACCAAGCTATTTAACAGAGCACGGGGGAAAACAAAAAAAATAGATATGCAAGGACATAACCCCGCATTAATTCTCAGTTTACTGTGGCCCGTTGACCGCCCCTAAACTAAAATCTATGACACAAAATATCAACCAAACCTAATAAATCACACCCACTTAAACAGACCTGAATTCCTTTCCGCACCTTGACCTTAACAAATAATCCAACAACTCGCTTCGTGCGTGACAGGCAAAATCATTCACCCTACGGCAACGGGCCAACTAAAACGAGGAAAATGCCAAGCAAACCCACAGTTGACCATTAATCATGAAGAGATATCTTAGCTATCGCGCTAAAAAATGATAAACAAACCAGTGAGGACTACTTACACTGGGAGTCCACTGTGTCCTGTTTGTTTGCTATTTATAACCTGTGGCCTTTGCCGTTAGATTGTGTTTGTGTGTGCGTTATGAGCATGTGGGGGGTTGGGGGTGTTTGGCACACGGCAGTGCCAGTGAGTGGCTCCCGGTTGGGACATGGCACAGACACTAAACTCCTCTCTTTCAGATGCCTGAGTCAGGCGGAGACTCAAAATCTGATACTGCATTATCCACCCACTCTTTTATAACGGTTATAACGTACCTTTTTCTATTTTTACAACCAAATACAGACAACAGTATAAATATAAAGAGATATGACCCAGAAAGTCATCATTTTCCTCTGGGTTTTTCCCTGACTCATCATATTAAATCTCCCTTTATCCCCCTCACTTCAGCCATTACTGACCCACTCACCTGTCACCAGTCGCCCACAGCAGTGTGGAGTTAATGGACACGAGTGCCTGCTAGTTGTGTGTTTACTCATGCTTCTGTGCAGAGTGTGTATCCATGCGTGTGCGCTGCATATTGATGCCTTGTGGTAGCGTTACACGGCTAACCCAGATCTGACGGATTCCTGCTTCATTCGACGTGAACTGAGCAAACAGATGTAGGTCATGTCAATCCCATGATGCCTCTGTGATGGTGATCAGTTCACAGACAGAAGACGTCCTTTATTATATTTGTAATTTTCCTAAAGAAATAAGCGCTAGTAGGAGTGAAAAAACAGATGGAAAAGCAGCTTCTTCCTTATTTTGCCATAATTTTTACAATCAGGAATCTTTGATCAGTCTAAGAAAATGACAAATTTACAGTGGGAACAGCTGTTCCCATAAACATATGGACTTTTAGCAATTTCCCATTCATTTAAGAGGAAATTAAAGCAATTATTAATTGCCATCATGGTTGTCTACAGTGATCTCTTTATGTTTTTATTATGGTTTAAAAGCTGCAAAAAAAAGGCTAGTACCTTTTGAATTTCAACATGGGGGTTATAAGAAATCATGAAAATGAAACTGACCGCCAGTTAGGTGGAGTATGTGAGCTGTATATCACACATCTAGCTGTAAAGACAGAGATGATTCACAAAGCAACTGCATTTACTGGATGACCTTTAATGTGACCCTGATGCATAGTAAAAATGAAACTATGTCTATCTATATACAGTAAGTGAAAGACCTCTACAAGAGCTCGCTGTGGTTTTACTCTTTGACAGGTGTGCTTGCAAGTGACTGGAAGGCTGCCTCAGGGCAGGGCTCTCTGGAAGGACTACATCCCCCCCAGATGGCTTTGAAATGGGGGGATGCAAAGGGAAAAAGAAACACCAGAAGGTCTTCCAAAAGAAGACTTTATGAACCAGTGTTCACACGGGCTCAGGGACAGAGCGAGTTAACAGAAGTCAACAGCAATGGTTTGATCTCGGTATAAAACATTGACTCTGCAGGAATCCACACAGGATTCTGAAGCAGACGCTTCAAGACAAGTTGAACAGCGAGAGAACATCTGCTGGAGTTTTTTTGTTTTTTCAGCTGTGCAGTCGTGGTGTGCCAAATGATCTTTCTTCCCTTGAAGGGGCAACATTGTGTAACAGTAGATAATTGAGGCTAAAAGTTAAATTCTTGCGTGTAAAACCAGGAATGCAAAGATAAGTAAGTTATTTTATGTAGCGCAAACTTATTTCTTTACTGTTATTTGAACTTTTTCTGTTGTATTTGGGAGCCATGTTTTTAATTTAGTCAATTTTTGGTCATAGTGTGTGAATAACTGATAAACATAGGGGAAACTCCATTATAGTGCATCAATACTTGTCCTGACTCCAAGCTTGAAAAACAGGTTTGAACAAGTTTTCACCTACATTCAAAACACATTACAAAGAATCCAGCAAAAACAGAAAAACAATTTGTTACGCCGGCTTTGCTTTTGCACACCGAACCAAACAATGCCGGTATAACGCTGCCCCAGTGTGTGTTTTCAGATTAGCATGCCGGCATTCCAGGACCAAAAGAGGCATGACGCGTAACAACAGCGTTGCTGTTTAGTGCGACTCGTCCTGCCGGCTTTTCACACACGTCAATTGATTACTGCCTCCGCTGCCGGCTCAAAGGCGGAACAACATGCCTCCCATTCCATGTTTTTATGCAGAACGCCGTGGTGGAATAACAGTGCAACATTCCCGCTTTGGACAGCGCTTTGTACTGAGGCGATGTATTTTACGGTTAAATGATAAACTTTAAAAAGTGGTCCGTAATCTTATAAATCACATTATAAATAAAACACAAATACATCAGATATAGTTGGAACTTCAAAAAAGGAAAATAAGGGTCAAAAATATATAGAATCTCATCCATCCATTTTCTGTAACCTCTTATTCTTATCAGGGTCAGGGGGGGCTGGAGCCTGTCCCAGCTGACACTGACTGAGAGGCAGGATAAACCCACTGACTGTATAAAGACTGGACAGTGCACGCGTGGTGTCACCCACAGGAAGCTCAAAATCTGTGGTCTAGTCGCCGAAAACTGTTGTTTGTACCAGGCTGTAAACATGTTTATTTCTGCTGTGAAGTTGGGCATTTTAACATGGGAGCTTATGGAGACTGACTCGTTCTGTAGCCAGCCTCAAGTGGACATTTGAGGAACTGCAGTTTTTGGCACTTCCTAACCCTAACAATATCAGCCTGCTGATATATGTCTGAACCTTCCTGTCACAACAGATGCATACTGACTCAACACATCAACTATTCAAAATATATCATACCATTGAAAAGTTTATGGTTTCTTAATGCAGGGCTAATCAGCAGCTATCAGTGATATCTAAATAACCCTATTCATTTTAATGTGGGTCTATTACAGGCGAAGAAAATAAATAAATAAATACATAATAAAACTGATTATCGGACATCAGACTCGGTCACACAGGAAACTCAATATTATAGGAAACAGATAAGTATTGGAGAGCTAACATGACTGGAATTTCCGGAACAATGACAGCCATCACAATCAGCGCTGAAGTTATGCCTTGCAGCTTACTGTAAACCACATCATGTCAGTATCAGCAGATAATCAGGTATGGGCTCATAAAAAAGGTCCATCGTTTGTCGTAAAAGCTTTCATGATTTCTGTCTGCACAGCAACTCCTCGTTTAATTACCTGCAGAGCAATTCTAGGTTTTATCTCCTTGATTGAAATCTCTGATTAGACTCTGTTTTTTTAAGGCCCATTCTGTCCCTGCAGACTTCATTTTTTAGGATAATTATCTGCAAACCCAGCCTCACACTGTTACAAACTGAACACAGAGTACACAGTCGTCCTCCCGCTGTGATTGCAATCAACAAAGGCAGCTGGAGTAGGTCTGTCAGAGCCTGAGAACGCTCAAACACCACTAAAAATCCGATCTCGACATGACAAGAGCACTGGACGAAAAAAAACAGGCTCCGGGAAGGCAAATCACAGCTGACAGAACAGAGATACAGATGACAACTAAACACAACGATAAGTTTGTGCCTCACATGAAATCATTCATATCAACATGTGTTTGTGATTCAAACACGACGACTACTTTCTCTTTACCTTCTATCAGTGGAAACATGTTCTGAGAGTCCACCATCCCAACAAGACTTCACTGTAAACAGCAGCGAGCATTGTCTCCTCGGACAGTGAATCCATTCACAAATTTACATGCGTGCGACATAAAAATCAAGAACAACTTGTTCCCTTTTTGTCAATTACTGCTACAGAAGGCAACGACACTGCAAATACTTGTTGGCACTTTGATAAACGTCAAACTGACTAACTTATTTAACACAAAGTGGTCAAACTGAGGCACAACACCTTCTTTTTGTCACTTAAAGATCCTTCAAATGACGAAATGAATGCATGCTAACGTTTCAATAGTAGTATTTACACAGTACACAGTATATTTCCACTCAAACTCTGAAGTAAAGGCCAACAAAACATACTACTTAACAAACCCTAAAACTTTTGTTTCAACTCACCTGCACCTTTTGTTTTTACTTAGTCAGTAATTAGTCAGTCATTAGTCATTTTCCTGTTTCCATCACATTGGGTTGTCATCTAGTGTTTACCACATAGTTAATAGAAATAAAATCCTACATTATTTTAATGAATCTGACAAAAAAGGGAAACTCAACTTGTTCAGTCAGTCATCAAGTAAAAACACCAAATTTAGCTTGTTAATGTGTGCAACTGACAATAACTTTCATTATCAATTCAGGCGTACATCATTTTTTAAGATCATTTAGTTTAATAAAATGTCAGAAAATAGTGAGAACATGTCTATTTTAAGTACTCAGTTCCTTACAGTAGATAACAGAAATCAAATCCAAATTAAGAGATTGTTTTAATAACATTTGTGCGATGTTTCTTATTTAAAAAGGGAAAAGATACCCCATTTAGCTCATCATTCAGTCTAATAAAATGTTAGAAAACAGCGAGAAAATGTCTATTTAAAGTTCTCAGATCACAGCATGATGTTTTCAAAAATATTACATTTACAATTAACCTCATATTTGAGCAGCTGGAGAAAGCAAATGTTTGGCATTTTCCTACTTCCATTACGTTGTGTTGTAATCTAGTGTTACGAAACAGATAATAGAAATAAAATCCAAATTAAGAGATTGTTTTAATAACATCTGCACAATGTTAAAAAAAAGGGAAACTCAACTGTTTTAGTCAATCATCAAGTAAAAAAAATCCACATTTAGCTTGTTACAGCCTCATAGTGTTGTAACTTTCATTATCAATTGATGTGTGGCTTATTTTGTGATCATTTAGAAGATAGTGAGATGTGTATATTTAGAGTTCTCAGATAATGACAGCAATGTTTGGCATTTTCCTGTTTCCATTACGTTGTGTTGTAATCTAGTGCTACCACATAGGTAAGAGAAATAAAATACAAATTAATAGATTGTTTTAATAACATATGCACAATGTTTCAGTCACTCATTAAGTAAAAATACCACATTCAGCTTGTAACAACCTCATAGTTTTGTAACTTTCATTAATAATTCATATGCAGATTCTTTTAGTGATCAATCAATTAATCATTTGGTCTAGTAAAGTGTCCAAAAATAGTGAGAAAATGTCTATTTAAAGTCCTCAGATCCCAACATGAGGTTTTCAAATATGAACCTCACACTTGAGCAGCTGGAAACAGGAAATGCTCGACATATTCTGCTTAATAAATGATTCAAGATAAATCAGCTATCAAACTCTAAGATGATAAATTGTGCTTCAGTCGACTAATCATTTAATTGATCTGTTGGTGTGTGTCAAACTTGCTCATCTCTACTCACAATTCATTTAATTAAATAAAGATTTTTGATTACAGCTAAATTAATATAAGTTGCAGTCCATTCTGGTACTTTTCCACATTTTTTTACGCTTACACCAATACAGACTAATATTTCCTTCCTCCTTTACTTCCTGTAGCTCAGGCCTGTGTAACCAATGGCAACCACTGGTAAAAAAAACAAAAAAAACAAACTGTCGTCTAAATAGAGAAACATATAACCTTTAAATAAAAGTGTTTTCTTCTTGTGTGGGTGATGTTTGTGTGTCAGTTTCTGGACTCTTGGACATCACAAGAAGCTGCTGTAGCTTGTGAAACAGGGCACAGAACCGATCGGATTACCAGAAACTTCCAGAAAGTCTTAAAGCCGAATGAACGTTGTTGTTTGTTTAGAGATGTATGTCCATAAAACGCGTTAAAAAACGTTACATAACGAGCGTATACGTCTCTAAAAATAGTGCTTGTCGTAACTTTAACGTTGAACTGGTGGTCTCGTATTGCCGCACGTTCACTAGCAGCGTTTAAAGTGGTGTCAAACACCAGCTTATTTAACATTAACTTCACTATTTTCCACCGCATTACCATAAAAAAAAAAAAACATATTTACGTGAGCTAACGCCTGAGCTAGCTACAGCTACAGTTATCGTTATTTGTGTTTAGGTGGGAGCTCCGCTCCATTTAGCTTTAATGTTAGCTGGCACGTAACTTAAAACTACATTTATGATCAAATAATTTAAATATTAATTCATGATAGCAGTTAGTGGGGAGCGGGTGTAGGGGAGGAGGGGGGGACATCAGGTTGCGACACCACAGCATCCCCACATGTATGCGACAGGAGACGGTTAATCGACACACACGCCGCAAACGTCGCTTATGTTTGTACTAGTCAAATAAAAGCAGTGCTCACATGGATATGAAGGAAATGTCCGCTCAAGCCGCCTCTCTCTCTCCCTCTCTCTCTCTGTGTGTGTGTGTCGTTGCTATTCCTCCAGTCGTCGGCTGAGTGCGGAGCCTGTGACTGCAGCCGCTGCTGGCTGCTCGCTTGCTGCTGGTGATGTGGCTACTGAGAGCGACTAGCCCACCGTGCTGCTGCCGCTGGTGCGTTCACGGACTGTCGGATATCGGATTTCGGCGGCAACCTCCGTGGCTGTGGCGTGAAAGCGTTTGCAGAAGTGATGCAGTTCCTTGAACGGCCACTTGAGGCTGGCTACAGAACGAGTGAATCTCCATAAGCCCCCCCCCCCCCCCATGTTAAAATGTCTATCTATATACTGTATATTAGATAGCTTTGGCAGAAGAGACACAACACAGACAGGTAATAGCAGACAATATATAAAACACATCAAGAGGAGTCAGTTGAGGTGGCTCGGGCATCTGTTCCGGATGCCTCCTGGACGCCTCCCTAGGGAGGTGCTCCAGGCATGTCCCCCCGGGAGGAGGCCCCGGGGAAGACCCAGGACACGCTGGAGGGACTATGTCTCTCGGCTGGCCTAGGAACGCCTCTGTGTCCCTCCCGAGGAGCTGGCCGAGGTGTCTGGGGAGAGGGAAGTTTGGGCTTCCCTGCTTAGACTGCTGCCCCCGCGACCCGGTAACGGATAAGCGGGAGAAAATGGATGGATGGATGGATGGATATATAAAACACATATAGCCACAATAATAGTAGTAGGTTTCACATAAGTGAAGTGAAGCCAATCTTGAAGTGCCAAAAACTGCAGTTCCTCAAACGTCCACTTGAGGCTGGCTACAGAATAAGTCAGTCCCCATGTTAAAATGTCCAACTTCACAGCAGAAATAAACATGTTTACAGCCTGGTACAAAAAACAGTTTTGGTCTCTTTACCTAATAACCCCGTTCATGACAACTGTACTGAGTCTGAATTTTTATATAACTCACCTGTTCAAATTATATTAAGGCTTAAAGTTATGCTGAATTAATAGTGTTTTTGAGCCATTTTGAAGCTCATTTCTGGCTCTGGTCATCACCATGTTGGCAGTCCTACCTCTTCCAAGGTTAAACTTGGAAAAAAACTTAAAGAAACTTAAATAAGAAAAAATAAATAAATAAATAAAATATATAAAAATATTAAAAAAAGGTATCAGCTCAAATATGGAGACTATATACAACATTAGGATAAGGCACTATAATAAGAAGAAAAACAATATAAATTTATAAAGTATGGATGCGCTGTACAGCAGGTGGTGACATGTGCAGAGTAGTAAGTATTAATAAATAGACTGGTTCTGAGGTTGGGGGGGGGGACAGAGAGTTCTCATTGTTCAGTAAGGTGATAATAGTCGCATATTGCACAGGTACAGTGAGGTAGTGTTGTACACATACACATATTCAGCAGTTTTGTTTTGCCATCAGTCTGACTGTGGCAGGGAAGAAGCTGTTGAAAAAGCGAGTTTTATGTGTAATGATACTGTCCGCTCTGTTGTGTCTCAGGTTGTACGTGCAGCGTTTGTGTCTGAGCAGAGAGTGAGCTGGGTGGAGTGAGTCTCTGATGATTCCCTCTGCTCTTCTCCGACAGCGTTTCACGTACATGGAGTCTATGGATGGGAGTTTTGTCCCTATAATCCTCTCCGCAGTCTTTATGACTCTTTGCAGAGCCTTCCTCTCTGCCTGGGTGGTGTTTCCATACCAGACAGTGATGCCTGCGGTGAGGATGCTCCACCTCCCGGCTAAACCAAAAATGGGCAAAGACATGGATTGTCAGTGGACCTTAGGTAGGCCGAATGACACCTGGGTGCTCAAACAAGCAATCTGTAACAGCACCCACCTGTCAATCAAAGCGTCCACACTGTTAATTATGCATAATTTTAAGCCTTAACAGCAGAGGGATAGCTGTCTCATAAGCGGGTCCATCTCTGATTAAGTGAACATCAGCACTTCCATGTATTCGCTTGTCACCTGTATGAAATGTGTGTCCAGGTGCTGTCTCACTCCCTCTTCCTGTCCTTGTAGTTTTCATGCAATAGTTCAGGAAAGAGGCTGTGGCTGACTTTCTCTCAGTTCCTCCAACTCTGGCTGACTTCCTGCATCCCTGGTTGCAGAGCCATGTGTCAAACTCTATCCTTTTTAATATTTTGGTTGATATTTGGTTGATCACTTCTTATTTTTAACATTTGATATCTATTGCACAATTAGTTATGAACCCCCAAATTATGGGAACTTGAAGACCATTTTTAACAGACTCATCTACCATGAAAGTTCTGGGAACTCAAAAACTTTACCGCTCCCAGCCAGTCTGTTGCCAAATTCACCTTGGCTCAGCTATCATGTAGATTAGATTAGATTCGATTCAACTTCTAACTAAATATATCCACCATAGTATTTAAGTTGTGCATATTCTTGCATACACAAAAGTCTCAAAAGAAGCACATGGCTTATTTTTGCCCCTAAACCACTTAGCAGGAATAGTCAGACCTGCTTGGAAGGACAGCTGAAACATTAGTAAAGACAAATAGCAAAGGCTTTGATACGACTACATACAGTCAACATGTTTAAAAATATATTGCTTATGCTAGAAGGAAGTCTTCACCTAGCTTCAAACAACCATTCATACACACATGCATACCTACAGGCAATTTAGAGTCACCAGTTGACCTGTTAGTGCATGTCTTTGGACTGTGGGAGGAAGCCGGAGTACCCGGAGAGAACCCACACAGACACGGGGAGAACATGCAAACTCTTCTTCGAACCAGGAACCTTCTCGCTGTGAGGCGACTGTGCTAACCACCGCATGTATTTCCTAAAGTTAAAAAGAATTAAATACACTCTGAGGGACCACACAATGATTTGTGAAGACCTGGATGTCTTTTATACAATACAACAAGGGCTTACACACACCACTTATTGAAGAAGACCAAGAGGATAATGATGTCTGACACTAGCCTCATTCATCTTCCACTCTTACCTCACCTTCACCTTTTAGTTTAGTCTGTGCAGTTTGTGTTCTCACTGTATGATATTACCATTTGTCATCAGTATGACAAGCTTGTAAACGATACCTGCTGTTCTACATGCAGAGGGATAGCTGTGGAGCTGGAGGGTGGGAGGGAAAGGAGGTAACATAATGTCTAGAACGGACAGCAAATAGTAGCATAGAGGTATTCTCTGTACATCTGTATATAATTGCTGACATTTTGTAATGTAAAAACCAATTTGTTAAACTAAAGATCTCTCGCCTGGAGTGCTGGAGCGAAGGCAAAGCATTCAGAATATTCAAGAACTCTCCAAAGACTGGTGAGGCCATGGCCTCGGTTAATGAAGCTCATGGGAACATTCTCTTGTGAATACTTGTACGGTGAGATATCTACAAATAATGTTTTTGTTAAGCTATTATCATACTGAGTTTGTTTGTATAAACAATGGATGATGGAGTTTTGATATTAACTCTAATTTGCTGCGAATGCGATCTGGCACTAGAAAGCAAAATAAGAGGAAAGTGTTTGACTGCTTTCTTTAACATTGATTTATTTTGTCTTCAGAGGAGTGAAAACATAAGATATGTCTCTGTTAATAATCATTGAGGCTATTAAAGGTAACTGTGTGCATTGAAGGCATCAGAGTCAGGCTTCTCCTCTTAGATTTGTTACATGTTTAGATCTCTGTGCCCATGACAGAGCTTTTTTTTACGAGGCGCTCTTGAACGCACCGTGCCTTTGAGCGTCGACGGCAGCGCTGCTTTCACTGACCTGCTCACACATCCGTGATGACACTCAACAGCTCCAGCGAACCGAGCACAGAGGACAGTCTTTACTGTACACGTGTGCATGATGCACGAAAGAGAGACATGGGTCAAGCAGTCAAAGAATTGAGTTAATTATGGGAGCGCCTGTCATGTCAACATGCAGGTACCAGCACCAGACAAACGGCTTTCTGCGCCATCTGTCGTGCACTGTGGGAAACAGGTGACCTATGACTACTTCAATTGTCAGCCCTGCCTGCAGAGTACGTTTATGGAAGATCATACGTGCCAATAACAGATGGAGAAAATATGAAAAGCTGGCAGCTATGTGTATGTATTTTAAAAATATGAATTTATTGAAACTTAAAGGTCCAGTGTGTCAGATTTAGGGGGCTTTATTTACAGAATATGGCAGAAATTGAATATAATATGCATAACTATGTTTTCATTAGTGTATAATCACCTGAAAATAAGACCTGCAGGTCCTCTTGTACAGAGTCCGCCATGTTTCTACAATGAACAAACTAAACACTGTCTATAGAGAGGGCCCTTTGTGTTTGTGTGTGTGTTTTGCGGCCAACATATTTACCTCTATATGCTATAGGAAAGAGAGGGTGAAGTGAGGGGGTTGCAATCAACAACCAGATGGCACTAAATCCTACACACCGCTCCTCTAACAGACTTTTTGGCACATTATGGTAACAAAAGAGCAAGTATTACTAAAAACATTACCTTATTTCCATTTAGGTGTTCAGCTGGCATGAGCTGGTTCACTGGCATGACTTATGGAGGAAATGGGACCTGAACTTCTCATTCTACGACAAGACAAAATGTCCGCTGTGAAAAAGTTCTTGATATCATTTTAAGTTTAATCTTTGAGATTAATATATTTTTAAATATATACTGAGATATACCACACAAGGTCATCAGAATGTCCACAGTATGGTAAAGAAAGAATAAGTAAACTAACTTTTAGCTATTTTTTAAATATAAATACTATTATAAAGTATTTTATTAGTCCTTTTCTCTTGTTTGTTTTTGCTATTTGATCTTAATTTTTACAGATTCATTGGTTGCATTGTTTGTTTTATTGTATTTGGCTTTGTACTTTGTAACCAATGATTTTGTGCTGCATGAATACATTTTATTATCACAGTATATTATCATTTATATGCCAGGAGAGTAAGGGAGACGTCAGGATGTACCTGCCCAGGACCAGGACCCGTATGAGATAGACCAAAGTTAAAAAAGCTGGGCAGATTCAGGACATCAGGCTAAAAAAAGAAAAAGAAAACCAGGAGGCTGAACTCATCGTAACCCAAAGAAACAGAATGAAGCAGCGCAGGTTATTGCAGTTTTGAACCGAATCGAGCCTGAAATTACAGACTCGCATTGATTTTAAATGGAAAATGAAGGTCGTTCTTGCAGTTAAAGCTGGCCGGAGCTCTTGCCAGCTAAGGAAGACCCAATGAAAATGACAGATGGCTATTAATTACACTGGACATTATGGGCAGTCAGTATCTAATTAGACTCATTGAGCAGGAGGAATCACAGCAATAGATATCATACACAGGTCATTTCTATCATACAGTCGATAGCTTTCTCTAAACGTCTTCATATAGACTTTTATATGCTTTTCTTTGATTGTTATGACTGCAGGCTGCCATTTACTTCACACGTGACAAATGTGGAAGGTTAAAAGACAGACAAGGATAACTCCTGACTGTGAAGCTGCCCAAATAAATGTAGCTGCTGCTGCTGCTGCTCACATGCAGACTTTTAAAACCCGGAAATAAGGTCGGCCTACTCCCTGCTCATGTCTGGACAGGCAGAGAGTGCAACCATGAGGCTGCACTGTCACACATAATGCTGTCCTAATGTGCTGCTACACCAAATTAATAACTACACTCTGCCTGAAAGCTCTTTAAGCTTGTATCCATATTCATAAAGCTGGGGTAGTCAATATAAACGCCTTCTTTTCGGTTCCAACAAGGCAGCCATAGTGTAATAATAATGCATGTTTGAAATGTTGTCAGGTCATCAGAATGATGAGCTATACTTTCATTTATTAGATGTTGGATATGGCAGAAGAAGGTGCCTGATTTTACACAAAAAACAAAAATAAAGGTCCAAAATGTTCTCCATGCAGTACCACTGCTTGCCCACCAGATGGCACTCTGTTATAGCAAAACATATTGCAGACAGAGCTGTGGGACATTTCCTCTTTGATGCAATGCCTGCAGCTATGAACGTCACTCTGTCTTGTGATTTGTTACTTGCTCATTGAAAGCAGAATCAGGTATGATTAACTTGTCAGAGATGCCTCCATGTTGGGAACTCGCATATGTTTTAATGCTCACTTGTGTGATCTTGTGATCTAATCTTGCGCAAAGTAGGCTACAATCCACTATCACCATCAAGTGTTTTTTTTTTTTGATGTTTCCTTGCCTCTGCCGCAAGATAAACAAGCCTAAAAGCTTCAATTAGGCCTTAAAAGGCCTGTGAGCAAGCTAAAGTATATTACACGCTGAGGATGATTCATAACATCCTGCATTAACTTTGTCAGTTATAATCCATCACGAGGTAATAGTCTTAAATAAATCTCATAGTAATTGAGATGAATCCCTCATTTCAATGACAAGTCTGGTTTTTAAGACCCAATTATCACTTTGAGTTCCCTGGCCCAGCGAATGTGCACGGTTCGGGCTCTGAGAGGAGACGAGGGGGCAGCAAGTTGGCTGTTTCAGCAGGGAGGAGAGGATGGAGAGGATGGAGAGATGGACTCGGTCCAAAGGGGGATGGATATCTTCCTGAGCTGTACTGCATCAGAGGGCAGGTAGATTTATGACAAACGCACACAATCTTAATTTGTGCTCAGCCCGATAATGCATCTCAAGGCCAGAATAGTTCTGCTCAGTGTTTCTTAACTGGATGTTTCTTTAATTATATGTCAGAGGCCATAAAACTCAGGAGGAGATTTTCCCACAAAGCACTGTTTTATGTCTTGGTCATTACTGTAAATTACAAGCAACAAGAAAAGAGACTTATGGAGGGAAAATGCAAAAAGAAAAATGGGTTTATTCATTTCCATACTAGTTTTTTTTTCTTTTTTTTCACCCTGTTGGTACACTGATCATTCGAAGCCTTATAAACGAACTTCAGGGCGCTGACCAGGGAAGAGATTGTTCACCTTTAGCGAGCATGTGTGAATACACGAGGCCTCCAATCATCACACGAAGGAAAGAAGAAAAAAAAAACCCTGTACAAATACTGAATAAATGAATAATACAAGAGTAGTTGTAAACATGTACATATTCACAAATCCATAATCATATAATACTTTCCTCCAAATCTAGTCCAGCAAATATAAGCCATTTACACACTTCAGGGATGGCGTGTGCACACTTACGGTATGGTTATCGGACATGACAGTTATTACTAGTATTAATAATCATTGGAGAAATCGAAAAATCTGGAGTTCGACGTGAAAATACATGATAGCTGTACAGAAAAGCTCCCCCACCTCCGCAGCCCTTGGCACACCACAAGGTGGCTTTAGAGTCCTACAGTCTGTCCCGATGTGGTCTGGTCTGTAATATTGCCTTTTTTTTTTTTCTTCTTCTTCTTCTTTTTTAATTAAACACGATGCCACTTAATCTTTGGTGAAAAATAACTCTCCGTTCATGTTTGACTACACAAGGAGCAGCTGTTTTCTTTTTACTCTTGCGTTGTATTTCCTGCAAAATTCGACTGTATCGCTGTTTTCTTCTGAATTGACAAATGATTCAACATTTAAATTACTTAAAAGCAACAAGGATTTAAAAAAAAAAAAAAAAAAGGCTTCCTACCCCGTGCACACCTTCTTCCTCAGTTTGTGGGTAATCATTTCCTAACCCACGGCTTGGCACACACTCATACAAACACACACACACACACAAACACAGTAAATCAGACAGGTCAGTGCATCATTTTCTTTCCCTCCTATCTCTTTTTTCCTCTCTCTCTCTCTCTCTCTCTCTTTGTCTCAAGTCTTTTTCTCCCAAGCCTTTCCTGCGGTGTCGAGTCCACGGACGCAGGGAAGCCTTTCGTCCTCCTCAGCTCAGCTCGAACCCGGCGGAGGACTCGATGGCATACAACAGCTTGTTCCTCATCAGGTGCTCGTCGCAGAACTCCGGGAGCTTGAGCAGGTTCATGCAGGTGCTGGCGGTGGGCAGGCGCTCCAGGTCAGCGCCGCCGTTGTGGATGCAGAAGACCGGGTAAAGCTCCTGTGTGTGTGTGCATACGTAAAGCTGTTAATAGGCACCCGACAAATTGGCTTCAGTCGCGCAGAGGTTGGAACATTTTGAGGCGTTTAAAGATGAGACTAAAAAATGAGACGTGAATCAACTCGTGTTGATGATCGCAATGTCCAAAGCAATCCCCGATTAAGCAATAAATGTCAGATTCCACAAGGGGATAAATGTTAAAAGAGAGACATTAAGCTTTAAGCTAATACAGTGGAAGTATAAATTTAGGAAATCAGGTTAGTGCTTGAAAGGTACTGAGTGGGAAACTGGCCCACAGTTTGACCCTTGGATGAGACGCCGGAGGAATGGTCATTTCATGTTGTCTATCTGGCATTTTTTAAATCAAGCCTCCGTGTGATGAGGCCACCTCATCTGCAGACTGTGACACTGACCGTTTCCATCACAAGCCGGGCCAACGAATAAGCTCCTCCGCCCTGATTTCAGCCTGCTATTTAAAGTTAGCGTATATGGTTCATCGGCCATACTTGCCCGATTAAATGGCTCTTCGGGGGCTTAGCCGTAATGACCCCATTTTTCTGACAATTACCGTATTAAACTATCGTTGCTTATTGAGAAAGTGCCATTACCACGGCTATCATTTTGGAAAAAAAGAGAGTTTCCATCATCTTTTTTAAATGGCTTCTCCTGACAGAGCTATTTCTCCTCTAATGAATCCTGGGCTGTTTCACGACAGCTAATTAAGGCTTAGCTGGCTCAGGCTGAGGGCCGGGTCAGGGGCCACCCCCCCCCCCACGAATTACCGCCCTTTCCGGCCCAGAGAAGAGACGAGGAAGGCGGAGGGGATGGTGAGGAGGGAGGCGGGAGGGAGACATCCTCACACTGGCCAAAGTCAAATTGATTAAATGAGGAGGGAAGGCAAGCCTTAAACCTCGAGAGGAGGCATTGCGAAGGATTTTAAGGAGAGTTTTGCTCCCTTGCTCCACTGCAGAACTGCAATTAGGTTTTCTTAACTAATGACGGCCATAAAGAGTACTAAAACCAATCATATGATGATTACAGCTTCTGGTTAGACAAAGTAAGACACATAAAAACTCTTTAATGGCCTCGAGCAAGACTTTCCGCTTTTTTCCTCCCCTATCTCAAACTACCTAAGTGTCCCACAAATCAAGTCAGCGAGAAAGTGAAACGGCTTCCAATTAGGAAATCATTTCAGAAATAGGTTAGCAATAATGATTCAACACTGTTGAAACAATGTTTAGGAGTAATTGGGATATAGTTTCCTTCTATGTTCATTTAACAGGAAATCGCTGCTTTCCGCCGTGTCACACAGAAGGCAAACGTTCAAAAGTTCAACCTGCTACCGACTTTTGAATGGCAATATTTGTCCAGCCAGGATCTCAGACCAAGCCCACACATACAGGGCTGCAGACGGAGTTCTCCAGCAGAGGAAGGTCATGAACTATAAAACAACAGCGGACGTGGAGATAAGACCTCACCACACTGGCCCGGTCTTATCGCCGCCTAATTTGAAAATGATCATTTTGAGGGCTGTTATCAGTCTCGGTATTTTCATTACAAGCCCATTAAGAGGGAACACTCCCTTCTGTTGAACCTGCCAATAATGGAGGATAGGTGTAGTACACAGTCTGCAGCGTAGAGTGTAGTGAGAAGAAAAGATGGAGCGATGGAGGGGGAAAGTTCAAGTCTGGTAAACCCTCACCTTGAAACCCAGCAGCGGAGGTCTGGAGCAGCTGGTGACGAACTTCAGGAGCTTGCGCTTCTCGTCGTCTGTGAAGCCTTCGACCACTTCCCAAAAGATCTGGATGACGGGGTGATTGGCCGAGTACCCGCCTGGAGGAGATGACGACATAGAAAAGGACATAGTCAAACCTACACTTGTTCATATGTTCCGCTCACGTTATCTGTACCATTTACAACAAATATTTAAAGCAACAAGAATCCACTGGTGACAAAATCGCATCTTTTCAGCAGACCAGCCTTCTCAGCTCACATTTCCCAGAGCCCAGTCCATACTGGACTTGAACCGTCCACCGACCGCCTGGTTCCCAAGCCAAACCCCTACAGACTGAGCTACAGCCGTCCCAGCTGACTAGCACTGGATACCCATGTTTCATTACTGTCCAAACAAAATCCTTGAGCGCTTGGCCAGTTAAGCTGAACGTGGAAGACTATAACAACAGGCTCAGCAGCCACATCTCTGAATTGACTTCACCCCAGCTGTGCCGATGTGTTTATACTTTTATTAAATCCTAAATGTCAAACTTCAATTACATAAAAGGGACGTTCTTCCATTTTAGTCTGTGAAAGTCCTGTGTTATACTGCGTGGGGTGTTAAGGACATAGACACTATACTGTGTGGACAGTCGAACAAAGAGCTGCATCATGGTTAGCGTTTTTGCAGCGAGACTAAAAATCAGGACACCTCGGCTTCTGCTGCTTTCTTTTTAAATCTCTCTTGTGAGCCCCACATCTTTATGGAAGTGCGATATTAAAATGCTGAATTGCCCTGCAAGGGACTCTTGAAACTTTAGTAGAAATATTTTTAACATCAGCGCCTACCTGAGTAGTTTGTGAACTTTTTCAGGTCATCAAGACAAATTGGCACATGAGCCCCAGATATCAGCACCTATTAAAAGAGGTAGAAAAACAATGTAAGTGTCTGTGAGTTATAAATATCCAGCAGGTTGATGGATTGTTTTGCTTGTTATGTGCGGTGTACCTGGATTTCCTGCTGGTCAAACATGCGCAGCCACTCCAGGTTGACCACATTGGCCAGGCCCTGTCTGAAGGCCAGGCAGTGAGGCCTGATCTGCTTGTTCAGTCTGTAGTCAGCCACCAAATGGATGTAGGCTATCCGGTTTGCTGTGGTCACAGGAATGTCTCTGCCTCCCAACTTCAGCTCAACCACCTGGGTCAAAAAAAGCACGTGTTTACATGTTTTCTACCGTTGTAGCTCCAGTATTTCCACATTTTTTTGGATGTCTTAGCTCTGAGAGTAGCTGAGTAATATCACATCTAGGCAGCCATATCGCGTTCTTCATTATGCGTATCACTGAGGCTGCCGTTGGTGCCAGACGACCAACAAACAATGTAAGTGCCAGGTGGATTTAATTCAATCACAGAAAGGTAATTAAATGTTTTCCAACAGCACTCTGATTAAAGGTATGACTCAATATGAGTGTGTGTGTGTGAGTGTGCTTAAGTGCATTTCAGTGTTTCTAAATATAGCACATCCAATGAACATCTGGTCCAATACAATTTGGCCTCAAGTTCTCTTTTCATTAGCTATAGAGCAGTTAGCACTTGATAGGATGTGCTCATCTCTGTTCATAAAGCCGGCTGTATGACGACATCACAGCAGCTGCAGGCGGACAAAATATAATGTTCATCTTTTTCCAAGCAGTTTTCTTGCATTTGGCACGTGTGAGTTTGTGTTTCCAGAATATAATGATTTACTTTTACAGCTGGGATCTCGTAAATTCACCATTTACGTCCCGTTTCTTTTATTTTGAACACCTCCTGTAAATCTCAATACAGTTTTTAGTTTTTAAAGCAACATTTAAAGCGACATTGTGTAACTTTTACACCATAAGATAATAAGAACGCAGACGAGGAGCGGAGCCGGTGTCGCGCCACAACCGTAGCCGGGCGAGCAGAGGCAAACAGACCAAAGACGACGTTGACGGAGGAAGCGAAGACAAGAAAAGGGGAGAGTGACCCAGCAAGAAGTCACCAGACAAGAGTAAATGTGTGACTTAATTTTAGTCATCGGCGAGAGCTTTGTGAAATAAAAGGCTGGACTAGTGAGTAATATTAGCTGGCTGCTATGTCTTGTGTTGTTGCACTTGCCTGATGTTTGGCTGTTGTTGACTCCCTAGTTTTTGATCATAAGTAATAAAGTCATAACAAACACACGTCCATATTTATGACAATGGTATTACACTAAACTGGAGGGACTAAATCACAAATATACAAATATCTACCGAGCTTATAAGGAAGACACAAGGTTAAATAGTCGCTGCCTGAACTGCTGAATTATTTCTAAATGTGAATATTTATTACTACAACTACACAGGTGCTATATAAATAAAGTTATTATTATTATTATTATTATTATGTGCCAAACATGCATCAGCAATGAGTGGTCACACACAGACTGTCACAAAAACTGGCTGAGAGTCCCTTAACAGGATATTTGTTTAACAACAGTACAAACTGCAGTCAAAAAACACAATAGACATGAATCAACACCTCTCTGACGCAGTCTTTAACAAAAACTGATTGATAAGCTTCACAAAAGTATTCGGCGCAGTAGATATTGAATTAGATTGCGTTATAAAGTAAGGTGTTCCCCTTATTTTGTCCATCGCCTTAACTGCTGCGTCCAGCATGTGGTTCACTGACGGGTAATCATTTTCTGCCTTTTTTTTTCTCCCCCCACAGTGGATTCTGATTATGTGCTAATGTAAGAGAATTACTGTCCTTATCTTGCTTGCATTGGCTATCTCACGAGGGCAAATGCAGGGCAGACTGCTCCCGGGTGTGTGCCTAATCTTTCACAAATTGTTTTCCCTATCGTGTTTGCAATGCCCTATTTGTGACCAGGAGGGCTACATTGTAACTCGACCGTTTCAGGTGTTGTTTGAGAAGAGCTAATAAGACGCGTTAAGGCCCTGAGCAAACAGGGGCTCCGGGTAGAGTGCAGGTCTGGGTCCAGGTGACTAAGAGTGGTGGCGGTGGTGGTGGTGGTGGCGGCTCGTCTCCGCAGCCTTGAGCTTTGGAGGAGACGTGCTTAAGAGCCGGGAGGTGCTTCTGTCAGGCGTGTTCTGAGATAATTTCTGAAGGAAAGGCAGGTGGAACGGTCAACAGAGCCGCTGTGTTCCCTGCGCCGCGGCAGAGCTTAGGGCGACAGTGGCGACGTGCTTTATCTCTCTCAGCGCTGAAAAGTGGTACATCATGGGGGAAATGAATTATTAACGCCACAAAGAGGAACCAAACAGGAGGAAGGAAAGATTGCTGAATGAGAGGTGCTAACCGCGGTAGAAAGAGAGATGGAAAAAAGAACATGTGAATCATTTAACCGACTCCATCCCACCACGGTCACCTGAGCCTCTCCCAGATCGTTGTTGACCACCGTGAAGTTGAGGCCCAGCTCCTCCACGTCGCCCTCGTAGCTCTTGAGGAAGAGAAGGTTGCGGTACATCTCCGGGTCCAGCGACGCCAGGTGATGGATGTCCACGTCTGCGCTGGTTCCCAAAAGTTTGGACAGGAAGAAGCTGGCGAAGGGCAACTCCACCAACATGTTCTCATACAGCGCCTGGGGAAAAAACATGGCTGTTTAGTGGAGGGAGGACGTCTGCAGGACAAGGATACGAGTACTTTCTTGTAAATTCCCCCACGAACATCAGTCAATCAGTACACTTGCAGCATTAAACACAGCGATTGTTTATTGCTTGGGTGTCACTGAATAAAACATGACGATTAGATAACCGAGATAACTAAATGGGCCGCAGCCTGCATCAAGTAGCAAGCAAAATAATACTAAGTACATATCCAAAAATCTGATTACAACATACGTTACACAACATTGAATTTGCCTACTACTCTTATATCAGAGAATCAAGTGATAAGATCTGGTCACATCAGAGAGACTGAGAGCAAAACACAGGACACAATCTATCTAAAACACACAGGCTTCTGTTTCACCCGCCTCAAACTTTATAAATGCCAATTCTCACCTTGACCTTAAATGCCATTAAGAACCACAGCCGGGCAGGTGACTCATAAAACCCAAAGCTAATGTACTGGAATAGTCAGAAAAAGAGCCCGTTGGAGGCATTAAAATATACAGGTCTTTATAAATGATAGCGCTAAAAACCCTGACCGCATCAGCTAAATGGATTATAAATCTAGAGGATTTCCATAATGCATGCATCTTAAACACACACGCACGCATAAATCACGGCTATTTTCTAAACACAGGTTAATTGCACAACTTCAAACATTGTCTATTTTTTATGCAAAATAATCCACTTAGTATTTCTCTCGTGGCCGGCGCTCGTTTCAGACCATATGCGCCGCGTGGCCCCTTGAAACCTATCAATAACACTTATGCCGGGAAGAGGCAGCAATAAGTATATGGAAAAAAACCTGTAGCCTTATTTTTTCAATGCCACTTACTTTATTTATGAGTGTTTATTGCCAGAAATTGTGCCAAAATGACTTGGGCTGGAAAGAATTAATTATTATGGGCCGGGCCTTTTAATATAAGTGAGTGCAGTGGCAACGCAATTAAAGCAGATCGCGGCACCATCAGGTGGAATAAATGCCAGCAACATTGCAGGTGCATTCTGTTAGCTGCCAAATACATTCCTTAATTTACAACATTAAGAATCAATAAAATTATAATGCCTTTCAAACGCATCTCTATCAATCAGGGGCGCCAACCTCGCACACCTCTAAAGGGAACTATCAGTCGTTGGAGATCAGTGAGAGGAGACTGTGCAGGAGTCTGGTGGGTTAAAGCGGGAGGAGGAGAAGGAGGTGGAGGAGGAGGAAGGGGAGGACGAAGAAACTTTCCTCACCCGTTGCTGAGCGGCGAGGCCACTGCTGATGAGGTTGGAGGTTTTGTACTAATGAGAGACGAACGAGGCACAAAGAGAGCCTCCTGCAGGTCGTGTTACATAATGAGCAATGTGATTTTGACGAAACCATGTCAGCAAACACTCTCATCAAGATTAAATTAACTTTTTAGGCCAAAGTCTGGAAGGATGTGAACCGCAGTAACCCGTTTTCACGTTTCACCATTTGTGGCTTAAATCTTTCAGCCTGTCAGCTGGGTGGACAAGTGAGGAAGAGGGATGATGACCGGCCTCTATTCTGATGCTCAATCCCATTTCAGTGAGTACCCTAGACAAGCCACTCCTGCCTGTAATACATCACCTCCACAACAATGGCACGCCTCGGACATTAATTAACAATATTAATCTCCCGTGTCCTTTGAGCCGCAATGTGCACTGTGCACATTGCGGCAGCGGTGATGCAATCCTAATCTATATAAACGGTTGCCTTTTATCCAGGCAATAACGGCACTAAACAAATATCAATACACCTCTCAAATGGCCACTCAAACGTCCATTTTTATGGAGAAAGAGGAACTTAAGGAAGGGTTAATTGAAAGTCAAATTCAAATTAATTTCCCCCCGCCTAATTGCCTGAACCATTAGCTATTGAGAGCACAATATCGAGGGAGTGGGGGGGCGTGGAGCTTGTAGCTGATGATTGATCGCTTGCAAAGAATACAGAAGAAGAAGAAGAAGAGCGAGGAGGAGGAGTTACAATACTCTGATAAGTGGACCGGACCATCTCAGGCCGAGCAAGAGAGAAGAGACCTGGATGTTCCTGACTGTAAAACAGATCAAAATGCTATTACCACATGCTTTGAACGCTTATTTATGTCCTGTCTGTGTGGGCTCGCTGATTTAGTGCCAGCCAAATGCAATCACTACACAAACAAGAGGTAGGAATCATCGGCTAATGGAAGCCTTAATTGAGAGGCGACCGCTTGTCATGAGGTAATTCTTCTCCGGGTTGAGATGATAGCCCCCCCAACGAGGAAGACATCTTGATAAACAATCACTAGCACATGCATTAAGGATGATTTAGAAACATTAGGCTCTAATAAATAGTGCCATCAGAGGAAGGAAGGGACAGAAAAACAATGCCGTCAACAGATTATGCACAGGGCTAATTAACAAAACTGAGGCTTGCACGAGTGCCAGGTTCAAGTTCTAAGCACAACCCTGAAATCTGTTTCAGGAACAAATGACGGCAATTTCTCTGAACGCTGTCAGCTCCTAGAACAAACACCAAAACAACCTCTATATTTACATATACGGCGAGTGTGGCCTTGACACTGACTGCAATTGATCTTAAAATTGACGTATTGACCATCAAATCAAAGCAGTCTGCGATTAAATCGTACAATCTTCAGATATATCTTTGGGGATTTTAAAGGTTTTTCAAAGGACGTGGGAATATCTAACATCATCATCATCATTTGACTTTTACTTTAGAGGCTCACCTTTCCGAGGATCCTGCCTAGAAAGTAGTAATGCCTCGTGAAGGAGTCTCCGTTCAGCATCTCCGCGGCGGGGCTGGGATACAGCAGGCCCTCATTGGTCGTCTTGAAGAAGCCCTGGTTGGGATTGAAGCCGGATTTGAGGAGCTCATTGAGGAACTCGCGGAAGATGCCGCCACCGTCAATGCCAGCCTCGTCCAGACCGTGAGCATTCAGCAGATGGACTCGAATCCGTTTCTTCAGGTCCGGTTCTAACGTGAGGACACAGAGCGTGAGGAGGAATTTATGAAGGTGCAAAAAGAAAGGAGGGGTAAACAAAACACTGTCCAATAAAGTTAACAGTCACAATAAACTGTGACTTTGTCTTCGCTCTGATAAATGTCAGTAATTACTCAGTAATTTTACAGCAATTTCCAGCAACAGTCGAAGCTGACGGCGTCTTCAGCTTCTAATAGTTGATGGTTACATTCTCAGTCTGGGATGGTTCTGGTTCCACTTTCATCCACAAATTTTATAGGCTTGCACACAACCCCCGGGTTCATATTATTTCTGAACAATAAATCAGATCCGCTTGACGCCTTCAAGCTACTCACTTAAATGAATATCGTCTATAACATGAAATTTAGTTTATTTTGAGTCGACGTGTTAAATGGAAAACATCGGCCCTTGACCTTGTAAAATTCTGTTTTATGACAATCTTTCTTATCTTTTCTATATATTTTAAGTAAAGTTTAACCAATGTCGTTCTTTTTTTAAATGCTAGGAGGCTGAATCTCCTGGATGACCTCACATTTTACAGACTCTTAATTTCTAAAACTTTATTTTTGGTGATCTGGTGAAGTTTGCCAGTTATGGCTGTAGTACAACAGTACATATAGTAGTATATAATAGTATAATATATAGTACTGCTTGTGCTGTTTTTGTGTCCCATAGTTTCCCATGTTTAAATAATCTCATCTGACAAACTCTTCATATTATATTAAATATATATTTTTTAATTCAATCTGGACAGTTGCTGGGATTTGTTTTACATTCCATCTTTACACACTACAATTGTAGTTTCATGAGTGTTTTAATGTAGTAAGAATAGAAAGCTGACAAAGTGTCATGAATATATTATGGATAATGAGTTTTCCACTTAAGTTTCAGAATCTATCTTGCAAATGAGATTTGTCCCCGACGGCAGCTCATAAACAGTTTTACATAAAACAACAATTTAATACAAAAAAAAAAAACACCATCAGAACATTCAATAAAATAATGAGGACGTATTCTTAACACAGGATGACACAAGCGAACATAACGCAGGAGAAGCAGCGAGACTGCAGCCTGTAAAACAAAGCCACTGCTGTATCTTTTACAAAAGTTTAAACTCTTTGTTATTTCTAAATTCCCACAAAATGTCCTAAAAACTGTGACTTCTAACCTTCATGTTGCTCTTTTTAAATATAAGGTCAACATTTTACCAGTCTACATGTACGTACAACATCTACATCATTCGTCTGATCGCTCTTTATTTTTTTTACAAACACTGTCTCAATGTTACCCAGTTGATTGATCCTATTTTACTGTATTTTAAATGTTTTACTCTATTATATTAACTTCTTCAAGGAGGATTTACTCACCTTTATCTCCATTACTTATTATTTACTACTTGGACTAGCTATATTTGCTGGAAAATATAAACTTACAATATGACAAACCTTTCAATTAATAAATATAAAATGATGAAAAAAAAAGGAAAAATGTAGTTCCAGTACGATTTGAATCTAGAGTATCATATTTTTTTCTCAACAAACATATTTTGCAAGAATGCACTTTCCTGACCTGCAGAATATTCAAATCAAATTCTATAAAAAGGTCATCTTTCAGAATAATTAATGTACAGTGATAAATCAAGGCAGCTATAAGTTATAGACACATAAATGATATAGATCATGTCTTCAGCCCAGGTCGCCTACTACTCTTTTTAATCAGATTGCCCTCACCGAAGTGCCCTTTCAAATTCAAACACAAAAGGGGTGACTTAAAATAATTGATTCTGCTTTTATGTTATCCATTATAATAATCGGAACCACAATTATGCTTTACCGAAATTCAATATTCTGCACAGGGAGAGAGCTAACCTTCATCTTTAAACCTAACCGGAACCTTGATCCTCGATATTAAGATTTTATAGAGCGTAACAAGAGTTTCAGTTAACGGGGTCAACATCTGCTGCACATCCTGAAAATAAATGTAGGAAATAACACTACAGTGTAAGTGTGCTGGTCTACACAACAAATAACGCACATGTAAATCTGTAGCCGTACCGTTTTCTGGAGAGAGTTTATCGTACGCATCTTCATAGATGTAGTTGCGTCTGATGGTGACATTGATGCCATCGGGGAATGGCCCATCCCCCTGCACGTCCCGTTTGTCAGCATAGATTAACCTCTGGAAGATCTACAGGACAGGTGTAAGGCCAGTGGCAGGGTCAGAGACAAATCCTTTCAGTTGTAAAATGTTTCATTCTGAGTATAGATTCCACTATATATTATTCAGCGTTTGTCTTTGATGGTCTTTATTTTGGTGGATCAGATGAGAGACAGGAAGACGCACCTCGCACCGGACTAGACATCAGCTGGATGTTTGCTTAACATCCTGTGGTTAATCCTAACAGACCTGACCATTGTTACCACACCTGCCTCCCTGACTATTAATAGCACACATGATAAAACACATAATAAAACTATAGTTTCTATTAATATGGTACCTAAGCTTCAGTCACTCAGACCTCTAGGCTTTTTTAAAGGACGGAACAACAGGATGTTAAATGTTTATAATTCACACCTTCATTCTGGAGGGCAACAACAGCACATAAAACAATTTTGTGGTTGTGTGAGGGACAGCGGTGCAGTACCTTGACTCGCTCCTCGAAGGGAACCACGAAAGGGAGCTCCGTGAGGATGGCCAGATGCCTCTCTTCAGACACAGACAGCTGCGGAGGCTCTAAACCAACTTCAGACAAAATCAACAAGTTAGAGCACAGGTTCTCAAACTGTGGTACGTGTACTGCTGGTGGTACACGACCTCTCTGTAGTGGTAGTTGAAATAAATAAAAGAAACATTTAATTAAATTAAAAATATATCATACCATCAAAACACTGGGATCACTGGTATGCAGTTTAAGATATGTTTTGCATTTCCTGTAATATTTCTAATATACAAATATTTCAATATGAGCCTGTCATGTAGTCACATTCATGTAGGTAGCCAATGAGGCATTCGTCTCTCCTTGTGTTTACTGCCCAAATAAGTTGTGGCCAACATTATAACCCAATTTTCAAAAAGATATAACTTAAATATAACTTTTATTTTATAGATTTATAGGAGTTATTATTGCACAAATCCTGAAACATTATGTGCTCATTTGGTGCTCAGAGATCCTAAAAGCCTGACAGGCTGTGAGTGAAAATCAGTCTGCGCAGTTCAACTGTGAAAAATCTGTGAGCATCTCAAACATTTTTAGCCTCGTAGGAAGATTCAAAGGTCACGGAGAACTACAGGTGGACAGGACAGAAACTGGCAGGGATTAACAGCCTTTGCTCGGGGGAAACTTTAGCTGCAGGAATACTTCCCAACATCAGGTGTCCTCTGCGTGTAACACTCATCTAACAGTATCATTACCTCCCTCACTGCTGTGCTCGGTAAATAAGACCTAGTCCACTGTTTACAGGCCGGCCATTAAAGACATTTCCATCGTACACCCTTTAATTACACCCTTTTAATTAACCCAACTGTGAGCTGCCCATCCACCTGCCGGGCTTTATCCATTAAGCTGATGTTTGTTTTGTATTAAACTCAGGGTTTAGACTGTTTAGCCCACAAAAAAAATTGCCTCAATAGCTAAACCGCTCTTCACCCTCCTCGCTTTGCGTCCACTGCAGCTCAATTATTCTGCTCAATTAGTCAATCTGATCTGCATTTTCCCATCAGGTTTCCATCTTTGAGGAGAAATATGGCCTCCGAGTGGTCAATACATTGCTCATTCATCAGCCATGGGCCCGTCCATTTAAGGAAATGAGAAAAGGCCAGACAAACACATGGACCAGATGTGGCTGAGTTCATCAGGTACTTTCACACTAATTGAATTTATCCCATACAGCCTCTGAGTGGGATTAGGTAGATCATACACACATAGTTATCAGCTTGTTTTCACACCATACTTCACAGAAACCTGGGATGGCTCAGAGTGAGCAAGATGAAGCCCTGCCTGCGTCAGTGTATTTTCCTCTGAGTGCCTAATTGAGTAAACGAAGAGAAAATGTGGCAATATATCTTTGTTAAAACGGGGAAGGTTAATGACTTCGGAGGTTTTAAGCTGTCCCTGTGAAGCGCTGCGAAAGAAATCTTCACATTATGAGGCAGCTACAAAAGTACATGATCGCTTGTTCAGGGAGAATCATTTTCTAGTCCTACACCGAAGGACAGTTCAATTTGCACCCATCTGCTGGAGACAGAAACTAAGGATATGACTCCCCTCTGTTCTTATGGGAAATAATATCAATGCACAGCTCCATAGAATATGAAAAGCAAACACGGGGAAGGTGACTTTGGGCAGCAATTAGGATGATTTCCTTGGGCTTATATATCAAGCTGACACAAGCATTACTGTATACCATGCTAAATTTTCATTCATTGCCAATAGAGTAGCTCTGTGCTGTACACCACTACGTCTCGGAGTCCATTCTAGTACATAGACGTACATAAATGCAGGATTTAAACATATTTCACAAAAAACACACATTTCTTTTCATATAGTATTTGGGCTACTCCATGACCTACATTCTCATAAGTTGACGTAGTTTTTTTAGGTATTACTTTTTAGATCAAAAGTAGTTTTGTGACCAGGGTTCCCACACCTTCTTTAACACCAAATTCAAGGAATTTTCCAGTCCCCCAAGTCCCTCAAATTCAAGCAGCCAACGCGGCATAGTTTGAGCTCACGCACAGGGAGACGGGAGACACGCATGCAGACTGTGGAACGTAGCTTATTTATTAATGTTAAGTAAAGAAACTTTCAATTTCTATTTTTTTTTGGTATATTTTCAAAACGCTTTCAAGGCCTTGATTTTTTCCTCTCTTATTTACAAACTTTCATGGATTTCAAAAACCTGTGGGAAGCACGTGTAACAACAACAAAAAACAATGAACAGGTTGCACTACCATCAAGTGTGGACTGGAGCGGACCAATGCGGCCCATCCTTCTCGTCCTCCACACGTGTCTCGCAGACGGGACATACAACTGGGTGACCTGGAGAAAAAAAGAGGCAGGTAATGAAAAAGGTGAAGCTCCTGCATGTCTATAAGGTGCTTTACTAATTTATAATAGCACCTTTTAGAAACTCAGAGCTCTGAATGTTCTCCCAGAAAAAACTAGCATCCTCAGAGACTTCTTAAAGACTTATTTTCAGAAACTTTTCCACTTGTCAGTTGTTGTTTTAGGAACTTGTACTGTTTATTTATTGTACTAGCTTGTTAATTTATATTGTTTGTGGTTATTTTAAATTATATAGATTGTTCTATTCTGAATTTTAATTTCTGTAAACCACTTTTTTGATATGTTACTATATATATGGCAAATTACTTTAACCACTGTGCCAAACTCATCGTCAGACTCCATTTATCGGGTTTCATTTCAAAATAAAGAGACGTAATCTCACATCCAACAATGAACAAATACAAAGTCTTAACAGTTGTACCTTATCTGCTCGGATGTTGACCTCCTCCGAGAGCCAGTGACCTGCTGGACAGAAGGGTCGTCTAATGTCGCGAGCTTTCACCATCTTCACCAAGTTAGTGATGACCTGGGGTAGTAGATCAAACACACAGACAGGCACACCCATACATTAACATCTCTAATCCACTTCATTGTAAGATAAATAAATGTACATTTAAGGCACACAGAGAACAACAACACTGATAAAGGAGGTTTTCTTTGTATACGCTGTTCAACAGGATTAGGTGCCTTCGCTTAGAGAGAAAAAAAAAAAAGCAATTTGAGAATTCAGCCATTAGTGCGCCATTTATGGGGAGTATAAAAGAAAAACGACCTGTGCCGTCCCTCAATGTCCAGCCTTGTTAATTACCGGCGAGGTCTGCTGACATCAGCCATCGGACGGAGAATGCAAAAAGAAAAGGCACGGCAGCATCGGCTCACAGCACTGCAAGTAGCAGAGTGGCTCTCGAGTGGGCTGCTGAAGGCTCATGGTAACAATAATATTTCACTTTGACGTAATGTTGTGACTTTGTAGCATGCACAGAGCCATTTAAGGTGAGCAGCAGTACAGGCTACACAGGCAAGCTGTACTCTGAAGTGGACTCGACTTCATTTCACATTAAAAAGCTGACCAAAAATTCAGATCTGTGATATAATTAATTAAAATAAACCCTCTCTCTCGTGTTTAAATATGTTTACGTGCACAATTAAAGGTGTTGATCAGTTTTTCCCATCCAGACTTTGGACAAAAGTCCAGGATTGGGACTGTGGACCACATTTTCTTTAAGTTTCAGCCTCCTTTCCACAGGCTGTTGTTGCTATGGCTAGCGGCCGTCAGACATCCGCTACATAACCTCACGCATGTCACTGCATGAAGATTCGTTAAGGGAGCTGTTATGTCTGCCAATAACAGTTACAGCCAGTCCATTTCCATATAATAACGGGGCTGGAATATTTCAATCGAAATGTTCTTTTCTAAAGCACGTCATTTTCATAGAGCGACAATCAATCTCGGCCAATCACTGCGAGGCAACCAGAGTCCGCAATAATGGCAAGTGCAAAATGCTGTAAAAGGCGCGTGGCGATGGGTTTGGAGCGGGCCTACCCCCTGACTCTGGGAATGAATAAGCATTCCTTAATTAGCCCATCGGGTTAAGTGCAAGCCTTAATGGGCCTTTCCCAAACTCCAGCGTGACATCGTTCTCCAAACATGGCCAAGAAGAAAGTTCCATTAGCAATATTAATACAAGCTTAGTTGATCATTTTCATTCAATTAACTTCTTTCAATTAAATAGATAGCTCGACAATGGAGGTGATAAAAGATGGGGAGGGACGGCTGATGACACGAACCAAACATTAGCGTGTTAGGGGTCAGCAGCGTTAAACCGACTGTAAATCCCACCGTTCAATTTGGAAAATGCATTTCCCCTGCTCCTCACTTCTTTAATGGGTCGTTTTAGCTGACAGGAGGCCTTTGAGGAGATCTTTTATGAAAATTCCTGACGTGCTCTTCGCGTGTTTGCCACCTTTTACAGAACTCCAGTGTTTCCTCTGTCAAAGACTAACAGCCAAGAACAAAGTTGCTTAATTACCGTTTCCTTGATAGAGAATGGAGGGAGGCGAAATGAAAGGAGAGATGTGGAATGAGAAAAAGAGCAGGGGAGAATGAAGTTAATGCTGTTTTCTGCCTCATTTCCTCTGGGTAAATAACCAATGGATGACCTCCATGGCAGCACTCCACCTTGTCTTTGCCTGCTCATGCATACAGGCTTGATTTCCACTAACACAGACTAGCATTAGGCCACTATGCTTCAATGCACAGACAGGCTATACAAGACTTATCCCGGATGTTAATGTGTCACATATTACAGCTTATGTGCTTAGAAAAAGAATGAAACAAATCTTGAATTATCATCACGAAAAATATTTCATACTACACAAATATTGGCCATGTGGAGTATCAATAAAGATATTACATCCAGTGTGATCTGTGCTACAGGTGTGGTACGACTCAATTTTGAGGTCAGGATTTGATTCTTGACACAGTACTCACAGTAATAATAATTAAGCAATCCAATCATTGTGGATTATATTTCTGCTAATCATACAAAACTCTTTCATTGAAGTACTGTTTGAACATCTTTTAAGAGCTTAAGATAAAATGACGACGCTTTTATATGATGCAGTGCTCGTAGTTTAGCATTAAACACAGTTTAAGGAAGCTGAAGCTGAGCTGAGGAAGCTTTTAGGTTGTAGAAAATCCTAAAATAAAAACAGATATTTTGTATGAAGACTTCACAAAAAAAGTCATGTTTTGTACATGAAGAACAAAACACTGGACAATGTTTCAACCAGACTGACAGCTGAAAAGTCAGAAAGGGACAAAGATACCTGAGCAATAGTTAAATATAAATATAAGAAATCATCAGTAACTGGTAAAAAGAAATTGTAATCTTAACATCAAAATTTGTGCAGATTTAAACAGGAACAACAATCTGCATGTGCACACACACACACCTCCACCTTATTTCCATTGCTATGTTTAAAGACCATGGGGAAAGTGAGAGACATATCAGAGGACAATAGACAGTCATGCTTGTTTTGTTGTTTGTTACGCTGCATCAAGTGTCGGTTGACAGCACTGACACATTTCCCCAAATACAAATCAAGTAAGTAATTTTTTTTGGTACCATATTTGCAACAATTTTAGAAAATGAAGGTGTCTTTGAATCCATTCCTTTTTTTCTTAATGTCCATGTCAAGATTGGATTGGAGTAACAGAAAGTCAGTCGCCAGGTCAGGAGTGACGACAGAAAATATGTTTAGGACGAACAAACATTCAGGACAAAAGGGAAATTTGGGAATTTTATTCATGATTATTATTAATACTTACCTACTACTTAGTGTAGTAGTGATCATTGCCCCAGTTATACTACTAATAATACTGTTTCACTATTTAAAGAGAATAAACGGAGGCACCATCACTGAAGAAACACAAACTGAACACCAACACAAGAGACCTAAATCTTACCAAAGTCAACCTACAAGTCAGGACAGAGCTGCTGTCGACTCCCCGTTATTGTTAGGTTGCATTTAGTTACATTACGATGCGTTCAAGTGCAATCCTGTTAAATTTAGTTTTTGGCAAGAAACTTGAATAAATAGTTGTTTGAAGGAGAAGTGTGTTGATGTTTTCACAGCAATATAAAATATATGAGTTGTGTGTTTTTGTGCACTTGCATAGATAATGAATTTTGATAATGAACTACTTACGCAGACTTTGGGATGGTTGAAAATATTTTTTGGGACTGTGGTGAAAAAAGTTAGTTTGGAGCTTTGATATGTAAAATAAAATTATAATGTGCGGGTAGCTTCAGACGTCTCACCTTGAAGAGCTGCACCCAGCGTTTCTGCTCGGCCTGGATGCGCTGCTGAACCTCGGTGTTTGTCTTGACACCCACACTGCGGAAGGCGGCCATGTACTCCTCGCGGTGCTCTGTTTTGGTCTCGGGGTAGGCCAGCTTGATGATTCCCAGGCATGCGTCCCTCAGACAGCGAGACAGAGTCACCAGCTCTGACAGCGTGAAGGGCATCATGGTGGACTGCGTCTGACCTGTTGAAAGGGGGAATGGATTCACTGTCTTTTACAGATATCGATTTTCACATTTGCATGGCGGCAAGACGGAGCGCGGCTGCTGAAAACAACAGACAGCATATTATTATGTGAAGACCACCAAATGAGGGGAAACGGTTAGATGATAGTGAGTAGATCAATATGTCCCAATCAGACATCCAGCTATCTTGTTGCAATGAATAATTTGTCAAAAAGTGGCTATAACCAAGGGCACAGACCTTTTTTTAAGATCCAATAAAAAAAAACAAGGGAAAAAGTCAACTACCTTCCATTTCGTGACCAAAAAACTCGCTGTCGTGCACAGAGATGAGCGAGTGGCTGAAGAGGGAGCTGAAGAGATAGAAGAGAGGAATGATGCGGTTGGAGTCCTCGAACGACATGGGAGATCCTCGCGAGATCAGCTGCAGCAGCGGCACCATGGAGCTGAGAGGGCAGACAGACAGACAGACAGGAAGAGACTAAGTAAACAGAAATAAATGAGCCAAAATCTGAATGAACGATTATGCAGACACATACACACACACAAAGATATCAGCTTTTAATTAGCTCACCCGGTGATCATTTTGGTCGTCATGGAAGTTATCAGGTGCCAGAGATGCCTCAGGAAACGTGCATTGAAAGCTAAACTGTACAGAAGTCTGCAGAGGACAGAGAAGCACGTTATTTTTGATAAAGTATGCACCTCTCATCAACAAAACGACACGTGTTACAAAGCCATTTCATTCAGATGACACAAGCAGTGTGAAGAACAGTAAAATGATTTTCCGTCAATCTGTCTGCTGTGTTCAGATTGTTAACTTTGCCTTGTTAACCAGAGGACGCAAGTAAAAAAAGGGAGGAAAAATAAATGACACTGTTAACCAACATTTCCCTCATAGAATTTTCTTGGCCTTTCTCTCCCCTTTTATACCCTGCGAGGGCCGAAAAGAGATTAAATGAGCCATTAAGCTTTATTTAGGCGAGGCACCTTCCATTAGTAAACTAGTTGCTGGCGAGGGTACCCAGCTCGGGTCATAAACAGCCCTCTGGCTTCCTGCTGGAGCCCCATTTAACTTAATGGCCAGGGGAGCAAGACAATGGGAGGGACGGAGGAGGAGGAGGGGAAGCCTGGTCCTCGCTGTGACCCCGCAGCGCCAGCATGCTTCCACACTCACGGTGAATTACATGATAACGCCGAGGAGGGCCCGCATACCTCTCGCTATAGATGCTCTGCACTCAACGGGGGCCGTGGCACCGAGGTGTGAAGCTGCTCTTTGTTCAAGTGTATGTGTGTGTGTGTGTGTGTGTGTGTGTGTGTTTGTGTGTGCTCCTAAATTGCATGGCTTTTCACACAGAGGGTAAGTACAGGTGACAATAATGTGTTAAGTAAGCTAAAAGGTAAAATAAAAGCGCCCCTGCATATAATAGGCCCTTGTTTAAGAGTGACAGTGCTGACACCTATAAGGATGCCTGCCTTTAATAGGGCAGCATCATGTATTCTCAGCAGAGGAGAGGAGTAAAGGTCAGTGTAGAAAAAGAGCTAAGAAAGCAGACAGAGAAAAGGAGAATCTCAGATTTGCTGAATATCCTCCTCTCAATGTCAACGCTCAAATTCCCATTCCACCATTCAATCTCACCGAAACCCATTCAAAACTCCCAAAATGGAAATGCGCATTAAGAGCAGGGTGTCACACGGGCGTCAGCGCGACTTGAAAAATGGTTTGTGCCGAGCACACACCATCTGTCAGTAGTACAAGGCTCGGGAGAGAAGCGAGGAGTAGTGCTGTGGGCTCATAACAAGTGATGCAAGTGTTTGATTGAAATGGGAAACAAAGCACTAAATGCCAGCTGACACGCTGATTTACGGCCTGAGAGAACCCAAACCCCCATTTCAATCATGGAATGAAGCACTAATAAACAAAGTCAAGACATCAAAAGGGGTTGTGTGTGCGTGTGTGTGTGTGTGTGTGTGTGTGTGTGTGTGTGTGTGCGTGTGTGAGAAAAGCAGCTTGATGAATAACACCCAGATCATTTCATTTTGCGGTAATGAAAGAATCTCTGTTCAGCAGAAAACAATAAGAGCGGCGCTCGGGTCAGATGTGACACCGAACAAGTGAGTTTCTACCTGAATCCGCATTAGTTTTACAGACTTTTCGGATTAACACGATCATTATCTCATGACAGCACGAAAATCACAGCAGCCACTCAAAAGTAAATGAAGCACCAAAGCTCATCTGTGCTCACTTTCATCAGAGCGAGCCCCCGTTAGCGACTGAGCGTCACACGGGGGTGAAACCAAACTATCAGAGTGACATTACACCAAATATCCAACGCTAATAAATTAAAGTGAAATTACACCGCACACACTAGAACAAACCTGAGCTTAGCACAATTAGCAAACCAATCAAAAATCCATTTCGGCCCCGAATCCTTGTAGAGCTTTTAAGTCGTCCTCTGAATAAAATTAATTTCACGAGACATTTTACATATTTATTAAAAAGGCAGCGTGCCGGGCCGGCTGGACGACCGGCCAGCCTCTTTTTTTTTTTGCTGTAAGAGCAGTAAATCAAGGCCGGGATGCAATTTGCTCCCCTTAGCCTCTTGTAAAGCTATCCCGTCCACTCCTGCAGTGATTAATCTTTCTCAGTGAGCTAATTATTTTGTACAGATATCCAATAATGATGGAAGACGAAGGGCAGGATTTATGGTAAAAGCGAAGAGAGGGAAGAAGCCGTAAAAAATTAAGGGGGAATGGAGGATGTACGCTGAAATTCTTCTAAATTCTGGTCAAACATTTGTAAGCAAATTACTAAGTGACCACAACTGCACGTGTCCAGTTTTTTATTACCGAGGAAGCTAATTTATGTGTATCCTTTTATGTATGGTTTTGGGTAAGTTATGGGCAATCACAAACAGTAAGATACAGCTGCGAACGTGATATGAATCTTTATACATCAACATCCCCACCCACACATTTAAATCAACTGGCAGCAAGTGGCTCCTCTAATAATTAACTAGAGCAGGTTGACCATCCACAAAGCTCAGTCTGGATCACCTCCTGTCAGTCAATGCACCATTCAGCCCCCCACACCACCTCTGACATCCTGGCCCTAATGTAATCAACCTGAGAAGGGGTAATTGCCCTCATCCAGGACTGACAGCTTCCCTGACATCCCTGCTTCCTTTGCCGGTTGTAAATGCCAGTGGGTACGGACCACTGATAACTGCCTGCCTCACTTCACCGTTATTTACATTACTGCTTACAGCGCGGAAACACATAAAGACACAGTTTTCCTCTCAATCAGGTAGGTGTGTAAACAAGCTCTCTGAAGGCAGGGCTGCTCCTGACAAGACGTGTAAAATGTTATGATATCATATAAAAATGATATATGTTCATGTTTTGATTCAGAAACATCTGCATCACTGTGAAGCTTGATATATTCAAAATACAAAAAATATTACACCTACAATCTCAATTTTTTGATCAATACTCTTCTTATTTACATCGTGTTTGTGGATTTGTACCTGACTTTTGGCACCATGAGGCGATGCTGGACCATGAGCGTGTGACATATGGATGCCATCATGGTGAAAACCTCCTCGCTGGCTGAATCTCGCCACACCAGGTTCAGCAGGGCGTTAGTCTGATGCTTCGTGTCCAGTTTGTGGACACACTCCTCTGTGATCAGCTGCACGGAAATTCTGCTGTCATCCTGATAGAGAAGGAAACACACGTGGGGTCGGAAGACTGGAAAACAGGAGTACTTTGCCACATCACGCCAACAAGTCTGATTTGGGACAGAGTAATTAATTTTGGGGCATCCAGCACCCTTATTTGACAAGAGAAAGGACAGAACTGACGGGAAATGATGGGATATATAATATAGCTGAACTTGAACCAAGAGCATTTAGATTACACCATCAGCGTCTCAAATCTTAAGGCCATCAGGACACCTAACTAGGTAAACATCAGTAAGACATGTAGTTATGTATTTAGGATTGGCACAACCAATAAGGCAAGATGAAGAGGCACAATGTTAATGTGGCCTCAGACCGGAATTGCTCTGTATTTATATCACGTTCAGACTACCGCTGTTCTGTCTGCACTGCATGCACACAAGGCTGGAAGCTGCACGCTGCAACTGTGATTTTATTTTTTAGAACACATACAAACTATATTCTTTGTGCTTTAATAGTATAATTATATTTGCCCACATGCGTGCATAAGATAGCACGACTGTATATAACAAAACTAGTATGAACATGAATTAAATTCAATTTATATAGTGCCAATTCATAACAGAAGTTATCTCATGACACTTTATAGTATTATCTGCAGAGACCCAATAATTCCACCGTGAGCGAGCACTCGGCGACGGTGGCGAGGAAAAACTTCCTTTTAACAGGCAGAAACCTCGAGCAGAACCGAGCTCACTGGTGACCGGCGGGGTTTAAAAGAGAGAGGGGCAGAGAGAGGGAGGGGTTAGATAGATAAATAGAGAGACATGGCATGCTGCACATGTGACAAATGTTTGTTGCCACAGGTTATACATGATACAAGTTACTCCGGCGCGGTAGCCGTGACAAAACAAAAACCTGTTAGTCCTGCTTGGCTTTGGAGGACAGAAATCATAGTTCAGTTTAATATGAGCTTTTGAAGGCCAAACCTGATAAGAACTTTATCAGTGAAATTACATGACATTACAAAAGGGATGTACTTTTATCTCCTGATACCGATTCTGACATCGAAACTCTTGTGCATATTCTTGCAAACGCATTCTTCATGCTTAATAGCTTAACAAATATCATGGACAAACCAGATTGGATCATTGCATCCCTAATGCCGCATTTATGAGCCTGATTTATCAACAAAACAGATACTAATGTTGCTATAATCTCATATAGACATATATGTCTATACATGTATTGTACCTGCATGGGAGGGGGATGGATTCCAGTGTCATCCTCGTCCTCCGAGTCGCTGCTAACTTCAGGCCTGTTGCTGCTCTCTGACACCGGCAACAGCGGCAGCAGCGTCCGCAGAGCTCGAAGGTACAGCAGGAGACCCTCCTCTGATAGTGAACCTGCCAGCGCACATCCATCACCATTAGTGTGCACACCATCACCAACACATCTGCATCTCTATAAGTCAATGCATGTTTCAAATGAGCCATATACTGTACATACAGGGAGTGTGCAGTACAAACACTGTGTCCACGCCTCTAAACTGTGCCACCCACCTAAGCAGTTCTCCCCCGCAGAGAGGACAAAGTTAAACACCCACGGCGCCTGGCTCTGCGGTGCCAAGGAGGAGCCGATGGTGGCTTGTAGGGAGCTCAGGAAGGCCTCGAATGGGAATGAGAGACGAACGTCGGACAGCGCCGGGATAAAGAAGTGAAAGATCTGCTCGGTGAACGGTGCAGAGATAAACTCCTCAGTAAAGGCTGAAAATACAAACTGCCTGTAAGATGACAGACATGAGAGAGGTTAACACGCTGCATGAAAAGGGCAACAAACAAACCAAAAATGTTCATACAGAAATGAACTAAGAGGGTGGCTTGTTCTAACACCACCCTGCTTCTTCTGCTGTGTGAGTACTCCAATATTGTGTTTCCAAACAGAGCGGCTTTGTGTGGCCCAGTCACACACATCTGGTGGGCCAAGTCAGATAATTAGCTGTTAGAGTCCGTGTGTACACAAGTTTCTCTCACTCCCGCCTTGCTTTTCTTCAAAGAAGAAAAGAAGTACCCTGTCGTTTGTTATTAAGAATGTCTGAAACTGAGGGCAAACAGCCTGATATTCTGCACTCTGGCGAGCGAGCAAGTCTGGGGGCCTTTTATGGCTTGTTGTAAATTGGTCTCTGAAGCAATTACTGCTTCAACGCTGACTAGAGGGGACAAAAACTGCTGCAGTTTGTCTGATCAGTTTGATGGATGATTTTTAAGCAGAACGTCTTATTTGTGCTACTCTTTATTGTCTATAGGGATCTCCTCCAGACAAAAGTCACAACTAGGTCATCAATTGACCGCACAGTGAACTAACCTAAAGTCTATTGCTCACGGACACTTCAGCAGGAGGAGTACCCTCCGTCATCCACAATATTTACAAGAGGCAATATTACCATCAGACTCCAGTCAGTAAAACTCTGATTTTCTTCAGCTCTTTTGGCCAGTAATCAGTGGCTCATAAAACATTTAAATATGAGAAGAATGTAGCTGGATAACTTCACCTTATCCTACTGTTGTTGTTTGCCACACACTTCTACTCTTGCAGCATTTTGCTTTGGAGCAACTGCCCTTCATGTTCTTGTGTATGCCACGGTTACCCTTCCTGACTACAGCCTCTGAAATTACCTCTCAAAAAGCGACAAACAGCAGTAAAATTTGTTTTGGGCTGAGAACTCAGTAAGGGTGACCCATGAATGAATAAATTAGATATAGTCTGATGCTATGAGACTCTATATTGTCCCTGCTGACCCTGAGTCTGTCTAACCCTGAGAGAATGAATATAAATTTTAAGTGGCAGAGGAAAATGTCAGTGTCAAATTTAGATTGAAATATCTACGATCTACTTTGGCTTTTCATTTTAATCTTGTGCTGTACCTTGCGCCTGTTGTGCAGGAGGAGTAGGTAAAGTGCAGAGGTTTGAGGATGTGCTCCAACAGTGTGCTTGCTAGAGGGACAGAGGGAGCGTCGCTGTACTCCAGACTGGAAGGGAGTCTGTGATTCACGAGAATGTACAGCGACCTGTAGTATCCTGAAGAGAAGAGAAATTTAAAAAAGGACGTTAAGTCACCGGTTTATTTTATAAAACATCTACAAATATAATTACACACTTCTCATAAACATTAGAAGCAATAAAAGTCGTTGTTTGCAGTGTAGATTTGGTGTAAGAATCAAAATCAGTTCAGTTTTTCTTTGTGTAACTTGCCCTTAAAAACTGCGTCAGCTAAAGCAGAAAATGTAAAAGGAGAAGCAAGGGTAACCTGCAACATCAACCGTAACAGCACTCCCCTATGCTTCATATTTTTAGATGTAAAAGTAGGGCTTGCCTGGTGAATTAGGCTTCGAGACATCTGACTGCAGTTGACACAGTGCCGAAAATTAAACAAGATGCTTTGTGTTGACGGGCACGAATAATTTTAAACGGCGCTGATTACATGAGTCATACCTCTTGGAAAATGTAAACACTATGAGATGCACTTGACCTGTGCACAGCACTATATATACGCTCAAGGTGCCAGTCAGAGCGGGAACTGCCCATGTACAGATAAAAGTAGTCAAACACACTTGAGACCAATTGATATTGACACACATTCACCATCTCTGTACAGCCCTTAATGTTTGACAATTAGGCCTTAAAAGGTTTGTTTGTGTCTGCGTTAAAGCACACACTTGAATGCGATCGCTCTGGACTTACCTTTCTGTACCATATAGTGCAAAATCTGCTCGAGTAATGAAGCTACATAGTTAGCATCTGGAATAACAGGAAGATAGGTTTTCTCTGAAGAAAAGATTTCTAGCATCCGCATGGGGACCGACACATTTAAACTGTCATCCTTGCAGTTCTGTAGGAATCTGAGGAGACAAAAAGAGTAGCAAGTAAGCACCCTAGCACATATTTATGCATCCAGCAGCTAAACATTTGTTTTTTTAGCGTACTGTACCTGCAGCAGAAGCCTAAGATCCGCTTGATCTGAAACATACATGTTTGTCTCTGTGGGCCCACCAGCAGTTTCACAAACTGACTGTTGAGTTTCACCAGGTTCTGGCATAACCATATCTTTATGGACACACAAATGAGAGACAATTTGTAAGATGCACATCTTGGGGAGGGCCTCTGTAAAACAATCCGTATACCTGTCATATCAAATTCTCACCAATCTATGTGCATCCACACTCTGTCTGTAGAAAAATATGAGTTGTCTTGATAAAAGGCAGAGACTAGGACCATCCAATACGTGCTGAGCTCCCCCTGCCAGAGCCTGGCTGACACGCTCATCAAACTGGGCCCTCTGGGTGGCATACTGGAAGAAAGAGTTCAAAGGTTACATACGTTTTTGTTTGAAGGCTCCATCTGTGATTATGAAACACAACAAAGTCCGTCTGCCATTTTTATCTGTCAGGCCAAGACAGTAATCAGATGTGATGACGTGTTGTTACTTATCTGCTTTGCTAACACACAGGCTATGGTTAGGGTCTCGTCATGAGCACTGAATGTGTGTCTATGGTAACCACCAGTGCTCTAACAAATGTACCAACATGAAACATGAATTATTATTAAAACGGAAATGTTTTTATTTTCTGAAAGAAAGTTCTCTTCACCATGTCCACTCCTCATAACCGCACAACAGAGAAAAGGTAGAAAAATAAGTGTCACCAAGCAAAAAAAAAAAAAAAAACTAACAAAAAAGGAAATGTTCATCACCAGACTTTGTGACACTAACCAACCGACTGCAAGCTACTTCACCAAAAACAGCATCTACATGACCATGAGACAGGCAGCACCATTCATAAGACACCTGCATGTTAAAGGAGTTCGTGTGCGAGCGCTGACACGAAACTTCAATGAAAGTTACCAAGTGGGAACATCTCTCAGAGTCTTTACTAGTGTTCAACAGCTTACATTAGCCAGTACCCCAAAATGTGTTTATATGTTGTTTGCCTCAACAACAGGCTAGTGATACAGCTGACATTTCAGATGCAGAACTGAAAGAGCTTAAAAACAGAGCTGTGAAGTGCTCGCAGACCTACCTGTCGTTTCAAGTCCTGGTAGCCACGTATGTAGGACTGGATGATGATGGCGTTCTTCAGCCGTTTTCTTTCATCCTGAGGGATAAAAAAAAAAAAAAACACAGCTTAGGAGTGATGAAACCATCACAGACCACTGAAACAAAAGAGGCCGACACCTTTATATCATGAAAACTTTAGTGTTTACTCTTTGGGCTGAATTGGTGGCATAAAGTAGTATGACTTGACTTCTTATCGTCATCAAGGGTTTTTTCAAATAACCACATAAGACCGACACATGGAGCAGCATTAAAGACTTACTTATTATATTGATCCCTCGAGGGGAAAGTCTATTTTCACTCAACTTTTTACATATATCCAAAATACAATTGCACACACACACAAAGGGCTCACAGACATGCAAATGTGGAGAGATGGTGTGGTGATGGACAGCCATGTAGCGCACACAGAAGGCAGTTAGTTAGTGGTTGCCTCCGCAGTGCCCAGGAGTTGAACAGGTACCTCTCCAGCTACCATACTGGACTTGAACCGGCCACCCAAGCCAAATCCCTATAAACTCGAGCTACTGTGACTCCTATTTCATGAGTAGTTTGTACACAAAACTTCGCACGCCTATAAGAGTCACCTCTCTTTTTCTTCTTTCTTCCTGAGTGCGGTGCAGCAGAGAGGCCTTCTCCTCCTGAAAAGCAACACAAGACAAACTAGTTTAAACAATAACACGCTTCAAGATGGACTATTTCTTAAGAACCAGACAGCAGTTTGTTTATGATTCATGTCACCCCATTATCCCTGCGGAAGGGGTCAAGCGACACTTACCTTTTTACTTGCTCCTCCAAGTGACACCTTGGGTCTTGTCTTGAAATCTCCCTCAAAGCTAAACATTGTTAGATTATTCCCATTGACTGACTCAGCTCAGAGGCTGACACTTATTCCTGTAAAGAGAAAGTGAAACCAAAAATTAACTTCTAATAACATTACCTCACGGGCAGGGCAAACACTGAAACCAGTGGATGATCAAAGTTGAACAAAAAAAAATGACCTGACGACTCGTGAGTCCAACTTATAAACAATTAACTTAAGCTAACGTTAGCTGGCTTTCCAACCCTTTTTCGGCAAGCTCCTGCGTTTAGCTGTTTGTAATCTATAAGAGCAAATAAAACAGTCAGTGAGGACTTATTCTGAAGGAGGTTAACTTCAGTTAACTATCCGGCTGACAGTTTCAGTTTGGTTTGCAACAATAGTTAGCTAAGCTAGCTAATGACTCAGCAGCTGTCAGCCGGCTGTGTGCCGCCGTGTTTACGTCGTCTCGACTCCGAGCAGCAACCGAGACACCAAAATCACAACACATTTATTGATGACATGTCGCAGCACTGATTCATACATTTGTGAGTTACGTGGTTTTGTTGACGTTGGCAGTGCGGCTGGCTAGCAGAGCAGCTAAGCACTCAGAGAGGCTAACTTCACGGAGGGGTTGTCTCTCCTCTCCGTGTGTCCTTTTTCTGCGACATCGCTCCTATTACAGGACACCCGTCTGATAATTAGAATAGTTTACCTTCGACTTTTGTATTAAGGAGTGAAACAAGACACAATAACTCTTGGGGGAGGCAGTTTAGGTTAATCCAAACGTCAAGTCTTCTCTCTTCTCTCTCTCTAGAAATCAACACAACACAGCGACCAGGCAGCCAACTTAACACATTCCGGTTCCTGCCGTATCTGAAAGCTGATTGGACGAAATCCGTGCCAGTTATATATCCGCGCTGCTTAAGCCCGCCTCTCATCTAGACACATTGAGAAGCTTCTGTGACGTGTGTGTGTTCACTGTTTACATGTATTTACAGTCAACCTTCACGTTATTGGTTTATTTTATTTTATTGCACATGATCAGATATATGCATGTTGGTGTTTAATGTTATTATATAACAGGTGTTTTTTCTCCAGCATTATATTTTGTTATTTTTAAACCTTTATTTAACCAGGAAGGGTCCCATTGAGATTAAAAATCTCTTTTTCAAGGGAGTCCTGGCCAAGACAGACAGCAGCACAAACTGAGAACAGGTCAAACCAAAACAGACACACAGACAATATTGCAACACATAGTAGTCTAAAAATGCTAAAAAAAAAACTGCATATACAAGCCATGAAATCAACAACATCAGCTAAAACAACAACACCTCGATGATTCAGTCTCCAGGTCTTTCAATGTGGATTTAAAAGCATTCAAAGAGATCAGATCTTTGAGTTTTAAAACATAAAAATATTCCAGTCAGAGGGTGCTGAGTATCCAAACGCCCTCTTCCCTAGCTCAGTACGAACATTTGGTACAGATAAACGCAGCAAATATTGTATATATGTATGTATTATTTGTATGTGTATTATAATATATATAATACACCTTTACTGCTCCAAACTAGCTTGTATGCATCTTCCTAAAGGTGAAAGGTTACAGGCAAAGGCATAGAAAATGAAAGGCTGGACTGTTTATTATGGGGTGTAATCTGACATCTGGATTAGTTACCCACTTCTTTAACCCAGTGACACAGTATACCTCATCATCTTGTTTCATACAACATACAACATTGTTGCTGATCCCTTTCACCTTGGACACAAACTCTTTGAATCACTCCCCTCATGGCAGGAGGCTGCGGTGCATCAGGACCAAAACCTCACCACGCCACAAGAACAGTTTCTTCCCATCTGCTGCTAGCCTTCTCAACAAGGCCCCGGAGCCCCCTCTGACACTCTCTCACCCTCCACCCCAGCCTCTACATGTCACACTGACATTGTATCTCCAAACTCTACACTTATTTAGCCTCTTTTGGACTTCCTTGAACATTTAAAATATTCTGCACACTGTGAACATTCGCACATTACCTGGTAAATACTTGCAATTCCTGCACAACTGCATGGCTCTTTTCATTTTAAAACATTTTGTGCATATTTTTTAATGCCTGATTTTTTTAATCTTCCTTATATTTTTACTTAATGTTTGTTATGCACTAATTTCACCAAGACACCAAGAAGTGAAAACCTACTTGGACTTATGATTTCATCATCCTTTGCACTTTGCCACCAGTTCTTTATCCAGTGTACAAACGTTATCGTTGTTTTTACATATGCATGTATATATATAGATACACACACACACACACACATATATATATATATATATATATATATATATATATATATATATATATATATATATATATATATATATATATATTTCATATGTTTATGTTTACCTGTCAAGTTATTTGTTTTAACTGTACTTATGTCTATGTACATTGAGAGCAAAGTGTAAGCACACACACCTGGCCAATAAAAGTGATTCTGAACCCTTGACAGACAGCTGAAATATGTAAAACATATAGATGAATACCTAAAATTAAAAGTGAAATGATATTTACAGTTGACAATCTCACCACAAAGTCCAGTTAGTAGCTGTTTTCAAACATACAGCATCACAGTACAGTTTCATATAACTGTAGATGCTCATATTTCCATATTTATGATGACTTCTCATCAATGTTGGACTAAAAGTTGAGATTGAAAGTTAATTTTTTGACAGCCAACGTGCTTAATTATAAGCTTGAATTACTTATTAAACCATAGCCAACACTAAAAAGAAGGTCCTAAATTGCTCAGAAAACATGACATACAATCTAAACATACTTCATCTCTTGATATCTGTAGGAAGTTGAATGTAAAAAATGTTTTTGTGTGTCGTGTGTGTGTGTGTGTGTGTGAGTGTGTGTGTGTGTGTGTGTGTGTGTGTGTGTGTGTGTGTGTGTGTGTGTGTTCAACACATGAATGAACACTGTATGTGTATGAACACTGTGTTCAACTCCTCACACTCCGTGGCACACGCCTCTAAGTGAAGCCTACATGTGGTGTACCTCAAGGCTCATTCCTTGGACCAGTTCCAGTCTACGTCACAACTAAAGGGAATGAGACCCTGCTAATGATACACTGCTCACACAGTGTTTTGCCTTTCAGGTCAGGAGAGCAAACAGAAAAAACTGGATACTGCATAACTGTCTTAGCGATGTTATGCTTACAATGCCGTCCTTTTTATTCACAACAGCTCCAGTAAGTATGATGGGATTGCTACAGCAAGGCTTAACTGTAGAGCTATCAAACTGCATCTGTTTAACGTTCTCCTCACTAGCTGAATTTTCATTTTAAAAAAGAGTTCTGAGTTTTCTTTCTGAATTTGTGATCCTTTAAGAGAGCTCAGCTGAGTCAGTATCATTACTATAAGGCTTTTTTAATTATTTCAGATTTCTAGCTATCTATCTTTATATCTATCTCTATCTATATCAGATTTATAAATGTCTGTTTGTTTGTTGCTATTTGCTTTGTCCATATGTAAAATTAACATTATTATGTTCCAATATGTATTTCCTTTACTGATTTGTCTTTTTTTTTTTTTTGTTTGATTTGTTCTGAAAATAAATAAATAAACATTTAACACATAAATATCATTTAAATTTATATCAGTTATATCAGATATCATTTTTTTAAACTATTAGGTTAACATGTATTAGGGTTGTCATGATATCAGATTTTCATTACATGATTATTGTGCCAAAATAATATTCACGATGACAATATTATCATGATATCTATAGAAAATTTTTTGGGGAAAAAGAATGCTATTAGTCAAATTCATCCTTAGCTCTTATTGTGTGTTGTGTCTCTTTTTCTGGCGAATGAATTACACTCAAACTACAAATGCAGGGAGGTGGAGAGAGCCTCTCACCATAAAAGCACACAAAAAGAACAATTACACTGAGTGTGAACCAAAAGTGAGAACGAAAATGATTTCAGAGGCGTTGGGTTATTTACACACTATTATCACATGTGTATTATTGTACGAACAGACCTAACATATAATAGTATAACAATAAAACTGAATTTAATACAAATGCCCTACAAGAAAACCTAATATTTTTATGTTCTGATTTCAACCCCTTGTGCAAAAGAGATGGACTAACTATTCATATCAAAATAATGCTGTCCAATACACAACCACCACTACAAATCAATGCCAAAATTGACAAAAACAACACATATTTTAAACTTATTGGAACATGCTGAAATGAGCAAACACCTCCCCAGTCTGAGTATTTTCCAAAGCAGTGCTGAGTGTGGTCATTTTCTAAATTTAAATGCATTTTCTGTCCACGTTTTCCACTTTGATGCATTACAAAATAAGTCCTATTAATAATGCCTGTCAAGTTGCATTCATAAAGTGATTTATATATATTAATATATATATGTATTGTGAGATTCTTCTGCAGGTTGTAGACAATTAGAATGTTAAATCCACCTGGAGCTTCAACCTTAAAACAAAAGTACAATTTTCTAAATTAAATTTGTGCTTTACTTTGCAGATATTTATTTATTTACTCACTCAGTGTGGCCTTTGGCTCTTTTTCACGGGAAACTAATTGACTTTATGTATTTGATTTGATACTGATTCAGATTTTGTAGCCATATATAAGTATTTATGAGTTACAGATATTATTGTTGGTATTATTATTAGTGCACTTTTTGTCAACAAACTGATGACTGGTATCAGCGAGCTTTTTATTGGCTGAACGAATAAAGGCTTTAAAAGCATGAGCATGAGGCAGAGGCAAATGGTTTGATCAATAAGATCTGATTGGGCCTATATATAATACTGTAGACTGATGTTGAAGGCGACAGGTATTCCCTCCATTCAGAGTGTATTGATAACACGTCTGAGACAAATTAAGCAGCAATATTGAATTTCAGACTTTGAGATGCTGATGTTTCTTTCTAATTATCTCTACTGATATTGACATTTGGGATTTTGCCTGACAGAAATTAGGCAGCTCATTGGAGGTGGAAAAATCTGCTGAATGATTATGAGCCACAAATGTTTTTAAAAGCAGTTTTCTGCACATTTCATGAAAGCAGCCAATTTAACCGAAGATATTTATTATATTAAAAGAGACAGTGCGGGTCCCTTTAAATTGCCTTTTCATAATGAACACATTTACCGAAGGTAATTAATATATAAACTATCCCGATTTGTCACTTTGATTTGTATTTTAGTTAATTGTGAAAGTAATTACAGAGCAAATTAACAGCTTTCAGGAAAGACCAAGGTTTTAGGGTCCGGTTTCATCTGAGGGTGCCTTATTAATTTTCTCTCCCTTAGATGTGATGAAAAGGAGCGATAAATCTGGGTGATCGGTGAAGGCCAATACTAAATGGCTCCATATTTCACCGCTGCTTTAATAGAAATATTCATGCGGGCTACCCTTAATGAAATTAAACCCGCGGTGGGGACAAGGCGCAGCTCGGCTGTGTGGCGATCAAGACTCCGGCTGTTACAATAATCACGCAAAAAGCTGATAAAATGCGTTTAATTGATGAGAGAGGTGCAAAACAAGACTTCTGTTTTTGTCACTAAATATCCAGAGGTTAAGATGTTTATTTAGCCCTTCACAATATCATCATTTTATGGAGTATGCATGCTTAATTTAGATTATTTCATCACTATTTTATCCACAAAAATAAGTTGGCACCAGACTATCTCTGTCTCCTTCCTCTCTTTCTATTTTTTTTTCCACGTTTCCACGCAGCCCTCCACATCAATCTCCCAGTTATCATTCTGTAATTGGTCATGATCATCAAGGTCCACAATTAAATGGCGATCCTTTACTTGAAAACTACCCGGTGACTTGTTGATTTCCCCCGAGCAAATAAACGTCCCAGGAGCGCGGTTAGCTGATGAATTGACAAAAACTAATCAGCTTTATTGGTAGACAGGTTAAGGGCAACTGGGTGTCAATAATTCTCATTTTGACCTCCTCTTCCATTAACTTTAAGTGGCTTATTAGACCCAAGTCACCCGGAGCCACGGGCCTATTAGCCACATCTCTGTCCTCATCATCTTTCGGGCTTTCAATTATGATTTTTTTTTTTGCTGCTCGTTGCGCACGGATTGTGCCAACATTTGTCTTGTTTTAACAGCAACTCAGAGCTTTTCTGGGAATTAAAAAAACGATGTTTTTGATTTAAAAAGAAAAATATCAACAATATGTTAGTATTAGTATAAGAGAAATCGTTTTTAATGCAGCAAACTCTGTTGGCAATAGTCTCAAAAACAAAACTCGGGTTGGTGTTAACATCATGTCAGAAGCAAAGAGCTTCTAACCTAATCAATTTAGTTATACAGCTCCATTATAAGTGTGCATCTGTCACCTTCAGGTTTGGACAGCGACAGAAGGAGGGCTTTTACTTAAATTTCCCAGTTGGCCTCACAGGGTGCTCCGGCTCAAGATGTTCACTTCAGCGTCTTTCTTTCTTTTCTTTTTTTTAAAGACTATATATTTATTTTATTTCCCATCTAAATTCAATAAAAGAAGATGAGCCTGATGACCTTTCACATCCTCTGACATGTTAGGGCTGGAACTACTCATCCTACATGTTTTGGCCTGTACTGACATTTAATATTTTGTTATTAAAATCATGTTTGTTTGTTTTAATTTTCAGTTTAAAGCTTAACTAAATATTACTCTAAGCATCTCTTATCTTCACATGATCCATGGGGCCTGCAGGTCCAATGTAGATCATCCAAATCTCGATTTATCAGTGAATTATTTTAGACTATTTCATGTTTTTACATCAAAAAAATTAACTTTATTCATTAAATTTATTTATATGGTGGACATTTTTGAAGTGTTTGTGGTTGCAGATGTTTAGGAAAATGTTACTACACCTGCTCCTGGTCAGTTTCTGATGAATACAGTAAGACAACATCCAAAAATGTCCAACAGCAGCAGCATACTTACTCCTATAATCATAAAACGTAACCTTGGAAACGTTTGCTCCATAAACCAGCTGTTAATGAATTATATATTGGTACAAAAATAACATCTGATCAAAAAACTGAAGTTTGATTTCAAACGTTTGCGTCATTTTCTGATAATAGCAATATTTTATGAAAGCAATAACGCAGCCAACACCGTGCTCCACAGTGATTAGAGCAGAGAGGCGTTGTTGGGTCTGTGACGCTTGGGACGGCCCCCCTACCAGACGGCTGCACCAATCGCCTCCGTCTGACAGGGATTAAGTGTCACACAGAGCTCCTCTCTCACACTCCGGACCACATCATAACTTTTGAGAGGTGGGAAAACGGCACCGACTTCTCCTTCGTTTAACGGCAGCAGAGGCGACAAGGACGCGCACCGGGTGCCCCAATGGAGAAATCCAAGAACTTTCGCATTGACGCGCTTTTAGCAGTCGATACACCCAAGGTGCAGACCTCTCCGCTCTCGCTTGTGACTTCCCTGTCCTCCTCCTCCATCCCGTCGTCTGGAAGTGTTGGAGCCCCGGAGCTGACCACCAGCGCCGATTCTTTACGCACCGAGACGCCGTCACCGCCGAGGATTTCCACCTGCGGGTTGATTCCTAAACCGGGTTTCCTCAACAGTCCGCACAGCATGGTTGGATTACATCCGCAGAGCACCGCAGGGATCCCCGCACAGGCTCTCTACGGCCATCCCATGTACACCTACTCCGCAGCTGCGCTCACAGGCCAACACCCTGCCCTGTCCTACTCCTACCCACACGGCTCCCATCACCACCACACCAGTGATCCCATCAAACTGTCAGCCAGCACCTTCCAGCTGGACCACTGGCTCCGGGTCTCCACAGCCGGGATGATGCTGCCCAAAATGTCTGACTTTAATTGTAAGTAGCTGTTTCATTGCAGAATGCTCTGACATTTACACTCAAAATAAATCTAAAAATAGTATGGAGCCTTTTGTATGGATGTATACAAAAGGCTGGATGAAGTATAAATGTTTGCACCCAAAATATCACAGGCTTTATGTGTTATAATTAGGCTACTAAATATTTTAATATAAATAATGGAGGCCAACCAGATGCTGCTTCAAGAGAGCTTCTGTTATTGTGCTAAAGACTCAAATTTAGACACCCGTCTTATTTTCTTTAAAATAAAGTCAGTTTTTCTTAAATATTCTGATGGTCTGAATGAAGAGGCTGTCACAGAGTGATGGTTTTTCTAAGAGGAACTAAAATGGACAGATAATGGACAGTGGGAAAGTAGCAGAGGAGTGTGAAACCCACAGTCGACATGCTATTTGCTCAGCAGATACTGCCTTTTTTGTTTCTGCGCGTTTTAACAGATTTGTTCAAAACGGAGGGGCAAATAGCTCCTCTATGGAAATATTCATATGTGGACGACCTTGTTGAGTATGCTTGGAGCACAGAGATGTAGAAAATTATATTTTTATTACACCATAACAACAGAAGGCTGACGAATTTGTACTGATTTTGACTTAAGTGCTCCTCACAAAATTACAGTTTTTGATGATTTTATTGATAAAATCATAAACAGGCTGTTAATTCTGAAGATTAATCTCTTGTTTGAGAGTTAATTTAAAGTCTGTAAACAGAGGTGCATGGAATTTACTGTGTGCATTTTGTTGTGTTTCATTCTTGCAGCTCAGGCGCAGTCCAACTTGCTTGGCAAGTGCAGGAGACCAAGAACTGCATTCACAAGTCAGCAGCTGCTGGAGCTGGAGCATCAGTTCAAACTGAATAAGTACCTGTCAAGACCGAAGCGCTTTGAAGTGGCCACGTCCCTCATGCTGACAGAAACACAGGTAATATATCTAATAGCGAGGATTGAACAGTTTAGTGCCCTGGTTTAAAGGGAAGGAAACGTTTAGTTTCATTTTCTGAAAAATAATTGAGATAAGATAATTTATCCCAATGTATCCTGACTAGTTTCCTGTCACTCCAATGTCCTTCAACTTAAAAAAAAATACACGGGTTAATGGCAATTAGGGTTGATATTTTGTTTTTATATGATTTTTTATAAAATAAATAGTCAATTAAATCACCTTTTGGACATGTTTTCAGTGTCAGATAATTGTAACACCGCAGAGGTCAATGTCAGGTGCAGGTTTACGCAATCTTTACGCATAGTTACGCACAGGTAGTTTCTTAGTTTATATGTGTAAACCGGTTAAATTAAATTATTTTTCCTTTCTTCAGGTTAAAATCTGGTTCCAGAACAGACGCATGAAGTGGAAGAGAAGTAAGAAGGCCAAAGAGCAGGCCGCGCAGGAGGCCGAGAAGCAGAAAGGCAACAAGAACGGCCAGGAGAAATCTGACGGACTCGAACAGTCGGACTATAACAGCAAGACAGACTCAAAAAACGGCAGAATAAGAGACTTTAGAGACAGTGACGACGACGAGGGCGATAATTTCCTGTACAACTCGTCAGACTGCTCCTCAGACGACGAGAGGAATCACACCAGTGACATAAGTCCACAGCCTTGAAGCCGAAGAAGGGCGAAAGGTGGCGATCTCCATTTGTAATGACTGTTGGGGGGGGTTTCGCTATAAAAATGCAGTTGCATGTAATCCGACCTCTGAATCACCTCCATGGAATTAATGAGAATTTTTTTTGTCATGAAAATAATAAAATTTAGGTCAAGAATAAATTATCTCGGTGGCATAAACAAGCAATATAGCAGGAGATTTCATGGGTAAACTGTGACATATTGCATGGTTTATATGCAAACGCTGTAAACTGGCTCAGGATTTTGCAATCTTTTTGCTGTGATGTTAGTTTATCAGCATTAATCTGTCAATAATAACCTATAGCTCACACTACAGTAAATAGTCCGCTGTCATTTCTCTTTATTTTGGCCTCATTTTGTTCTTTGTGCTGTTAAACTTCCGCAGTGAGTCACATCACGCTGGAAAATAAATGTTATGTTTATTTTTCTATACTGTATTTATAAAAATGGTCATATACCAGTGCATGATAAATTATTGTTTAGCGTCTCTCTTGGTGCAAACAATGTGAAATAAAATGTTTTTATATAATTTTTTGGCGCAGGTTTTGTTTTATGTATTATTTTACCAAAAAAAAAAAAAAAAATAGTCACTTGATTTACGACCCTCTCGCAGTGTTTCAGCTCGGGATGCGGACGTTGCCTTGTGTTTTTCTCCTTGCTCTTGACAGGTCGGGTCATGGGAATTACTGTTAATAGCGCTGTCGGATCTGTGCAAACGTGCAGTGAGAGCAAACAGCGAGTGGGCAGTGAGACGCAGGAAACATTTCACACCACACTAGCAATGGCCTGGCATTAATAAACCTTTTAAACGGCTTGTTGAGCGACAACTTGGCTGCTCAGGCACTATTTCAAGGGGCTGGAATCATTTTAAAAAACTCATTTGTCCTGAATAAAAAAGCATTTTTGGTTACTAACTTGATTAAATAAATTATTAGCCCCACAGCTTTCATGTTTTTTGGTCTGTCAGCTCTTATTTTGTTGTTTTTGCATCTGAGAATTGATGTGTAAAAATTTCATGAGCCATTCTTGGTGATTTTAAGTCTAAAACAATGTGACAAAAAAGGATTATGAACATAACACATATGTAAATTGTGTTATAGGCTCTGTATGGTACAAGACAAATAAGAGTGGACTTCCTGAAATGCAAATAAAACATAATTTTCCTACCTACACAAACATTATTTATATAAGATGTGTTATTACAGGTTATTTTATTACATAGGTTGACACCTAACATCATCTTCTTCTAGCCGAGTCTTTTATTTTACAATCTTTTGATTATATTGGACAAGTCTACCAATGTGTATGAGCTACAGGGTGCGGTTTAATAACTCAACTGTACATGCATTTACGGAAAACACAATCCACACTTGCTTGTCATGGTTCCCGCAGTCATCAGCGTTAAACTATAGCAGGGGTTGACTGATTATGTGTCATTTGTAACAGGATTACTGGGGGATCTGTTGGTTATCTTCAGGTGTTTGCTTTAGCTTTAGCAGACTAAATCACAGTTCAGCTGAGGGTCAAGCCCAACCAGAGTACACCAGGTGAAGCTGATGGCAACTCTGGCTCACAGCTTCAGACAATGGCCAGTGTATGGGCTGCACAGTGAGCCCATTGATCCCACTATCACTACCTTTTAACTGGCAAATTCTCCAGTTTTCTTCCCAGTAGTCTGCATCACTTCTAGATAAAAAACACCACAGCTCAACCCCCAAGTGTATTTGTCTTTGCGTCAATGGAGGGACGCCTCTTTGTCATCAGAGACAAGCAGGCCTAAACGTTACATGTCGCTTCAGAGGGAGGTTACAGTGTGCTTTGTGGACTAGTGAAGGACATTTCCTCTGGTTGACCTTGGTGGCCCATTCCTGACCTCGGGCCACGCTCAAGCCTCAGATTGATACAGGCTGAGTGGATGGAGCTAATTAATAAGAGCAAGTATCAAATGTAACAGAATGACTCTGCTATGCTAACCACGCGGGCGGATACTGGTGTCAGCGAGCAAACAGTAAAAGGCTAGACTCGAGGACCCCGGGGTCATTTCATCGGGGCGTGTAAACGCTGAATGAATGACACCACCGTCGTCTCTGTTCTGTTTGGTGGAAATATCAACAGAAAAGGAACGACATACAAATATACAGTAATCAGCTGTGTTTAAAGCTCGGGAATACTTTAATATAATCTGCTTTATTTTGTGTGTGAGTGTAAATAGACTCAGTAAAGCCCAGAAGAATGGTTCCAGCTAGCTGAACACAACAATATTAACTCTTGTCCTCCTCAGAAAAAAAGAGAAATGAGAGCTGTTATGAGAGAAAATAGTTTCTTTCTCTCTGGAAAGAAGTCAAAGCTTTGGAGAAATGTCCATAAACAGTCATCACACTCCAGTGGCTGATGTTTGACTAACAAATGTTCAAGTACCATCATGGATGATGCATTTGTGATGTGAATTATATAAAATATCCATGTTATTGGTAAGTCTGCAGTTATTTATTGCAGAATAATAAAGCTGAATCGATCTAGATTTAAAAATCTTAGTGATAAAAATTATGTACAAGGCTTCCCCAAAGTAAAAACATTAATTTAATATCAAAAACACATTTATTCCTCTTTTCAAAACACTGCAGGTTTGAGTCCTTTGTTTCCCGCTAACAAAGCCTTCTTCTGTTCCGCGGTTTTTGTTACATACGTCTGTCGGGCTTCTCGTGTGTGCGCTTGTGTGTGTTTTACAGTTTGAGCTTGGCCTCTTTGGCCTCCATGGATTTGGTGGCGACCTGAGCGCGCTCTGACAGCAGCGCTGCTTGTTCAGCTGGTCCCTGTGACTGGGCATTCTTCAGCAGGAAGTGACTGATGAAAAGCTTCAAGCCCTCCCGCAGCATTCCTAGCTTGGGAATTCCTGAAATCCTGGCGGATGGGAAAGAATGAGAGACACTGATTTGAGACATTCACGTGGTGCGAAGCAGTAAAGAGGAGTTGTCTAACAAGATGTTGGCTAACGGTGGTTAACATTGCTGAACTGTTACAATAGACTTTTCAGCCATGCTAGCAGAGGGGCACCAAGGATGGCAGTTTTTTGTCTGTCCGCCATTTTGGTTCAAACTGAAATATCTCAGCAACAGTTGGATGGATTGTCATTAATTTTTTTTTACAGCCATTCATGATCCCCAGAGGATGAATCATACTGTTTTTTAGCACCATCATCAAGCCAAAAATCAGCCTCAGCTGTACTTGTTAAGCTATGTTTATTGCTAATTAGCAAATGTTAGCATTCTAACACACTAGATGATGTACATAGGTAGCATTATACCTGCAAAACATCATGTTAGAATCTCCTGTTAAGTCTCTGCGGGCAAGTTAGCATCAAGCTCAAATCTCCGTTGTGCCTTCCTACAGCCTCACAGAGCTTCTAGCATGGACGCAGATTTGTAGTTTTGTTTTTATTCGGTCTCATTTTGCGTGGATTAACATGTTTAAACCTCCAAACCTCTAGGAACTAAGTGCATACACAATGAGGCTCACCTTCCAAATATGCTGGCTAGGTCGTCAGGATCTGTTTCCTTCAGCAGTTTGGTCAGCACCTGACGCAAGAAGCGCACTGTGGGCTTATCTAGTTCCCCGAACTCGATTACCTACACAGAAAAACACACAGGTGACCATATTTTTAAGATTTTATTCAATTTTTACCATCAAATAAATAAATGTTGTATTGTGAAAGCTAGCAAAGTCACTTACTTTGAGGATGGAGAGCGAGAGGCACTTCCTCTGGAGGAAGCGGGTAACCAGCTGGACCAGGTTGTTAAAGGTGCTGGTGGAAAGGTTGGACAGCTCCCTGAACTTGTCCCATAGGCTGAACTGGAAAGTCATCTTGGAGAATACAGGACATCAAATTGAGTGATACACATTTGATTCTGAACTACAAACAGCAGAAACTGGTGTCTCTGCACAGGTAATCCTCTCATCTAAATACAGTTTACATGTGAAAAGCAAACATTCCCACCAGCTCTGGTTGGAGCTCTGTGACGAGGACAATGGTTCATCAGTTTCCGATATGGACCCCGCGGCCTAAATGGCAGCAAAGTAGGAAGTGTGGTGTCACCCCCCCATTGTTTGTAGTCACAGTTTGAGTCAAATAATTTGAGAGGTGAGAGGTGTGAGAGGCTCCCACACTGCAGAGGTGAACTACAGGCCAGGTCACACACAGTTTAAGAGAGTGGGTGGTCACACACGTCCAGCAGGTAACTCTTCTTATTTTCTCACAATTAAATGTACAGTAAACTCACCTCTCTAACTTCACAATGCTTGAGTTGTCAGGTAAAATGACCTTTTATTTCATTAAGGACCTCGCACAGAGTGTACTGTGGCTTTAAATGGTACCATTATCTTATATTAAGTGTGCAACATTCATACAACATGTTAGAGATTTACTTCCCTTAATCTGATTATGATAATTTGAGTACATAGCAGTGACATGTACAGAGGAAAACACATTATTATTAAACTTGCTGCAATAATTTGGAACTATTTTAGTGATTATTTGTTTAAGTAATTGTTCAAGCAAAAATATCAAACATTTCCTACTTATAGCTACGATATAGGAAGGACTGCCTGCTTCTGTTTTGGAGCGTTGGTCAGATAAAACAAGCTATTTCATAGCATCATCTTGGGCATCTGTCGCAATTTTCTCCCTTTTATAGACTACACAATTAAGATAAAATCAGCATATTAATACATAATAAAATACTTATTTGAATACAGTATGTGTGATCATGCAAATTTGAAAGAAGTAATAATATGAGACTTTAAATCAGACTGATATGATTGTTGTAAACAGCAGGATTATGTCGGTGTGTTTTTTAGCACACACCTTTTTGTTTTTAATATTTACTACTCTACAGATAACATACATTTATGCATGATGTTTAAGTATCAAGCAACAGTCTAAAAGAAACATGTTAATTCCATGTACTAATCTGATTGTAGGTATGGGTTTTACCTGGAAGCGTCGATCCTGAGAGCAGAATTTCTCTCCGAGCACGGCGTAATAGGCATTAAAGGTTTTCTCCTGCAGACAGCAGTCCATCAGAACGTGAACAATCTCTCTCTCCTGCTTGTCCTTCAGGCCCATCCTTCACAGCAAAGAAATTAAATAAATAAATATATATAATCAAGCTTACAGCTTGTGGAATACTTTAAAAGGAAACACGGCTGTCACGTTCCTTTCTCTCTGCCTTTGGTTAACCAAAAAACACTGCAGAGGTGAGTGACGACAAACCTGAGGAGTTTCTCGAACGCGTCCAGGTAATCTTCGCTGGTCATGATCACACAGAAGATGTTTCTTCTGACCTCAGTGTTCATTCTCTGTTTCCTGGCCAGCTCTAAGACTTTGGCACTGAACTGAAAACAAATAAAAGAAAACAGTTAAGTGAGAAATGCCGCTAAGGCCAAGGACAATCATCAAAGTGCTAACATTACTGAATAATAATGAAACGATAATAAACCAATATTTTTTTCAATACCTCACTTTGGGAAATATAAAAATGTCTCTCTGTAAAACTTTTTAATCTTAATAAAATAATAAAAATGTGAATAAAATGGGCATGAACAAACTATTTGAATAACTAAAAAGGATCACAAATCTAGACTGTTTGATACTCAGTACAAAATGACACATTTCAGTTGGTAGAAGAAGAAGTTTGAGACTTAAAATTGAACCCTAAGCCTAATTTGTGGTCATCAATAATGGCTACCTTCTTCTAAAGCAATAAAATATACTGTAGCCTACTGACACTGTACAAACAAATTCAGATGATTGACGTTAAAATATTTACTTTTAGAATTTATTTCTAAATCTAAAATAATCTAAAATAACAAGAAAACAATGAGAAGAATATAGATGAGTCAAGTCAGAAATCTAATAAATTAAATACAACACTACAAAAACTATAAATACTGCAGCACATTAAAATGTGACATTCACAGTTCAGTATCTGCTTTCCCTGCCATGACATGGCTTAAACCGTGTCTAACACCACTGCTGGGATGCTCTCTGCTGTAATGCCGTTATCTTCTGTGGTTCCAGTACTCTACCTGTCCTTCAGCAGTACTCTCCTTCGAGGACGCTTTCCCTTGTTCGCTGATCATGGGCGCTCCACTCCACGAGGAGCCGACGATCCACCAGCGACCCACTTGCTCCGCAGCCAGGAGGTTTTCCAGAGAGACCCTCAGTTTCACGTCGCTGCCTCCTGCGCTCCGTTGGATCTGAGGACCACATTAAGCCAGAGTCAGCCACAAGTGCGCTCACAGGGCAAACACCAGTTGTGAAATATTAAACACCAAATTATCATCCTGAAGTGGACAACTGTTAAAACAACCACACTGATGGTCATTAAAGCATCAGCAGCACTGGCCTTTAGGTCTGTAAAGGTTATACTCTGGTGCCACCTGGTGGCTATAATGGAAGTGGCAGCTTGAAAGAAAGTCATGTCTGTGTGTTGAAATGATGAATAAAATTAGTGCCTATAAGCTACACATTATAAAAGGGGCTCTATTTACAGAAAATAGCAGAAATTGAATATAATATGCATCACTATTTTTTTCATTAGTGTATAATCATGTTTGAAACACAATATTGCATGAAAATCACCCACCAGAGTCCTCTGTAACTTCCTCAGTCTCTCCACAGGTTCAGGATCATAGCCTGGGATCTTCCGCATATCATTGTTCTTCAAAGCCAGCATGGTTTCCAGCATGAAACGCACCTAACAACATGCGAGCACACAAAAAATATGTAAGAGAGGTTTCAGTTGAGCAATGCTGCAGCCAATGCCAAGATATTTTATGGAATTCCAGTAAAGTGAAAGTCCAGTAAATGAAAGTTAATTAAAAATCTGTTGGCCCTACCCTGGTCTGATCCTGAAACTTCGACCCCATGAGGTTGGCCTTGCGCTGGCCCTCAGAGATGAGCTCCTTGAGAGCCAGAGCGTCGTCCTTCCTCAGGGCGAAGCCGACATTCCTCAGCACGAACAAAACCAGCTCGACGTCCTTCTCTGTGAAGGCTCCGACAAAAAGTTTTAGGATGTCGAAGATGAGGACAGAATGCACCACCTGGAAGTTGTAGAGGTAACCGATGATGGCGACAAGGTTGTCGCACTCTTTGCCTTCAGTTGGGTTCCTGTACACCTCGTCGAATTTCCGCACGACCGTCTCCAGGAAATGTGCTCCCACCTGGGAAATAACCAAAAAGTCAATATTAAAGACTTGTGATTGATGTTTTAAACCAGATTTAAACTGTATATTCAATATTACAGCATCACACAGGTTGCCACAGTTCAAGTAAAATACATAAGGACATCTCAAGATATAAATAATGAACGCCTGTTGCATTGTAAAACTCCAAGAAAGACAGAAATACAAAAGTCAGTGTTGAATCTAACGGATGTTCTCGGAAAGTTGTTTCAACAATAAAATTAGGTACCACATTTAACTAATTTCACTAACGATCCTGTCTTCTGTCACTTACAGGAGGGAGAGTCAACACAATCCTATTACACCTTAAACAAAGGAAACCAACGTGCTGGATATCACTTTCCAATTCATTAAAAGAGCATTAGCTTACAGTGGAGATGTGTTAAAGCTGCTAAAAAAGCCTCTAATGAATAATGTAAGAGCTGATGTCAGTTCTCAGGACAGTGGTTACTATTTCTCACTCGCAGGCTGAGAAAACCACAAGCTACTCGACTCCTTCTGTCACTCTCATCAGAGGATGAGACGGTGAACTGAAGGTCTCCGAATAGAAAATAAATTAGAAATTAAAAACCTGTTTAATTAAGATTCATTTTCAAATTTGCCTTTGGAGCTTGTTTCACAGTTTTACAAATTCAAAAGCCAGAATTAAAGGAAGCGTGTTTACCTCTAACCCGACGGCGTGATGGAGGACGCTGACAAGCAGGACGTGCTCCATCAGTAGTCTGTCCGGCATCAGGGCCGGGGTGACGCAGGCTGCTAGTAGCACCTCCGTTAGGGTGTCGTTCATGTCCTTCCTGCTGCAGCTCATGTACAGCTCCTCCAGCTGACCACTGATGGACGCCATGTTGGCCTCGCTCAGCCTGAAGAAGTTGGAAAAAGGAGGAATCATCAATTTTAAGTATTCCACAGAGGAAAAACTTCTTTGGCTTCTAAGAAACTGTGACTGAAAGTTTCTCTTGATTTGTGACATAATACAGACTAAACAATAACTAAAACAAAAACTTTATGATGAAAATAATCTACTCTGCTTGTGTAGATCCTGATGAAACTTTCATCTAGTTTATGTCCCAAAGTGCACGATGCATCAGCACACTTTATAGAAAGAAAGAAAGGGGGTACGATTTCGATACTGAAGCATTTTCTTTGGCATACTCCTGAGTGTATTAACTTTAGCAAGGGTGTATTTTATTGCCTATGAGTATCACTTTTGATTTGTAAGAGGCCGAATGTGCTGTGGTAAGACGATTACCTGTTCAGCAGGCCTTTCACATTCCTCTTCAGTTTTTCAAGCTCCGCTTTGCGTTTATCATCTCCAGCGCCTCGCAAGTGAGGCGGCACGTACTTACCCGCTGCAGAGGTTACCTGGACATTGGAAGATTATAATTAGATCAATTATACAGCATGTCAAAGTTATGATAATAATACATATTATTAACTCACAGCTTCTGATGTGTTTGTGACAGGAGTGTCTGCTTCTTCCTCTGCTTCCTTGTCTGTCTCAACGGCATTACTCTCACCCAGCTCATCCTGGTCGTCCTCCATTTCTTCCTCCTCCTCCTCCTCCTCCTCCTCCTCCTCTTCATCCTCCTCATCAACCATTTCATCATCATCATCCTCCAACTCATCATCTTCATCACTGCCTTCACTCTCCATCTCATCTCCAGGTTGATCGTCCTCCTCTGACAGCTGAGAGTCGTTCTCATCGTCAAGCTTTTCAAAGTTCTGTTTAGCCACTTCCATGTCATCGTCATCATCGTACATCCCCGCAGCCCCCGACGAGCCAGAGTCCAGCATACCGAGGATGTAATCAAGTCCATCGGCCACAAAAGACTGAGGGAGACTTTTCTTGTTCTTCCTCTTGTTTAATCCCAGGCACCTCTCTAGTTTCTTTATTTCTCTGTCCTCGTCTTCATTTGCCTCCAGAAGTGCCATCTTTCTTGATTCCTGTAGCTTGTTGACTTTCTTGCCTTTCTTGGAGGATGCTGGTGTTTTAGACTTGTCTGACTTCTCTGTAGGAGCACTACTTGGATGCGCTTTTGACACTTCTTTCTTTGCTTTCTCCATTTTCTTCTTCTGTTTCTGCTGGGGCTGCTTATCATCTGGTGCTCCTGAGTCTTCCCCATCATCTACAGTCTTTTTACCCTCATAGTGACTCTTCATTTTGGCTTTTTTCATCTTTCGCTTTTCTTTGCGCAGCTCCTTTCTGCTTTTCTTTTTCACAAACCTCAGCCCATGGTCACTCTCCTCTTCTCTCTCTTCTTCAGGGCCACTTTTGCTTTTAATAAACTCATCCACTGCCGTCATGTACTTCTGTAACACTGCATTTCCCTTCTTCTTTTTGCTGTTCTGCTTCCATTTGCCCTTCATCTTTCACACAAATTAAACTCACTATGTCTAGTATAAGCTGGAAAACGTGAGCTCGGTAACTCGGCTAAACGTCTTTTAAAACGTAAATCCGGTAATTGAACTACAAATGTTTTAAAATAGCAAACACACGGTGAATTTTTGCCTATTTCAAACACATAAATACCTCAAACTGCACATGTATCTCCATGAGGACATATATTGTTGATGTGACCCACACAACCACGTGACCATTCACTTCCAGGGCACTAGTGATGTGTCGTTCGTGAACGAGCCGGTTCAAAGGGCCGGCTCTTTTAAGTGAAGGATGGGAGCTGGCTCCGGTACGCGAGCCGTGGAGTGACAGTAGAAAAAGAAGCAGCATTTCTATGCTTTTTATACTTTTTATAGGTGTTTCTATCTACTTTGTGTAGCATAGTGGTTCTACAAGCACGTTAGTGCATTCATTGGTTGGTTTCAGAGAATTACAAGGGTCTGTAAACGCAACGAAAACAATTGGCTACAGCAATTTATTGATATTAGATATATACATATATACATGATATATGTGTACACATACAAATCAAAAGTCAAAACTGTGCTAAATTTGGCTGAATTATGAAAGGTATAACTCAGGGGTCTTCAACCTTTTTCAGCCCAAGGACCCCTTGGACAAGAGACAAACAGAACAGGGACCCCTGTTATTATATATATATATATATATATATATATATATATATATATATATATATATATATATATATATATATATATATATATATATATATTTGTGAGAGACTTTTCATTTTGAATATTATGGACTTTTGGAAGAAAGTGTGCTCATCCTCCTTTAATATTGAACAGAGGGGGAACAGTATCTGACAGTAATATTCTAAGCTGTCAGGATGTGCTTTACCTGCTATAATGGAGCTGGATTTAAGACAAATATGATAAAATAGCGATTTATATTTAGCCTATAAATGAATGAGCACACTTTCTTCCAAAAGTCCATAATATTATAATATTTTTATTGATAGAAATAACAGTAGTTGGTTTTGTTAATAAAGACATAAAAACACAAACATATGTGCTGTTGTCCCAATTTAAAAATATAACTAGACAGTCATGAAATTTGGATTTCACTTCTACAATACAACATCTTCAGATAAAACTCGCTAAAAAAAAGTCAGTTTTGGACCTTAGCTCTCTCCACAGTGCCTCTGTGGTACGAGCACAACAGCTCGGGGGCGAGCTTTTTGTGAACGCGCGCTTCCTTCGCCCCTTCGGGCCATTTTGGACGGGGGCGGGACTGGAGGAAACAGAGCTGGATACAACACCGGCTCTTCTTGGTGAGCTGAGTCAAATGACCCGACTCCCTAAAAAAGAACCGAACTTCCCATCACTCCCAGGGCGGAGAACAGACGCGCGGTGATGATGTGCTTTATTTTGGGGCGTTTGTTTCGCACGGAGCGGGTTTCCTTCCATGCAAACTGGCTTTTAACACAGACTGGGTGATTTTTTAACAGCGTAGGACAGACGCAGGGAGTTGTTGTTGCTGTCTGATGCAGTTGTTGCCAGTTGTACGAGCTAGCATGTAGTGAGTCTGTAGTCTTTTTTTTTATTATTTTTTTATTTCGTATTTGCAATATGAAGTATGGAAGAAGACGATGTTACTATCAGAGAGCAGAATTTCCACAGCCAAGTGCGCGAGTACATCGTAAGTAACGGCTAGTGAGCGAGCTAACAGGCTAACGACGTCCTCTGCTGCTGCACAGTGACGTTAACGGTTGCTAACGGTTAGCTTCATCTGTCAGTTTGACAACGGTCGGAATTAATTCACCTTTTTATTAATAACACTGTCTCAGTTTTTGATGCACATTATTGTCTTGTTTTATGTCCTCTTGAGTTATCAGTCAGACCTTGTTTAAATTAAAAAAAACAATGAGTTAGCGCGCTAATTTAAAGTTAGCATATGTGAACGTCGGCTCGCATTAAATAGTTGATTAACTTCACTTGCTAATTGATGATTATAGATTTGTATTAAATATGTCTGCGGTTCATTTTTTAAACTGGGACATTAGTAATTCAGTGTCCCCTTTCATTGAGGACTGGGACATCTCACTATTACCACCACTACTCACCATAGCTTTTATATTTATTTTATTTTTTATCTGTATTTATATTTCCATTCCAGTTACTTAACATGTGCAATAATATTTATATCATGGCCACTTCTCGTTTTGCACATCTGCACACCTGTCTGTTGTTTGTTTATTGTATAGGCTGAAGGACACTTGTGTCTGTTCTTTGTGTTTGCCCTTTAATTTTACTTCTACACTTTTTCTGCTGCTGTTACGAGTGAATTTCCCCGTTGTGGGATAAATAAAGTATAATCTAATCTAATCTAATCTAATCCAGGGACACTGAATTTGTGTTTATCCATCTTATATCTTCAAAATGTCACAGTGATGCTCAGCACAAATGTGCAACAGAAGATGGCTTGTTGATGTTGGTGCACACCTAATATAACATCATCACAATTAATGACTATACATTAAAACCTTATGAAAGTCTTGATGACTTAAAGTTTGTTTGCTTTTTCAGTAACATGCCTTTGATCTATGATGGGTTATTCTGTTCAGATGATTATGAAACTTGAGTTTGTGTTTAAGGAAGTCAGATATTATTAGTAGATTTTTGCAATGTAATATTTTAAGTAAGAAGTCATGTTCATGTCTTGTTTTTCCACCGAAACTTTATGTTTAGTGTTGCAAGCCGCTGGCTGCTTGCAAGTGCATGACACAACAAGAAACATAACTACTGCTGGTGCCTTGAAAATGATCTACCTTTGTTGTTATTCTGGTCGGATGATTATAAAACCAGAGTTTGTGTTTTATGAAGGGAAGCTTTTTTGTGATAGATATTATTTGTAGATCTTTTAAGTTGTTTGCAGCTTAATATTTATGTAAGAAGTGATGTTATTGTCTTTTTTTCCCCACACTGAAACTTTACTTTTAGTGTCTAAGCTGGCCGCTTGCAAGTGCATGACACAGTAAGAAACATAACTATAGTTGGTGCCGTGAAAATTGTCTTTCTTTGCCATAAACGTTTGTTTTTATAGTGCCATGATGTCTAGCCAGACATATTGACAAAGTTCAAGAGGGGAGACTTTGTCTGGAGTAGGCTGTCTGGAGTATTCCTGATAGACACTTCTGGAATATAGAAACTATCAAATGTCTTCCCAGCAGCCAAGCTCAATATCACATCTTCACATTTTGTCCTAAGTGTCTTCTTAGTATCCCATCAGCATTCTGTACCTAAGATCTCTTTGCATGATGCTGTAATGGCACTCTACCATTTAACCTTAAGGTCTGTGGTGAGTCAGCTTATGGATTGATTTCTTCAGGCGTCAATTGATATATTGTTATGTGTGCTTATTTTGTAAGCCAGGGTTACTCTGGGCTAAGTTTCAGGTTCATAAGCATGACTCTGTGACAAGATGGTACGCTCGTATTAGACCCTGAAGTGTGGGAAACATTTAGTCTTTAATCGCCTGCCACTGTAACGAATTACTGAAGAATGCACGGAGAACCGTGTTACTGTGGGCATTCAGGTTAACACAGGACAGTGTCACTAGCTTACATGCGGTTTGGTCAGTAATTACATTTTCCACCACACCTCCGAGCAAGAGAGGATGCACAAATTGTAATGTTTTTATTAGCCTTGAAATCCAAACCTGAACAACCCGTTTCTATAGGAATTAAAGCATTAAGAGATTCTACAACAACATGTTACTCTTTTTCTCCATGGCCTCTTCTGTACTAATACACACACTTAGAAAACCTTTCATAAACCCAGGTGATTTAACTGTCCTTCTATCAGGTTACTGATATATGTTGATACGTCTGATATCATGACAGCCAGTAGTGTCTATAGTGAATGGAAAAAGTGCTGCTCAGCTCATCTGCTTGTGAGAATTAAAAGATCCTCTCTCAGAAAGAATGTAATTACTGTTCGTCACCTCCAGCTTGAGTTCATATATCATAAAGGTGTGAAATACTGTTCCTAAGTTAGTTGGGGATGCTTGCGAGAAGCCTGACTTGTTTTTACCTGCTCCTTTTTCCATTGCTTACAGCGTCACGGCGTATATTTTAAGGGAAAACAGAGCGATAACTTTGCTAGTGGCCGTGGCGTTGACCGGTCTGCTTGGCACTTATCTCCTCCCAAACTGTTGTATCTTTGTGTCTGCGCCTGTTTATCAGCTCTGTGCACCTGATTCTGTGTTATTCTGGGGCTTCCCCTTTGTGCACATGGTTTTGCTTGAGCCGCCGTCACCACAGAGCTTTGTAGCTTATAGATATATCAGCTGTCTTTAATTTAGAAGGGGACCGCAGGTGGTAAGAAAAACAGTTTTTGCTACAGCTGTCATAGCACCATGTACGCCTTAGATTGACTGTGGAGGTTTGGAATTTCTTTTTATGTCAGTTTGTCCGTCTGAAATGTGCACGGCCTGCCCAGCTGAGTCATCTCATAATCCCAGCTTGGCCATGATGAGTTGTGCAATGTTGACAGGGTGCAAAGTGCTGAAGCGGGAGCTTCTAACATTAGTTACGTCCTGGTCACTGTCACAGTAGAAGGGGGGAATGTGGAATGGGATCTTTCTGTAAGACCATCCAGCTTGTTCTGAGGCCGCGGTTACTTAATAATAAATTCCGTGCATCGGTAATTTGTCGACCACTCTGCACGTAGTGTTGGCCTAATTAGAGTTGTCAGACGTTGGAAAACAATGACGCATTGCTCATATTTGCTCTTCATAATAAAATAAATGGGTCACATTGAACTACACCTCTTAGTAGCTCATGGCTTGTGTTTCTTCATTCTGCACAGTTTTATAGGTTATTTTTGAACAGCAAACATCATTTACGTACTATGTGATCAAGTATTATATTCCACTATGTTGGAACATGAGAGGAAATTGGCAGATCCTGGCAGGAAGTGTGTGCTCTGACCTCTGCCCTGCATGGACGAGGCATTTCTACACCCAAACAATCCATTGTTAGAATTGAAATGATTATTCTATAATTTGTTTAGATTATTTATTATTTCGACTATTTTGCTAATCAGTTATTTCAGTTCAGGGAAATTTTTGGAGCAAAATTAGAGAAAATGAAGTGGCTTGACGTCTTTAAATGTGAAATATCTTCACTTTTTGACAGGTCTGTGATCGTAAACTGAATATTTTTTGGTTTTGGGCTGTACATCACCGTGAGCTCTGTGAACATGTGATGGTTGTTTTTTAGCTGCTGTCCAAATGAGTGATTGTTAAATCAAGAAAATAATAATAATGCATAGCTTAAGTTGTTTGTAATGTAGTAGAAAATGCATTAATGTGTAACTTTTACACAAAAATGCCACGGATTACCAGTCACATCAATCCATGGCGAATGAATCGATCATGGGTAAATACTGAGGTTACACCGAAGTCATTTACTATATAATATGACTACATTTTATATATAGTATTATATTATCAGGGTTATAAAATTGTAAAAAAAAGTACAGTTTAACAATCCCATAGTCTGTAACAGAAGGCAAACAGCACAAGTTTGAATTTAGCTGAGTGTATTGTCGATATATTGCTTGCTATTGTGCTGTTTCATCTAAAGTCGTATCAAATCCTCGATTAAGATTCTTATTTTGTCGTTTCAGATTTGCTTCCTCCTGTTTGCAGTCCTCTACATCGTGTCCTACTGCATCATAACCAGATACAAGAGGAAGAGCGGTAAGTGTTGTTGTAAAAATGCCCATGCTTGCATCGTGGGGACAGAAATGGGCATGTCACCTTATTTAAAGCATCTGTAACACTTACACAGCAGAAATGTGTCCCGTGTTGGACCAATTTTCACAGCAAACATTGTAGAAGTGAGTCTGTCTGCCTGGTTATGCCGTGTTTGTTCGCAAACAGAGCCCTTCATTGTGTTTTCTGAAAGGAAGGCACGGCCAAGAAGGTTTTAGGTGTGAGCTCGAGAGGCCACACCCGTGTCCATAGAGTAATCTGCCACAGTCAGCTCAGTGTAAACTGTACCCACCCCAACTTACTGTTAAGGCTGTGGCAGAATCAATACAATTGGTCACATTTTAACCTTTTAATAATGAGTCCTGATGAATGGCATATCCTTTTCAATTATATTCAAATAATGACTCAAAGAAAGTCTGAATTTCAACAGGATCTTTAACAAAAGAATATGTTTTGTCCCTCCGTGACATCTCTGACACAGCATTTGAGCTACAGCACGCAGACGTGACTGACGATAAAAATCTGACCGAGTTATGAAGGAGAAAACAGAGGCCCAGGCAGACATTGTGAACGGCATCCCATTTTTCCCAGGACAAATTTAGTATGTCCAGGTCACCTAGGCTTCCCTTGTCTCATTTTGAAAGTAGACCACTTTGCTGCAGAAATCCCTTCTGGAGTTTTGTACAGTAGAAATCTAGGCTGCTCTTTTCCTCACACCTCGTGGTTTGGTAGTCTAATCTTTTCACGAGGAGTACAAAGGAAACATGAAATATAAAGTTGCATTACATACACTACTTAATCCAGTTTATTTGACCATGCTATGCTCTGTCATTCTATAAATTCTTACACACTATTTTTCCTGCATTTGCACTAACCCTCTTACAATAATTCATCTTGGTATCGGCTGATATGGATGGGAAAATGTCAGATATTTGACGTCAGCTTCAACAGCTACATCAGTATGTCCCAAATAAAAAATGTAACCCGTGCTGTGTCATTGCAAGTACTGTTTAAAGTAACGTATGTGATGTATGAAATGTGGGCCGTGTACTGCTGAAAAGATCCACCTTAACTCTAACCAGCTCGTGACTCAAGTGGTTTGGTTTCCTTTATAGATGACCATGAGGATGAAGATGCTGTTGTCAATAGAATATCGTGAGTAAAGCTGATTTCAGTTAATTCTTCTTTGTTAGTCAGTTATTTGAGGAAAGACAAAAAGTGATGAAATATATTACATCTCCTTTTGTCATTACAAACATTCTCTGGTCCCAGCTTGTGAGGATGTTCTGCTTTTCTGTGTTTTATATCATAGTGAGGTGAATATTTTTAGGTTTATGAGTGTTGGTTGGACAAAAAAAGACATGTGGAGACATCACCTTGGGTTTGAGGAAATTGTGGCAGGCATTTTCACTTATTTTCTCACATTTCATAGACCAAACAATGCATTGATTAATCTAGAAAATAATCAATAATGAAAATAATCATTAGTTACAGCCTCATTACTAATAACTAAAAGCATTGCACTGATTTACTTCCTACCACTAACACTCTGAATGTCTCATGGACTGTGTCATTAGCTCAGACTGTGGTTGACAAGTATCCCGAGTTATAGTACACGTCACACTCACTCTGTTGTAGCCACATGCATCCGCATGTTTAGATCGAGCTAAGCAAAATGGTACCTAAGAGTCCGGCATAAATAATGGAAAGCATTTCAGTTAATGAGCTCCTTTAGTGATATGGTGAAGTGGGGACTTTGTGCCGCCCTTTTTGAGGACCACTGAGCAGATGGTCACTCCCCTGGGTCCAATCTGGAGACCCACAGCATCTGAATCTCTACAAACTGCAGGCTGTAGCCAGTGCACGTCTTTTGTTCTAGGACTGAGGCAGTAGTAGATTAAACTGAGGAGTTGAAGGACAATTGAAAGTGTACGTTGAAGTGGTCACATTCACTAAATAAGTTAATTCCTCACTTGCTTTTGCTCATTAATTCTTGTCACACTGTAAACCGGGTGACTCCAGTAAGCAGGCCATTGCTTGTAACGTATAATCTGATGTGAAAAAGAGATGTGTTTTTACCTTGTTGTGAACCTGCATGTGTTCGTTTTTATCTCGACTAGTCCTAACACTTGTTTGTGGTGTCTGTCTGTGTGTCTGATTTCATTCGCAGATTATACTTGTGCACCTTCACCCTGGCAGTGTCGGGTGGTGCCGTCTTCCTTCTGCCTTTCTCAATCATTAGTAACGAGATCCTCCTCTCCTTCCCCAAAAACTATTACATTCAGTGGCTCAATGGCTCCCTCATTCACGGTCAGTAGATCACACAGGTCATGTGTCCTTTTATTTGATTAACTAATTAGTTAACTAGTACCTTGTTTTCTCTCTGTTTGTGCTCTTCAAAGAAAGTAGATATCTTCTATGTTCGGAATGACATTGATTAAAATCATAATTAACCTTTTACATTAATGACATGATTAAATAGACTTGCTGATTAACATACTGTGTGAACTGCATTGGGTGCGCATAGATGTTGGTTTAAGAAGCAGTTGTATTTTTGTGTGGAGGTTTTATTAGTCAGACTTGGGGCAGAGATTCATCGGAGTTGGACAGCTAAATTACATTAACTGGTACAGTGGTATCCAAAACTCTTTAATTCACGACCGATAATTGCTAATTATTTGAAAAAAAATTGATGGAAATTGGTTTTCTTTAATTTAAAATGTGATCCTTTAAGAAATAATGTTCAAATACATTCAAACTGTGCAGTTTGTGCTATAATACTACTTTAGACATGTAAGAGTAGAGGCGTTGTTTCAGTTTCAGGCTTGTGGTTTTACTTCAGAACTGCTTCTTAAAGCACAGACGGGATTAAAAGAATCTATTAAAAGACTGGGTGTGAAAACTGGTTGTGAATCTGCTTGAATTTTGACAGTTAAAAGCGTCCCATTTAATTCTTGACTGAATGCATCTTTTTTTTTTGTCTGAGCTTTCATAACTGACACCACTAGTTTTCTCTCTTTGTTGTTTGGGGTCATGCTGTTGTTATGAGGACAAACTATCCTATCATCAAACTGTAGATAACACTGCAGAAATCTGATTTGATTTTTTAGTCACCTTAAATATGTAACCAGCAGCAGCAGCTGTTGGTGTTGTTGTTGATTGAATAAGTTAGTGTCTTTGCTTGATTCAAAACCAAACCATTAAAAAAAAAAAAAAAAAAAATCTTATCTCTTCATCTGCCATATCAGCACATAACACATCAATTTTCATCTGTATGTCACAGTCATGCAGGCAGTGTTAAGCACCAACTGTGTTGATAAGGCTGTTGGATGCTGCAACAGCCACCAGGGGGCATTAGAGTCCATGATATAGACTCGACAGGAAGACACTTGTCAGATAAAACCCTGTGTTGGCACCTCGTCTCACAACTACTACTACTACTACTACTACTATACTATACTGTACTATACTATACTATTCAAAGGGAAGTGCTCAAAAGTCTGGAGAATTGTCAGATTCTCATGTTCAAAATAGGACTGACTATAAATTTGTAATATATAGTTTTTACATACAACAATGTGTGTGTGCACTCACATATGTTTGGTCCCTGCAGGTCTGTGGAACCTGGTGTCACTGTTCTCCAACCTTTGCCTCTTTGTCCTGATGCCCTTTGCCTATTTCTTCTTGGAGTCTGAGGGATTCGCGGGATCGAAAAAGGTACGTTGCCTTAAATGTTTGTTATAGAATTTATATGCATCATTTTCATTTTTGTTCATTTTTTTTTGTGTGATATGCAACTATCATCAAAAAAGATGATTACATTAGAAGTTGGAAAACAAGTGGGACACTTTGCTGGGCTTTCAAAGCACTTAAACTTCTGTGAGTAATTATCAAAAGCCTGGAAAATTCACTTTCATCCAGTTTTTGTGATACTGTCACTTAAGTGATTTATTAACTGTGAGTCAGAGGTGAAAAATCCGAAATATTTAAAAACTAGAAAAAATAAGAAACTTTGAATGGAAAAATTGTGTATTTATATATTTGTATGCTTTGCTATCCATGTAAGGGGATCCCTCTTAACAGCCAAAGCAGAAGCAGCAGCAGCAGCAGCAGGTGCCTAGTCCTTGCCCTCTCCCTGACTCACGCCACTGACTGTAACTGCCACCGCGGAAAGCTCATTAACCATGAAAGTCTGAATCTGGACTTCGCCCAGCGCCACATCCTGACAAACCCTTCCAATAAGGCCATAGGCTGCAAACGCTTCAACACTGCTGCATCGGCCCCACTGATTTAAAGCCTGATTCCTTGTCACCCCCTCCCCAGCCCCCTAAAATAAAACTTCAAAAGGACAGGCTAATAATCGAGTTGTAAGGCTCAGCGAACTTCCTCGTTTAATTGATTACCCCCCCAAAAAAAGAGGCTGGGGGCTCGTGTTCCAAAAGTCCATAAAGTCGCAGCAACATGACAGCACAATAGAGCCTCGCAAAATGGAGGGGGAAAGATTTACTTTTAATACACCTCTATCCTGTGTCACAGTTTGAAACCTCTCTGGTTTATGTCCCTCCTGGCAAAAGCACATAAAAATTAGTCTGTACTGTAGTGTATAGCCAGTTCTTTTCTTCCTCAACCCACTAATTTGTTTCGGTTGGATTTCTTCGGTAGAGGGCAGGCCCTGATGTGTAGGAAGCAGGATGAGGGCCTCTTTCACGTTCCTTCTTTTTGTTCTTTTTCATTTCAGCAAGACTGTTTCTTGCTACTGATCTTCCATAAATTTGCGTAGAGGAAGCGCTGTTCAGTGTTGAGCTGCACTTCCAGGTCTATGTTGTGTGCTTGCTATGGAAGGGGTGGAGGTGACACGACACCTTTAAAAAAACAAAAAAAAAAAAACAAAAAAAAAAACGGAGCTGCCTGCAGAGTCGATCATGCAGCCGACAGCAAGAGGAATGTAAAACACAGATCTGAGTTTTTATAATGTGGTATTATCCCTTTCCCCAATAACAGCATTAGACCACAATGTCATAAGGTTTTATGTGGCATTTTAACCTCCTGGGCTAATGTTATGGCACTGCGAGGTCCTTTTGACTGCGGAAATGAAGTGAATGATGAATTTCACTACTAACGCTGTAAGTCAGCCTTTTCATGTGGCTGTGTTTACTTTTGACGATGTACTAAAAGACGCCACCAGAATAAAGATGGAAATGTGGATGTTTTTTTTTTTTTTTTTTTTTTTTAAATTGTTAACTGTTCAGCTCTTCAGAGGCTTCTGTCACCTGAGTGATTAATAGTTTAACAAATTGTCCAAATTGTGGATGAATCAGAGTGACTTAGGGTTTTGATGTCAGATGTTATGATCTGGCTTTATTTGCTGCTGTAAAATGTCTCCCACTTTACTGCTGTGTTCTCAAATCTTTGCATAAGAGCTGCGTCACTGAGGCCGCTAAGGGTTTTGTAGTTCAGGTTTGGTTCTGATCAAGTTTTAGCAACATTTATACCACAGCGTGTTTGTGTAATTACATCTTGCATATTAAGTCCAAATGATGTATTGTTTGGATGCTGCATTGTGAAAGATATGAATCACCTTATGAAGGCTGATATAGTATTTCTTTGAGTTATCTGTTCTAGTTGTCTCCACACCGCCAGTAGATGGCATTATAATGATGAGAGACATCTCTGTCATCCTTATTGAGATGATCAGCGCGTTCTGACAAAGACTGTGAAGACATCAGCACCAGCCTTTGTTCAGACTTCTATTTATATAAAGGGACTTAAGTTGGCTTAATAATTATACATGACGAGTATGATATCTTGAAACTATATTTGAAACAGTTAGATCAAGATAAAAAAAAGTTTTGACAGTTTTCTTGTGTAGTCTAATCTCATTTTCTTCACATCTTATGTTTAGGATGATAAAAAGTAGTTTTCATATTTTAGTTTTTTTTTTTTTTCTAGATGTAGGTTTTCGAGAAACAGTATGCATGCTTTGCAGTGAATAGTCTTTTGGTCTTACCCACAGTATTGAAATGTGTTTGATCCTGAAACGAGTTGGAACGAGTCTGACCCCCTGACTGACCCAGCAAAGGGCCAACAGGTTTCATCTGGTAGTTAAAGAAACTCCTCATCAATCTCATCCTAAGCCCTAACCCGCCAATGATGAGAAGTGTGTTTATTGTGGAGGAAGAGGAGGGGAGGCGGGTGGTGGTGGTGGTGGTGGTGGGGAGGGGGAGAGAGAGAAAACGTCTCGCCGAGCAAACCCCGCGTGGTGTTACTAAGATACTCCTCTTTGTTGGAGCTCCACAATGGGGGCCTGGATATTTATTTCAAATCTCCTGCACATGCAGACATTTTTCCCAGGCCTTCTTTCGGGCAGGGCCATCCGGAGAATATAAAGTGGTGTTTACATACCTTCCTTTAAGGTCACAATGTCTCCCTAAAGCTGCCTGTTACAATGTTCGTTACCATGGCGACATATTAGTTCGAGCTGGGAATTTAAAAAAGAACAAGCGAGTTGCTCAGGATTTTTTTTTTTTTTCTCCCCTCCTCTCGTGACTCAGTTTTTCTAAACTAAGTGATAAGTTCTCGACTGCTCGACTGATTCAGTACCAACAGTTTCAACAGTTTTTCCTGGTTTCCTGAAGATAACATCAATCATACATTTAGACTGAATCACTACATTTCCACAACTTTAAGTAGAGCGGAGTATTACTTGGTCCTAAGCTCCTGCGTGACAATAAACCCAGGATACAGTCATTTATTCTTTGAAGACTTATCAGTCTGACACCTTTCTGTAATCCGGACAAGCTGTCGTCACTGTAGGATGTCAAATAAAACATCAGAAAGTACTGGAGCTGCTTCCTTCATTTAAATTCTTCTGTTTTCTGACTCATCTGGTGAATCAGTCATGAAAGCAGCAGGGAAACAGTTTTAATTCACATCCCAAAAATCAAGTTACTGAGCCCCCCCCTCCCTTGAGTTTGAACAATACGATGTGATGCTGATCATTTTCCATGCTCTCGTGTCATTGGTGCTTTATTAAGAAGTCTTATTAAGAGTCTTTAGAAGTTCATTGTGCAGCTAGAGGGGAGTGTCCCTCTCCTCTGCTTTCTGTCTTTGACACGGTCATTGCGCTGTGGCCGACTGGTTGAAGGATACACTAATAAGGTCCCTGGGCATCTGGCATGTCTTTAGCAAAGAGGGCAGTCATTTTGCTAGGGAGCAAGAAAAAAAAGGACCCTGCCCCCTTCCTCACTTATTACACTCTTGGCCCTTGTTCCACACGCCCCTGACAGTGAGCAGAAGGATGGTCTGCGGGATGATCTCTGCCACCGCCTGCTGACCTGCTAAGGATTGATGGCGGCAACTAGGAAGCTCCTGCACCACCTAACTCTCTCCCTTTGTCTTGATTTCTTTCTTTCTTTCTTTCTCTCTCACCACCCCAACATCCAACAACAGCCCCGCACCTTCCCACAGTATCATCTCTCATTCTCTCCCACACTTGTCCACCATTGCGCAGTGGTATTCAACTTCCAGAGGTGAACTTTCTGCTGGATTCATCAGCCGGAGCGCTACATCAAAGACAGTGGCAGATTGTGCTTTAGTTTTTCTGCAGCACAAGCTAGGCGAAAAAGCTTGTGAACTGTTTCCAGGCCCTCTGCGGCTTTGTGTAATTGGGTGGATTTGGAGGTTGATTTACTTGGCTGGTCGTGTGTGTGTGTGTGTGCGTGTGTGTGTCTGTCTGTGTGCGTACATGATTTCATGCATGTTTGTTTGGTACTGCATATGAAGCAGTTACTTTCCTCTCTGGCCACTACACGCATTTCTTGGAAGTCTCTCCAGTCTTGTTCAAGCATAGCTGCAGTTAACCAGCCCCTCACTCGATGTCGGTGTGAGGATCAGGGGATGCTGAATATTTCAGAGCTGCTATATTTAGAGGTAGTTACACATTTAGAATGGCAAGAATAGAAACTTTCAGCGGGCGCTCTGGATGCCAAGGCGCAGGTCCCCCCCTCCTCCCTTCCTTCAACAGTTGACAGTTTTGTCTTGATCAATGATGATAGCTTAGTTGGATTTGCCTATTTTTGTACTGTATTTCTGTAGACATTAGCTCTTCTTTACCTTTGCAACAAGGAACAAAGGACTTACTTTTGCCCTTGCAAAAATAGTTAAAGATAACTTTCAGTGTGCAATGTCATGCATGTGGATGGATCGGTGAAACCAATCTGTGTCCTCTTTCTCCTGCACACTGAAATCATGTCGGACACAGTGGATTGTTCTTCCAGCGAGGCAGGAAGCGGGGATGATAGTAAGGGAGGTGACAAGCATTGCCTTTGCCCTAAATGATCTGAATGGGTAATGATTTGAGACTTATAAATGATTGAGAGACCTATCTAAAGGGAATACACCTTCAGCATGGCATGGGCAGCTTTTTAAGGTGGACTGGTGCGCTTGAGCGGACGCACGTCCTGCCTGCGGCTTCTGCTTGCCCTGATGCATCCTTAAGAGAGCGCGTGTGGGACGTGGCTGAAGTCCCTGAAAGCATTCCTCTCTCACCTCTCTTACCTCCGGGGAATGAGATGCGCTCAGACGTTGATTCCTCTCCTCCACCAGTCTCGCTCTCTCTGTCTGTTGTTCTCTCTTTTTATTTCTTTCTGTCACCCTCCATCTCTTCCTTTCTCCCCCCCCCCTTTTTTTTTTTTTTTTTTTTTTTTTGCCGCTGGTGTTGAGTGTTTTCCCCACTGCCCAGTTGAGCTGGGCTGTGAGATGCTTGATTGTAGCATCCATCTAGTGAACTCAGAGTGTGTGAGAAGGAGCACGAGGCAGTCAGCAAAACTGAATGTCCATGTCAGATTTGTGCCTGTATTTTTATTGTATTGATCTGCATTGAATCCTGAATTTCTCGTCGGTTTATTGCATAACAGAAAATAAGTGTTTGTGTTCCCTTAAGATATGCCACCACTGTGATATAAGTATTAATGTTAAATATATATTCAAGATCTTTTAGGTTTGTTTCGTGCTGACTAAAGACTTGATGAAGGCCCACTTACCCCCTCTAACGTTACCTGTCGAGCGGCTGCAGTGTCCACCTTGGCCACACTGGGGCACTCCAGACCCTGCCCACTTTCCTCCCTGTTGTGCTAGAAAATTCTGCACTCACTCACTGAGGCTTTTCCAGAATCACCGTAAGAGGAGGCGAGAGGCAATCGATTGCTCAGTGATAGAGTATGGATGCTACAGGGTTTTTTTTGCCACGGACAATGAGTGGAATATGAGAATAAGCTTAAAATCACTATCCAAAGTATGAGTCTAATGGGTGTGTGATTTGGACATTAAATTTATGAATCATGTGTGTGACATGCAAGAAAAGAAAAGGAGATAAGAGCTCAAGAGTAGGTTACCTACTGTATATTTTAGGTTGCATAGAAGAGCATCTGTTTAACAGTGACCCAAATTGTAATGCAAATGCCAAAGGACAGGTGGTTTGGATGACAATCATGAACTGTGTTGGGAAACTAAAAAGCCTTGTCTGATTTAATCTGCAGAATTGAAACCACTTCCATTCTATAAAGCGACTTGATTAACAGAGGGGACTTTCAAAGAGAGACCCCCTTCGTGTACCTGTTGGCAAATACTGAACAGCAACCACACAGCCATTATGTTAGCTGGTAACAAATTGCTCATATGTACCCAATTTAAGCAGCGCTCCGAAAGCAGAGATCTCTTGTTATCCCATGCCTGCTAGCCTACCTGACATGTGTATGAGAACGCCTATCTATCTTACAGTGCTAGACAGCTCGGCTCTCCAACGGGGGTGGGGGGGGGGGGTGGAAACTGTGTGAACAGGTAGAGGAGGACTTTATTAACCACTCAGCGTTTTGTGACCCGGAAAACCCAAATTACCCCAAAACCCTCTCGTCTGCGCGGCCCGGGACACGACCGTGGTGCTAAGAGAGCTCCCTAATCGGCCCCAGATGGGAGGCCTGCTCTTGATCGCAGACAGTAGCTGACCCAGCCAGGCTTCATGCTCCGTACAGCACCACCCTCCTCCCCCTTCCTCCCCCTGTTACTCTTTTTAATTTCACCTCTGCCACCACCAGCCCCCGTTAGACCCACTTTGTAGACCACAATACGTGTGTATAAAAGAGCTGTTTTACGCAGGAATCTGTGGGAGCGTTTATGTCATGTTTGTGTGCTGTGAATGGAAATGATGGTGTTTAATATGAGCGAGGCAGGATGGAGACGACTTGTAAAATAAATCTTGTTTTGTGTATTAAAATCTGATATGAAGTATTGAAAGTAGCACCTCCCAGCTCAGTGCAATGAACATCAGTTTGATTAATGTGTTTTTGATGTACGTTGTATTCATTTCACTATGATTGTACCTGTATGATCATATGTGACGATTAAACTTAACTTAAACTTGAACTTGACAGAAAATTTCTTCCTTTTCTGTGTACTTTTTCCTATCAGGGCATTAAGGCGCGTATTCTAGAGACCTTTGTGATGCTCTTCCTGCTGGCCTTGCTCATCCTGGGCATCGTGTGGGTGGCATCGGCGCTAATTGACAATGATGCAGCCAGTATGGAGTCACTTTATGGTACGTTTTTAAAGACTTCTGTGTCATTTGTGCTTGTAAATCTCTTGATGGATGAAGAATACACAGATCAGCACCTCTTTCAAATGTGTTTAATCCCTTCACCAACCAAAATATATTTAAAAAATTGTAGTTTAATGAGGAGTTATGTGCTTTCTTGTGTATTTTCCAAAATGTTGGATTCATTTTTAAGTTTATATTTTGTTAATTGAATGTATTTCTTTCTGTAGATCTTTGGGAATTTTACCTGCCATACCTCTACTCCTGTATATCTCTGATGGGAGGACTGCTTTTACTCAGTAAGTCATTTATTTTCCTCTCACACACACAAAAATATCATTGCTGATGTGGTGTGAAAAGCCGCTAATTAATTATTGCTGAATTGGTTCCCCCTTTTACGGTTAAACAGTCAAGCTGATCACACTGATTTCTGTCTCATATGCAGTGTGCACTCCCGTGGGATTGTCCAGGATGTTCACTGTCATGGGCCAGTTACTAGTGAAGCCAACAGTAAGTAATAAATATTTATGGTTGTTCTGGTCAGTAGAAGATTAGACGCTACGGAGCTGAACTTGAACAGTTCTGATCCAACTTGAAGCCACTTTGCTCCTCCATTCTGAAAGATGTCTGTCTCAGTCAGCCATTTACATGCACGACAGAGGACTACAAATACATCACCAACTCATCCTCCCATCTGCCATCTCTCCAGTCCCACTTTGGGCCTAATTATAACCCATTTCATCTCTTCCTCCTCTGCTCCCTCCCCTTCAGATCCTGGAGGACCTGGATGAGCAGATTTACTGCATCCATTTGCAGGAGGAAGCCCTTCAGAGGAGATTAAACGGTATGTCTGTGGGAGACGTGTTGGCACATTATAGGGGAGGGGAGGGGTTGACTGCCCTATTGGGTGTGATGGAGCGCGCCACACTGGAATCAATTAGCATTGAAAATTCAGCCTGACACACACACACACGGAGGAAGAAAATCCACACACACTCGACACCGGCCTTTCCCCACCGCCTGTCTTACTCTCATAACTTTCTGCTAAAGGGCAAAGCAGCCACCATGGCAAGGACCATATTTTATGTTTAGGAAGTTTTTAAGGATCCATTTAAGACACTCCAGTGCCACTGTCACTGCTGGCGAAATGATTGCCTCATTTAATGTCATGCCTAGAATGGTAGCCTGGGTAATAAGATGGAAATGAAATCTTTTACAAGAACTTTTGGCTTGGTCCTGTGGACATTAAAGTGACTTTTCTGTGACTTCTGAAAGGAGACCAGGAGCCTCATGCTGTTATCTGGACTCGGACACAAAGGGAAAATTTAAAGAGTTTAAGCGTGGTGACAATATATATATTTTTTTAAAGCCTGCATTTCCTTTTCACTTTCCAGCCCTCTGTGTTCCCAAATTCCTTGTTTGACGTTGAATAATCTCAAAAAGCAGGAAGTATTTGGGCCAAATTCCAAAACCTACTTTAATATTAAGTCAAGCGCGTAACCAAGTGTACAGATGCGAGTAAATGAAGAGGATGAGCGTCTTTTCAAACCAGGGAGGTAAGAGAGATCGCTCCCTGATAACGCGTGTTTTTGAATGCTACGCCGGCCACCTCCATAGACTGCCACCAATGCGTAGGGTTCCTTAGGGCTCGTTCCACACCGCCTTGCTTTGAAGTAACTGAATAATTGTAATCTGTTTCTTATCATCTCCAGCGGCGTTTGATCTTTACAAGTCCCTGTGAGGACAAAAAACATAACTTGTCAACATCTTAATGTGTGCACAGAGGCCGAGCTGGAATCCACTCTTACCTGTTAAAAAGGTGGGAACTAGGAGGCGAAGAAGGTTGTTGACGGGAATATTTTTATGCACATACTGTATTTGTACATGCACGCACTCAATGTTCACACTCACACTGAGGTCGGAGTGGCGTTCCTTTGATCTGCAGAGAGCGCTGAGTAGACGGCAGTTCAGGAACAGTTCACAGGACACACTCCAGAGGCGAGCAATGTTGTCTTCTTGCTTCACCTGTGTCCACTCAGCATCCAGCTCCTCTAAAAGATTATCCTCTTACTCGGTTTGTATTTGTAGATGTGGACTGTTGAGCTACATCAGTTGATGCATCAACATTTATTTACACATCTGGCCCTTTGTTGTCCTCCCTCTACATGTAATTACCCATTTGTAATGACGTTGATATTTTAAATCTTGCACATCAGAAGATTGTGGCTTAAATTGGCTGACTTGATATGTGTGTCTGTTTTCTTTGTCAAGGGTATGATGAACATGATGATGAATATGTGAAATATCAGATAAGCTTCCAACACTCAACTTACAAGAAACAATTTGTACAGTTTATTTGCACAATGTTGCGCCCCTTCTTCACTGCCCTTCTTACTACCCCTTCTTTTTAAATGTATTGAGGCTTGTTTACAAAAGTTTGAGATATCAAAGACAGAAAAGGTCATTTTTAAAGTTATGGTAAAGCATTTCAAGCTCAATTCACTTTAAAGGAAACAGACAGTAATTCTTATGTTTCCAAAGAATTCAGGTTGTTGAGGCAAAAGGGGTTTTCCACGTACTTCCTGCAAATTAAACTGTTTTGTTTGTGATTTCACCGAGTTATTAGCTTAGAAGATATTGCAAAAGTACAAATCTAGTCACCGGAGTACACAAATATATTGCAGTACAGGCAATGTGGCGTACACACTTGTCTACACTGCCCTCTCAAGACCCTGACCTGCTGATAGCAGAGCAACGGAGAGCCTGTCCAGATGCTATGCGGCACAATGACCTTGCCGGTGCCTCTGTTGTCTCAGCGTGGTGTTTAGCATATGTGTGGATGACGTAACTTTTTGACTGTGGTGAAGGTTGGAGAGGATACGTTGAATTACTCTGGGCCTTCCTGGCTGCCAGAAGCCTCACTCAGCATCTCTGCCTTGCTGTAACTCAGCCTTTTACTTGATGCTGCCAGCAGAAGGAGAAGAAGGATATATTTAACTTCAGTTTGGAGTGATGTCATTGAGGATACTGCAGTTGAAATTCTCGCCATTTTCCTCTACAGCCCAGAACAAGTGATGTTAGTGTTCTTTGTCTTTAGTTAGATCTGCTGCTGTCATAGTTACTGTTCATTTGATCAATGATTTATCTATCTTGGGTGACGGGTAAGGCCATGTTTGGATATGTTATGCACAAAGGTGATAGATTAGTTCACTTGCGGCTGAGCAGATTTGGCTACCCCGAGGCAGTTTTCAGTTCATCTTTGGAGAAAAAGAGCTGTTGAACTGTCCCTGACATTTCCTGTTGTGTTGTGACTGCATTTGCTCGAAGGGTTCAAACTTTCCCCAGCTTAGATCCTGGGACAGGTATCTGCGAGGGCACAGACAACACTGTTAACTCTCTCTCTCCCCGTCTATCTCACCTCTCTTGCCTACTTAAACCCATCCAGACAGGGCGTGTCGTAATAACAGAGGGAAGAAAAAGGTTTGATCAAAGTGATTGGTCCTTCACTCCTGTAACAAAGATGAAAGATGGTATTTTTATTGCACGCTAGTAATGGTGTAACACTGAACTAATTGGTCTTGATCTGCCAATCACCCCAGGGGATGCAAATGGATACTCTTCCACTTTGGCTCCGAGGGGCCTCTACGCTAGTGCGTCAAGCTGGAAGCAAAACAGAGTAAAATAGATAAATTAGCTTTAAATGAGCTGGCCTTGTGGTTTTCCTGGAGAATCCCTTGCTGTCTTCTTCAGCCCACTCAACCAGTTGTGGCATGTGCTAGACAGCTCCTGACACAAGAGATTATTTTTACTTGTTTGGGATCACATTGTTGTGTTCTGAGAAGGATTACTTGTTTTGATGGGACTTCTTAATAAAGATAAATACCGTAGGCCGAGGTACGGCAAATACAGTGCGAGGTTAACGTCCTCTCAGTTGGAACCTTCATCTTCTGTTTTTTTCTGATTTGTTGCATTTAGTGTGTGAGAAATCTCTGAAAGTACTATTTTCCAACTGAATGAAGAGTTTAAGTGGTTTGGCAGATCTACATATCACATGTCAAAAAAAAGTGGTGCTTTAGTTGCTATCTGTTTAAACAGCATTAGAGCTGAAACAATTAGTCAATTGACAAAAAAATGAATCGGCTGTTTTGAGAGAGAGTTAATCGTTTGTTCAGTCGAGCAAAGAAACCGGAAAACGTTTTCTGGTTCAAGCTTTGCAGATATGGACATGTGAACTAAAACTGTAGGGACTTGTGAAAGGCACTTTCTTGACATTTATTTATACGTGATTAATTATCTGCAGATTCATTGGTAATAAAACAATCCTTAGTTGCATTTGTCATTAATTTCCATGACTTCTGTTTCCGCAGGATCGTCCACACACACTTATACTCGAGGAAGCTTTACTCACCAGCTCAACAAAGAACTGGACAATATTAGAAATCAGAGGAATAAATTGGGTAAGTATTTGTATTGTATGACACGGCTGATATATTTTGTCTTAAGACCTTGAATTGCCATGAAATATATGCCAAGAAGTTAGATTTTTACATATTGCTGACAGGCAGCCGCTTTCTCCCCGTCTGCCTTAATTTCTTAATTTGGACTTGGACCAGAACTGCCTGATAATTTTCCATCCATTTTAGGATATTATAAATGAGGCCTGAGCCTTTTGGGGAGCAGGGTGGGGTGGGGTGGGGAGAGCACAAAGGCACTTAGGATATTGGACAAGATGCAAACTTTATATTGTAGCAAGCCTTTTAGTGATGTCATTAATTTAGAAGGATGGTGCATATAAAGTGCACTTGGCAAACTTCTCGGGCAGGCAGGGTGGGTGCACTTTGAGAATAAGGAGAACTAACAAGGTTGGAAATGGAGAAAGAAAGTCAATATGGCAAGGACTAGAGGGCAGTCAGACATACATTGTAAGGGGACAGTGAATGTCCATAACAGAAGACGTAGTGCCATGTGGTCCACATGCTGTCAGCAGTGTCTACAAACATGACTGATGAGCTGTTGAAATTGGAGGAAGATGGAAGATAGAAACTTGAAATGTTTCATCTGGCTCAGAAGAACTAGGCACATTGGTTCCCCACCACACGCACACACATTCTGACCAAAATATAAATCACAGAATTAATTTTGTTGCATTTCTTTTTATCCAGGATTTATTATTGTTTCCACTAATTAAGGCAATGATGAGTACGGCTAATTAAAGAGGAAGAGCATCATTTTTTTGATGGTTATGAATTGTATATTACCTGGAGGGGGGTGGTTGTGATGAGAGGTGAGATTGTGTTTGATACACATACTCACGATATGTTTTACCAAACCGAGCTGTACAAACCCTGTAAATAAAGCCAGAGGGCTTGAGGTTTCAATACTTGTCTTTGATGAACGTATTAATTAACCAGTGGTGGAAAGTGGTTTGTAATGGAAAGGGTTAGCTCATCTCTGAATCTTGTTATTAAAGAATCGCTTATACGTACATTTCTCAAGACTAATAACCTCACATTTGGTGTCACTATTGTTTCCTCTCAGAGAGAAGAAAGAAAGCATCGGGTTGGGAGAAGAACTTGTTGTATCCCATAGTGATGCTGATCCTGCTCACAGGAACGGTGAGTGCTGGGACTGACCTATCATTAAGCCCAAACTGTTTACTCATGGCGTACACAGCCTGGCTGGTGGCCACCCTGTACCTCAAACCCCATCCTCTCACAGAGTCTGGGTGTGGAAACTACTTTTGTTTAATAGCTGTTTAAGACAATGCTCAATAGCCACCTGCAACAACTGTGATTTTCGACAGATTATAGTGCGGGAATACTATTTATGCCGTCTGATATTGTTGGATAATGCAAGAAAGGCCATGTGAGAGACATGGCACGTGTATCAAACAACCCCCACATTGTTCAGGCTTTGAGAAGCTTAATGTTGGAACAGTTTACAATCACAAGATGGTTATTATGCATTACCATACTTGCGGATCAGCAAGGCCCCCACAATTCAATTATATCATAATACCGGATACTTTGAGGATTTGATCAATCTTTTTATAACTATACCATGTGTAAACAAATCTTTATCTTCCTCTCTGTCTGCAGACGATCTCAGTTCTCATGGTGGCATTGAATATCCTCTACCTTCTAGTGGATGAGACTGCCATGCCCAAGGGATCCACAGTAAGCCTACCGTCTAACTGAAGTACATTTCTACCCTCAACACACGCACACACACCAACACACACCCAGAATGTAAACTGCAGAGGAGCTCGCCTATCAGACCTGCCATGTTCCTGGCGGAGACATAAATCAAATTCCGGATATGCTCAGATGCATGTTTGAAGAAAAGGCCCGACCAGATGTTAATCAGGCCCCAGCCTTGTGCCTCTGGTTTTGTTTTGGAAGCTCATTGAAAGTCATTTCACAGCAGTGTGCAGATTCAATGAGCTCGCTACGTGTCTCAAGTCCACGGTGTGTGAATAAGCCGCTTTTCCTCCCCTCCCTGCACAGGCAGACAGGGCCAGGTGAAGGGCTCTTACTGTGAGGCAGGCTAACAGAGTGTGGAATGGCTCTCAGAGATTCTCATCTCCGCCTAACATGCAATGTGTTTTAAGCTCTTCTTATCTCGTCTCATCTCATCTGCAGTGACAGAGGTGCGTGTGCGTGCGCGTGCTTGCATGTGCGTGTGCGTTTGTGGTTGCATTCTTGTCTGAGAGGGGGCAACATAATGTATCCTATTTCTCCCTCATTTCATTTAGCGTCTCGCGGGCAACTGACAGAGCTGCCCTCGACATTCCAATTATTTTATTGAGCCGAGATGTTTTCTTTGGCATGACGCATCGCAGAAAATCCCCCAAATTACACTTGTCATGCAGCTTGAAGCTGTCCTCTCTGACAGCGTGGCCCCACTAAATGGTTTATGCGTTTCTTAAGCTGGATGGATGCCACACCTCTGATCTCGCAGCACTATGAGAGATGGGGGGAGGTCTCGTCCTCCAAAACAATCGATACTGATATGATATCCATCTATCCACCCGTTAACCTCACCCTCCAGCTCTCAAACTCTCTGCCCCTTTAGCACAGAAATTCCCCCGCAGTTACCCACACTGTGTGGAAGGAGATAAGCACAGACGGGAGAAAGTGATATAAAAAAAGTACAGAGAGCGACTGAGTCTGTGGTCTGTCGAAGCAAAGAGACTCAGACTGTGGGAAAGTCAAATGAGGCCCCGATGCCCTGATTGTTGTGGGGGGGTGTCACACAATGGAAGTGCCCTGTCAATGTTTGTCTTTCCTTCCTAGTAAGCATCCCGCCGTAGTCCTTAGCATACTGAGCAGTGCCTCAATTGCCTTTACAGAGCAGAGGATGGAGGTGGAGATGGATAATGAAGGAACAAGGAGAGAGGAAGAGGGAGTAGGGAGGAGAAGCAGGTGGATGGAGATGAGGAGATACTGTAGAAACAACAAGGAACGAGGAGGAGGGGAACTGGAGCTGCCTCTGTCAAAGGACATGGTGTTTTACAGCTTGATGAACACGCACTAAGAGGAACCAATAAAATTGTTACTGCAGGCCCTCCCTCTTTGGTAGCCACCATACTTGACACTGTATTTTGTAAAATGGACAATTAGCTGCAACTGGACTGTGATTTTTACCTCACTAAAGATGCCCTTCTCTGAACACACACACAAACTTACGCAATAGCACCTTCAGACTTGCCCTGACGAGCATACCCTTTCCATGACCGTGTAAAAATTATCCATTCATAAACAATCTGAATTAATCCTAAAATCTATAGCTGTGATGCTGTAAGGTTAGCACCCAGCAGAACTACAAGGGAAATGTTCCTTTCCATTTTGGTTGAGATACCTCGACACTGTCACCATCATCACCTCTCACTAATTATTTTAAACTAATTATGAGAGACGGATTCATCATATAAGGAACAATTTGACAAGATGGTCTTACAGTGAGAGTGAAAGTACCACTGGGACTACTGTTGTTCCACTCTTTGCCAATAAACGTCCATAGCTGTACAGTTGGGAAAAAAATGGATAAATTATGTTGACATTTTTATGGCACGATGAAGTAGAATTAAATATGTGGAACTGCTATGGCCAAAAGAACAGACAGGACAACTCATCGCTTTAATTAGTTAAATGATTAAAGATACAGCTACAATATGGGCGATATCAGAGCAAACAGTATGTCCAGATGTACCTTTGGAATCTGTCCAATTTATGATTGAAATTTATTAATGAATAAAGTGTGTATAACAATACCACCATCCTCTACATTTAGAACACACAATTATTCACCAGGGAGTCAAAAGACTGATTTTACATAGAGCAGGTACTTGGTAGAAATTCTTTGCAGTGTTTTTATCTGGTGTCTGTACCGATGTTCTTGACTGACATGTGCTCTGATATTAACAGTCTGTGGGATAATGTCTATCAGGTCTATTGTTGATTTCTCAAAGTGCTAGCCATGCCCCTAGGAACAGTGCTGGGCTTCAAGGAGTAGTGAACGCACACTGGACAAAAAGAGCTATTTTTTGTTGTCCACAAAGAATGGCAGAAAGAATATTTTTTTCAGTCAGAACGACTTTTTATATAATCATTATTTGGTCCAAAATAATTTAGAAAGTCTACAAGACCTACTGAAAAAGAAGAAGAAGAGTGCAGACAACACACAACAAGTCAGTCAAAGTCAATAAGATTTTAGAGTGTATGCTCTATGGCTTTATGAAAAAAACGTTTTGATGGAGTGCGATCTTGGTACGGGCTGTCTAGTTTTTGTATTACATCCATAGTGTCAATAGAAGAGATATAGACAATATAGCAAGACAATATAGCAGATTATTACTTTATTATTACTTTGTAAGAATATACAGAAGATGCAAATGCTCACAAGTGGAACATTGAGCGAATGCTGGTGAAGTGTTTGTGTGTGGTACGTGCTGTGTTTTGGTCAAAACCAGAGCCTCCAACTAAATATACAGTTTGAGTAAGTTTAGGACAGATGCTGTGCGACGGCTCCAACACATGTCAGAGCATTGTCAGGACTCTGTACCTCAAGTTAATAGCACCTCTTTATATTATATTTACTGTTTTTAAGGTTGCTTCTACTTGTTAGATGTGTGATGTGAACCAGGGGAATTACCTGGTGTGCAGGTGGATAAGGCTAGTAGTTTTAATTATGTGAAAATAAAATTATTAGGATGTCTCTTGGTTAGATTATTTATGTTTCAATAAATTAAGTGTTAAAAAATTATATCATTGCTACACCTGAGGTCAAATGGTCAGGGTATGTGTGCGTATTAGTACAAGGCTGACGACCTTGCCAGCGCACAGGTATTGTGAGGTGTTAATCTTACAAGCAACAAATGCAATGTGTCTGCTGAAAGAGCCGTAGCAGGCAGCACAGCCCCGCGCCTCCTCTGCCGACCCCTCCCTGTCTTTGACACACACAAACACACACTCCATCACCCTTCCTGCTACTGGAATGAAAAGAAGTAAGAGTTGAAAGGAGGCGTACTGTGAAAGCTAGCTGTCCTGAGCGTGCGCACGCGCGCCCACACACACACACACACAATCTTAATGCATGCCCTCCCTCCATTAATAAATTACATCAGATGCTGTCTGCTAATTCCCCGTGTAAGAGAGAAAGAGCACTGCACCATGGCTCTGCAGTAAGCTCTCAGGGATGACAGTTGCATAAAAAGGCATGAAACAACCTGCCAGGCTTTCCTTTTTTCTTCAGGCTCTTTTTACAAAACAAATCAAGATGAGGACACTCAAGGAGGGTAAGAAAGAAATAAAACTACAATAAAGAACAAATAAAATATCTACCATATCTAAATATATACTGCGCGATTGTAATACACTGTATATTGCTATTGTTTGAATAGTAAACACTGTATATAAGCACTGTACATAGATTTCAGGCATTGATATGGCGAGGTGCCGTGTTTGTATTGCATTGCTGTACAAATAAACGGTACATTGAATATATGCAGCTATGCACACATGAGACAGAGATAAGATAGGAGTATTGTGGACTATACAGGGATTGGGAATATACTGAATGGTTGTAATCATTCTTCATATATTTGTGTTTCTACGAGAGCTAAATATGCAGACAATTTCGGTTCATAAATAACTTTTAAAAAAATATAGAAGTTAAAAGTGAGCAGTCTGGTCACCTCTTACCTTTGTGGACATAATGTATAGCGCTGTACGTGCCCTATGCAGCGCTGATTGGAATGAGGATCAACTCTGGTGCCAAGTTGGACAAAAGCAAATATTTATAATTTGACAACACAGATGCTTGGTATGTGCAGCATATGTAGATGTATGTATTTTTCCTGCTCCGGTTTCAAAAGGCCTCAGGGGTTAGAAAGGAGGGCGAGGGGGGGGTACGCCTAGTGTTTGCTGAAGTATTTGTTTTGTTGTTTTTATGTTTTTGGCGTGCTTTCAGCCTGTACACTCTTCTTACCGTAAGCAATGTGCCGTTTTTGTTTGAACACCTGTTCACATATTGTACGATCGACAGTGATTTGAAAAGAGCCTCTTTCATCTTGTTCCATTCATTACTTAGCCAATTTGATTCTGTCTTTCTCAAGTGGGGAAATTCTTCATGCACCGCATACTTACTTTGCAGGATTTCTGTAATTGCATGTGTGTGCAACTGCCTGCAGTGCTGTCGTTTCCCGTTTTCTTTTTTTATTTGTGATGTGTTTATATAAAATTGGTGTGTGATGACATTGAATAACCCAGTTTTCCTGTCTGTGTCTTCCATCTTCCAGGACCGAAGCATTGGGAACACCTCTCTGTCCACATTTGGCGTGGCTCAGGCGGCACTGGAGATCATCCTCATGTTGTATCCTTTCAGTGACGCCCCCCCACCACACACACACACACACACTTTTGTCAGTGGCCGAAGTCGCATGCTCCATGGCCAAGAGCAACATTGTCAAGCCAGCTTTGTTTACTCAGGACATAGTTCGGCCGGACATCTTCCGGAAGGCATGTTGTGCTGTTTCGTCACCTTTTATTAAAGCTGAAAAGGTGCAGACTTGAGATACTTAAAAAGACGACTCACTGAAGATGAAGAAGTGTTTTTGGTCCTTGATTGATTTGCTGAACAGCTACTTGATGGTGTCCTCTGTCGTTGGCTTCTACAGCCTGCGAGTCTTTGAGGTACTCACTCCTAGGAAGGATGACACAACCATGACAACGGTAAAGATGGGATGGAAGGACGGGGTGCGGGGTGAAGTGGGGGCAAGGGTGCTGGGATTGCTCCTAAGGTGCTGATGTGTTTGGGACCCCCTGTGTTTCATCTATTTCCTCTTTCCCCCCCCTTTCTCTCTCTCTCCCGCCTTCCTCTCTACTCCGAACTCCTAGTGCTCACTAATGTTTTCCTCAGAGCCCCTCAATGGCTTTAGTTGATCTGTCCAATATTTGTTTGTGGGTTGCGCAAACACTGGCAAAGTGCAAGCTCCTTTCTTGTACATCAGAGGGAGAGTGGGGTTTTTTTGGGGGGTGTGTGTGTGGGGGGTGGAGGATGTGTGCTCTGTTTGGCCCATAGTGGCACCTATTCACTTGGTAATGAGTTTGGGAGTGGTGAGGCTTGTTAACTAGCCATGACGCTCCAGTGAAAGGGCTTGAAAGGACAACAGAGAGAACCTGGTAATGAGCAACTTCAGAGGTACTAATTGTACAATATGTGGAACCAATTTAACATCAAGTGGTGTGTGCATATGTGTGGGCATGTCATGGCTGAAAATGTTGGTCCAATGGATGCTTTCTGCTCACACTCCTCCCTTTTTAAAAATGTAATTTACGTGCTTGCAAGATCTGAAATCTGAACTTTGATTATCTGCTCTCATTCGTAGATTATTGGTTGCTGTGTGTCCATCTTGGTCCTGAGTTCAGCCCTGCCAGTGATGTCCAGAACTCTAGGTGAGTCTTTGTCTGCCTGTTAGGGAGAGTGCAGGCATGCACATTTCATAATTGACACCTAGGCTGTGTGTACAGATTAAATATTTAAAGCAACACTTTCAGGTTTAGCCTCATTGTCTTTCTTGCAGGGATGTAAATGAGATCAATAGCAGACTCATATTCGTCTGCTAAAATTTTAAGCTTTAATCAGCAGACGGTTAGCTTAGCTAAGCATAAAGATTGGAAAACTAGCCTCTCTCTGTCCAAAGGTAACAAAATCCACCAACAGGCACCTTGAAATCTGACTAATAAAGAACTAATAAGAACAAAAGTCACAACAAATAATGCTGCAAACCCCCCAATAAAACAGCAACATGACATTTTTACAGTCAAGTTTTTGTATGGATGGAAACAAACATGTAATTTAGCTAGCTAGCTAGCTGTTTCTCCAAGTCTTTCAACTAAGCTAAATCTTGCGGAAAAACCCAAAAATGATATCGATCTTCTCATCTAACTCTCAGCAAGAAACAGAATATGCGTATTTGCCAAAATGTCAAACTATTTTTCTCGAAGAGAAATGTAGGTTGTGTAATGTCATAACGTTCTCGCCACAAACAACCAGAAAGAGTACATTCTCCTCCCCCTCGACAGTTTTCAGTGCCGACACTAACAGCAGACCATTAAGGTTAGCAAGTTGAATTCTCCTATAGTTTCCCATAGTGACATTAGAAAGGAGCGCAGGGTGAAGGGGTAAAAATGACAGGAGTAGCACCATCACAATGGCACTAATAAACATGCAGAGTGCAGAGCACAGCTGTTCAAATAGCACTACTCTGTGTGTGTATTTGAGTGTGTGTGAGAGAGACCAACAGAGTGGAGAAAAAGGGACGGAGTGAGCATACAGTGACTCATTGGGAGCTTTACAAAATATCAACAGGTTCTGCTTTGTGACACTGAATAGATTAAAAGGAATAAATGCATGAGACGGGGTTGAAGAGAAAAGGCCTCCCTGCAAAGGAAAAAAACATGCGGAGAGTTGAGTGTGACGAAGTGAGATGTTAAGAGACAAGAAAAGGTTTTGTGTTGATGTGAGGTGTTTTTTGTTTTGTTTTTTGTTGTTTTTTTGTTGGTGCGTGTCAGTGTGGGAAACATGCACTGTACGAAAGAATGAAGGACTGAACCACGGCGCAAAAAAAAGTTTGCTAAAGTCTGTCTGTTTTAATTATGTAGTGACAAACAGTGCGTCAACAATGGTTGTTTGGAAACTCCAACTGAAAAAGCTGTTAGAGTTTTTATGTTTTGTGGTGGTTCATCATAGTTTAAGAGTTTTTGGGTATCATGGAGATTGATTTAAACTTGTGGAACAAACTAATGTTTTAACAGAGACTTCTCTTGTTTCTCTCTAAGTGCCCAACTTTTATTTAAATCAGCTACAATTAACATTTTTATAACAACGCTGTGTAAAATGACAATGAAAAACAATGTCACAATGTGAAAGGGGGTCACTCAAAATGATGTACCTACAGAGAATTTTCACAGAGCTTTGTAGAGAGCTTCAGCTCATTGTTTAGCTGTCCGACTGTTTTGGTTCAGTCTGGCCACTCGCATTGTGTCGTTTTTAGAAGCATAAGCAGCCGTTTTGAGTGAAAAAGCTTCAGAAACCAACCGTACACTTGCAGAAAGACACAGTTAGAGACTAGCTGGTGAATATAGGGGAGCATTTAGTGGCTAATGGGCCAAATATTTCCCTCAGGAGTTGGTGCAGACCAAAAACAGAGCTAAAAGAGTGTGAATATTAGCTTTGAAATTAACTTCATTAATAAAATACAGATTCTTAAATAGTGCTGTTAGGGAGCTCAGAAATTATTGTGGTTATCTTTTATCACCCCACCCACTGCCTGACAGTAAAAGTTAGATGTAGTATACTCAAACAAACAGCCAGTATTAAAAAGGTATGTACAGCATTATGGAACACTATTATGTTGTTAGAAATGTTATAAATATCAAAAACCACATTCACATTGAACAGTTCTGGTGCAATAGATGCAATAAAGTTGTGACAGGAATGAGTGGTTAAATGCCACAAAGGTCCCTGGCTGGAGTACATGTTATTTTGTTTTTGATAGAATAGCTTATTGCTCATTTTTGAGAGTAATTACTCATGTCCATGACATGACGCAAATGGTAGCAGCCTCACATATTAGAAAATAATCTCACTGTGCAATACAACCCTGATGAATCTGGCCTGTGCTTCTCGGATGCGTGAGCAGCTGCATGCTAATGTCTCCAACTCTGCCACTGTCCCCCTGACATTTCAAATGCCAAGCGTCTTTTTACCCCCAATTAGATTTTCTCAAATTACCAAACCAGGATCAAAACCTTTGGCATTAGAAATGGGTGTAGCCAGACCACAGTGGCAAGCTGTATCGACTGGGGTCTCCATCATCTCTCTCCCTGTCTCTTCACAGGCAATTTTGTTAAAGGTCCTTGATGCTTGCAAACTGCTTACTGCGGCTGTAAATACATCTCTCCAGGCACTGAATCGATTGCCCAATCTAATTGACGACAGAGGTTGTGAAGATGTTACAGGAGAAGTAGAATGTATATAGACTTGTGCTTCTCACTGTGCCATATCTGAGTGTAATTTCTGCATACAGATAACTGAAATAGAAAATTGTAAATAGATTTAACGTATCGATGCAGCAATTTCCTTCCTTTCTTCCCTCCATTAGGACACGTCAGGTTATTGAAAGCTTAATTATACCCCTATATTACTTTTATTATTGGATGGCACAGCTAGCCCATACTCGTGCAGAAGCACCCGGATTGGCAGGCCAAAATGGATAAGCAGGAAAACAATGGGGTGTTGATGGCTTTCCAGACAGCATGCGATCAGCTTTGACAGATGGTTTGAAATTGGTCTAGCAGTGTGGAGCTAAGAGGAGCCTGCAGGAGTAACCACTACTTTATCTCTGTCTGAAGGTCCTGGGAGAGATGATGAAGTCCACCTGCATACCACCTTTGCTGCTATACTTAGTCATCCATCCTTTCATGTTCCAGGGGGAACAGTCCTTACAATACTGCAAACCAAGACACAGTCCAGTGATGAAAATAAGCAGAAACTTAGCAGTGCAGTGAATCAGTGCTTGTCTCAATTTTAGTATCCATCAAATAAGATACATACGTTTGTCGTGCTTTGATGGCAGACATATTTAAGGGTAAGACGAACAGAAAAAACAATCAGGTGTTTCTTTTAAGAGTTATCTGTCAGAAATTTTGCAACTCCTCAGCTCTGTGGAAAATTACAAGATTGCACTTGTTTATTTGCTTTAGATGTGCTGTTAGCTCAGTGGCTGACTCAGGTGGCTGTGTGTACAGGTGACTGTGATTCTATGGAACAACTGGGACTGGCTTTCTTTTTTTTGTACCACCTTATTTTGGTCAAGTAAGACCACAAACAGAATATTTTAGAGACATGATGCACATAGAGCTTATCAAACTGTAACACATCTATACAATCAGTTACATCAAGGGTCATGTGGTTTAATACTTGTGTTTAACGTAACATGCGTGAAATTCTTTCAGATTGGAGAGAGACACTTTTCAAAGTGCCTTAACTGCAGACAGAATGTCAAACCGAAATAGTAATTGTGTTGTCTGAGTGTGTGAGTGTCAGCTTGCTTTCTAACCCACTTCTTTGACTTGTATCTCTGCCCTTCACAGGAATCACCAGGTTCGATCTCTTGGGAGACTTCGGGAGGTTTAATTGGCTGGGAAACTTTTACATTGTCCTTTCATACAACCTGCTGTTTGCGGTCGTGACGACGCTCTGTCTTGTGAGAAAATTCACCTCAGCAGTACGGGAAGAGCTTCTAAAGGCCTTAGGTAAATATATCTATTTATTTTTCGTGTGTCTTGAGGGTTTCTAACCAGCACCTGTTAATATACTGCAACAAAATAGCCTCATTTTTCAGTGTCCTGCTGAATGTTCTGTAGAGTATAAAGCAATCTATTTCATGATAACACTTTGACTACTCAATTTCATCCCAGTTTTACACACAAAGGTTTGGTCTGAAACACTGACAGCACCAACCTACTCTATAGCTTTGGAGGGAGATAGTGTTTATTTCTCAGACAGCACGACCCGGAGTGACAAAATGGAAGAAATTGCAGCGAGATCCAATGTGCTGCGGGACTGACATGTGACAGAGGATGGGGCTAGTCTCAAAGGCTTGTGGTGACAGGCCCTGGATGTTTGATACACATGGTGGGATAGGGTTAGAAAATGTCAGACAGAGGCACTGAGGGGAAAAAAAGCACATCAATACCTCTGTCTAAGTGAAAGTCTGAGGCTTTTTAATGAGATTTCTCTCCCTTATCTCCCCCTGCCCAGGTCTGGATAAATTGCAACTGTCAAATAGCCCCACAGACCCTGAATCTGGAAAGCTCTCGGCCAACGGGCATCAGAAAACTCTGTGAAAGGGACGATAGATCAACACACACACATGCACACACACGCACACACACACCTTAGCACAGCCAAAGGGAGATTTCGACAGTACTGCCTGACTGCTGAAAGGTGAAAGGGATTGGAAGGAACTTAATAAACCCAGGCAGTGTCTGACGGATGCTGCAAATGGAGGCTGAGAGCAATTTAGCTTCGTGACATTCCATCCTCTGCGTCTCGGATGGAAGCTGGGACAGAGCCAGGGATGAGACTGAGGAGTGAAATAGACTGGCATCACTGCAGTGACCTTGATGTTGACCTCAACCGCGACTGTGACTTTAAACCACCCATCTCTTGCTTCAGGGGCACTCTTCTTTCCCCGCCGGCATTGCTACCTGTTTTACATCCACACCACTGCACTAGACTAAATCAAGATGGTATAGCAGGTGAATCAATGCTCCTTCTGTCTTTTTCTAAGTCTTACATCTAACTGAAAGGCAGTGGGTTCTTATCCATCACCCTGCTCCTCCACTGTACTCAGTAAAATAGTAAATAGACCCCAAAAATCCAGTTAGACTCATGTTTTTTTTTTCCTTTCTAATGTCAGTACGCCCACAGTAATCGTGTCAGTGATACATGGAGCATTTGCAGTTTCTGGTCTCTAATCATTGGTCTTTGATTGTTATGTGAACTGATACAGGCATGATAAGGTGTCCGTTTGTCATTTTTTTGTTTGTTTTTTAAAGCTCAAAATGTGAAAATAACAAAATTTGTGAAGCATGAAGGAAGTCATTTTATTCACACTCATCACAGCCCATCACATAAAAAGCTGCACGGCAATACAGTTCACATTATATGCATTGGCACTGTCATGATTGATAGGCCTCATATTTTAGCACTCCTGCTGTCATTTGTCTTTTTTTTTTTTTTTATTTGGCTTTACTCAAGTGCGCTTTAACTTTATTGATGATGTCATTAGTTTGTATGAAGTAGGGTAAGAACTTTTTTTAGGTGCTCTAGATTAGACTTGAGCTACTCTACAAATGGGAAACTATATGGGAGTCGTATCCACTTCAGATCCAACGAGCAGAACGCTTTAGTACATTTGGAGCTGATCCTGTGGTTGTATTTCCTAAAATTTTATTATGCACATTGTAAGAAAATGTCATCACATTTTTGCTCATCCCAAAAAAAGAAAAAAAAAGAAAGAGGCTATTTTAAATCCACAGGGCACAGAAAGATTTGTTAATTTTTTTGTGATTTTTGTAAATGTTGAATTTACATGTACATATTATATTGTGTTTCATACCTCTTTTGCATTATTTGGATGTAAATATTGGGCTCTCGTTGAGCCCACAGAGGGTCTGACTCACTAAGCAATCTGTATTTTGTTGTACATATTTTTTATAAACACCTAAATCTAATGCAAACCTGTTCCAGTCTTCACATACAGAATGCATCAGTGAGAAATGTGCAACTTTGCAGCCGGTAGAAACACTTGGTGACTCAGGCCCCATTTACATGTTGTTGTATTGCTGCATAATCTTCAGAACTGTGATGTTCTTTGTCTCCAGAACCACCTTAAATGCCTTATACGACAAGCATCTCGCAGGCTTAATGTTAAGGTTGTTTTTTGTTCTGTTTGTTTATGTACATGTGCACATGTACATTGTTTGTCTCTAGACAGTTCCACTGTGATCCCCTGTACGCCACTGAGTTTCTGGTCTAAAGCCAGCTGGATATAACATATGCATTGCTTTTGCTATGATTGTTGTCACAGTAGCTCTTATTCAGTGAAAAGTTCCATTTTGAAACTCGTTCATTACCCATGAAACTTGAGCACTTGCGAGGATAGGGTTGACTGATCGAATAATGTTGTTTTTATGGTGTTGTAGATGTGTTCATGATGATGACAAAAGAAAAGGAAGTAAGGAAATTTTACTTTATATATGCATTTGAAATTTTTATTTCTTAGGACAGGGAATGTTTTACATCGAAGCTGTCTGCCGTTGGTTGTTGCTGTGTTACAAAGACTGGATTTAAAGAAAACGTTGCAACTCTCAATCACAAAAAAGTCATGACTGAAGCCATCTTCTCAAAAGAACAAATCAGACCTGAGAATGTTTTGTAAAGGGTGACCTATAAATATAACGGCTCTTAACCAAACCCAAAGTATGATTTTGAAAGAAGTCATTTCAACGTTCATCCAAATTCTTTACTGGCAGAAAGATTCGGCAGATTTTCTGCTACTTCGGGTGTCATTTCATTTGTTTAGTGTGTGTCTACAGCTATTTTATTGAAATTAGGACCATGCTGATCAGTAGATACTGTGAAAAATCAGCCCCAAAGTCATACGGTGAAGCAAAAAGTAAAACTATACTGGAAAAAGAGAACTGCTGTATGAATTAGTGAAGGTAAAAATAAATGTATGACTTTATCTGGGTAAACTACATTAACTCACATGGTTTGAGGTGGATTTTTGTTTCCAGCTCATCGTAGTTGTGATGCCACTGGACTGCAATGTCACACCCCAAATAAAACATCACAATCCTACTCCTCGCAGTAGCTTCTGAGGTAACATCTCAAAGGGCCATTTTCTATTCAAGCGAGCTTTTCTGGTTGCCTTTGCGGTGCATCTCTGTGTTGTGTGGGGGTTTCAAACGTTGAGAGTTGTCCTGTACTGGAAGCAGCTTTTTTTTTTTTCTTTTTTTCTTGTCTGTACGTCAGTTGGTCTCTGCATGTAAATTTTTGGTAAATGTTTCGTGAATGTATTTTTTTACAATTTCTCAGTTTGCTAAATGTAAGTTTTGTTATTTTTGATGTTTGTGTGTTTGCAAATAAAAGTAGAAAAATGCTTTGTCAACATGTTTACATTCGTCATTGTGACATCCTGGACATCCGGTAATGATTGACAGATAAGTTAAAGGAGCAGTGTGGTAGTTTTTGGAAACCTGCTTATTTAATTTTCTGTCAAGAGTTACATCAAAGGATCAATATCACCCTGATGCCTATGCATGCATGAAGCATGGAGCTTGCCAAGAACACATTAGCTTAGCATAAAGCCGTGTCAGCTCTGTCCAAAGCTGAAAAAAATCCACATGTATCTTGGATGTTCAATCCACACATAAACAATGTAGATGATGTTTTTACAGATAGTTACATACCGTAACTATTTCCCTGTGACCAAAGGGTTAGTTCAACACTGGTTGCCTGGCAACCTCACAGTGATGGGACTGCAGGAAGTTACTGATCTTGGCCGCCGTTTGCTAAGAAGAAAGAAATACTTGCAGCACAACTCCCCATAAAATCAAGAACTGTCATGTTTAAGTTTCTTGTTGTGGATTAAACAAATGAAATACAATGTCATAATGTTAGAATACAGTGAGGGCATGTTGGTCCACCAACGTGTTGAACTTTGGAGAGAGCCAAGCTAGCTTTTTACCCCCGCTTCCCATCTTTATGCCAAGCTAAGGTGCATCATCTGGCTCGCAGCAAGAAAGTAAATAAGTGTTTTTTGCAAAATGTTGGAACTATTCCTTTAATCTTGTCATTCACTATACGATTGCTTACAATAAATGGTACTTGAGGTTACAGATATTACTGCACGAGATCATCTAAAATTGCATCTTGCTTAAATTAGTACCTGGTTCAATGATTTTTTTGTGGTAGGCAGATCTGCACAGGGGACATGAAGGTCTGCTCTCTATAGTAAAGGTCTCAAAGGCCTCCAGACAGGGTTGATGGAAGAGGTGGGTACAGGACAGAAGCACCGTCTGTCTGTGTTGATGATGGCTGGATGTACCTGCTTCTGTCAGTAGGCTCGGGCTGCACAATGCAGTCAGGCAGATGGGGCAGTCCCAGACGCCTCTCTGGATAACCTGTCAGAGGTGGAAACAATATAAGTTCTTTGACTAACTTTATCTGTATTAATTAATAAATATATGTATTTTTTCATGTTGATTAGGGACTTGTAGCAGTGACTTTATCCCTGCCATTTCATTACAAAGAACTCTGAACCAAAATGTTGGCAGCTAGCTGACAGGTTTGATCAGACTCAAGGTGATAACATGTTTATCAGTGATCCTTATAAAAACAAAGCAAAACACACACAGCTCTGCCAATGATTAACCAGAGACAGCTTCCTGTATTTAGGGGCCAACATGCCCCCGCCGTTAAATGTTTCATAACGAGCTGCACTCCGCTTTATAGAGTTTGCACCCGTGAAAAAGGTGCAAGGTATGTGTTGAAAGCACATTCACTGTTTGATACTCCATGTCAAGGCTGAGCCACTCCTGCCTTGTGCTCAACCTTTTCACACCAGATAAAGAAGAAGAAGAAAAAAAAAAAGACATCTTCTTTGCACACACCCCACCCCCTCTATGGAAAATGGTACTGGTTGTAATGAAAGCCAACAATGGAGCCTTATGGAACAGCAAATCTTAATGTCTTTTCAATTCCTCCGCAGCAGTCCAGGCGATGAAAAGCCTGCCGTGCATCATCAGACCTGCTCGTGTTTTTTGTAAACATGAAGGATTATTAGCCTACCCAGTGGCATTCACTTGGTAAAGTGAATGATCACCTCTGGAGAGATGTGTACTTTCTACCCAGCAGCTGTGATGCTGTCGTCCCCATGCAAGCATTAACATGTCAAGGGAAAGGCAAGGCTGGGAGAAGAATCATACTAGGATTAGATATTTTTACGGGGCCTTGTTTAATGATAGAAGTGGCTTCAGGTTCAGCAGAGTGCGTCTCGTTCCTGACCTGCCTCTGTATTCGGTCCCAGTCGTTCTCGTGAGGTTCGGAGACGTGCTTTCTCTCCAGCTGCTGGAACACTCGTCTGCTTGATGACAGCGAGCGGTTGATATCACTCAGAAAAGCCTCCGTGTCGGTGTGACAGTATCGGACAAAGCTGTCATTCAACTCCTGCAACTAATTAGAAAAACCATTTTAGTGGCACAAAGGAGGCATGTTTCATTCAGATACACAATAGAGTCGTGTTGTCAGCGAAGGCTAATTGTGTGTGTGTATTGTAATGGCTGAGGCATGCTGACAGGGTGCAGTTGTTAAACAGCCAGATCAATACAGTCACGTCTCCCACTAACATGGAGAATTAATGGAAACCAGTAAAAAGAGGAAGATAGTGCTGGGAAACATGGAAACACTCGCATCTCTGACACTTTTTCTGTCTGGGTATTTTATAGATTGATTCCAGTGTTTGTATTTGACTACTTTTAGAGCAATAAATAAGACAAAAATCAGGATTTTCTCTGTCAGGGATAACCATAATGTTATCCTTAACAGAGTGAAGGAGGCTTTAAAACAGAATTTAGACATTCATGTTGGGAAATTAATAGGAACTACAGTTAAAGAGCTACCTGAATGAATAAAATATAACTAATCTAAATACCTCAGGCATTTTAAGGACAGATTTTTGGTGTTGGTATTCTTACTGAGAGCGTTCATGACCTCAGCCCAGTTTCTAAGATGTAAATTTAACGTGTCTCCATTCGTCGAAGCGCCCGGTCACCTCTTCCGTTCTCAAATTGACCGATTTTTAAAAAAAGCCTTCTTCTTTCCCGTGTCTGTCCTCCCCGAACTCATCTGTCTTCTCCCATTTACAGCAGCTGTTGCTAGGCAACAATTAATGCCTGCATATGCATGTTTATATCCAAAACATATTCAACAGTCGATGAAAAAGCTATTTATGCATACAAGTTTCAACACCACAATGCATTTGATCAATTAACGCACGTTTGTGCATGTCACAGAAGCGACAACATCTTCACAATTAAATGACAACAACCAAACCATCTCCATGACAACTGAGCAAACTGCATCCACAGAAGGAAGACCATGAGATGTGGGTGAAATGTCTGGAAAGACCGACCAAGTAAGTGAGCTTTATGATAAGAATTTTGTTTTCACTGGTTCAGTGACTGCATGTGATTACATGAAACTATATGTTTGTGTAAAGCAGCAACTGGTGGATTAATCTGCTGATTTTCCTTGATTAATTGATTATTGGTCTATAAAATGTTAACAAATAGTGACAAACACCCATCATAGTTTCCTGGAGCCCAAGGCGAGGTCTTCACATTACTTACTTGTCTGAACAACAGACAAGAACCTGAAAATATTCAGTTTACTATCACATCAGACAAAGAAAAGCAACCAATCGATTAGCAAGAGCTATTGATTATTTTGGTCAACTAATCTCCACTATAATTACAGTAACATGTCACAAAGAGTAACATTAACCTCAGCACCTGCTTGCACACATGCACATGTTATCCCCGCCTATGACTCACCTACACAAACATATACAAACCCCATCCCTTCGCCTGTCACAGTGACATCAGAATTGCTTTACAGCTATGCTTTTATCACTAATTAAACAACTGTTGACCGTTTGGATGGAGGATTTTATGAGCCTGGCTGACTTTTCGACAGTCAAGGCAAACAGTACAGCCTCTGGTGAACTTTGCCTTGCTCCACAGGAGATGCGGACAGGGGAGGACACGGAGGGGGAAGAGGAGGCGGAGCGCCGAGGCGTTATCTCACGGCAATCCATCTAGATGTCGGTAGTGTCTCCCTTAATATGTTGACTCAGGGTCGGACCTCCGAAGCAAGTAAAAATTGAAAGCTGGGCATCGGGATCAGCTGATAAGATTTCTGAAACGCACCTGATATGTGGGAGGTTTCTGTTTTTTCTTCTAGGGAACACCTGTGGCTTCATGGTACAAAGATGCTTTATTGCCTCCTGCTATCACAAGGAAAACTCAAAGAATAGGTTTCTCCGTCTCACACAGGTTCCAGCCCAGCACTAACACGCCTGTTTGCATTACAGTCAGCTAAGCAAATAAGTCTTCCCCTTGAAAATCAAGTCAATCAGACCTGTCAGCGCTGTGTTGCGCAGCTCAAAGCTCTTGAAGATCATCCTCAGTGTGACAAAAGACATGAGACAATCTCATGACCACCCACAACCACTGAATCACACAACTTGAATGTAAAGCGTCTGACAGCGTCTATGACTCCATCCTCCAGCATGTGGACCTTGACATGGCCTAATGTGTTGGAACATGGTTAATTGGCTCAGTAAATGCTGTGTCTTTGTTTACGTGACACGTTAAAGGCACGGTTTATAGGCGAGATGAGAGAGACTGACAGGGGGATGGGTAGGACGCTCCGACCCTTGCAACACATTATAAGCGTGGCCCTCACGCAATTTGTCACTTTTGCTTAATCAGCCTCTTTGAAGCGCAGGAGCACTCTGCATGATTACAACACAGCACATAGAGTCTGCTCTTGAAGACATTGGACATATCGTACATGTACATGTGTTGGAGCTATGACTACTTTAAAGCAAGTCTTTACTCTGAAAAACTGATGTTTGGTTAACTAGTCCCGTCTTTGGTCATCCAAGGCCTCAGTTGGGGGAGGTTCACTAGGTGGCAATGTTCCCTTTTCCTGAGAGCCATAATGAAGCCAATACAGCCTCAGAGTCAAACAACCCCATCCACTGGCTGCTCTTGAGGCCACTTCTAAATAATCCCTCCATCAAGTCCAGTCGTTGCATGATTTATAGCTTTGAAATGGGCCAAGAGAACAAAGCGTGAGATGACAACCTGCGTCAGGTATCCAAACAACCCGGTCAACCTCACCTCTTCACCTTTTCCCATCCAACCCAGCAACAGAGCCACAAACACACGCAAACACATACCAGACATATATAGATAGATGAAGGAATACCAGACCCAAACATGTGCAGGAGACATCATGCTTTTGTGTTGACCCTGGAATGTCCAGACTGTTTGACTAAAACACAAAACTCTCTCCACATTAGTGGACAAATGGTGTATGATTCACAAAGCATCAAAGGAGTTTGAGAGGGTGAGAGCAGGTGAAGGTGTGTGTGTGTCTGTGGGTTAGCAGTGGGGTCAGCGAGTCCCTGAAATACTTCTGTTTCAACCCTCAAGATGTGATTGTTTGTCAGAGGCTTCATTTGACCTAGAGAAGAGTGAGGAGACAGATGCTAGGCAATGTGACCTTGTGTATGTTCAGTGTGATCCAAAGAGACGTGATTAATCTATAAGACTCTGATGGGATCACTGCAGAGTCAAAGTAAAAACTCACCTTTGCTTCGAAGAATTTGCGTCGCAGGTCTTTGTCTTTTGGGCAGACGGATTTTCTCAGTGTACGGTATCTTTTTCGAGCAACATAACCTCGCCAGCATGCCTGAATTCTACGCACACAAAACACATCCAAAAAGAACCAAGGAATAACCTTAACCATAACCAAACTAGACATGTAGACCATGTAGACAAGTGATCCCAACTCAGATAACCATATACAGCACATACAGACAAACACCATGAATTTTATACTTGCAACCATGATGTGAATAATTTGATTATGCCTTTTTAATGAAAAGCGGGCTGAATTTACTCAAACTGAAACGTGTTTTATAAATAAATTCCCTCGTCTCCATCTTTTACAGGAGCACACCTACTTCTTGTTTTAATATTTAATATATCAAACATCTTTTAGTATTTGAGGATGTTTTGCCTTCAGCAGTAGATGAAAGACGCCGTTTTGCCTCGGTCACCTGGTGAGATCGAGATTGACATGAATTCCTATTGGGCACTAATGTAAAATAATTTATGCATTTGGTGCATGTACCTGGTTGCACACTGGTGTCTAAAGAGATGAGCTGCGTCGTGGATCACCCGTGTCTCATATTGCTCCTTCCTGCACATCGGGCAGCATTTCCTCCCAGAAAACCTCTCAAAGGCCTGCAAACACGCTCTGTGGAAAACATGAGAACAAGACAGCAACACCTAGAAAGAAACGGTGACATAAGTTACTATATGTGGAATAAAAAAATATATCATACATGCATTTAAACAAGCATCTGAACCAGTTTAGGTTTCATAGATTGACTGACAACATGGGCTGTCTGCAGAGGATGCTGCTGGATGTGTATTGGCTTTCATGGTTTCTTTAAGTGCTTAGGAAGGCTCTCATACAGTATACAGTCTGTGCACATGTGGTGTGTGTATGTGAACCTTAAGCCATGCTAAGTCTGTGTGTATTCATGCACGTATGTGAATGTGTGTATCTGCTTTTAAGTGTTATTTGCTGAGAGGATAGAGGGAGTCAGCATGACCCCTACTGAGCCGGCTGGGACCTGGACTATAGTCTCCTCTACCTGTGAGAGGGCCTCTTTTATCGTCTGAAAGGAGACAGCCACAGCTATGGGGCTTGGCACACAAACCAGTTTACTCAGATCTCTAGAGGGCAGGGGGAGGCATATTGATTTCCCATTGTTTTTGGCCTGACCAACACACTCCATCACCAGTGAAAGGCCCCCCTGCAGTGTACAATTTCCAGGAGCTCGACAAGCCATTAGACCACAGAGAAATTTCACTTCTCACAGTGCTCTGAGGCTACAAGCTACAGCTTATGGAGAGACATACGGTATAGAAATGGAATAAAAATTTAATGGAAAGCAGGGGAACATTTTCTTTTAGAGAAGCAAATACTTCCGTCCACACAAGTGATTCAGAACAACTGCTGCTGTAAGCATTTTTAATTGTAATATTAATGCTTGAGTGCAACACAAGACTGCAGCACACAAATGTATTGTTACAATATGAAGGCTTTTGCAGGAAAATGCCAAATCAACAAAGATTCCCTCTTGTCACTTTCCCTTGTTAGCAGGCTCTAATTAACTTTTTTTTTTTTGCCTGAGTCAAACTAATATTTACACGTGCGTCTATGGCAACTGTGCTTTTGTGAGGCCGCCTATTCTAGTCCCGCATTCTTGAGGAGATTGGCATCTTAAAAGGGGATCGGAAAGGTGTAAAAGACTGAATGACCCTCACAGTAACACACTGATTGCTACATCATCACGTCACAGTTGAGTTCCAAGGCAGTATGGGTAAATTTGTACAGTTGTCTACACAGATTAGAACATACAGGAACTGCAGGAGGGGGTTGAGGGGGTTTGTGTGTGTGTGTGTCCATGTGTGTATACGGAAACACAGGTTTCCCTGAGGACAGACAGAACATTGGAAACATGTTTAAAAAAGGGAAGAAAAGGTCTCTCACAGAGTATTAACAGTAGCTACTGTGTTGGGGGAATACCTGAGGCTGAAGGAGAAACTCCTCCCTGCATATCGCACAGGGCTGTGCTGATTCCCCCTGCTGAACAGACCTCGCCTTGACCCGAGTCCATTCATCCTCTGTGAGTCTTCCTGCAGGGGAGGCCACCAAACCCAACTTCTGAGCTAAAAGAAATAAGAGAAATACTCATTCATGAGTTACACACACTCTGCAAGTCTCTCCCAATTTCTCAGTGTTGATTTTACCTAATGTTAAAGGAGGTGGAGCAGAATCAAGCACATATTCTCCCTCTTCTTGTCTCTGCAGACCACGCTCTTCCTTTCTTGCCTGCGGATTTCTGGGTGCTTTTCTTTTGCATCTCAGCAGAGGGTCAGATCGTGAGAACCCTGAATGCAGCAGGGTGCGCGCGATGTGGTCTTGAAAGGCAACTGAGGTGATCACCAACTTGTTGCTAGCTTTAGGTGTCAAGCCCTGTAAAATATAATGCAAGTGTTCATCACTGTATTTACATAAAGTTTCTAACCCTGTCAAACTTTTCTCAGACCAGAGTAAGCAATAAATACAACTAAATGCATTCTTGACGACACTGTCTAGACCAAAATAATAGCAAAACGCAGGAATAAATCATTGCATGGCCGATTCGGAAATGCTATAATTGCCAAAGATAATTCACTACTGCTGTGTGCTGTGAGTGTGTCAAAGAAATTACTTTGTAACACCGACACAAGGAGCTGGCCAACAGTATATCTCCTACTTTCCCTAAAAGTAGATACATTTAACCTAATGTTACTCTAAATTAAATAAATTAGACAAAACATTGTTTGATTCAGTGTAAACGGAGCCGTAATGGAGCACACAGGTGTTTGCTACCTGTCTAATTAAACTACCAGGTGCACAACAGCTAACGAGACAACTTAACTTCGACCTATTAACGATACAAGCTTCAAGCCCACTGTGAAGAGAGTCTAAATGTATGTATAAGAAGAAACCCTGACGTTATATCTGCCAATGTTTTCCACATTAACACGTTTTAAGTGATTAATAAGTGAACAAATGAAGTGAACAGCAGCTAAAATCCAAACCTTCCGCGTCGCCATCCTATCAACGGTGTTTGAGCGGTTACCAGGTAACCAGTCCAGGTCCCGCCTCCTCTCACGTGGAGCCTCATCGGTGCTTCTGATTGGCTGAACGCAGACCTCTGTGCTAGCTTGATTGGTTAACACCATAAACTCAATCAATTACAATCAATTAAACTTAATTACAATTTATGTAATAATTATATACTTTGAATCTCTCATGTGGCCATTAAAACCTCTCTGTGTTTTAAATTATGTCTGTTGTAATTGTTGAAATAATATTAATTATATTAATATTAATTATATATTAATTACGTGTCGTATAGAATATAAGACACGAAGAAAACAAATATTGCACCGTATGTCCATCCCTCTCTTTGACCTTCCTCTATCTTTTCCAGAAACCATATCAAAACTACAGGTATTTGTTTGAGGTATTTGTACTTAACTCATATACTTCCATCTTCTCAGTGTATACGAGCTGCTGTGACAAGTGAATTAACCCAGTGTCGGATCATCAAAGTCTATCTTATCTTATCTTATCTTATCTTATCTTAACTTACTTTACACTGCTAGTTCACTACAATTCAGTTTTGTACTCCATTACATTTACTTGACAGTTAAATAATAAATTAGATTGTAAATGTATTATGATAAGATAGATATTAAAATATTATGGATGGCTGTAGTTTAAACTATCCATCAATAAAAAGACATTTTTAGAATGCTGTCCCTCTTGAAAAACTTCAACATTAAACATCTGCATACACATTTTTCCATTAGCAGTAACAATCAAATAATTCTCACTGCCTAATGAATACTTTTACTTCTCATGTGTAAGTACATTTGGACGAATTTTACTTAAAATTATAAAATACAAGAGTTTTAATTGTGATGGTCTATTTCCACACTGTTGTACAGTATTTTCACTGACGTATAGGGTCTGAATACTTCTTCCATCACTACTGATAGTTTTATATTTACAAAGTTTTCTATGTCTATCCCCTTCCATCACCATGCAAAGACAATTTTGCTCTTTGAAAACTATGAGCTGCGTCTCAATCTCACTAATGATTATTTTATTGTCAGGGAGTTGTCAGTGAATAGTTGGAACCTGACCAAAGAAGGTTAGTCTATGTTTCTAGGTGACTCACCAAGCTGTCGTCAGAGTAGACACTGAACAAAGCTAAGCTGCTCATACCTGTGCTGTGAGCTAAGAGATCCCTCCCAGGTCACCCTTACATGGAAAACCATACACACAGTCCAAACCGTCTCTTTTTGTGAGCCCGATGAAAAGTTTGCTTTATTTCTCACACACGGCGCGGGGGTGTGTGACTTTTAAAATGCTTTGCAGCCTTGATTGACTTTGATGTGTTCAGTCAGAATCGGTGAAAACAGATGGCAGAGGAGAGGGCTAACGGTGAGGCCTGTCAATCCAGGGAGTCCTCTAAGAAAACAAAGTGAAGACCTGGCTCTGGGAGAGGAGGAAACCCCTGAGCTTCTCAAGAGGCTGCTGCATTCTTGAGATTAGGGCAAGAAAAACGCAGACCACTGCTGTTAATGCCCCAGACAAAGGCGTGGAACAATTTATTAGTTAAGAATTCAAGCTCAGAGCTCAATCAAAGGCCTGTCGTCCACAATGCCAGACTTGGAGCTTTGGTTTGTTTTTTTAAAGTAAATAATCATGCTTAAAAGATATGGCAAAGATGGGGCTCAAGTCCCCCATAAAGCCTGCATTCTCAACTGTCATCAGAATGGATTTCAGCGTGCGCTTTTATTTTCAACAAGTACATTGTTTGTCTTTTTCTTTATGAATACCATTTTAAAGAGCTTTTTATTTAACTTTCTTCCCCCTGGACCTCTTTACCTGATCTGTGGTATTTTTGAAAAGACAACTCACCTTGACGTGCAAAGAGCTGATGACTTAAGCGAACGGTTAAAAAAAAAGAAAAACTGTGTGTAGGAACTGCTTTGCAAATTTGCAACGACAACAGGTTGAAAAGAAAAATAATCTGTCACATCTTTGAGGGCTCATGCATATGAAGAAACCTGTATAAAAAATGAATTTTTAATAAATAAATAAATTAAGGTATTCAATAAAGCATCTAGACGTGAATAAATGTGCAACACTTTCATGATACTGAGTCAGTTCATACTCATAAAACAGGTCTGTATCCATACATCATACACTGTGATATATTGCATTGTTGTCAAATGAGTAATTGCTGTGAGATATGGATGAGAGAGGGCAGCCCATAATGGTTAATTAACAATTATGTCAGCCAGTGAGATGACCAGGAGACCAATCACTTTGATAGGAGACAGTGGAGGGGGACAGAAATCAAATTATTTTATGACTTGACCCTTAATGCTTCCCTAACATGACTTTAATCACTCCACAGTGGGTAGGAGTCCCCCATGGCTATCTGGGAGTGAACCAGTCAGGAGTGGTGGATGGCAAGGCTTCACTATTTACAGTTATCTCCTGCATCATTGCTGAGTAAGTAAGCTATAAAAGAACACAGCCATCATTACAGCCGTTTGGTTGCTTTTCAGAGAGATGGAGCTCCTAATGATTAGACATGTCCTTTGTAAATGAAATACAAATCACCTCAGGCTTTTGGTTTTACTTCATTTACTAAGTGCTACATTACCTCATACTTTGGACCTAACAATGGATTTCCTATAAATCTCCGGGTAGTTGAAATGATGAAGGGGCTCACATATCACGAAATGTGCCAGTGCTTATTAGCACTTGAGAAGTTATTGATCGGGCATTTTGATTAATGTCCGCTGGGGGCTACGGTGGCATTCAGAGGCCCGTGGAGGCCCCAGTGTGCAACTGGCTGGGACTTCTCCCTCTCAATTACCTCCAGTTTGTGCTGACTGCCAGCCTGAGCACTGGCGAGACGACAGCCACTGCAGCGTCCCGGTGCCAGGAACTCACCCTCTATTTCCCAATTCTTCTCCATTATTCAGACATAAACATATTGAAAGCAGGAGAATGGCTATGGAGGGTTTACTTACTGGATACAGTGTAGTGTATGGGTCAGCACCAGTTAGGGAAAATTGTTAGATAATTAGCAATGTTGTGCAGACAGCATATGGCCCAAAAACACGCTCAAAGATCCTGGATTGGATCTTTTAGGATTCATTTTCAGTTAAGACAATAATTCGAGAGACACTGTTGCGATGCCAACTTTCTGTTTTCACACAGCACACAATGCAGTTTGTAATGATAATGGTGGCATATTTACACTTGAAATTCCTTGTAATTTATGAAACAATGAGTCCTCGTTTTCAGACAGAAGTAGACAAAAGCAGGCTTCTCATGTCCAGCAAACAGCCATTGATCTTCACTGTTCAGCCATACCGAGCTAGCTAAATAAACTAACGTTAGTTCCATCTGTTCTCTGTAGAAGAAGTCAGGCTACATAGTTAATCTAAACATTATAAGGATGACAAAAATGTAATTTCATTCTAATATAATAATAATAATTCCCGTTTGGCTTTTAGCTTACATACTTGGAAAAGCAAGACAAGAGGCTAGATTTTATTAGCTTTAGCTTTATTGTTGAATTTTCAAATATGTTTCATTTCCAGCCTTACAGGTGAAAAAGCTTAAGCTGTTATTGGATTACCAGTGTGGCTGTGGTTGGTGGAGTATAAACTCCAATAGAGCAAGATGGAGCCACTAATAATACACTGATAGTGGAGCATCCAGGACCCGCTTTCAAACAGTGATGAAGTACAACATAATGAATATGCTATGTTTTTTTCCCTCAACATAGACAGTATAAATATGGACGTTGTATCTGTGATGTCACCCACAGGTTTCTACAGAGCTGTTGTGAAGCTGGTGGCTCTGGTGGCCGCCATGTTGGCAGTCCTGCCTCTGCCGCCTCCAGGCTAATCTAAAAACCTACCTGTCAATCAAAGTTGACACGCTGTTAATTAAGCACAACTTTAAGCCTTAATATAATTTGAACAGGTGAGTTCTATAAAAATTCACCCTCAGTACAGTTGTCATGAATGGGGAAATTAGCTATAGAGACCAAAACTGTTTTTTGTACCAGGCTGTAAACATGTTTATTTCTGCTGTGAAGTTGGACATTTTAACATGGGGACTTATGGAGACTGACTCGTTCTGTAGCCAGCCTCAAGTGGACGTTTGAGGAACTGCAGTTTTCCACATTGGAAGAATGCCGCTTCAAACCCACCCTGTAAACCCCCAAAAAGTAGTCTAATTAGCTAATGATCTGCTTTTTCTGCTGTGTCAGGTTACTACAGTAAGCTAGTTAGCCAGTCATGCTAAATTTTGCAATCCAACATGGGCTGCTGCTGAGACTAATGCAAAATAAAAACTACTCAAAAATTATATATTCATTCATTTTGGATTTTTGCTTTTTTTCTTGTAATATACTAAGTCTGAGGGGACTGCTCACAATATGCAACCTGTCATAAGAGACCACAAGTATGGCTATATGTATGCATTAAGGTACAATAAGCAAAAAATGGCTGGAACTACTGCATTAATCTGTCACAGAACAACATCATTTCAGTTTAGGTTATTTTGACTGAGCTGAACATGCAGCAAGGATTTTAATGTAATGTCACTGCAGCGGGAACCAATAACTTCTGGCATGGTGGTGCGGCTATCTCTCTCCATAATGGACAATAATTGAGCAGAATCCATCACCATGGCTAGAAATAGACCACCATAATGGCCATAAATTGTGCCCTTGCGAAGGCATGAGCACTAAAAATCCAGCCACCCCCGCTGCGTCTGAGAGGCATTGCAACTTCTACACATTCCCTTTCATCCTTACATTTTGACTCCATGCTGATTACATACAATGCACTTCCAGTCGAGTCAAATCATACCTTTTAAGCACAGTCAGTGCAGAGTGCAGTCGATTGACCTTTGGAGGGTGTGTTATAGGCACAATATATGGCAGTAATTCTGCTAAATAACAGATGCATGATTGAGAACTTGACATCAGATTTATCTGATATAATCTCCAGGTCCATCAGTGCTAGGTAACCACTTTTTTATTATATTTCCAAGATGAACAGATAAAAATTATAAGCCTTGGACTGGAAACACAGACGTGTGTCATGGCTGTGGAGAATCACACACATATTCATCAATCTTCTCAAAGAGGAGCTACTGTAAACGTAATTAACTTATTTCATTTTTTTCATTCTGAATTAAGCAGGAGACTTCCTTCCAAACTCCACCATAAATCAGCACCAGCTGCTATTTCATCTGATTGAACGAGAGCAAAGAGCCTGAAGTTTTACCTGTGCCGTGGGGAATGTGTTTGTGGTGAGTCTCATAAATGCCAAGTTCTTTGGGCAATAAGAATAAATATCACAACCACTCTCTAGAATTACCACATAATTGGGGACTTTCCGTGTCTGCACAGGATCTCCTCCTCCTACCTTACATGTACTACAACGGGTGAGTCCATATTCAGGTGATGAGGGGTGGGACCATGGTGGGAAGAGCCATATTTAGCCCTTCAACACACTCAATTTAAGACTGAAGTGCCAAAACAAAACAAATCATTCAGTGAGATTAGGGTAAGAATGCATTTTAAAGCCTCCATATTCTTCATATTTACATTTTTTAGTTTGACATATAATATTATATTTAAGGAAGATGTTAAAGAGGTATGTGCCACATTTCATGTCCCAGACTACATAATAACGCTACCTCTAACTGTGTTCTGAGTGTGTAGCATATTCACAATGGAAAAATTCTTACGAATATTAGAAGATGACAGCATGGATTACTAAATTTGCTTGATGTTTGTGTGTAATGAAAGGTGTGCATTTATAATTTGAAAGTGTTGTGGACAGTAATACAGCTCAAGGAACATTTTAGAAAAAACAATAAATAAAGAATTAAAAAAGACAAAAAGAGTTTTCTAAATTAGCACTTTGTTTTAATAATTTGGTGCAGCTCCTGGATCTTTTCTTTTCTTTAAACTATATAGAACATTAATTTCTTGTATGCTACCTGCAAAAACAGTATTTTATGAATAGATATTTAGATAAATAGTCTTTATTGTTTTATGGGCACATGATGTCTCACATGAAAAACATACAGATACACCCTAACAGTGGGTGAAGGGGTTAAACACTCTGTAGTTAAGTTTCTAGAAGATCTATTGATAAAAATATAAAATAACCAGGCGGGAATACCTGTTTTTGGCTCATCTGAAAAATTAAATACCTGACAAATGAAGTTACATCATTATATTGATAGAAAATCCTATAAAAACCAAATGTTGCCATAAAGCAGTCCTGTTCACTGATTTGCAACATTACCCCTAATGGCCTAATACACCTAGAGATATAAATGGATAAATGCCATGCTATAAATGGTATGGGAAAATCTGTAGCACTAAACAAATTATGCAGTCTTGTGGTGTATATCATCATAACTGCCACCCCTAATAAGCACAATATTAAGTATATAAGTATACACTACATTCATGGCCATACATAATGTGTATCTCTACGTATTGCATGTAAACGTGGCAACAAGGCATTCTTCTAAGACAGTTTTTCACCAGTTTTCAGTCCAGGATTTTGTGGGCGGTCCTTAAAGGGTGGCTCGATGACACACTGAGGCCACCCTGAGCATACCCCTGCACCCCTGGCAGAGAGATAGAGGTTAATTCATCTCGCTCAGAGTGTTTCAAAGTTAGTCATGTCATTTTCTGAACTCATCTGACACGTTTCAGTCGCTTCAAGATTGCTGCTCGACTGCTCCCACGAGAGGGCGTGGCTTCAGCACATTAAGCGCACACGCCACTCACAGTCCTGGAGCTGAGAATACTGCTCATTTTTACCTGATTTTGACACCTCATTTCATAAACTATAATAGTTTATAATCTATAATCTTTCTCTCTATACATCTCATTTGGCAAGGGTCATGTCTTATTCCCAGCTCAGAATTCAGCCTGTCAGACATCTCCTTTAGTGAAACAACTCCAAACAATTTGATTGTCAAAGCCAATCATTAAAAAAAAAAAAAAAAAAAAAAAAAAAACATCAAATCTCTGCCGCCTTAAAGACACATGTTGCTTCACCATTCAGAGGGCAAGTCATTCACCATCGCTCGTATACTTCAAAGCGCGTTGAGAATCTGCCAAACAAGCGCAGTCTCTTGGTTTCTTGTTGTAATTTTAGTGTGTGATGAAAGGTGAAGTAGCAACACTTATTTACTTGTTACTCAGTGTGCCAAAGGTGCAGCCACAGATGTTTTTGTTTCCATTATGTGTCTCGTCGAATCTTTTCCTCCGATCATCTGATGAATGTTGATTTATGAACCTCAGTTTTAATGGCACCGTTTGAAAGAAGATATCAAATAACTATACTAATGAGACAAACCCCATGACTAAATAAGTAACTAACCGTCTATTTACTTATTAAAAAGATTTCCTTCCAGTTACAATAAATGTGGGGATCTTTCCTGCGGCGCAGAATGAATTTGTTACTTGTAAGCTTGAAGTTGCTGACGTGATGTTTGATTGTCACCGCTTAATTGCCTTTCCCATGGTGCATTCAGGTGAACGCAGAAGACTTTGAGAGACAACTTGTAAACTGGCGGGGGATGGGAATGTTGGATATTGGAAAAACAAAGATTTGAGTCATAGACATTTAAGAAGGAATCACTGAAACAAATATAGACAAGGAAAACAATAACACAAACTTGAGTGATGTATCTAGAAATCCTGCGTCTTCCATATAACCTATAAGCCAAAATAAAGTCTTCCCTCAGTGATACAATAATTTTTTCCACATGAATGTGATTTATGTCAGAGAAATACTGACTTTAATTTACGTAAGCCGCTCCAAGCGGGACTGATCCAGAAACATTCCCCTGACCCGTGCTCGTCATGTTAAGTGCAACGCCAGCTAACATTTCTGCATGAGCTGCATCGATTCACTCACATGTTTGAGGGGACACAACCGGAGGATCCACTGGGAAAAGTGACAGGCTACTGGCTGTCTGCCTGCTCAGTCTCCACTGCCAAAGTCAACAGGTGAGCTACTCGTCTTTTCGCACCTCTGCCTGCTCCTGACAGAGAATCACATGGAACAGAATCAAGAAGAAGATATGGACAATAGTTTGGCCTACTTACAGGTAGCAAAGGTGTTTTGATAGTCTACGCTGCTTTAGCAAACTGGATATTTCAGACACAACCTCTGTGTAATTTTCCTTGGAATATGGGAGTTGCAGCAGCTCTCGTTAGCTGCTAGATTGTTCTTTAAAGGTAAACGTGAGGATCTTCCCTGCTAGAAGAGAGCTGAAATGGAAGATCAAGGCTAGCCTTGTTTACATTCCTACATATAGTCCCACTCAACATATCTCATTTGACACCGCAGATCAATTTTAGGAGATGAAGTGGGGAAGAACTCATGAAATTCAAACATTTCTCTGATGTATATTCCAATTCGCTTGACCTTGTGATGGGGTCAATAGCGCTACGTCAGTCACGATGAGGCGGCTTTGTGTTTACCCTCCCCGCCCCAACATCTGTCACATGCTCGTGCTGAAAAACAGGCCGCCACAGCTGCCTGCTGGGAACCCAAGATGTCATACAAGCAGCACAATACCTGGCCATCAGAAACTGACAACCTTTGAACTGTCACTCCTCAAAACGACTGAATCCGCTGAGGCTAAACAAGACGTGTCAGGCTAAACAAGCTGGCGTGTAAGCAGACATTTTGAAGGTCATGCAACATGGGAACCACAGACAAGTTCATTATTAAGAAGCTCTCTGACCATACAGAGATTTACACGCACTCATCTCCTGTACGCACACACACGCACACACACACACTCGACGGTGTACACTCACACCTTACCCACGCAGCAGTGACTTCAAAAGGAACAAGGAGATAAAACAAATGAATTGCAGACACATCAAGCCTTCCATGCCCTTTAAAGCTTAATTATACCTGTTGGAGTGATGAGAGACACATCACAGAACCTAGTGATTAATAAACAAACGGCGCATCCCATAAAGCGTCTGACAAGTCCCTGCTCATCGCCCCTCACACTCACAGTCTGGGCTCAGGTGGAGTGCACATATCAAAGTGTATCAAACAAGAATGAAGCTAGCCCAACCTTGGCTTAACCCCCCCTGTCCTCCCTATCCTCGTCTCTTGGCCATCTTTGCGCTCCACCTGTCCGTCTGCAGGCCGATGAGAGCATCATACAGACACGTGCTTCAGAGCACCAGTCTCAGTCTGAGCTTTTATCTTTCATTGCCAGGCCAGGATCACTCGACTGGGGCTTTGTACCCGCCGACGTGGTAAGTGTCGCGTTTGCCAGGGTTTTGTAAACAGACACACCTTTTGTGAAAGATGATGTGAATGAGATGAAGTTACTAACCGCTGGAGCTGCACGGCTGTTGCTGAAGGAGGGGGCTGACCCGAGGCTAAGGGTATATTAGATTGCCCCGTCTTGACAGGGGTACGTGTCGAGTGAGACTCAAAGTTGCAACGAGCACTTACGAGAAGTAGTCAAAATCCAGCAATGAGACTTCCATCAGTGGCAGCGGAGAGATGTGAAGGTGTGGGATGATTTTTCCTGCCAAATATTTAGCAGAATGATGTTGAAGAGGCAAAATTGAGTGCTAATTACCTCCATGATTTACTCAGTTATCATCTGGGCCCTCCAGCCTCATTACAGTGCCGGAAAATGACTTCCTGAATGCCATTATGAAATATCTTATTCAAGCTAAATTAAAATCACATTACAGCAAAGAAAGTAGCTCATAACTTGCAGTATTTGTCTTTTTTTGTCCAAGATCTGCACTGTGCACTGTCAGTATACTGTATGATGGCCACTGCTGATGTCTAAACTGTGTGAATTAAAATGAACATGAGCCTAAACACAGGCAGAATGAGGCCATTAGACCCAACTGTTTGTTGTTTTGTCAGACTATTGGTATTTCTTAAGCTCCTCACCAGTCACCGTGTTATTACGCTGTTGGCGATGCATGCTTCTTGCTCTAAGCTGCTTTAGCCAAACAAATGTGATTTAGCCTAATCATTTCACTCAGACAAGTTGGTATTGTTTGGGGGTGTTTTTCCACTCCATTTGCATCAAAGACTGTTGGTATACTTCAGGTACACGTGCGAGAGTTTGAGACAGGAAGCAGCTCAATGAATTTTCACCTGGCGAGCTGTCATTATGCTCAACATGTTATATAAAGACAGCACAAATACCTACAACAATGGGATTAATTAATGGCAGAATCCTGTACTATTTGATAGCAAACATTTTTAAAGCTGCAATCAAAATGTTTATATTATCAACGGATCAAAGACGTAATGTGAGAGACACGACTTGTAATGATGAACCCACAGAGAATTATCACCAGACCTTGCAATCCCCCTTTAGCTCATTGTTTTGGTTTTACAGCCCACAACTTAACTGTTATGGTTCAGTCTGCTGCTTTCCTGAACCCTATTTCCGGCTGCGTCAGGCAGCTGTTTTCAGTGAAAAAGCTCTGATAAACCCATTGTAAGCTGCCTGCACAGCAACAAACAAAAGGCAAGGTTAGCAGCTAGCTGGTGAACACATTGAAGCAGCTGAAGAGCCAGATATGCATGCAGTACTCTGGCAAATCTAGCTGTTCATGGATGAAAGTAATGTAGCAAGTCATGTAATTCATTATTTTTGCTTAAGAGTAACTAATAAAATAATATAATTACTTTTTCATCAAGTAACATAAGAGGAATTAGTAATATTTGTCACACCGGTTAGCTTGGTTGGTGGAGTGGTGTGCCCCATGTGCGAAGGCTGCAGTGGCCCAGGGTTCGATTCCGTGCTGGGGCCCTTTGCTGTGTGTCGTCCCCCTCTTTCAGTCCCAGATTTCCTGTCACTGTTCAGCTGTCTGTGTCAAATAAAGTTTGAGAAGGCCCAAAAAAATATCTAAAAAAAGTAACTTGCCCAACACCGGTTACCAGAAACGCCAAATTAATGCTGCTAATGTTTACCATGTCTACTTTGCTAACATGTTAGCCATAATGACAATAAAGAGGAAATGTATGTAATGTATTAAAATGTATTTCATGGACCTTTTTACCAAATTGACCATACAGGCTACTAGGATGCCCACTTTGGTCACAAACTAAGAAAACAAATGCATTTCACATTTTTAATTCTACATTTCTCTGCTTCATCTTTTAATCAAATTTACAAATGTATAACAAATTTAGCATGAGTAAGCTAAAGCACGATTGTGTTATGTATCAAAGATTATCCGGTAAGCTAGCTAGCATTTGCGGTAACTTCATACAGTCACTGTAAGTGCCGGTTCTCAGTTTGGCTTTTGGGCTTCAGCTAAATGAAATACAAACAACAGAATAAGCCACAACATTTAATCCGGTTTCATTATCTAAAGTAAAACATTTGCATGTTTAAAAACATCCTCTATAATGATACCCATTTGCGAATTTCATTTGAACTTTGCTGAGATATAAGGTACATATTAAGGCTATTAGGTGTCACATGACAGCTACTGTCATAACTACTGGCTATTAGGAGAGTCTGTGTGTTGTACTGCTGGGGACTGGTGATAGACTTGGACCAAATGAAAGGGCTGAAAGAGACACTAGAAGTGTGGTATAGTATAAATGATCATGCCTTACCATTGATTTAACTAATGATGAGTGCTCCGAGTGCAACAATAGTAATTTTGTCATAAAGCTGTCAGCAGTTAATCAATCTGTTAAGGGTTTTCCTCCTTCAATGTAAGATTTATTAAATGTTGAAGCGGGCTTGACTGGGCATGCTCAGATCTGCCTTCACAAAGCAAGTCTAAATGTTTCACAAGAACTTTGATGTTCCTATTTGTCACATTATTATTTCATACTAGCTATTTACTGAATGGTAAAAAATTAAGGTGACATAATTGTGCATTTTTTTCACGTGAGTGGACCTCATGAGTTGACAAGACAATTTATGTTTCTCCTCTCACCTGTGTGATGACTTTTTTTTTTTTTTTTTTTTTTTGTATTTGGGGTTTGAATATTTTGTCTGATCTCCTCAGGCTGTGTCTCGTGTAGCCAAGACTTGCACGGTAGATGCCTAAAGGACTTTCTAGGCCTGCTGGTACATCTGCCAACAATAGGAATTTCCCCAGTTTACACAACTCTAACACAAAGTGAAGTTATCTCTAAAGATTTAGCCTCATTGTTTCCTTTTTGGAGGGTTCATGCCACTGAAGTGTTACCTCAGCTTAATCTCCTGTGATTAACGTAATGAACATAGCTCACAGGGCTGTTTTGTAATTACAGCCTTTTTCATATTATAAAGTAATATTGTAAACTTGTGGTGTAGCTAACGTACACCCCCATTTTACAGATAAGTGACAACACTAAAACCTTTTGAAATGTTTTCTTTCTTTCTTGTTTTCTTTGACTATTTCCATCACAGTAAAAATCGACGACAAAAAAACGACCAACATTTGAAGTTTATGGTCTTCTTTGAGACCTCACAATCAAAACTCAGGTGTTTTAGGTTTATTTGAGGTGTTTTAGGTTGTTTAAACTTTAAAAAATAGACAGTTCGATGAGAACACTAGCTTAGCTTAGCATAAAGACTAAGAACAGGGAGAAAGAGCTAGCCTGACTCTGTCCAAACTTTAAAAAAAGTCTACCAGCAAAACTCACTAATTAACATGTTATATCTTGTTTGTTTAATCAGTACAACGTATATCTGAAGTCTAGGTGTTGTCATGGTGCCTGGCAACCTCACATAACCTCCCATAAAAGCACAACTTTTGGATTTTAAACATTAAACGAGATATAACTTTTAATTAGAGAGCTTTAGAAGTGCTGGTAGGACAGAGCAAGGCTAGCCGTTCCCCTCTGTTTCCAGTCTTTATGCTAAGCTAAGCTAATTGGCAGCTGGCTGTAGCCTTTGAACGGACAATTATAGGAGTGTTATTGGTCTTCTCATGTTTTTATCAACAAGACTGTGGAAACTTTTGTATTTAAATAAAGGCAAAATAAACTTGAGCCGTGTCCTCTGTATAAAATATGAACATTTATTTATTTTTATCTTAACTGTTTTGAGAAATAGCAGCACTTTTTCTCCCACATTCATCATCCAAACCTCTCATTACACAAAGTAAACATAATAAAATCCCACTGAAAAGATTAGAATTTTAACTAATATTTATAATGATGTATGAAATTATTGTTTTTGCTGTCGGTGGTTGCTCCTGGTGCTCTTACTCTGCCACTTTGAAGTCAAATATTAAAGTGCTGTTTAATGTGGTCATGGGCTGTTCATATATTGCCTTCCGACTGTAGTCAGCTCATCTTAAATATATAGCCAGGGCTGTAATTTTTACAAGTTAAGGCAAAATGCACTCTAAATACAGTATCATAGTTTCAAATGGCTGGGATAACCATCTCATTTTGTATATATCACCATTTGATATTCAGTCAGCCATCCTTTCTCTCATCCAGTGGCACGGTGTTATTAAAACGTATAATCATAGATTTTGTGAATGAAACGACTCACTGTCGAGTCAAAATGGCAGGTATGAAGCACTCACTTAGAGTATTTCAGACCCGGCAAGCCTCCAGGTGTGAATGTGTCATTTCACGGCCATGAAGTCTTTTCGTTCTGAGCTGGAATATGAACACAGTTTTACTTTGATATGGTGCAAAGAAAACAGACTGATAAACAAGCTGATATGAAGCTAATGGGAAGCCTGCTCTCTAATTGCAACAACCACATTATATTTTAGTGTTAATCCCATTTTGTAGGTGATATTCGTAATTATAACGTACGTGCAGACAGGCACAAACACCCTGTTTCTTGGCATTTGTGCTGAACTGTCTGTTGTTTAATCATTTCATTATTTTTATCTCTGTCATGTTTCCGTAGACGTGTCAGATCTGTTACTATAAATACGCGTGTTTTGACATGATTTGGCTCAAAATAACTTTTATGTATTTCTAGCCTTCTTCTGCTGAAATCCCTTCTTCTGCAGCATCAAAGCTGAAAGCACCGAATCTCTGAAGTGAAGGCCCTCTCGAGTCGAAGCCTTTTCTGTCGCTTATTAGGTTTTGTCTGCAGGTCTTGTCGGACGAGCAGATGATGAATAGGAGGGGGAACACCGGCTAGTAGCTGGGCGCGCAGACCACCACAAGCTCCCTTCTGTGTCTCCTCCACCAAAATGAAGCGCTGTGGTGTTATGAGAACAGGATAGCTCTTGAGACGCTCGCCTTTCACTCCTGAGATGGTGCGTAAACAGAGCAGGAGCCGACAGATGGGCCTCAGCAAACTGGTCCCGTTGACCTTTCAACCCCACTGTCCATCACTCCCCTAGTCTCTATAAGAAAATGCAGTGGAATTCCAAGGAGATTATCATCCTTTATGCCCCGTGGTTTGCTACCCATTTCGGGCGGTGCATATACAGAATACACCAGGAAGCGCAGAGCACATTCCCAGGATCTTTGCATCGGAGCAGCAGGAACATTACGTACTCGGTTACATAAAAGTTACAAACATAAACACAAAATTATGCAATCTTAACAGAATGTACATTTTAATTTGACTGAATTGCTGATTTGAAGTGACGTTTCACGCATACCCTCCCTATATTACAGTCCAAACAAACAGTGTGACTTCACTTCATGCCGCCACCTCTTTTGTAATATTATTACATAGCGCAGCGCCGCTTAGTTGTGACGCACATTCAGCTCGCTACTGTACTACTGTTTACCTGTTCACATCATATGTATGGAGAGAGCGGTAATGAGAGAGTCGTCTGTCTGAGTGAGGGATTTGAACTTGTATGGTGAGACAGTAGAAAGAGGAGACTAGCAATTTGGAAAATTATCACTTGAGATTGCCTGAAGCTATACTTTTGTATATTCTTGTTCTTATTTTCAACCTGTTTCCTGGTATAAGCGGGACCTGCCCAAGGTTTTAGCTACTGTAGGGAGGCTGCTTCATTCATAATTTCCTCTGCATAAAATATGCTTTTGGCTTCATTTTATAGTGGCACACTATACACACACACACACACACACCATTGTATATGTGACTATTCAAACACATCATATGCAAACAAATGCATGAGTTTGAACAGAAAGACAACTCTCCTCTTGCAGATTTGCCATTCCTGGAGTTGTTCTTGGGATTTGTCATGCCTTAAATTAGCAATTACTGTATATTACTGTTGTTTTTAATGTGGTCTTCTCAAACTTTTCATTTGAAGATAAAGAAAGTCTTCAAAGAGAAATGAAAGAGCTATGTATGCCAAAACTTTCCATAAAGGTTCACTGATGTTTGAGGCTACATTAAAGGCGTTAGATGTTATCCTGATCCATAAGACAACGCTTAAATTTGTTTTTACAGCATGTTTGGAGAGAAATCATCTTGGACAACCTGAATATTATAAACTGTTGGGACTTTTGAGGCTTCCTGAGCAAAGAACTAATATCTGTATTGGTTCTTAATCACGTTAACTCTCAAGAGATATTTTAAGGTGATTGGAAGCAATACAAATAAACAGTAATATGACTTTTATGAATATGTTTTCTTCTCACAGGACTCCATGGTTTGTGCTTTTTACACAAGGTCTTCTCATGTGTCTTCATGTGACCTGTGCACCTGTGATTTGGCCTAGTTGGGAATCATGAAAATTTTACTTTTACTACTTTGGAAATATGCATATTAAAAGTCAAACCTCTGCTAAAATTAATACTGCAACTTGGCATCCATGTCAATATGACCTACTTGCGCAGCTGCTTTGTAAATTAACAGTCTATTTTGTTCTCAGGTGCATCCAGTAGTTAGTCGACCCTCTCTGCGTGTCAGTGAAGTAAACATTCATGTAGCATAGTTTAGACTGTTGCTGATCCTTGCAGAGAGGCATTTTTTGCATTCCTCGTTGAATTTTAATCTGCTTTGCATTTTTTTTTTTTCATGCAAGCAGAGGGACACAATTCAGTATAAGCTGGTCGGGTCAGCATCGTGGCTTGTTTTCCATGCCAACTGCAAGGAATTAAAACTGCTGTGAGAAATGACCGATTGATGCAGTCACACTGCACGCTCATAAGTTTCTGTTTACTTTTTCTCTAATCGAAAAAAACGAATGGATGAACCGGACAGACAGATGTTACAGCTAGTGAGTTTACTTTCCCAACATTCTGCTCATATGATATTTGCAGTGCTCGTGCTCATCTCTCACTATCAATATTTTTCATTCACCCCCTCAGGAGGAGCATTCAATCACATAGTTTTGAAGGAAAGCACACTTACTTATATAACAATGCTGATTAACAGAACATTTCCCTTTTGTAGACGACCACAAAGAGCGACTCTTAGCGTCTCTGTGGCTGAGTCACCACACAGCCTGGGCCCCATTCATGTTTTTCCCATGTTGCAATTTACTCACTGAATTAGGCTTGGACCAAAAAAAAGTGTTTCAGTCCCAATTATCATCTGGCAAGGAGAAGAGGCGGTCTGGGGTGGGGGGTGAGATACTTAAGCCTTTTCACTAGTGCTGCCTTGTTTCCCCTGTTCCTCTCCTTGAGAGAGTAATGTGTTTCCTCACACAAAAGGAGGATCTTCAGAGATATGCCAAGAGTCTGGAGAGTGTGTTTGCTGGACCTGTGAAGAGACCTCTTTAGGAGGCTTTGAGGACAATGGAGCATGGGCACCGGCCGTGGTTTACTTTGTCCACGCCAAGCATTTCACACGCACCCAGGGCAACAGCCGGTCTGAGCAAAGGCACAACATTAGTCTGAGTTATTGAAAAGGCCTTTTTCATCTTTGTCACCCAATCAGTGCAATGATCGCTCTGAGGGAGTTATGTTTGACCAACAGTTTTTTCTATTTCTTGAGACCCTCCACATTCTTTACCTACAAGCTACTTTTTGGGTTCCTTCCTTCTTTTTCAAGTTAAATCTAACATGTATAGTTTCGTCACATTAAGTTTTTGTATTAGAGTTACATGAAATTATAATGAACACTACTAACAGCAGGATGCCTCTAGTCTAATTTTATTGTGCTGCTAATACTGCTTCCTGTCTAAGATGTGTTTTGTTACTCATAAATATTGAACAGAAATCAAGCACAGCATGTAATGATACCGTCTGTGACTAAGAGCCAAAATAATCAACGCAAAGAGATGAAGAGGAAAGATGTCCCACCTGGAAACTCTGTCATACCGGAGTCAATCCTGCAAATCCTGGTTTACTAGATATTTTACACTCTGTAATCTATAGTGTAGGTCAACAGCATCAGTGTTTATCGCAGGTTATTAAAGAAAAAATAACGTCTGCATCTATGTGCAGGTATACTATAATTAAAATCATCTAATCTGACCTGTTTGCATATTATTAGGCACAATTAATTGCTATATAATTACAATTTGCATCAGATAAATATGCTCTTGGTGTAATTTAGTGACAATCTATCATCCCTAGATCATTCCATCTAAATGTGGAGACCGTAACTTTGAAGAGGACCAAACAATGACATCCTGAATGATCTACAACAGAACTGGAGGAGACACATCATATATCTTCATTATAGCTGAAGTTTCCCATCTCTCCCTGCATCTCCAGCCTCCAGCCTGCTCCATTTGCCCCGTCACATTGTTCATATCTCAATGGCCAAGCTGGTGTTGCTATAGCAATATGTGGATATGACAAGGGCCCAGGTTGATCCTGATTTAAGTAAACGGTAGTCTACCTTTGTGGTGGATGTCTTGAACAGGAGATAGACGATAGAACGGACAATGTTGGCGTGTGCAGGAGTAAATGATTGATTGATTTCAGGGAGACAAACGCTTTTAAATCATATAGAATTGGCTGCTTCTACTGTATATATAAATGTGTGTTTATTAAAATCAGCATGCTCATTCAACTTTCCCTGGAGAAAAAAATGCAAAAATATGATTAATATTTTATCATTTAGACTGCTGTTTCTTTTCCAAATGGCATTTGACTGCATATAACAACTCTATTATTAACTCTCTTAATCGAAGACATTTGGTTCCTTCTTAAATGGTTTTATTGTTAAAATGAAATGAGTTAAAATTATTAGAAAAGTTTGGCCTTCTTATGTTATATTGGTTGATTCACTAGCATGTTCATAGAGCTGAATATAAGTGATAAACTGCATGTTAAATACGATGTATCGTTAGTTGTGCATGTGCTCAGGTTGTATTTTAGGATAACTGCAAAATTGTGGGGTCATAATGATAATACTAATAATACATTATTATATTTGCTATGTCCATTTGTATTCTATCATGACTACTTAGACTGCAGATAAATGTAGTGATTATACAGTGCAAAATATTGCCTGTGCCCTTAAAAGTCAGCAAATACTGTGAGACAACAACAACACACCCACCTGTGCATCAATCACTTGAGCCAACCCATAAATACCTTGTTATGAACAAGAACCTGATAACAGTGGCAGCAGAGCTCTTAAGAAAACACAGCCATACAAACCACAGACTCTGTTCAGCATTTCAACCAGTGCTGTGTTAAATATTAATCTCACACACTTTCAGAGCAGCATTCCTGTGAGATCACAGTCGAGGCAACTTGTGGAATGCAACGCTAAGTCCTGAAACTGTACTTCCTGGCTCTGAACAGAGGCATGCTGGGAAGTCTTGTACCTTTTACCCTCTGTCTTTCAACAGGTGGCTCTCCCTCCCTGATCCCTAAATTACTGCTCTTCTGTGAGACCCTCCAAGAGGGATGGGTTTGACAAATATGATCGTCGTTGTCGTATTCTTTCTTTGATTTAAGTCAACAAAAGTATTGTGACAGCTTGCACTGACATTTAGACTTTGGCTTTTGAAGACCATTAAGTTCACGAGGTGAAGGTGTTACTGTATCCCGTACCCAAACAAATAATAGACTAACTGATCACATGGTACGTGTCTTGAGCAAGTATGTGCAGGCAGATCTGTGGTAGTCCTTGTGAAATATCTTGATATAAGCCCCACTTGCCCGACCACATAATTAGCTTTTGACCTACATTTCTCCCCAAGCTTTTTGTGCATAAGCTACAGGTCAGTTTCACTGGGATTGTGACTCGACACTTCAAGTCAAGAAATCTTTATTCTTTGACCAGATCTAAAGAAGCCCACGTCTTTGACAAATGTCTCACAGTGTTTGCCAAACAAAAATGTAACCTTCTTTTCACGAGTAACAGCTGTTTATGGTTGTGTTGCCTCAAAGCGAATTGAGAGGGCGTTTGTGCATGACTCACTCCAATTGTAAATACTAAAAGATAACTTCCTAACACTGAAAATCCTCCTTTCATGATGTGATGGTGTGGGTGGACAGGTCCTTGAATGGCATTTCACTGTATGAAACTTGGCTTCTAATGAAGTGTCTGAATAAACATGTTTTTCTAATGCTGTGCAAAACATCATCATACAGTGAAAGTGTATGACAACATAGCATAACATGACATAACATGACATAATATAACATAAGACATCATATAATGTACTGTGGTGTAGCAACGTGACATCAAATTATGTGACATGGCAGCCCATGGCATGACATTGTATAACATAACATTGTACGGTATGACATATCATGATATGATATGACATAATGTGGCATGATATTAAGTGATAAGTGACACGATATGGCGTGACATAATGTGATATGACGCATTGGTCATAATATGCTCTGACATGACAATGTGACATAACATCCCAAGTCATTACACGAAGTGGAAAGATATTTCATAGCATGACATAGTGATGTCACATTGACATGTCTTCCATGACATGACATAAGTTGACACGACATCATATCACATGGCACTCCATGACTTGGCATAATGTGACATTCCATGACATGACGTATCATGAAATAACATGATATGACATCATATACAAGACACAGAATATAACATAACATAAATAACATTTAGGTCATTATGTCTTTATAACATAACATAACATAACATAACATAACATAACATAACATAACATAACATAACATAATATAACATAACATAACATAACATAACATAACATAACATAACATAAATGCTCACAACTCTTCAGTTTTTAGAATAAACTCTCCTTGTTGTTCAAATCAGTGCAAGTGGAAACAAAGGCCAAGGTCATGTACAGACAGTGATCAAAAGAAACACGAGATTAAAAGTATAAGTGTAGTTTCTGAATGATCTTATTTCTGTGAGATTCACTTAATTTCAACAACAACAACAACAACAACAACAACATTGTATCTGACTTTGTTGTGAATAGTTGTATTAGGCTTACTTAAAAAGACATAATCACTACAGGAAGTACTACACACTGGAAAACATTAAAGTGGAGTCAGTCAGTCAGTCAGGAGCAGTGAAGTGAATCCAGCTGAAATATTTCCAATGTCAGGTTAAACCATTTTATATTACCCAATATCAGGAATAACAGTCTTTCTAGTTTTGTATTTCACAACAATGTGACAATATGCTTTTATGAACTATGTTATCTAAGTCACTAAGTTATGTTCTTTATTCTGCTTTATAGTGTTTATCCTGTTTTTGAGTATTTCATCAAAAGTTTTAGAAAATCTGTTTTGATTCAACGATTAACAAAAAATATACTTTTTATATAGCCAGTACAGAAGATGATATGATAAAGACATAATTCCCATAATAAATCTGTAACCTCATACAGTTCATACAATATACAAGATGAAATACTACATACGATCCTCTAAAATTAATAAAGCTGCTCAGTGGTAACTCTGCTGAAGAACTGAGCATGAAATGTAGAGTGGATTATTGGCTTTCTATGATAATTTAGAAATTCATGATGACACTTGACTATTCACCATAGCACAGCCCACTTTTTGTACCTAGTTTGAGCAATAATCTATTTATGCGAGCGAACGCTGATCGTCTGTGTAATCCCGGTTGAAATTCTTGTGGTGAAAGAGGATGCAGGCCTTACAGCAGATTAATGCCATGACGATGTGTTCCGCTGCTGATGAGAGCAGGCTAAGCAGTTTCATTATGGACGGTGGAAATGTTTGGGTTCCCCGCACAGAGGGACGGGGGGCCACAGGGTGACATGCGTTGCAGAATTCATACTGTTCTTAATGTTCTCACCGTCGAGAATAAAGGATTTGAAAAAGAAAAGACAAAGTAATTCTGGCCTCTTTTGTATAAAATCCTCCCAAGAGCTACTCAGCCCATGATTTCATTATCAGTCCGACTTACACTAATCCTCTCAGAGTGGAGTTGGCCCTTGTTAGATGTCTATGCTTGGGTATCAAAAAAACCCTGGGTGTCAATGGGTAAGAGGGATGGGAGTGTCCAATATGCCTAAAGTTTACGTGTGCGTGTGTTTGTGCGACTGTGTAATTGTGCATGTTTGCAAATGAGCGTAGATGTGTGTGTGTGTGTGTGTGTGTGCGTGTGTGTGTGTGGTAGGTTCGAGTGTGTGTGTGTGCGTGCATGTGGGGGAATGCTGGATGTTTGAGATCATCCCCAGACGCTCAAGACTGTTTTGATTTCCCACTTCATGGAGAACGTGAGAGTAATCCCCTCAGGATTCCCCCTCTAGAGGTCTTTAGCTGCCATAAGCCACCATTCAACAGGCAAAACCCAACATGGGCTTTATACAGCCTGCTGGTATTACTGGATGATTGGGGAGGGGAGAAGGCTTAATCTGCCCTGGTGGCTAACCTGTCGCTGAAAAGAAACCTGCAGGGAAGCCAGCCATGAGACTGGTGGGCTGACAAAGTATATTGTTCATCCTCTGGCTACATCGAAGGAAACCTGTGAAGGATTTGTAAACTGCGGACTGAATTATAAAATACTCAATGAGTTTCACGTTAATAGGTTTTGAGCCTTTTATCAGAGAGTTTTACAAATTAAATTTAACAGCAAGATGGCTGCTATATTGTAGCTAGTGCATACTATTAAAATAAATAAATACAGAAGAGAGTTTAGATGCTTTGGTGCTAATGTCAGTATTTATTCTTTTACCTACTTCTTTTTCTTTTTTTCTGTGCAGGAATTTGTCAATCTTAGTCTTAATCTTTTCTAAAAGTAATTTATTTATATACAGTTTATAGTGTATAGCTGTTTTAAAATAGTCAAATGACTTTTGGGAGTTTGAAAATGGCTGCTAGTACTGCCGATTCCACTGAGTATCAACACTTGCACACTATTTTTCTGGGTTTGTTATGATTTTTCAGACAGATGTGCATACTTTTGACAACCTCTGTGTTTTAATCAAAGTGAATGGACCACAACTATAATGTGAACACTTGATTGAAAGATTGAAACACGGATTTTAACGTTTTCTTCCTATTTATCTGAAAGTTAAGCCTTTATCTAAGTATCACAGAATTCTACATGTCGAACAGGTAAAAGAACAGGTATTCCTAAATTATTTTGTGCTGATGGAGTTTAATATTCTGATATTTCCTGTCTCCAAACATGCCATGCTGTGGATCCACCCTATATTAGTGCATTCACATGCAAACTACAAGGTATATCACATTAAAGCAGCCTCGTTCTTCAACCAAGATTAAGCGGCCATAAATCACTGGCTGACATTTCTGACTTAACATGTAATCTTTAACTTCAGTAGCCGCAGTACGTGATGCAACGGACGACAAAATTAAAGTAAATATGTCATGGCGAAAATATTTTTGCCGTTATATCTGGCATTGCATGTTGATGTTGTGCCAAATTCTCCTGCCATTCAAGTAAATCCAGATGATACACTAACTCCCTTTTAAGTGCTTGATCTGAAAGCAAGTATTGTTAAGAATAATAACATGGATGTGGGATGGATAATACTGACAAGGAATTAGGTGACCTGAATGCGATGCAGTAGCATGCCCTCCTTTCCAGCCAAAAGATTCATGTCACATTGCACATATTGGTGGATTACTGGCTAGTTTAAAGAGCTTAAGATGAGTTCCTCCGGTGTGTGATCAAGTCAGAGCAGTGTGCCTTATAATGCACCGCTCAGAAGAAAAGGCCCTGTCACACTGGCTCTCCTTCCGTCTTGCTCTCAAGGTCTCTCGTCATTTGACTGTCTGAATGGCTTTGTGTGACAGCCGTAGCTACGCTGCACTGATTGCAGCCAAGCCACATGGTGTTACCATGGAAATGGCACTCAGGTTACTCCTTTTGTGCAATGCTTTGTGGCAATCTATAGCAGTCATACCTGCAATAAACCTACATATTCATAGCTGCAGTTAATGTGCAGATAAAGCATGGGATATAGTGAATGCATCACATGCTAATTGATACCACTGTGACATTGTTTATAAATTTGAAGGGTCAGGTCACCTAAATTACAAAAAAAAAAAAAACTTATTTTATCTAGCCATGCAAATAGTTTTGACTTTATTTGCAGAGGTTTTGAGATATCAGGCTCTGAAATTTCTGCCTGGAATTTGTGGTGCTCACAGTATTGACAAATAGGATTAAAAAAAATCATCACCAGCATCACTTTCCAGGAAAAGTGTCCCTGCTACTCTGGATAATCCACCAAGTACAAACTCAACAGTGTTCATAGGAATTATTTCTTCAGCCGCGAGTAAGTCTTTTTCAGAGAATGCATCTGACTCTATTTGACTCCAGGAAATGTTTAATCATCAAGACTAACAAAGGTACAAAATAATTTAGGTCTTATGACCTTATCTAAAAATACTAAAGGGTCATTACTCACTGTTGCGATGGAAATTCTTGGCACTTTTTGCCTAATACATTTTGTGGGAGATGTAATTGCTACCATGAGTGAAGGGCAAGTCCTACAGCGGTGGTCGGTGAGGATGATGGCCGTACAAAGTGCAGCTCTTTGACGCAAGAGACTGAAGTCTTGCATCATGTGCCACATTTTTTAAGGTAACAAAGCAGTTTAGTTGACGTTTTAGTTTAGTTAAGGCATCTCTCTTGAAATATATGTTGCTGTTGTAAGTTACTGATATACAGTTTAAATATAATTTCTGCTCTAGTAATAGTTCAGTCAGGAAGCTTAGTTAAGCTTACAGTCAGTGTCTTTTTCCACCTTGCCATTCACTCCTCTCACGCGTGCTTACAACAATGTCCTTGCTGTCAATCACATATCACCTAATACCCCCCCCCCCATTTCATGAATCCCCTCTGCTAAAATATAAATGATGTTATGATATAAAAAGTTTTTGGACTTTATTGAATAAAAAAAGACTGCACCCTCAATGGAAAATGTTTGTTTTGAAATTGGGTGAATCAACCATTGAATTTGTTGTGGCACGCAATTCCATTGAGAAATGATCAGCTATGACACATGACCACGTCAAAAAGTCATACAATCTTAATCATTTGCATTCCAGACGGTATGAATATTTACTTCACGTCTCTGCAATGCGTCACCGCGATGTCCACCACAAAACTCAACATGTCATCAGTGAGGGTCTTACTGCGATACTCAACATAATCTCGAATTGGCAATGCTCTGTTTGAAGTTGTCTGTGGGAGAGAGGAGGCTGAGGGACAATTATCTTGTATGTCCTCAAGAGGTCTGGTATTGTGGAGGAAAGGCTGAGTAAAAGAGATCAGAGAAGGAGGGTACACACAGAAGTACATCTGAGGGCTTCGTAGATCCCAGGTATTACCAACTGTCTGAATTAACAGGATACACATACTTCACGAAACAGTCAACATGTCACGTCTTAACAGCGTTTGGCTTCACCTATGAGCCAAAATTCTTACATGAAGCCCCATGAGCCCCTTGCTGTTTCGCAAGCTTAGATGAGGTCTTAAGCTTCAACAGAAGATGAATGCCGAGTGCTAAATTAATTTGAGGCATTTTCTTTTGTGCGCTGACAAAAGCGACTAGGTTGGTGCTGGTTTCCATAGCTGATGACAGATCATTGGGCTGCAGTGTTTGCCCAGGTGTCAGGCCTCCCGCTGCAGACAGCAAAGGGTTTGTCCAGGTCTCCGAACTTCACATTGCTGAAGCTTCTGTGCCTTAATTGTACAGATTGCTTCATTCAATATTGCCATGAAAGAACTAAAAAATAATCGTGACAAAATAACAGTGCCCCTTGTTGAAATGTTGAAACATGCCCTGTATTCAAGACATTTCAGGCTGCAAGAAATAGGAAGAGAGTCTTTGAAAACACTTTTGAAAGTAGTGTTTTTAAACGTGGTCTTAAGAAAACATCCGACCTTTAAACTCTCACGAACTGACATTTGTTTAATATCCAGTTTTGTATTGTGTATGCAATAGTTTCAAGCACGGTACTTACACTCACTCAAAACAACATTAATCAAGAATACATTATAATTTCCCCGCATTGTATACGGCTTCAATAAGGTGTTTTAATTGCTCAGTAGCGTATAAAAAACTATGCCCCGAGGTGTTTGGCAGATCACTCCGGTGTTTGGTGTGGTCAGGAATTTCTCAATGTATAAATATATCAGTATTTATATGGTTTGATCTGTTGTGTCATTGAAGTTTGCAGTGTTTGGTTAAGGTTAAGCTTTTGGAGGCCAGTCCAACAGTTTGTATCCCATCACTCAGGAAGCTTGTTATGTCTGCATTTGGAGGATTGGGCGGAGTGATTTCTGCACAGCTGGCAGGTACAATACGTCTGGATCTATAAATTTCCTTTGGCCTGCCATGCATCACATCCCTCACCTTTACCCAACCCCTCTGACACAGGTAACAAACCTAACAAGATGCTTTCTAAACACAGGAAAATGCTAATCCGTCCGCTTGTCACGGTTTAAATACTGATATATACTGCACATGTGTAACAGCATTTATAATCAGCCTATTGCAGTGAGTAAGTGATCATTGACGGGCTTTGAAAGCACATTGTGCTGCCGTGTAGTGAAAATCACAGGTGCTCTAAATCACTCTCTTTGCCTGGTTTGAGGGAGTGTCATTTGCACTTCTCCCACAGTCGGTTTCTTCTATGATGTGTTCAGCCTTTTGAAAAACACTCACCCCGGACCCGATCATGTGCGCACATGCTGCTCCTGCAAGTTTATATTTGTCCCTCTTTTCACTTTTAGGAGTTGATATAAGAGGAAAAAAACAGCAGAATTTCATGACAAACTTGAAAAAGGGCACAAGTTTTTCTACATTGCTACAGCTTACTGGACAAAAGAGTGAGGGGATTCGTTTTTCCACAGGGTGAGCGGGGAAGAATTAGAAGCCTCTGCCACTTAATTTGGCGGCTGAGACTTACCCTGCGAAGTTTTGTTTTTCTAAGCCTCCAACATAACAGAGTGTGCCTTGCCGTCAGCACCTTAAGCAAGTAAAAGCGCTTCCTTTATGAACTAAACCCGCCAGATATTTGCTTTGCGAAGCCCAGCGAGAAGAAAAGAGGAGGGCTTGCAGTGAATAACTTTTAAAACACTGTGTGTACGACACGAAAAAAGCGGCAGGAGACATGAAAGAGCAGGAGAAATGAATTGAATGTTGTTTTTTTTCCAACTCTATGAAAAAGAGGGCGATGGGATCTGAAGGCTTCTTTTCCAAAAGCCTTAGCCAGGTGATTCATCACAGCGCTCTGTCAAAAGAGCTTTCCACAACATGAGACGAACAATGACACTGTGATTGCAAGGACAGGAGAGCTCTTGATTGAAAGATATCAGCTATATGTTCAGCTTCCCAGAGAGAGGAGGCCAAATGCAAGAGGGAGGTTGGAGGAGGAGGAGGAGGAGGAGGAGGAGGAGGGGGGCCACGACTCACTGATGAGAATCAAAAATCTTAACCCTTCGACATGGGTGTCAAGAGAGCTTTTTAGGGAGTTCTGCGTAATGAGAGCCTTCAGATATGAATTAACCAAAATAATTTAACAGCTGCTTAACCGTGAACAGAGGAGCTGCCAGGCAGATTGATTGGAGATGTAGCAAAGGAGAACAACTTCTGCTTTTGTGTGACGGTGAGTCCTCAGCTGTGGAGCGATGCTGAACAGATCGTGGACCACTGCCAGATCTTAAGATCACATATTCAGCTGAGCAGTACTCAGAGATACAGCACACTACACAGCAGCTTGGGAGTCAGACTTGTTGGTCGTTTGTTGTCTTGGACTCACATAAAAATATTGGATTTTTTTTTTTTTTGTATTTAATTTTATTTTCACACTTTAATAAACAGTCATTAAAATGTAAATGTTCCAATCTGCAGCCACAATATTACCTGCAAAAATGAAGGGTCTTACAAAATATAGTTTGACACATTCAATTTTCTATGACACACACACACACACACACACACACACAACAATGATAATTCAACATTCAGTTAAGATGTAAATGTGCCAAAATAAGCCCATATTTATTTATTAATCTGTGCAGTCCCTTTGCAGAATGTTAAAATGGACCAAGATGAAGAGTCTAACAAAGTTTGTTATAGTTAGAAACATAATTTGTGCGTTACGCATGAGCCTGTTTTTAATAAGATTATTCAAAATAGGTCCACACGTATGTATTTATGTGTGTGCAGGCTGGTTTATATGTGAAATTCATTCATGTAACATGTATGTTTCATCTTTATTTGTCTCGTGTAAATCACTTTGTAATTTGTGGTTCTGTGAAGTGTTATATACATAAACCTTATTTGTATTATTACACATAATACATCATTTACATAATAAAACATTTAACAACACATCAGAGAGAGCAGAGCTAGAAAACGTACAAACATAAATAAACATAATACAATGCTATTTTCTACTATGACTTCACCTCAGCCGTATTAAAGACCGTAACATTAAGACACGGATCATTAGAGACAATGACAACATGTATGATTACATCACCTAAGACAGTTTGAGCCTGTGGGCCTCCCCTCTGACAAAGGTGCCTCACTTGCTTAGTTTTGCTCACTTCCTGGGTGCCTATGAGATGATTATGTTACTTGATGAAGCTCAGCAATTGAGCTATGATAGCCTAATATACTTCAGACCACAGCAAATACATCAAAAAAGGTCTGTCCTAAGGCATTTATTAGTTTCTGCAGAAGCACTGCATCTCTGAACTATCTGTTTAACTTTAAGTGATCTCCTTTTTGATCATGTAAAACCTAATGTAATATCTTTTCTCGCCTTCTCTTTTCTCTCTCAGCCTCGCCTGAATTTGTTTGGAGCCCCCTGGGAAAAACCTCTGACCTGAGATATAAACAATAAAAGAAGAAGTATTTAAACCTCTTTAATTAAAAGTAACAGAAACAAAATCACAATTTAAAAATACTCTATTACAATCAGAGGCTCTGCATTCAAATCAAGTAAAAATATAAAAGTATTAAAGTATTAAGTAAAGTATTAATTATGCATTAAAATGCCCCCCAAGTTGTGTTTTTGGATTAGTATTACTGATGCATTAATGTGTGCGAGTTGTTTTGAGCTACTTTATATACTGCTGTATATCATAATCTGTAATAATACATAATGTTTTATAAAATTGCCGCATGTTTTGTATGTAAAATCTTAATTAGCAAAGTTAATGTGGTGGAGTAGACGTCTAAAGTGGCACAAAATGGTGCCTCACTTATCAGCACACTGTGTTACACTGTAATATTAAATTTTGTCTGCAGCGCAGCCGACTTTTTATATTTTTTGGACCAAAATTTTTTTTTTTTTTTTTTTAACCAAAACTAACAACCAATAAAGACGAAAACATCAAAAACATGAAACAAAACCAGCGTTCGTGCGCTCAGTCTGTGGCCCTCTGTGTTGGATCTCAATTTTTATCTTTTTCTTTAAGTGCGCCTCCACCTTTTTTCCCCACGTGATAAAAGAGTAATCACCTTAGATACTATTTACACTCAGGGCCGAGGACTACCATTACCCTTCCATCAATATCAGCACTTAAAGTTCATAAAACTGTGAGGCAGACCTCCAGCCTGTAATTTTCATAGTCCCTAATTCACGGTGAGAAGAAATAATATTACAGGGTATTCAGCTAAATAGTGATGACACTCACACGTAATTGTGAGAGGCAACAAGAACTCTCACTGGTTACAAAAGCCGCAATACATTGACGCCTATTTATATAAGGAAGTTTTTGCGTCATAACAATACAGTATGAAATTCGTTGTGTGGGAAAATACTCAGCGGGACATAACAGACAGGTTCTTCCTATACACTGTGACCACTTTATTAGGTACGTCTTCCTGTTTTATATGCACAGCTTGATCCTGCAGACAGTGAGTCAGCAGTTAGTTTCTATTTGACTAAATGTGAGAATGGGCAAGACGTGTGATTTAGGCAACTTTGAACACGATATGATTGCTGATGCCAGGCGCGTCAGCTCCAGCAGTCGTGAGATTTTTAAGTATAGTGACTTAAATTTGCCAATTTTGGTTCAATAAACATCCAATTAGTGGCAGACCTTTGGATTAAACTCACTGATGAGATCTCTGAGGACAACAGCAGCTCGAAAAAGGCCACTTCAGGACACACAACTTGATGAACTTTGACGCAAAATGCTGCAGCAGCCAATGACCATGCTGTCAGGAGTGAGACTGCTGCCAATGCAGTCAGAATTTGGCTTAAGCATCCTGAATCCAGTTTCAGTGCTGTGGGCATCTACTGGTGATTTAATAGAAATATATTCAGCAAACACCAGGATCTTCCTGGTCATAGACACCTCTTTTTCTAGTAGATTTTACCACTGGCTTCATGTCTAGAGAATTAAGGTATCAAGGTTAATCCAACAAGGAGCAAAACAGTGACTTTACCTGCAAAATGTCAACAGTATATTATGAATAAGGCACAGACAATATTCCCAGTGAAGGACTTTATTGAATCCATGAAATGAGGCTGGTGTGCAGGCCAAAGTCGGTCTTATTCACTACTACAACGGGGTATCCAAAAAGGGCTGTCAGGTGCATACTCAATCTTTAGAAACTTCAACTAAATTATACAGAAAAATTCTTGATTCTGCAAGTGCTAAGATGGTAAAATTGTATTTTACTTTACTCCACATTTGCTACTGTACTGCTACTGTACAATAAAAGTAAAGACTGCATGTAAACAATATTGATTTGGATGGTTTTCCAGTTTGTAATTGTGTTGACCTTCTCTTATGTTAGCTTGACCAAAAGAAACAGTGTTTACAAAATGTACTGTATATTCTGTATCAGCTTCTTTCAACACTTAACTGATGCTACTTGATGTCAACAGTGAGTGAAGTTATTTAACTCAGAAAATATATATGTCACATGCATAATTTTACTCACATTTCCCTGAAGTTCAGACTGAACACTCAGTTGTTGTAACTCTGATATCTGTACTAGAATTTAAAATTAAGTTCTGTGCGTTTGAACAATGCTTGACGGCATAATGTGCGTTTTGTAAAGACATACCCACCAGTGATTAGGATGTTAGAGGGACTACTGTGTTATTCTGGTCGATCTAATTTTCTATAAGACAAAAAAACTTTCACTTTATAAATGCTTGCTTATGATTTACCTCTTGCAACATCCATTTAATTTTTTCAGTAAAGGCGTAATAGGTTTTTGACACTGTAGAGAAGGACCTCCATGTGTAGCCTCGTCCTCGCTCCAGCATCTGATGGACAGATTCTTACAGAGTCTTACATGTTTGAAATCTTGTATGTTGCAGGCTCTGACAAATCTCACAGGAATGTCTTATCGATCCCAAATCCTGGTGTGCTAATTAATGACATCTCAGATTACACTGTGGACAAGTCATGCGATATATTGTGATTTATATGCCTAATGTATTTTAACTGCGAGAGACAGTGAAGCAGAGAGGAAGCGACTTGGCGGAGAGTGTGTGACCTGAGGCCATTGAAACAGCGTGAGGAAACGCTGTCTGCTTACTCACTGATGATATCATAACTTAATTTACAGCCTGTGTCTACTGTTTATATGTTATCAATTCACCGCTCAGGTTTAAATGGACTTGAGAGCTCAATATAATAATAAAAAATAAAAAAAAACTGGAAGGAATCTGCACATGACAGGCAGGAGAAAAATGTTGTGCAGATACATTGTGGGTGCAGGCATTGTTTTAAAAAACAACATAAGAAAATTGGTATTGATTTTAATCCCATTTTCTCAGGAGCATATTTTAAACTTTATGGTACTCAGACAGTGAGTCACTATATATTGTAAGAAAGCAATTTCTTGGAAGTTATGAAGTGTAATTGTACTTTGGCAGGCTCGTTAGCAGGGAGAGGTAAATATTTGCTGTCCTGGATCCAATAACTGGAAATTCATTCTTATCACTTGTGTAACCGAACTACATATGGCCGCGCTGAGGTGCTTCATTTCCGTCTGCGGCTCTGCACCAGAAAAGATAAGCGTGAAGGAAAAACAGGTCTACGTATGAGGAGATAAACGTGTGCTGTTTCTAAACCTGAAGACAAAAAAAATAGAGAAAAACAAATTGTGGATGTTCCTTAATAAATTATTTATTAATCATCCTCCAGTTATTAATCATGTTCTGTTTGTTGTCAGTTTTTTAAAAGACTTTACGGTATCTAATTATAAAAATAGTCTGACATTTGAGCACTGAAAGCAACTTAAAATGATTTACACGTGTCATAAGTAGCATTTATGTTTGTCAGCGCCTCGTTTTAAACATGTAAGAACACGTCGAGAACGTTTAATACCCGTAAGCGTGTTATGAAAATAGAGGCTGATACTTTCTTCAGACCAGTGTAAAAACAATGGCCCAACTACAACATTTCTATCCACCATATTCAGTGATTTTCCAAAGCATAACATTAATTATTGAGATGTGTTTTAGAGGAACTAATGGCACTCTTTTCCCCAGACAGATGTCGATATGGAGGATAGAGAAAATAGATGTTGCACTATAAAACTGTCAAACAACTCTTCAGGGGATATAATTGCTTCTTCCTGCACCCTGGTCTTGTCATTCCCACCCTGAGTGTAGACACATTGAAAGCTTCCTCATTTCCCCCCAAAATCCACCAACTTACCAAACTCCTCTAGACTATCCTGAGATACTCATTTTCCACCCACAGCATCACACATGATTGAAAAGCATCTGCTAAATGATAAAAGGCACCGTCGTTGCCAAATTAGCACCACATTCAAAAGTTCTGAAAGGCTGCTGAATGTCAACAATGGAGGCTGAGCAGCAAAAGCTTAATTATCCTAAATGTGTGTGTGGGTGTGTGTGCGGTTGTGTACAGTATGCACATGTGTGTGTGTGTGTGCTGTCTACCCAGGTTTAGTACCGATGATGTAATATCATATATCTGTATTTGTTTCTGGATGAGCATTACATCATTGATACCTCTGGCTGCCAGTGAGGCAGAGATGCTCGGGCTGCACTGACACTGAAGGCATCACTGGAGCTGAAACAGCAAAGGCAGCAGGAGAATCTGCTCAGTCTACCAGTCTGCAAATTATACAGCAACCCTGTGACCCCACAAATGATGTCTAATGGGCAACAGCGAGTGCATTTTAAAGGATTTTGATGGAGATTTTTTATCAACATGATAAGAAAATATCATTAATTAACAAGTTACAAAATGTTGACATTGAACATATCAGTACTTTATATCTTATTTAACCAGGAAAGGTCCCTTTGAGATTAAAAACCTCTTATCAAAGGAAGACCTGACAAAGACAGGCAGTAATACAAAGTAAGAACAAGAAAAGTGTGAGTCCAACAATATCAGTTTAAGCAACAACACCCCAACGATTCAGTCTCCAGGTCTTTCAATGTGAATTTAAAAGCATTCAAAAAAATTAGATCACAATGAGTTTTATAACTTTCTGTTCATTCTAGTTTCTTCCCAATTTCTGCACAAACATTTGGCACAGACAACATATAAAAGTCCCTTGACTGCAACAAGTGCTGTCCATCACAGGTGCATAGAAAGGATGGGGGCAACCCAAGAATTGCCTTGCATATGAAAATATACCAGCGTTTGTGCCTGAGAGTTGCTAAAACAAACCATCCTACCGGAGCATAAAGCTCACAGTGCTGAGTCAAGGCTTTACAGTTTGTGATGAATCAACGGGAAGCGTGGTCAGCTGTGTTGATCAAAAGATCCCCGTAATCCAATAAAGGTAAAAAAAAAAAAAAAAATGGCAGCATCAAGCCTCTTTTTAAAATGAAAACACTTGTGCTTGTAGCAACTATAACATTATTTAAAACGTTTTATGGTTATGTTCAGGCTCTCATGCCACTTGGTTATGGTTAGGGAAAGAATGAAATACTGGTTCAATACAGAAGAAAAACACTCAGGATGCTGTACTGTGCGGTAAAACTATAAAGTAAGGTTAGGGTTCATTTGTAGCCAATGTATGAACTGTACAGATGTTAGCTGTAAGCTAGCTAGCAACTAACACAGCAACAGTGTGTGTCAGCCTCAAATTTGGACCTTAATCATAGTCTTTCTTCTACATTTCTGAAGCATCTACATTAGAACCCTGAGATGCAAATTTGTTGCATTTTCAACTCGAGCAAAAATAATTTTGCCTCACTTTGTGTTGTCCTGGGTGAACGTGTTTGTTCATGGCTACGTGCACGAGGTGTAGATGTTCAGTTTAGGCTTACGGTTTCTTCCTACATTTAGCATTAGCATTAGCAGTATCAGAAATAAGAGAATCTGTGCTGAAAGACAGGCACCAATTTTGCAGCACATAGTTGAAATCAGGAAATTATATAACCTTGCCGTTAGACCTTAAAATACTCCACTATAAAATATATCTTTTTATGATACATAACATTATAAATTATCTGGGAGGGATTCATTTAAATTAATTTAAAGTTGTGAATTTGTTATTAAATGTTTAAGCCCCCGCTGTTATCATGCTAGGCTAACCAGCCTGCTTCTTCTTCTACATTCATACTGCCAGTGTCGGAGACTGACAACCGCATTTACAACTGAGAACGAACCGCCTTCATGTTGTACATATTGCAGAAGCAGGTAAACTGTATCTAATGCAAAGTTTTTAGCTCACTTGACAGCTCACACAACCAGAGGCATAACTTCATCTGTCACGCTCTAATAAACTGACACCGACTGCGATGTCGTCTGCTTTTCCTCCTGACAAATTTATTACTTTTAAGCGAAGCGCTTAGTGCAGAGAGTGCAGCCTTTGATCAAAAGTGGTGGAAAGATTGGGTTTGAAAATGAAAAGGTTTGTCACATCGCTCATACTGTATGTCCATTTCTCTGAGTGAAGGCACAGAAAAAGCTGTTCTGACATCTATTTGTGGCTAAAGTCTCCTGATCAGCGTGTGCATGCAGTTATGAGTAGGTAAGTTTTTTTAATATTTAAAGGAGGTTTTAGCTAATAGTGTCTCAGATATGGAGCAGATATATGCAGACACTTACCAATTTAGAAATGCTGGCCTGTTATGAAACGTCTGCAGAGTTGGTTTAATCATATTAGTAGTGTGAGTATTTCTATTCTGCATTAGAAGCACAAACTAGAATAAATGTGAAATAAAGATTCATTGGTGGAGTTACTCAAAGACATTTCTACATGTGGACAGGAGAAGCCGGGAATCGAACCACAAATGGCAGCCAGTACTGAAAAGTAATGAAGTACATTTACTCAAGTGCTGTATGTTTTGTGGCACTTGTACTTTACTTACTCCACTACAATTCAGAGGAAAATATTGTACTTTTTACTCCACTACATTTATCTGACTTTATATTTATTCATATGTGTTGTTGGAGGCCAGAAGTAAAAAAGCAAATACTAGAGGAAAGTCCCAAAAAAAACTGAATTATATAAAAATTCAGACTGAGTACAGTTATTAGCTATAGAGACCAAAACTGTTGTTTGTACCAGGCTGTAAACATGTTTATTTCTGCTGTGAAGTTGGACATTTTAACATGGGGACTTATGGAGATTGACTCATTCTGTAGCCAGCCTCAAGTGGAAGTTTGAGGAACTGCAGTTTTTGGCACTTCCACATTGGCTTCACTTCACAGGCACGGGGGTTAGTTAAAACTAGCTCCACCTCGAGCAGTAAAATGCTATTTATGAGTTGAAGTGTCAGTTTACTTTTACTTTTGATTCTTCAAGTACATTTTATTGATCATACTTAAGTTGGATTTTAAATGCAGGACTTTTACTTGTAATAGAGTATTTTTTTCATTGTGGCATTGCTTTTAGTTAAATAAAAGATCGGAGAAGTTCTTCCACCACTGAGAGGAGCCTATGACTCCACACAACGCCCTCACTCAAATCTCACTTTACTGCTATGAGGCAGAGGAGACATTAAATGACAAAAAAATTGATCCTCAGGACAAAATGTCGCACATAAACAAACATATACACACATACAAACACACACAACGGTCTCACACTCAGACTAACTCCATTGCAAAAAGTGCTTTGTCATTTATTATTTCTGCAATTTATAATCTTTAATATACTTTCCTCTTTGGCGAAGGCAGAGCAATGGGTTCAACCGAGGCATTTCTGAATTATGAGCCAAGCAAAAAACGGTTTTAGAACTTGGCTGGAATTAAGTTTGCTTCGATGACCTCATTACACAATTTAAGTAATCACTGCAACTGAGCCACACACACATTTAGAATAATGCAGCCGGGAATGTAATATTGCAAAGTATTGATCTTTCATTTTCACTATTTGGTAACTTTCTGTCGAAGCTTTTTGACAGACTGTGAATGAAAATGGCCGTGCCCCGAGTTAATTACTCTACTTGGAAACACATCCTGTGTTCAAAGGTTGGAGCAGGGAACATAAAAAAATCAGGCATGATCATCTATGTAAAACTTCACAGTGGCCCTTCATCTTCGACAGCAGCCAGCTCTACTTAGTAAGCCACAAGAAAGTGTGGCTGACAGTGTGCAGGAGCCCTCCTGTAATTCCTACTGATACCTGTGCATTAAGCTACCTCTCCTCTGTGGAAGAACACATCAAAAGGAGATTTAAAATTAAAACTAAAAACAAGGTGATCCAATGTATGGTTAAGTCTGAAGATGATAAGCTCTATCCGGAAATTCAAAACAAAAACCGAGACCTGAAAATTACCATAATGGAAATGTACCAAACTGAAGGGTTTTTTTCCCCAGCGCTCTGCAGGTGCCATAAGAGATGCAATGTGGACAACCACGAAATATCAAGTGACCCTTTTTATCACAATGCACAACCAATACATGTTTCAGAGATGATGTCTGTCTGTTGTGCAGTGCCAGTCACCCAAACCAAAAGATCAGAGAGAAAGAGGAGGGGGGTCAGCAACAACATGTTTGTCTGGCGGAGTAAATTGATCACCGTGTGGATGTCACATAGCTTGTGTTATTCCCTTTTGGAGCCACAGAGAGGGTCATTGTTGTTTTGTGAATACATGAATACAAATGTATGGCTTTCTTCAAGGTTTTCTTAAGACCCTGAATGCATCAATGCAGACTGTAAACATGCCCGGTCCTGCGTCTGAGCTCAAACATACAGGAATTATGAAGGGCAAAACTTAAAATGTGCTGCCACGCTGATACCCCCAGACACCATTCAACCACACAGCCATAATTAATACTTTATTCCCCAGCAGTTGCCTTCATGAGGAGCAGATGCAGGGAAGATGACCTGAGATTGGGAAACCACATGTGAAGAGGCAGCATGGAAGCGAGGTATCATGTTTACTTTCATAAATATGGCAATCCCCCCCAATCGTCCCCCCTCTCCCCACACCCGTTCTCCACCTAGCAATTAAATCCAGTTAGAGATTACTCTCAGCTGCATCCCGGTCTTCACAGGAATCTCAGCCTCCAGCCTGGACTGATAATAACTATGGTCTGCAGTGTTTCAGCCATTCATTTGATAAAGTGCTTTTCACCTTGCAGCTTTCATTATCCACACACCAGAAAGTGTGTGCACGTGCATGTGTAAGTTTATTTGCTTGGCTCGGAGTGAGCTGATTAAACAAGTGTCATGTCATTATTCTGTGATTAATTTTTCAATTATGATTCAGGCTCTATAACGCCGTAATGGAAGGTGAACTCGGATCTATACCGGAGCAGCGAGGTGATTAGACGTCGCTGGAAGCTTTCCAGAGAAGAAGAAAAAAAAAAGAAGTGGGAGAGGCTTTTTTTTTTTCCGAGTTAGATCGATCCTGTTGACTGAAACGGCCTTGGTTCATAACAGACCATGTCTGCTAGCAACAGCTTAGCTGGTCCACTGAGGCGTCTGTCTGCACATCTTTTGGGGGTGTTCTTTAAAGACTGTGAGTAAAGCAGTCGCTCTGAGAAAGAAGGAGAAAAAGATGTTTATTGTGATGACCCCGCTTGACACTGTGAGGCTGCCTCCGTGGTGCAAAAACATGCTACTCCAGGGCTAGACTTTCAGACAAGCTGCAAGGAAACACTTCCAAAACTATACCAACTATATCTTTATTCGAACTTATCGAGAAGGGTCTTTGCATGAATGTTGTTTTGGCCCTTAAATCAAAACGCTTCTCGCTTTAAGTTTTGTTGTGTGACACAACCTATATGCAGAGGATATCTACAAATACATCCTCTGAGACGAGTACAAATTTTAAGTTAAGTAAGTTAAGATAAGTGCTTCTCCGTCACTGCTGTAGTGAGGCTTGTTTTAATTCTGCAATTCTTACAACTTGGACAGTATTTTAATAGTTTATTCATGGTTTCGTTATAACATTTCACCTTTTAAAGGCCCTCAAATGTATTTTCTCAATCACCTTACTATAAGCGATGGGAGCCTACGTCAACAGAAGTGTTTTTTGACTGTGTTTTTTGAGTGTTTTTTTGAAACTTTCAACAGTTTTGGTTATTTCACATGAGAGATTTTATATTTGTGTTTTTGTCTTTGCAATTATCATGGGTTTGAAGCGGGTGGGACTTAGGTGGAAAAAGGTTTTGTCATATATTTTAGCAAAATCTGAAGAAAAAGGTCAAAATAAAAGTCATGTCGCCAGCAATGTCAGTCAAACCACACCCAAATAGTTATGATATTCTGACATATTCTGACATATTGATAACTTTTAAACTGTTTTTGGTCATTAATATTTAATATTTAAAGTTTTTAGCCGTTTAAACACTAAAATTCAAATCAAGGCGAGATATTTTTAGAGATATTTGTGTTTTTTCTTGAATCATACACTAAACATTGCATTAACATTCATATTGCTGCCTTGTGCAGAGTGAACACTGCAGACCTCACATATTACAACAAATGAACAGGGTGAGTGATTTGCTCTTTAGGAGGACTCGGACAAACCACAAAAAGACAAAATGAAAATCAAGAAAACAGATAAATAATTTCATGACCCTGTACTCTAATTTTTCTGACCAGGAGCATCAGAAAGCACAAAGGTGTGACCTGTTGTCAGCAGCTATAACTTATAACACTATCATCCCCCCACAGACACACACATAAACCTCACACGTAACTTGTTCCTCCTGAGAAATATTGCTCACTGTACTGGCATGAGTTAGCAAATAATTGCTAGTCAGGGGAGGAGGTAGCTTATAATATGCATTGGGAATTTTAATCTTGACTTTTAATAAGCTTTTGACCTTCTTGCGTCTGCAGCCTATAATTAGAAATTCTGGCTGGGCCAGATTGACAGAATGCTGTGTCTTAGGGGAGGTAAAACCTTGTGCGACTGCGGTCAGCAGACCTTCTAAATCATGTGGCTGCATGAGAAATGTTTAATCTAACAAATTGGTTTCTGTTTCCTCTCCTTTTTTTTCATTCTTTCATGCAGTAGGTATTCTGAATATGGAGGTGATGTCATCGTCTCATCCTTTTAAGAGTGACTGTGGACCATATATTCTGAGGGGGAGGCAGAGAATCAGGACCTAATGGTCTTTCCTCCGTCAGCCAAATCTAATTGTGCCCTTATCTTCTCCAAGTTTAACTGCCCCATTGAAGAGGATTGAGCTGTCTGGACTTTAACAGTTGACTTGCCTGTGTGTGTTTTTGCATATGTGAAGTTGTATATCAAACTGAGCTGCAGAGCTTCTTGATTTTTCTGCTATTGACAGCGTGGTAAGGTAACCTGGTTTGAACCGCCTCAGACAAGCAGCAGTCGCAGTCTTCTTCTTCTTTCTCAGTTAAAACAAACTCTCTCTTCTTCTTTGGGCTTTTGCATCTGTCAGGCAGCACTAAATTTAGCGGCTGGCGTTTATTTACTTTATGTCCTTGCTGGTGTGTCCTTGCTAAATGAAGGCGAACAGGACTGTCACCATCCAGAGGACAGCACCAGCCCAGCCCCGGGAGTTGATGGATAACGTGGGGATGTATATGCCTGCATGTGTGTGTGTGTGTGTGCGCAAGCATGGATAGAACAAGAATATACATGTGTGCAAATAATCTATGCATGCACACACGTGCACACACTCCTTTTGCACAATAACTGTTTGTAGTGATCCACTCAGATCATACAGTACAGGAAGCTGGGTGCATGACCAGCCATCACAACAGGCCTCTGAGCCTCCAGTTATACAGGTATTTGAGTTTGCAGCCTGTGAAGGTATTCAGGCTTCCATGTGGCATAGTGGTATTTGCACCTTTTGGTGTTTCAGTATGTTAGTGTTGAGCGCTACACAGTCCTATGGATCAGTGCCTCTGTATAGATTCCCTGGAGCAGCCTCTTGTTCCTTTAACATTCCAGGTACATCCACGCCAGCTCCTTCCTGTCGCTCCCCTTGTGTGGCGCTGATTGACAAGCGTCCGCTTCTCTCAGGCGCGTAATCAATCTGCTAATTGGTGTCGGAGGGTCGGTTGCTGTTGAAGCGTCCCCCGCTCTTTCTTTGGCTAATTTATCTTTGTCACCGCCAGTCTTGCAAAGTACATTAGTTGGGAAAGTTCAGTTTCTGCAGAGCCTCATATCTCTGTCTCACACACACACACACACACACAGTATGCTACTGTGCTTTGTTCATCTTTTTTTTTTCTTTACTGCAATACATCACACAAAGGAGTGAGGGTAAATGTTAGCCTTGCACTGTTTCCATTGGTAACCGCAGCTCATGAGGTAGAGAAGGAGAGCAGGTCAGCCTCTCTATGCAGGATAATTGGTGACAACAATGTGCTTTATCATAATTCATTACAGCAAATACATCACAGAAGCAGAGTAGAGATATAATTAGTGGGGAGGCTTCTCAAAGTTGCTGAATAGGGTGAATAACAAGCAAATTTCCTTTAAAACAAATGCATAAATAGTGTTATATATGTAGAAACATGAGCAGTATTAAATGCATGTGATTCCAGCGTCTATACTTACACAGAGAACTCAATGAGCCCTTGAAGCAGCACTTCACATCTGATTGATTTACAGGCCGTTTCTACCCAGGGTGCCAATCAAGCCCTGATTAGACATCACTGACTCGCTGATGATGGCTCAGACAGCGGCAGCCATGTCCGCGGTCTCACCGAGCGCTGAAGATTGATTGCCCAATCTCGCCGCCTTGCCCCCAGATTAATCTTCGCGAATGACACAAGAGTCGTGAAGTTTTTCATCTTTTCTCAGTTTATCAGCTCAAAGTAGGTTTGGTGTAATAGTGGGGAAGTTAATAAAAAAGGAAAGGCAATGTGTGTGTGCTACTTGAACTACTGCTTGCTCCCAAACTTGTGGATTAGGCCCCCAGTGCCCCCTATTGGCCCCCAAATCATGTGTTGAGCCTCTAACACACATTGATTCTCCACATTCATGAGGGAAAACAAGACTTTAGTCTGAGAAACTGTGAATGAACTGTAAAAAATGTTCCTCATAACATATACATACCTCCTTTTGGCATTCCTATGTCAGACAAACTAAGAAAATATAATGCTTTTATGAATTGTCATCGTCCTCTCCGTCTTTTCCACCTGCATCTTCTCTTTTTTAATGTCTTCTGCCTCCACTTTCTTTCTCCTTTTTTTCAGGTGCAGTGATATATAGGCGCAGTAGTGAGGTAAGGTGCTCTGATGGGAGGAAATTATGGTAAGCAGCAGGGGAGAAGTCCATATTCCAGCCCTGCCTGTTTCCTCGCTTGCTACACGACAAGAACGGCGGCTGCACACTGATCATACCCTCATTAAAGTTGTTCACTTTCTCCTCTTTCACTCTTTTATTTTTTTTCTTTGATGCACTCGCTGCTCTTTAAGTGCTTTAAGCACCGCGGCAGTCGCCTCTCTAAAAGTCTGTCTCTGAGCTGTTAACAACCACCTTTTCAACAATGTCAGGACTATCAGAAGATGATTTTATGCAAACTCCTTCCGCAGATCGATCCACCTCCATTACCTCCGCTTTTATTCACTCCCTACTTTTATATTAGTACCTTAAATGTCTTTTCAATGCAAAATAAGGCTCTTAACATAGTTTAGGGATCAGAGCGGCACTGATTTTCACATTATTATTATTCACTGCTGTCATGTGAAAGGCTTACAACACCAGTTCTGTTGGTTTTTAAGTTTTAATTGTTACTTTTTGACTTTCACTTCTTTTATAACCCTGTGCACTTTTGTAACTTTTAATAAAGACAACTAGATGAAGATGTAAGTTCACATTTTGGAGATTATTTTCGTTTAACAAAATACCCAGACTGTAAATTCAGAATGCGAAACAAACCCATTTGTTGTGTGACTGTGATTATTCCTGTTAAGTACAGAATAATCTGACTAATGGGGATGGCATTTATGTTTTATGGTGGTTACAGCGAAAGCTTAGGGTACAGAGTACAACAAGATAAGACTTAAAATAGCCATGTCCAAGAATCTACCATCAGATTTTAGAGTGTCGTTTTAATGAGATTTCGGGAGGACGTCAAGGTGCTTCTTGTTCCACATCAAAGGATATAAACTACCACAGACCTCCAACAGGTCATGACCAATGCGAGGAGGCCAGATAGCTTCAAGACACTTCCGATCAGCCTATCTGCAGTATTGCCTCCTTTATCGGCCTGCTATGCGTCACACTGCACGTTGTTTCAACCCTGACCCAGACATCCAGCCAGACAACCACACTGACAGGGGCGAGACCAAAGCTGACGAGCTGAATGCAAATCAGTTTTTCCTCCTTTTATGCAGGTCTTGTAATTTTTTGACATTCTTTGCCTTTTGGAGATTTGCATAAACTAGATTATGACAAGGAAGCACTGAGCTTTCACTGTTAATAAAGCATTAAAACCTCTCTCAAGTCTAAGTCTGGACCATAACCTTTCTCTGGGTGTCTCTGACTTTCTGTATTTGAAGAAAAAGCATTCATGGCAGTAAATTCAACACATTTTTGAGCGCCGAGCTCCAGTCTTTTCGGTAGCTTACTTGACAATGTAGCGAGTGGGTGAGTTTTTACACACTGCCTTGTCAGTTTTCAGGGAGCTACGCAAGCAGAGGATGTGGCGAAGTCTCACGTTGGCCCCGACCTTCCCAAAAAACTCTGCGGTAGAAGCCGGCCTCTGATAGTTTGGTGAGATTATAGAGGAACAAAAAAGGGTCTAAACTGAACAAAAACACCGGAAAAGAGGCAACGGATCCACGTAGCTAGTGAAAAATATCCTAGAATGTGAGCGTAATGTGGAATTTTGTGATGAGAAATGGCGTGAGGTGAGGTTATACGAGAAACAAAAGAGGACCTAAGGTGGGAAAACACCTTTTGTGCAAGAACAGAGCGTAAACATCAATTTAAGCAGCACTAAAAACAATAATCAATCTGTGCTACTATTAAATAATAAGAGCCTTGAGTGAGATAATCTCTGTGAGATTGGCTGCGCTGCAAGGTGTAACCATCATCCCCACTCTGAGCAAGTCCGTTTCCTGTGCTTTTGATCCACAGATAGAGCACGTCTTCACAAAGCTGAAAGACAATGTACGATATGATATTATGTTCATATGTACACGGTACTAAAACAGCCTTCAGTGCACTCCTTAAACACCTGCACAGTCTCCTCTGTGATCCCCTCACCTGTGATCTAAGCCTTTTATAAACCTCTCCACCCTGCACTAGCACAGCCGAAAAAACTTTCAACCCATAAACTCCTCCTCTCTGCTCCTGACGAGGCAGCCATTCTCTGATGCAGTAAAGATAAAGGATGAGGAGTTTCCCTCCTGTAGACAGGAAGCGGGGACAAGTTCACTTACAACCAGGACTGCCAGACACAGCTTGTACTTTCACCTCTTAGACCTTATCCTGTCCAATTTAGAATATAAATCAACACCCAGCGCAACTGTTGGGCTCACAATAAAGTCTGACCTGCTCTGATAACACAAAGAAATATGATGTTTGGGACTTGTTCTGACATGCCCGTGCAGCCCCTTCTTCTTCATATATCCCACCTTAAAGCAACGTTCCATTTTCTTGTTTGCATTGTGGAAACATATTTAGTTCTTGGGGTTTTATTTGCAGTGGCACGACGGGATTAGTGCCAGCTTACGAAAATGCACATAGACGCAAGGAGTAAGAGAAGTTGTGGGAACCCTGGTGGAGCATGAAAGAACGTAACCGGCTTCAATTTGTACAGATACGAAGGGACAAATGAGGCGAAAGATGACAAGTAATTTCATATGTATAAGAGAGCTCAGCACACATCACCAGACTCAGATATTTATCAGAGCTTTTTTTATCATCTTTCAGCTCTTTGTTTTGGTTTTACGGTTCGTAAATTTAGAGTTTGGCAGTGAAAAAGCTCTGATAAACTCCCTGTATGATACCTGTCCAACAACAACAGGGCAGGCAGATTAGCAGTTAGCAACTACCTGGTGAGTATGTTGGAGACCAAAACAGAGCTAAAACCAGAGTGATGATTGGACTCATTCATTAAGTGGCCTGAAACATGACTCCAAATGGATGCTAATGGTGCTTAGCTGGACGTGTCAATAAGCTACTGTTTGCTAACACGTTCACCATATCAACTTTACAAGGCAATAATCTGCTGTTTACAGCTTGTTGCCCCTCACTCGCCTCTTCTCTTTTCAGCTGCCGCTGTCCAATAAAGGCAATAAGCCTCACCAAAAAAAAGGAACTAGGGCAGGAACAAAGGAGGAAGTAACATGACCGTAATATATAATGATAAAGTCAACGTTGGGAGGAAGTTGGGATCGATGAATGATCAACAAAATAAAAATCCATGTTCCTCTACCATTCACAGCCGACAGTCAACGTTGTTTTTTGAGCACAGTCTTTCCCTAACCTGAAATCACGATTTATGACTCGTTGGTGGAGTGTGAACAACAAAGCGAGAATGGGAAGAAGTTATCGTTAATATTGGTGTATTGAGACACCCCCAATTGTAACTATGACGACAGATTTCCCTAACCTTAACCAAAACCATGAACAGTAACTAAGCCTTTTTCAGATGTGTTTTCTAATTGTTTCTGAAGACACAGACAAATGATGTAACTTTGCTGATGGGAGGCTTCAGATCAGAATGAGTTGTAGTAGAGGGCGTCCGATATGTTTTTGTTGTTGGCCTAATGTGCACGCAAACTACCAACCTGGCCACGAGAGGATGTTCCTGCGTACTTTGTGATTGTGTTCTGTTTCCCTGACTTGGGGTGGAAAAGGTTTACCCAACTCTGTATCACCCCACAAGATGCAATCCACCATTTCCATCGTCTCAGCGCGGTGTAACCCAACATCTCCTGCTCAACAGGCAGACCAATTCTTCTGTGTGACGTCAGTGGTGATCCTCCAACGTCTTCCGACACACGCCCTAATCTGCCGATCATAACAATATATTTTTATTTGCCCAACCCAAGGAGAGATAGACAGATTTCCTGTTTTATGTGGTTATTATAAGCCGTGTGGTATGAAGTGTTTGTTTTGTAAATAGGCACACCCAGAACTGATGGCACAAGTCTGTTATGATGTCTGCATCTATCTATCTATCTATCTATCTATCTATCTATCTATCTATCTATCTATCTATCTATCTCATTTGATTATCTGTCTGTCAGTTTAATCTGTCTGCGACTGATCAGACATCAGAGGAGTTTTAATGCAGGTCAGTGCCCCACATTTTCTCTCAGGGGACACAAACAGCAGCCTCTGCCACATAAGATAATTAACCCAGAGCCCACACAGCCACGCCGACTAAACAAATCATAAAAACAGGTATAAAAGCCCAGTGTCTGATTGTTTGGCAGCTTTTTATGAAGCTCCCATGAAGTTATTTGGTCCATCTTTGATTTATTTGAAGTTTTTCAGGGTCTTTCTGCTTGTTAAAAAAAAACGAATGAAGATGTCTCATGGTGGATTTTGTTATTCAGGGTGTCAGTGGAGGATGGAGGGGTGTGAGAGGCAGGGGTCACCACCGTGGTGCAGTGCAGTCTGGGTGTTAATCAGACTCGTCCTCCGGAGCAGCGTTTGACATTTCCCATCAACACCGGCTCCAGACTGGCTCTCTCTCCTCACCTGGGCTCTCTCAGACGCTTAGCTCCCAACCAGACTGTCTTCCATAGTCTGTTGACACAGGCAGGCCGCTCCGTCAGTCACTCGCCTCATTAACTCCTGTTGGGCTGTTATTCCCACTGCTATAGTCATACATGCACGTGCCCTCACATATACACACACACGTACATCCACTGAGTCAAAGTTTCCCACTCGGAGGCAGTCGAGTGTTTGTCAGTTTGCACATTTTGACATGTTTTGACATTTTGCCGCTTGTGTGAATTACTACAGCTGCAGGATTCACTTTCTGTCTGTTAGCCTCTGATCAGATGAATTGATTTTGGAGTGTGCTGACAGGATAAGTGTGTACTTTTTTTCCCCTTGTCTGTTTGGATTGAAGTGCAATAGATACATCACTTTTCACTCCCACATAGATAAGGAGCAGTACAAAAATTATTAGGGGGTGGGCAGCTCAGAAAAGTGGAAGGGTTATGTATCTTTTTCTTCTTGCTTAAGGGAAGTTAGACTAGCAGGTCATTTCTCTATGCAGCAGCTCCAACCTTCATTTTATTCCGCGTCGTAACAGAAAGCAAAACTGAAGTGTTGTAAATGTTAATGTGTGACGTTGCTATGTTTGCCATAGGTTTGGCAAATGTTACTACAACCTTCACTGTGCAATTTGGTACCCATGTAAAAATGATTTTCCCATCAACATATTAGAGGAGAACTCTCATCTCTATTATTTCTGTTAGCCGCAAAAAGCATTTATCATAACGCAGACCGCGGTATTCGGCACAAAATTAATTGCTGCTTTCACTTTCAAACGCCATCAAATATCGAGCTGACAAAGATCTGTGTCCATCCAAAGCCACAATTCATAATTAGATATGAGGCAGTGTCACTTCTGTTCAGCTTCCTTGTTCCTTCCAGGCAATAACTTTGATCAGTGGCAGCAATTTCCTGGATTAGTACAGTTTGAATGAAAGCGCAGAGCGGGAAGGATGTAAGTTGCTGTGGAAATGATCGCTATCAACTATGATTTAACACAAACTATGACACCTCGGAGCTTGCCAGCACTTCCTCTCTTTAAATGGGGGAACTGCGGCAAATCAACTTGAAATCGGTGTAAATTAATCATGAAAATGATAATGCCAGAGTACAGGAAATGACGTTTAGTCATGACTAAACGTCATTTCCTGTACTCGTGGCATTATCATTTTGCCGATTAATTTACACCAATTTCAAGAAGTTATCCTTATGGAGGAAATGTGAAATATACAAGTGGTCTATTTTTAACCAGAAAACCTTACAATGGTTTGATGACAGACGCAATGTTTTGCAGAAATGATTAAGACAGATGAGAAAGAGCTGATTGAGGAGAGGAATGCCTGAGCAGCATGTTAGCATATCATAATTGACTATCAGGTACACAGGTGGTTACTGTGGTTGGCATGGGTAGTGTAGTAGCCTGCTAACGGGGTGTGATTAAGCTTTCCTGCTGTTTGTTGTGTTCCTTCACCTCATTTTAGTCAGAAGGGAATTATAACCTCCATTTTCGTAGCCCGGGGTGAAATGGCACACACTCAAAGCACTCAGGGCTCATTAGAGAGATAGAATCAGTGTCCTTACTTTAATGAAAGCAGATGCTGAAGAGATCGTGTTGAAGCAGATTGCTCATCACTAAAAGTATATTTGCATAGCCAATACTCAGTCAGTGAGTTGTAGACTGTTTCACAACTTTATGTCTTTGAGTCACTGGTGGTGTTTTGATTGAAACTGTTTCCTGTAATCTCGTTGATCAACATTTTTTTCTGGGTTGTACTGTACAACAGATGCATAATATTACAAAGAGCTCATACTAATCCTTTAATTGTACCAGTGGGTGAGATCATTTAGTTCCTGTCACATTTTGTTAAAGTACAGATTCCTGTTCTGTGGTGTCAATAAAATTATAAATAATGATGTACTGAAATAAAAGGTACTTGCAAGTTCACGTGTCATGTGTAGCACTAATCAACCTGCGTACAAAATGGTGACTCTGACTGCAACTAAAGTCTGAGCCAATGACCCTGATGATGTTGTTAAGGTCATCTTAGATTAGGGTGATGCTTTACATTTTTTTTAACAGAAAGTCTGCATTACAAACATCAAGCATGAAGACAGAAAACAGAAGTAATAAGTGGGTATCTACTAGCAAAACATGCAACAGAGCTGCACTATGGGAAGTGTAGGATCCAGCATCAGTTTCAATCTTCAAGAAAAGAGACAAATCAACTCAAGATGTACGTTCTTCATTGTTTCTCCTCAGAAATGGTCAATATGAATTGACTGAAATCAGCCACACTTTATATCATGTTTGGCTAATTTATACCAAAATTGGGGTGTAAAAATGCCAGGTTGAGGTCTTTGACAGAAGCAGTGACTTCCTAACCTTGTGAGGCAGCTGGACTCATGAGATCACGCAATCACATGACAATCCATGTTGCCAGGCTTCAAACTTTTGTGTCCAAACACAGTAATTGCGGACCAATCAGCATCGTATGAGGAACTACTGCATGAGCTATGGGCATTGTTTAACGCTAGGTGTGTGATGACCTGTGTGGGAAGACAACAACAGAGGCTGCTAAGGGTCAGCGTAGATACTGCTAGCATCGGTTATATCAGAACTGGAGAGTATAGTCTTGCTAAAGGAGGGCAAAGAATGGCACTGAAGGCATTTCTCGATGGAAAAGATGTTTTTGCTCTTCTTCCGACTGGCTTCAGCAAGACTTTGACTACGTTACATGGTTTTTGTTGATCTCACTGGTTGAAGTTCGCCACAAACCATCTGACACAGTCAGATTAGTGACTTCCTGGAGTCTTGCAACTTGAAAGTTGCACCAAGACAGAGTCAGACTAGCTGTTTCACGTTTCCAGTTTTTATGCTAAGCTAAGCTAAGCTAAGCTAAGCTAATCACTTTTGGACTGTAGATTCATATTAAGCATACAGATATGAGTGTGGTATCAATCTTCTCATCTAACTCTGGACAAGAAAGCGAATAAGTGTATTTCCCAAAATGTGAAACTCTTCTTAACATTCAGATTTTGACAGTGTATCCTGAGGAAACTATCCATAACTGTGCAGAAGTGAACTGAAATCAGCCACATGTGCTATCAAGAAAATTAAGCTTGAGTCATTTCAGAAAAAGGTAAAAATTCTGGTACTCAACAGACAAAACAACTTGTTTATATCTTAGTTCTTTGCAGTGAATCCTCAGAAACTATCAGCTGAGTTATGTCTGAAAGTAAACAGCCACATGCTCATATGAATGAGCCTGAGCCCTTCCCTTCTCCGTCACCATTGCCTAAGATTGTGATGGTGTTGCACGGCGGCCAGCACTGACTCACCTGGTGGAGTATCGCGCGCACACACCACCACCACCACCACCACCACGGCCCCCCGCTCACCACTCACTCACCTCATTCCCCTCCCACTGAGTTCACCCTGCACTGCAGTTCAAAGTGGTTTTGCCTGTCTAGCCTTGGCGTTTAATGTTTAAGTATTGGGAGCGGCTGGAGAGTGCAAATAAAATGCCTTTACAGACTCTGGGGCACGCTGAGGGCTGTGATTCCAGATACTGTATTGTGAAATTTCCATTGTGCTTGACAGAGTAGCCTCAGGGCACCTGAATCTGTTCAGCTGAATTTTGACTCTTTACCACTTCATAATGCTTGATGCGTGCGGCTTAGATAAACCATTTAAAGGAAGATTATTCAAACTTTATTGTGCTGACAGAAGAGTACACACGTTCACGGGATACATGGCAACGTGTCCGTGCTATAAACTGTTTGTCGAAAGTTCATAACAGGATAAAGGTTTGAATGCGGACCCCACCTGCAAGAGAAAACCACAATGAGTTGTGGTATGGCTGGCTTTCTGTTGGGCTGAAAGAAAGGAAACCCTATTTGCAGCAAAGGAAAACAACACAGAAAGCCTGACACTACTTATATGTTTGTGCGTGATTATTCTGTAGTTCTAATCCGTCTAACAATGTTACAAAACATTCAGACAGGAGGAGGCTTTAAAGCAGTAATTGGGGGGACTTAAACTGGTAAAACTCCACTCAACCACTTCTAGTTGCATCTCGCTCGTGCTTGATCGAGACTGTGGCACAAGAAATCAAACATGGGTGTGGATTTAGTTTGATTCGAAGCATATCTCTTAATTCCCTTGAATGTCAGGCTGTAGAGGGAGCTTCTCAAAGAAAGAGTAAAAGAGCAGATGCAGATGTCTCAGACTGGATAGAGGTGAAGGGGATGTGAGGTCTGTACGTTTTGGGGAGGGGTATAGGTTTCGATGTGACACAGAAAGAGCGAAAAACTGATGACTCATTGGCCGTTTTCACGCGTCACGCTGGATTAGCCATCACATGCAATAGGCTTCTTAATATGAATTGTGTAATGCCCTCAATCCCTGCAGAATTCTTTCATAAAATCGGCCTCTGTTTTGCTGTGTCACCTTCATGTGCAAAACAAAGGTCAACGTAAATCAAAGAGTAACTAAATGTCACATAGCTGTACACGTATGGCATTTCGGAAGCTGTTTATTTAGCTGAAGCCTTTCTTTATACTTTGTTTGTAATGTTCAGATAGCTTTTACAACAGAGGGGTTTCCCAAAAACCCTTATGGTGCTGTTGTCAGGTGAAAACTTTCAGTTTGCTTGTTCTAACTTAAATTGCAGGATTATGTGCTCCTTTGTGGTTTAGCTGTTGGGCTTATAAAATCCTTTCAAGCCCAATTTGGCAAACTGAAAATGTCTATTCTGAAGCTGTAGTGCAAACTCTAAATCGCCCATAGGTGTGTGACTACATTATTCTTGCCTGTGTGTTAACCCTATGATAGTCCATTGGTCTGTACGCTGTGTTTACATCCCAGCATGCACTCTGAACGGGAGCAATGCCAGAACAGGAACAGGTAGTCCTATTTTTAGTGTTTGTTTTAAAGATGTTTGAGCTTTTTTTTCCAGCTCTCTCAAGATAAGTTCACAAACAAAAGTTCATATACTGAATTGACCTTAGATACTTTGATTAATTGTCTAAACTGTCTGCTGTGATTTCCATTACATTTAGTTGCAAACTCCACCCATCTGGCACCGGAGGAGGCCAAAACCAAACAATGAAGTGTAATGTTTGCAAATACTATTTGCCCCAGGTCGGGCTGATAGATGGTTGGTTTCCTCTGTGGGAGAAACTCAAGTTCAAATCTAGTCTCTCACATCAGCACACCTTGCTCCTTAGGCTGCATTATTCATCACAATCTATGCATTATTCATTTCACTTAGCATCACATTTTGTCACTTGGTTCATTTACAAAGAAGCCCTTAAAGTCACCATAATAATAATAATTATCATCATACTTTGTTGGATGTGAGGACTGAGGCACTCTCGCCGCCTCACCTCCTCCCATCTCTGTGGTTCTGAGGTGTTTGTGTGGCATGCCAGGTTTTTATCTCAGAGCTGCGACACCTGAACCGAGACTCTGACCTGGGGCCAAACATTGCCTCTGGGCACCACAACCGCTGTCAGCTCTGTGTTTGAACAGTACCGTCACAGAAGCAAGCTGCTGAAATGTGTCTAGTAAAGACATCTTAAGAATCTCTATGACACTTAGCAAAAACATAAGGAATTCAGTGATATGCAGACTGAAAGCCATCACTGGTAATAGAGTATCTTGGTCGGGGTTACGCAGCAGCGTGCCAAGTACACAAGCCATCTTTTGGCCAAGACTTGATGTTCACGGCCTCAGTGAGCTGCAGGTAGTCTCACCTGCCCTGGTTGTGGTGCCACAAGCCTGGCACAGACTGCACCAGACTGGAGGTCAGCCAGAGTGAGGTTTAATGAGACTGAAGCCACACCAAAGGCTGGCATATCTGTCCTCACTTCAGAGCACCTGTGCCACACTGTCAGTGATGAGAGCTAAAGTTGCCCCAAAACAGCCCCTCTTCCTGTAATTACTCTAACAGTTAGTTTGTTATCACACAAATAATCCGACTTCCTGAAACTATTGTTTTTGTCTGATATGCTTTGAATGCGGGTACAGTAGTGTTTTATGTGTGATGGAGATGCAGTTTTTAAATCAACCACACCAACAGTGAAATATGATTTAATTGGCTCTAATCACAGGAGTTTAACTATCAGTGTGTGTGTGCTGGGCTGAAACAACTCAGGAAGTTTGGTGATTGAAATAAAATCTATGTTAACACCAAAGCAACTGGAACATCAGTGCAAGAACAGCCCCTCTCTCCTTAAAGGAGAGTATAAGAGAAAACTACACTACTGCAGCCGGTAAATACAGTGGTTACCAAGGCTTAATCTGTCATTGAAGTGGACTTTGGAAGGGAGACGGTGTGTAGGAGAGCCTACGGGTGATCCTTGACCCATAACAGATGCATGCATAAGATTTTATGCGCTAAATAGGCTGGTTCCAGAAAGAATTCGTCTTGGATGTGTCGGAAATCACTCTCTACAGCCTAATCTATATTTTACTTTGAGTCTGTCTAGTTCCCACCCTCATTCTTAACGAGCCAGAGTTGTGACATTATGTAGTGTCATTAGATGAATATGGGCCTAGATAGAAACGTGACTCAGATGAAATAATCATTTACAGAATGAAACGCATGATTTGATGCGTAAAAGGAGTTGCGCACGGCGCGCGCAATGCGCATGTATCAGTGGAGGTTTATTTTCAAGTTTTACTACAACTGAATGGAGTGTGAGTAGTGCCAAACCAAAAGGTGAGACCTAAATGTTACGAAACGTCTCCAAAGTAACCTTCGTGCGTATTTATGTTGACTAAGGTGTGAAACTAGGCTAGAGGATATTTAAAATCCACCAATCTAGTGAGTAAACTTCTCATTTATTTGGTGGTAAAAGGGGTCACAGCAAAATCGTCCAGCACAGGCGTGCGCAGTGCGCGTCCACGAGCAGTTTTTTTTTTTTTTTTAATTCTCCTGTGAAATGCTTTCAGTGCGCAAAGTTCTCCCAGACGCAGTTCAATTACCGCACACACACATACACACACACATACTGAAATCACTTCACCTAACTGCTTCAGATTTGAGCCCGGCACTGTCTGTCCTGCCTCTCCTGTGAAATCTGGAAAATGGGAGGGTGAAAAAAAAAAAAAAAGACGGTGTATAATTGATGTTTTCCCATGGAACAGCCCCTCCTCTCCGCAACACAGGCTAACCCTCAGGTGGAAGAAACCTTTTAAAAAAAAAATTTTTTTTTCGGGATAACATCAGGAGGGTTTGTCTAGGCGAGCCAATCAAATCCCTCCTCTGCTATAGGTCGCAGCTATACAAAGCATTAAAAGCGGTCGCCTCACACAAGCGGCTGCAGCTCGACTAGAGATCCCGTGGCTTTTAATTCCCTCACTACTTTTTTTTTTTAAACCCTCCTTCGATGTGCCCCGTTATTACCATTTGTCTGAGGCGTTCATTTCCGCACCTGCCACAGTAGAGACGAAGGCGAAGTAGAGGAGGAGACAAGGACATTTCGAGAGCCGGGAGAGGCAGACTGTAGAGATAGCAGCGGCGACTCGTTTGAGATCTTAAAAGGACAAAAAAAAAATGCTGCTCTGGACCAGAATCGTATTGGTCGGTCTCATCTGCTTGTCCTTGGTGTCCTCTGGGATGGGATGCGGACCGGGCAGGGGCTACGGCAGGAGAAGACACCCGAAGAAGCTGACACCTCTTGCGTACAAGCAGTTCATCCCCAACGTGGCGGAGAAGACCCTCGGGGCAAGCGGCAGATACGAAGGCAAGATCACAAGAAACTCCGAGCGATTTAAAGAACTGACTCCCAATTATAACACAGACATCATATTCAAGGATGAGGAGAACACCGGTGCCGACAGGCTAATGACTCAGGTAAGGAGGCAGAATAACCTTTTCCCCCCCTTACTGCCCGTCTCCTAACGCAACATCACTGCACACTGCAACAACCTCCTTGTCAGACTGATTGCGCACCTTAAGTGAAGTCTGTTTTACCCGCTGCTGAACTCTTCACACTGAGCCTTTTAACTTCACTGTAAAAGCAGATGCGCTTTATGCACCAGCATGGGGAGTTTTCAAAGGCTGCAGGCATGAAGCGAATGTAGAAAATCCAGCTGGAAGAAGTGATGTGCAGGCGGACAGTCAGGACACTCGGCCTTCATGATTGTGACAGTGTATTTAAAATATTAATGTCTCCCCCCCCTCTCTCTCTCCTCATATCTATATTTGTATGAGGCTCTATTTGTTGTTTTGCAAAGCGCTCATTCGTGTCACCTCAGATCTTAGTATTTGTTGCCCATTTGAGCTCAACATTGCAGCTTGTTTTTAAGCGTCTTTTTTTTTTTTCTTTATTCCAGCCATGAATACAGAGAGCTGCTGATGCGCACCGCTTCAAACAGCCGGGCTCATTCAGGCATGGCGTGGCTCAATCAGACATTTTCTCGCACTCGGCTGCTGTAATTTAGCCTTTTGCGCATGGTGTGCATCAGTGCATGAAAACAGTGACATTTCTTTGAGAGTGTGTTCAGGACTTCATAAATGGGTGGGACTCAAAGGCGCACAGGGGTGATGGTGCCTCACTTGTATGGCTGATGACATTTTTTTTTAAATAGTCCATCCTCGTGTAGGCAGTTTAGTTATCAAAAGCTCGTTCTGCACAGACTAGACGAGGGCTCACAATACATCGGAGAGATGTAGCCAGGCTGCAGGATACCGCGTCTCTCTCCAGCATGACTTTTAGCACTCAGATGCTGGTGAATTATTAAAAGCGCTTGGGTGATATTGGCTCAGTAATAATAAAATGCCGGTGGTGGTGGTGCTGCTGCTGGTGGTGGTGGTGGTGGTGGTGATGAAGCCAGGCGCGCGCCGGAGTCCCTGAACCCGTGCCTCGCACCATGCATGAGCACGAGCTCCGATGAAATATTCACTGTGCGTGCGGTCTCGGCGTCCCTCACAGCCCTCCCCACACCGCCTCTGTGATACACCTATAGATTCTCATACACACAGATCATGAAATTAGAGTGGCGTGGGGATGTGATACCCACACCGGCGTCTAAAGACCCCTAACACGGATCCTTGAGGAGGTTCCAGGGTCTCCAGAAAAAGGTGGAATGGCTTGATTTCATTCATTTCTGAACATGTTGTACAAGGCTGAGCAAAACACCCCACCTGCTGTATAAACCGTTGTGTTTACAGGTCTGTATTAAATCATGTAAACGAGGTGGGAGTCCCTCAGATATAATATGATCACAGGGTGCACCGGTCTTCTTATTGGCCTTAAAATAACATGTTTGAGAGCTGCTTTGCATTTTATAGATTTATGTAAAAAGGGTCAGTTATTGTGGCTTCTGGTTCATCAGCCGCTTTCCATTCAGCATAAGAGCCTTTACAGAAAACACCACAACTGACTCCAAGTGCGACATGTACATGAAAGGGCTTTTTAGGCACCCCTCACTGGGCCTGAAACACAGTTTGAACTTATGACCTTTGCTTAGCGGGACGCCATAGTAAGTTAAAACAGGTGAGATTGTCCTGATCGTGCATGACATTGCCAAAGACATCAAATTTGGGTATGTGCATCCTAAAGAAGGGGACTGTTTTGTGTGTTACTCTGTCTGTGGCACAAGCATCATCACAAACGCTGTTCCGCGGCTTTACGCACGAACCTTGTGGGTTTTTACGCACGGAGTTTTACGCACGAACATAGTGGGCTTTCCTCGTTATCTTGCGTTTTTTGAAAATAGATGTTGTAGTTATACGTGAAACGAGGCACGTTGCTGCAGTAGCTCCCTTAGGTGTGTGCAATAAATGTATTAATCAATCAGTTCACTGAGCTCTAGCCAAGACTGTAATACGACTTCAACAAGCATTTACTCCCTTAACTATTAAGCCACAGCTCACTCCCAGGAAAGTTGCCAACAGAGGCGTTTTACAGACATTTACAGATGGAGTGACGGGCCTGAGATGAACAGGGGGCATCAATCTCATCCATCTAATCCACACATTATAGCTTCATGTTCAGTCGTAAAATGTTATTTGTCTCAGTATAAGTGGAGGTTTTTCTCTTGTGGAGCGCTGAGGTCGCTCAGTCTCCTCAATCCTGCGTGTTTCCAATGAAATTTCATTAGTTCCAATAATTTTTCAGAGACAACTTGTTAAGCAGAATAAGGTGTTGAGTAGATTTCTGAAGAAAATGGCTAAAATTTAAAGAAAATACTTGATTTACTACGTGAAATCACGTCATCCACGCTGGGAATGTTACTTTATACGTTAAAGAAGCGATCCAGTGGTAGATTAAATGAGTTTTAGCGTGGATTTATTTATTTATTTGCAGAGTAGCACTGTCAGGAGACTGCCCACAGTGCAAACGCGTCGGAAAAGAGATGAGCTGGCGGCTTGTTTGCACTGACAGGTAGCTGATAAGTGTTTCCTCTAACCAAATCATTTGTGAAAAGATTAAGAGGGAGGCTGTTGAACAACTTTACCCCGAGCACAAAGCGCCGGTCTAGGGCGCCCTGCTGGGCTTCACGGTGGCTGAACAGAATTTGGCTTGATTTGCGGCACACGACCTAATGAATTAATAAATAGGTTAAGCTTTACGGCTCTTGACTCCGACAATCCCACTTAAAATGTGGGAGTTTTTTTGGAGGGGGGGGTTGGGGTTTTTTTTATTCAACACATTCTACAAGTGTGATATCCTCATAAAACACACACTGATATATGTGCAACCTCCTTTTTCTTGTTTCTTATACGAGTTTTTTGGGGGCTCTGTGTGAACATTCTTGTCCATGAGGGAAAAGGACAGTGAGTTCCACACATAGACGCTTCTCTGTGCGCCCATACCACCCCTGGATATTTCACAAGTCTGTCAGTCAGCAGCCAAAACACATCGACTTAAGGAGGCATGTCACGTTTCCCCAAGACTTTGCAGGAGAGGGAATAATGAAAGTTTCCCTCCGCGGTTGGACTGAAAAGACTCTTTGTGATGTTTTATTTGACATATTGGTTGAGTGTCGAGAATAGTTGTCTTGGAGAAGGCCAAGCATCTTCATTGAGGGCGCAGAGAGGTTGGGGTGCGACGATTTATTTATAGGACAAACTCCAGATATTTTAAGGCAGCAGCTGCTCTTGAGGATCACCTTCATATCATCTGCATATCAATTATTGATTTAAAGAAAACAGACAACAAAAAAAGGCACGCTCATTTCGTGGTACAAACTAGTGAATTTGTAATGTGTGCATGTTCAAATGCAACACCTTTCTTTTTGGAGAGAAAGGGGATGCTGCTCGCACCTTTCCAAAACCAAAAAAGACCCATATGTTATAGGCCAGTGAAGCGAATGCGGTGCCTTATCAATATTTCATCAGCAGCTTTCTTATCCGAGATGTGCCCTCTGACGCTGCTGCTGCTGCTGCTGCTGCTGCTCACACTGAGAAATGTAAGCTCACGTTGAGGACCAGAGATGCAGCTCAGTCTCAGCACAACTGGGTGGAATCAGGGGGCGTCAGGTGGGGATGGAGAGGTGTGAGCGAGGCCTCAGTGAGTTTGATTTTTTAATCGGTAATGGAGCGAACAAACAAAGCAGATATGTATTTGGAAACGCTATTTCTGGGGGGGGGGGGGGGGGAAACACTTCGATTTGTGGCGCATGCAGTCTAATGTGTTATTTCTATGAGCAAAATATGATATATTTTACATAATTATGACCTGCTACCCCAGAAAACACTAATCTGAGTGAATATATGGAAGGTTTTGGTGGCAAATGCTCATCTAGAGTCAGACTTTCCCACATTTTACGCCCCTGTGCAGCATATATCTGCAAGCTATTTCCCCTTGAGGGATTAATAAAGTATCTCTTCTTCTTCTATGACATACAACAGGTGACTAATTGGTTCATTTCTCCTTCCCGCAGAGATGTAAAGACAAGCTGAACTCTCTGGCCATCTCAGTGATGAATCAGTGGCCCGGGGTGAAGCTGCGGGTCACCGAGGGCTGGGACGAAGACGGACACCACTTCGAGGAGTCTCTCCACTACGAGGGCAGGGCCGTGGACATCACCACCTCGGACAGAGACAAGAGCAAATACGGCACTCTGTCCAGGCTGGCGGTGGAAGCCGGATTCGACTGGGTCTATTATGAATCCAAAGCCCACATCCACTGCTCTGTGAAAGCAGGTATGGCTGCAAGATATTGTACACAGAGAACATCTGTCATGCGCACTGTGGAGGAGAAAATAAAGCAGATCTGTCACCACTGCACATTTTCCGTCAGGTGCGCGATTATGATCATGTAAAAAAAAAGAACAGGTGCACCTCTGGGAAGCTGCAGTCCTGATTTAAATCATTGTTTTTACAGTTTGTAAGTGATGAAGTGAAGGCGCATGCGTCCAAAACACCTGATTCCAGCGACCAGCCAACATTTATAAGGTCCAAAAAAACTAACCCTGACAGTAGAAATCCAATAAAAGGTGTCTTAATATCTGCTGGTTCGTGCATACTGCAAAGCAGTGATCACAGATAAAGCCCAAATGATCAGTTAATTAATGGTTAATCACGTGTACGTGAACGCAACATGTATCTGATGGAGTAATTAGGGTGCAGAGCTCACATGTCTGAATATATATTAATTAATTTTGTTAAGATTTGCGCATTATGAAACATATTTCTATGACTGATGTATAGGCACATCCCAGCCTGTGGCGTTGTATGCGTTTCCCATGCAGTTTATTTCTTGATCTTACATCGCCCCACACTGTCTCCTGGTGGGAACCACGACCAGAATCTCACAAGGCTCCTCGGTGTGACCTAGAAAAACAAATCATTTTGTTCTCTTTGGATTTTTTTTTTTTTTTTTTTTTTTTTTTTTTTTTGCACACCAGTGGAAGCCAAAATAAAATGCTGTGAGTTGTGACGGCCTAATTATTAGGTAATATTTTGGATTTGATCAAATCATGGAGAAACGAAAATGTTTGTAAATGCTGTTTTTTTCTGGATTTTTTTCATTTTAACTTTGAGATTTAGTTTTTAATTTTAATACAAGCTTCATTCTGACTTCTTTTGGGTTAAAATAATCTCCACTAAGCTAAATGACACTCTCAGAAAACATTTCTTCACGCTGATTGATGAACCATGGCACTTTTTTCTCTCTCTCTCTCTCTTAGCTCAGACTTTATTGATAAATCCCTTACTTATCATTCAACACACACGTTTTGAGATCACAGTATGGGCCAGGCCGACGTGTCATTAGGGGTCATGCGACTTTACCAAAAGGATTTGGCTGAACAATGTTGAATTGGTTGGGGTAAATCTGGTTTTCAGTTGTCACCTTATTTCATGCTCGGGAATCTTAAAAGAAGATTAAAAGCCCCAAATTCTGAGTAGGAAACCCCCTTTTTCTGTGTGCAGGACAGTGTGATCCTAGAGACTGGTATGTGAAGAGCTCCACCAAGGCCAAAATTATTGTCATCAAGACTGACAACAAAGCAGGGAGAGGTGGTAGAAAGAGGGGACATTGATGTTGCACAACAGAAAGCATTTAAGAGTCTGGGCCCTCATTTAAATTCAAATCTACAACTCGAGAGGCTTGGAAAAGTGGCTCCACTGGGTAAATAGTAGTTGTGAGTCGCCTATTTGTGTGAATTGTCACATAGAGGTTTCTGCACCTGAGTAAATATGGGAAGAGTAGCTGGGAAAGGCGTAAGTGTTCTTTACCGAGAGTAGCTCGATCCACAAGCTGATTTAGAATAACAATGCCTGCTCTTTATTGGGTTTTTTAATTAAGAATAGATGAGCCAAGGCTTTCAGTTTTCTCGTCTCAGACAACGTGGGCCAAGCCAATACGCATTTGGCATGGAGGAGCAGACAGGGCATCATTATGCAAAATGCATATGGCCCACCATGATGTGTGTAAGCAGGAAAAATACAAATACGAGCTAAAAAAAAAAAAAAAAAAAAAGGTTTGTGAATGGGCTTTTGAATGGGGCGGTGGTCCTGAACTGTAAAGGCTCAAAGCACCTGTGATTTATTTATTTGGAAGTCTTAAAAAGTGTTTTAAAGCTTTAAATATTGCTGTTTTGGGAGATTTCATGTGTTGGATGCGTTTTTAAAAAACATTTTCTGATGGTTTAAATTATATTTTAACACCATAATCTTTTATTTTTAACAGAAAACTCAGTGGCAGCAAAGTCAGGCGGCTGCTTCCCAGGCTCCTCCACTGTCACCCTCCAGGATGGCACCAAGAAGGCGGTCAAAGACCTACAAACCGGCGACAGGGTCCTGGCAGCGGATGACAACGGAAACCCGATTTACACCGACTTCATCATGTTCATAGATCAAGACTCGACGACCAGGAGGCTCTTCTACGTGATCGAAACCGACTCGGGCCACAAAATCACCCTCACCGCCGCGCACCTCCTCTTCGTCGGCCACAACAGCACAGAAGAGGAGCGGATGTCGGCAATCTTCGCCAGCCAAGTCCAACGTGGACAAAAAGTGTTCGTGTTTGACGCCGAGCTAAGTCGACTCGAGCCTGTGACCGTAAAACGGATTTACACGCAAGAGCACGAGGGCTCCTTCGCGCCCGTGACCGTGCAAGGGACTGTCGTGGTGGATCAGGTCCTTGCGTCCTGTTACGCAGTGATCGAAGACCACGTCCTGGCGCACTGGGCCCTGGCACCTGTCAGGCTCGCCCACTGGGTGTCCTCGTTGCTTTTCAGTTCCCAGCCAGAAGTCAGTGCACAGAACGACGGAGTGCACTGGTACTCCAAGATCCTTTATCAATTAGGAACATGGCTCTTGGACAGCCACTCGATCCATCCACTTGGGATGTCAGTATCCCCGAGTTGAAACCTCTTCTCCAGGAACAGAACGAGACTTAAATGTAGGACACACGAACTATTCAGTAGATTAAAAAAAATAAAATAATAATAATGATTAAAAAAAACAAAAACGAACGAACAAACAAACAAGACAAAGGCCCCAGCGGAGTTGGGATATTTATTTCAGTGACTTTTCCATGTGTCCCCCTTTCAAAGAATGAACGGAGCCTTAAAAAAGTTTCTCTTTGAATAATTTATTCTCATGTGAACTGGCTGCTGTCACACAACTGGATACTGAAACGGTGTGAGCAGCAAATTGTGCATAATCTATTTTTGTATATCTCAAATGCAAAAAAAGAAGAAAAAAAAAGAAAAAACGAAGATAAAAAAAAACGAAAAAAGAAACAAAATATATCGCAAAGAGAGAGAAGACCATGTAGAAAGGAGCTAACTCTGACAGGTTGTAATGTTCATATGTGCATATATGTGCAACTGACTGTTATATTTTGGGGAGAACAAACTTCGCGGGGTTCCATAAATTATATTTTTATACACAGAATTGTAAATTAGATTTTGACAGATCGCTACCGAATCACATTTCGTTATTTGAAATAGTGTAAGATATGAGAATATATTTTAATTTAAATACAGTAGTTGGGAAAGTATTGGAAAATCTTGTACTGCTTGGTTTATTAAGAATTTTATTATTTTGGAAACTGTTCGTTTAAGTTGTCGGAGAGGGACAGATATTCTGCCTCATGTCTGCATTCTCTGCTTTTTATTTTTATTTTGTTGTGTTTCTATTTTTCTGTTTTCTTCTGAGAAAAATATTAAATGCAGATTCTGACAATTCAGTAACAGTTAAAGTAGTACTGAAACAGTTTCGTTAAATAAATTAATAAGTAACTCCTGTAAATGTACTAAAAATGTATTTTTCTTTTCATATTTTGTAATAGGGAAATAGTTTTATAGAAATGACCTGCGGCAGATGCAAAGTTTGGATAGTCTCTATAGCCAGACCATACCAGTTAACTTTCATAACAGGGCGATGCGTCAAAAATGTCTAGAGTTTATTATTTATATGTTTATTATAAAATGAGATAAAGAAAATCTTCAAACTTGCAGTTGTTACATGTCTTTGTCTGAATGAGCTTCACAGGAAAACACAAAGAGGAACATTTGCACGACATTACGAGGCATTTTCCGGCCAGATTAAGGTCTTAAATCAGTTGTTGGAACAGCTCATTGATGAACAAATCAGCCAAGCTTGTTCTGATATTTTCCCTTTGGTCCAATTCAGTTTTTATAACGAACAGAGCTTTAATTTGTGTAATAATTAACACATAACTGTTTTACATGGTAATTGAATGAGTTTCGCCTGCTGGGAAAGCTATAGCAAACAATTCCACTCTCTTTTCTGTCTTTTACAAAATGGGAGAAAATAGGGCGCTTTGAACTACCTTTTGCATGCTTGCGAAATGTTGAGAGCCCATGTCAAATTTAACGAGGTTTGCCCTCCGCAAATAACTTCTAACTTGCAGACAAATTAAACACAAGTGTGTTTGTTGGCCCTAAATGTGCTTCTCGGTGTCTGCTGCTTGAGGTCACATTGCTCCATCAGTGACTGACAATCCGGTCCAAAAGAAGAAATGCAGCCATTGTCTAAATCACAGCTTAGTAAAACATTTGTCAGTCCTAACAAATCGCTATAATCCTCCAATATTTTCACAGGGACTTATAGTGTGCATGTAGCACTTAATAGTGAGATGTATTTTTGTCCTCTTGAGGTGTGCTGTGGTATTAAGAAGGCTACGTATCTTTCTGTGATTGATTACAGCATCAGTTCCTCCCAGTGAGCATGGCTTTAAGTTGTACAAGTGCGACACCATGTGGCGAAATAACAGTACTGCACACTGGCAATGCTTGGTAACATTGGGAAATGTTCTACAGCTTGGAGTTTTAAATACTTTATGAAAACTGTCTCACATGCAGAAAGAAGCAGCGACTACTGTTTATGAGTTAACTAATAAATGAATTCATTTGTGGGAAGATTTATGGGCTGAGAGAACAAACTGAAGTGGCTTTCAATCTGGTTGATTTTAAGGGTTTAAAGTTTTGATGCCTCTAACTAAATAAATGTGTGTAATGACAAGTAGAAGTGCGAATTAATTGCCAAATTATATAAGAACACCAATGGAAATGTGATATTTCTTATCACATATTACATTTATTATATTTTTCCAATCAAAATCACAAAAATGATCCCATGCTTCACCCAGACTTATCAAAGGTAAAAGGGGCCATTGAACCGGAGTTTTTGAACACTGTAGCAACATGAGCAGGAATTCCATTTCCTTCTCTCACGTCGCCCACATTGTGTCTTGTTGTTGATACTGTGAGGTGGAAACTTTGGAGAGGGACAAAGCGGCCCATCTCTCCCGGCGCTGTGACCTTGGGTCCCTGACAGATACAAAAGCGTCCGTGCAGGGCAGCATTCCTTAGAGCAGGTAAACAGAGCCTCCTCTAATCCCTCTGGGGGCCCTCAGTCTGCTGGAGCTCAACAACGGCTTTTACAAATGTTGACATTTGCAAACACGAACAGTCTGGCATTCTGGAAAACAAGACTCTGCGTTTCTAAGAGAGTTCTGCAAATGGCAGCCCACTGGTCTTTCCAGGCAACATTCACCCCTCTGTCGCAACAACCAAGAGAGTGCTCGAGACAGACGTGAGTGGTAAGTTAGAGGGGAAAGTAATTTTACAAGGATCTGGTCTTAAACATGGTAACACACCTTTACTACGGCCTCCTCCTTTAGTGCCAATAAACTGAAACAGAAAACTGAACTATTTAAGACAGAATCATACATGTAGACTTTGCAAATAAACTCATGATAGATGGACAAACGTCCAACAGATGATACAGTAAAGATGCATAGATCTTACGTATACTGTATACAAGACTCTACTATATTTTAAAAACCAAAATAAAGAGACCATCAGGGTTGTCAGATGGAATCAAAACATTTGACAATTAAAACCTTTCAATTTGAATTAATTCATTTTATTTCGGAGAGTTCTCAGCCTTCCCTGTTGGTGCCAACAACGAAGAAGACTTCTCTCAAATCTCTTCAACTGCAGCAGATAGATATTTGAGTTGTATCTAAATATCACAATAAAGAATTCAACATTTTGGTCTTTCTTAGAATTAATTCTTAGATATCGGTCCTCAATTTCATGTGAAAACATCATGAAACCAAACAAAAACAAAAAACTAACCAGCAACAAGTGCAACATTATTGAGGTTGTTCCAGCTTCGAGTACGTGTAGTACTGCAAGAACAATGATGCAGTTTCTTTGGATTTTAGATTCCTTCGTGTCAGTGGTTTCCAAACAGGGGATTGGGAACCCTTGAACTGGTCGCCAGATTAATCTGAGTGTTTCGCAAGATAATTAATGGGACAGGAAAGAAGGAAAATACTGTTCTACTCAAAATTTTCCATTTTTCCCTGACCTTTCTCTAGAGCTTTGCCTTTTCCCACCCTCGTACAACACAAGCTGGAGGCCTGAAGACGTAAAACTAACATTCAAGAGGTTTGATCACATCTTAGTTTCACTGCTCACAACAAAACAATGTATCTAACCAACAATGAGCGGTCACAAGCAGACGATTCTTTTTCATTTAAAGTGATCAGCCAAAAAAGTGAAGAACCATGGCTTCAGAGAACCCCCACTTCCGGTCTAGGTATTTGCCTCTGACTAAAGGACCTTGGTGGTTTTGATCTGAAAGGAAGTAGTTCAGAACTCACTTGCCAAACACTTAAAATTTCACAATAAAAACAAACTCCACGCCACTTCTGTGTTTATCAAAAAGTTTATTTTTTTTAAGTTTCTGGTATCAAATTTAACTCGTTCCATCTTTTTAAGAATGATTCACTTTTTAAAAAACATTGAATCTCTTTAGAAATAACACCTTTTACAGTATCAGAACACATTGCACAGTGATTTCAGAGTTTTCCAACACAGAATATGATTACTTCATGTTATACATCAAAGTGAGAACACGACAGGATGGATTGTCAACAGCTTTAGTCAAAAATCGAGGTTGGATTTTCAGTCATTATTTGGTGTATCATACTGTTCGAGATGAGGAAACCACTGTAGTGTCTTTTTCAAAAATCCAACCAAATAATGAATGTCAAGAAGCTGGGATGACCTTTGGTGCAGTGAAAGCCTTAAAGCGGCTTTAGAGTTACGTGTCTGCTCTGTGAACCCGGCTGTCGTCACAGAGATGGAAACCTCCATCCACTGGGCTAACAAACAATGGTAATCCAGGTAGGCCACCCTGCTTGATACAGAAGTCTTAAGTTCATTCAACAATGGCAGCATCAAGGAAAAGATGAGCAACTGTCAAATATATGTAAAGTTGGAAGAACAGCGATGGCAGGAAAAGCAGTAATGGAAGGAAATGGAGCAGGCCCAACACTCTTTAGTGAAGGAAATAAGCTCAAGTAAAGTCTTCATTCCAAGGCCGGACACTGTAAAAGAACCTAAAGTGTTAAGTGAGTGAGTTAAGGCAGGAAAAGTGACAGAGTATCATGACTAAAGCTGGTCAATGGCTCCTGTCACCAGTACGCTGTTGAAAAATCAATGTTAAAATACGAGAGGTCATTCTGTTTTGGTGATGTGGTGACACCTGTCATGACTCGTGGTCACATCAGGTGTGTTTTCATACGACAAATCTCTATAGTAAAGCATCTGTCCAACTACAACCTCAAACAGCCCAATGCGTTTTAAACCATGGGCACCCAAAGTGTCGGACCATGCCAACGGTTTGGCATGCTTTCGCTCAACCTGTTTGTACCTCTCATGCAATCAATACTTCTACTTTTAAGACTTTCGCACTACAGTCAGATTTAACCCACTGATTTCTTCAAAGATAAATACAAGGCAAAAAAACCCCTGTAGGTCATTTTACAACACTCAACGCTCCTTGCCGGTACAAAAATTATTCCATCTGGTGTATTGAAAATGTAAATAAACAAGCTGTAACGATCAACTGAACCAAACAAAGACAAAAACTGGAGATGACATACTGTATTTTCTTGGTTGTTTAGCACAACTTGAGAAAGAGTTTGATAAATAAACTTTCAGTCTGGTGATGTGTTATTTACAACATGCAGCAAATGAATTATTTTTCATACCAGCCTGATTTTAAAAAAAGCCTTTAAGAAATCAGGAAACGTCTTCAATACAGTACCAAGTGGTTTCAAATGACCTGCTGGGTTTTTCAAAGTTAACCTTAAATTATTACATTAGAGGGACAAACTAGAAACTACCCAACTCAAATTTCAGATGTTGGAGCTTTAAGCACCTAAACTTATCAACAAGGAACCAATAACATCATCTGCTTTTTCATGCGACAATAAAACACTAACAGTTCAATGTGATGGATTACAGATAACATTAAGCAAATTGATTTTCATACAGTGCTAGCATGAACTAAAACCAACAGCTGCCTTTCAGTTGGGGAATCTTGTAGTTATAATTTGTAAAGTGGGCAGCAGTAAATTATAACACATTTCTAACCCAATTTGTTGATTTGCTAAAACATGCTGAACCCTTGGTATGGTCCTTTAACTTTACTTTTGGGGGCTAGCAACCACAGCAACGACAGCTGGAAACACTGCTTTGTTCAAGTGGACGTGATCTGAGGAAAAACAAAGAAAGAAGTGATTATTTCAGCTACTAGCAGCACCCTTGATCACCAAACGAACCTGTTGGGGGAAAAAAAGTTGTAAGTTAGTGTTATGTAGAACCCAAATAGTGTGGAGTATTTGACCCAAAGCTTGTATAAACATTCTTATAGCAGCCATAATGAAGGTCTCTTATGCAAGCACAAGAAAGCCCCATAGACATGTCACAGATGAGTTTACTTAAATATCTAAATATCCTACTGCAACCATGAGGTGATGCAACTGGAAAAACATCCTGCTCGTTAAGTAGCCTACAGTAATTCAAGTTGTAATAGAGCAGCGTTATTTTGAGAAATATAACATCATATCTAAAAGTTCAAGGTACATATATGTACGAGATTCTTAAAATTAAGGTACAGATAGATCCAATATGAATCTGTTCTATTATTACAAGACCAATATAAGTCTTATACCAATATAACTACACTGGCATAGCCGATACTTTTTCAAATCCACAGGATTTACCACAGCACTAAAAGTCAAGTGTAACGCACAACATAAAAGACATTAAATACACATTGTTAGGGAACAAAAACCTCTACATCAGTTCAACTAAAAACAAAAAGGAATAAAAACATAAAGAAGTCAGTTTAGAACAACTGTACAACATACAAAAAGACTTGAAACCATGCAACCTCAAGTTTTACAAGAAGTAAGAAGATTTCAAGAGTTTAGACATTTTCAGACACCCCATTTGTCCCAATACGTTTGATACTTAAAGCATATTAAGAATCTAGTCACCTTTACTGGCAAGAATCATGCATGTGTAGCTTATTTGTATTGAGGATTATTGAGTTATTTCAAGTAATGGCTGATTTTTAAGGGAAATACCACTAAATTTATTGAGTTGACTTACACATGCAATAAATGACAGAGGCCAATAAATACTTGTGAATAAACTTTCTCAAGTCTTTAAACCAGATAACCAAGAACTTAATCTGTGATGTCATCCAGATGCACAGCCAGGATCGGATTTACTAAACAGTAATTAAAGAGACTGAATGTCTAAATATCAGCCATCCAAATTATCTTTGTATTATAGCTTAATCCAACCAACAAAATCCAGTAAAATCGTTAAAATGCTGCTACATTTACTTTAACTTATTATCTCTAGCTTGACAGGGCTGTATGGAGCTGAACATTAGTATGACATCACAGTTAAATGGGAAGGACAAAAATTCTCACGTTTCTGGTTATGAAGCAAATAATTTCAATGCCAAAATTCAGTGGCATCCCCCTAAATCTATATGAGGTAGTACTTCTTGCCATACAAGGTGTTAAAAAACGTAATTTTTCAAGTGTATGTGATATGTTGCAAGTTGAATACCCAGGAACTTACACAACACGAAAGTAAAAATGAATAAAATGCAGCACAGATAAGAAAGATCATTCATTGTAAAGGCACCAGACACATGGACATCACACAAAACCACACATCTTTGGGCTAAAGTTTAACCGGCTTCACATACCCGCAAGCTCACGGTATATTGGCCATGTTTTTATTTTCTTGTTATCCCTTAAACTTTTTGTCAAATGTCTTATAAACAGAGATGTGGTCCAGTCATTCTTCATTTTGGCTCTAAATTAGAAACAAAACACTTGTAAAATGATTTATGTCTGGACACATGGGTATATCCTTACATATAAAAATGTTTAACTTGATACAACATATGTAAAGACTAACGCAAAAAAAAGTTAACAGGATAAATATTGGGAGAAAGTTCTGGTCTACTTATGTACATGATCACTACATGGATAAAGGTTGCCCCCTCCGCTTCTTTTGTCAAATTCCTGCGAATGATGTACACGACGTTCACTTCTGAACTGCAGTAGATACAGGTAATGATGTTTGAATATTTAAAAGAACTGCTTTTGTTCAACAAACTTTAAACCCAGAGTAGACAAAAATGTTGTGTGATGAAGAAAAGAATAATGAAATTATGGAAAACGTAAATGAGCCTAAATTGGTATATTTACATTAATAATTGAAGTCTCGAGAAGTTAAAGAGCCAGACAGAGAAATTAAATATTTAAAGAATTTAAAGTTTTCAATGATGTAGCAGCACTCCCCAAACAAGGGCACATGCTCAGAGTAAAATAAAGTGAAGCATTAGAGATTGCTTTCTCACACCTCTGTATGTATCTTTATGTAGTATGATAACTATATGTTTAAGAGCCCAGGATTTACAGAGGATGTCTTTATTATAATAAGGGTAATTCAATTTATGGGGCAAAGTATTACCATGAATTTATCTGTTCAAAGTGCTCCTCCAGGTATGCAGCGAAGTGATAAGGCACCAAATTATTTAGCTGATAGTCTCGCAGATTCTGATCTGAGTGGAGTAAAGCCAAATGAATATATCCTTGCAAAAACGTACATAATGTGTATTTGAATTATGCGCCGTTTTCTCCGATCATACACGTATACGATCAATGTTGTATCCCCAATAGTATGCATTTCAATTGTAATTATAAAAAATCTCAAAAAGAACTTACAAACGCATTCCCTCAACGCACACTCAGCACATTTAGAAACCTACCTACTCCATAATCACTCATACAACTAAAAAAAGACATCCAAGAGGCATCAAGGATTATTCCAAAATGTATGCCCGGTAACAGTTAAAAGACCTAATAACACTTTAACAAGGAGCAACGCCAAATGGCCAAAGTGACTAACTTAAACAAGTGATCTGAACAATCCGTCCCAGAAGCAGCACTGAAACTAAAAAAAAAAAAAAAAAAAAGCACCACAACATCTACACAAGAGTCACATTTACAAGTCCCAAAACCACTGGGAATTTAGAAAAAAATGTTACATCCAATGCCAATTTGGTCCCAGTCACTGCTACGTGTCAAATGTTTAAAATCAAACCAACGTGCCTGTATGCAAGTTCTCCACTAGGTAGTGCCATTCACCCAAAAACTACTTGGAGACTCATCTGTACCTGAAAGCAGGCTCCAGTTGGGGGGGGAAAAAAAGAAGCACCATTAGTGATGAAATACTGCCATCTACAGTTGGGGAGAAACACTGCTACTGAATGTGAACAGGTTGGCCACAGTCTGCCACAACCACTTCATCCGTCCGAAACCAAACAGCGAGCCACAAATAATAAAAAATACTATTACTATGAAGTGATCACATAAGAATTACAAAGGTTAAGTGTTCTGTTTTAATAATGAATAGAATTGAGGAGGGGAGCAACCATTATCCCATGATAAGTTCTACTTAAGTGTCCGCGTAAGACGCTCAAAACATTCTTCACAAGCGACATCAAAGTAGGATAAACTGTCCAGTGTCTCTCCAGTGCCATTTTACAACAATGGACTATTGGTAGGCAAAGTCAAACAATGGCCAAAGTAGTCTTTATGTTCACTGTTCCAAGCTGACGGGAGATGAGCGATGCTTCTGTGCAGAGACGTCGATGGTGTGTGCGACCCCCCGCCCAGAAGGGCAGAAGAAATATTCCTATGCCAGGTTGGAGCTGCGCACGAGAGGCTCCCACGTTGGGAGAAAGTGACTTCTTGTTACGGGACTCCCTGGCTCTTTTGTGCTCCTCATCCATCAATCAGCGACACATCAATGTGGGACAAATCAATCATGTGCCTGCGTAGTAATTGTGATAATAATGTTTGAACCATTGTTCCACGGGGGAAAGATACTAATGAATGTTGTGCTGCGTACAATCTGGTCAGCAGCTAAATATCCATCACATTGGCAACAAGTAAATGCAACCAACCACAGTATTTTATCATTTTAATTGGTATCTATAAAGGTGACAATAAGAGGAAGGAATATTGATTACCTATGGAAGCTCATTTGAAAACTTGCTGCATGCTGGGCACTGGAAAATTTGGCGACTGCTTTCCTCTGCTGTGGCATCATTTTGAACATCTGCAATACACAGAAATCGTAAGTACAACTTGAGTGCTGCTAGTATCTCCCCTTATCCACCAGAGGGAGTGAGGGTGGTGGACGGAAATTGATTAATTCGTTCACTGTCTCTACCTACCTAATCACTACGACAGAGGGCGCTATTGGATCACACTAAGAACATTTCATTACTGCTACCCTGGTGGGTGTTAAGTATTATTATGTTAGTAAATATCTGTGTTCTCCTCATGAGGTACGTAGCTTAAATATAAAAATGACATAGCTACATATGGCATTAGTTACAGCTTTAACTTCTTGTTAAACTTGTTAGACGCTTTACAAACATTAAATGAACCTACCTCGATGGGGCCAATGGACCTGAGAAGGTTCTTCAGTTGAATGTCTGTCGTGGACGAGGAGAGGCCCTCTATGGAAACAGTACAGCATTCGCTCTCTGCCGCTCTTTGGCTCTGTCTGGTGGACACCGGACGACCTCGACCCATCTGACCACCCCCTCTAGCTCGGCCCCGGCCCGACACGACAACCTACACCAATGGCAGGTGTGAGAAAGATTGCCCACATGAGGTAAAAAATAAATATATATGTAATACGGGAAGGGGTCGCGAAAACAGTGACTGAACCTTTCACTGCTTAAACAGACACGATGTTTTAATCCTGCATTCAACCGTGCGAGAGGAGCTATACTGTTTCTGAGCACAAAGGAAGATTTTTAAAAAAAAACGCTATGTGTTTTCCTCTCGCACCTCTCAGACACGCCGAGCTTTCACATGATTGACTTATCATATTTCTACATAGAACATCAATGTCAGAACATGATGCATGTGGCATGGCATATCTTCATTTGAGCTTGAGAGGGAGAGATATGTTTCTTCAGCTGCAGAGGAAGAGGAGGTGGAGGAGGGAGAGACCCCAAAAAAAAAAAAAAAAAAAAGAGAGGAGGAGGTAGAGTGAATATGTGTGTGTGTGTGTGTGTGTGTGTGTGTGTGTGTGTGTGTGTGTGTGTTAGGGGCGGGGGAGCATAAAGGGAGAGGGAGCCATGCAAGCGTTATGGTGACTGCCTTACCCTGTCAGCGTCAGTGAGTATGGTAACTGTGACAGCAGCCTGGTGGTGACAGGCGTGCAGAGAGGCCAGGGGACCTTGTGTAGCCCCCCGTGTTACACTGCTTTCAGCTTGTCAATACTCCTGCACCTGGCATACTGTCCTGTCTTATTACCACTACTGCTCGATTGGTATGTCTGCTGAATGCCAGGGTATCGCCAGCGGCACAGGACAACTTTACAGGAGACATTTCACCTTCCTTTATTTCAGAACTGCCATTACCCAACCGTCTGCACTATTAATATATAGCTTTTAGTTGAGATGGTTGCTGGTGTCCAAAGCACAGAAGAAGGTGAGTGTTCATTTCTGACATACCCTGTTTTGCTGTGGGTTGCCCATGCCCCCTCGGCTAGCCTGCGGTGTTCCGCCTGGTCCCTGTTGCTGCTGTCCTGTCATGGTGACCTTCCTTTGGACGACCTGGTTGACCGGGGTTGCGGACCAGGTGTCTTGCTGCTGCACTGGGCTGTCGGCGACCACGGGTCCCTTTCCACTCTGGATGGGGATGAAGGGGGGACAACGTTGATTTAGCACCTCACACAAAATCCAAGCTTTTATCTCCATTAGCAGGCATTTTAAAAAAAAAAAAAAAAAAATCACATTAAGCATTTAGGCCAAGTGTTTGTGGACAAGAGGGAGAAATGCAAGGCCACATGTACAAAGTAAATAGAAAATGTGCCAGCATTGGAGCTGGATTCTTATCAGACATGCTGTGGGGAATAAAGATCATCCTAACAAGGTGATGGTCTCATTATCAAATAAAGTCACAGCTCAACTCTGTTGACATGCGGGGAGGAATTGAAGGTCGTCTCTTCCCCCGACTCAGCGGAGAGATGTGACAGATCAATACAGGGGAAGAAAAGAGGCGATATCTCTGACCTGTCCCCAGTTGAGAGTAAATGGATTAATCCCTCCTATAGAAATCACAGCTCCTGATTGCACCCATCAAATGCTAAGCTGCATTACACTGGAACGACAGCAGCTCGATGTGTACCCCATCCCCCTTTTCACCCCCCCTCCTTCCCAGCTTTTGTGTCTTGCGCTGCTTTGTATTATCCCTGATGAAAATATAATTTGCCTCTTATCTGTGTGCCTAAGCCATACAAATCCAAATCCTCAAAAGTGGCAACTTTCTTACACAGGTATTATGTCCCACTCCCCTCCCCTCCTGTTCAACCAAGAAAGATTAATTACAAGGGTCTTGGATTGGCATCCTTTTGTTGCCTCACACCTGAGAGATGGGTTGATGGAAAAAAAGCAACCGAGGGATGACAGAGAGGAAGAGAGAGAGCAAGGAATAAAAAGAGAGGAGAGGAGATAACATTGTCAAACGCCCGTTGATGACAGCAGAACAATGTGGAAGAGGGAGCATCTAGACAATCTTCTTTTCACCACGGCTATAGGCCTTGGCTGTTTCTTTCTGTTTCCATCTCTTTTTCTCCACCTCACATCCCACTCCCCCCCTTTTTTTTTCTCCAAGATGCGGTACATCAGATAGCTCTGCGCAGGTTTCCATTAACGCACTGACACCCAGTTATCTTCATCTGCAGCCAGCCTGCGATTTTGGCTCTGCGGCTTGATCCTCTGGGATGGAGACGGAAAGCGGCTTATTTCAAATACTATCACATCCCACCAACATGTCTCATCAGTGACAAGTCTCAATGTTTAACATGCATGCCTTTGTGGTTTTTCAATAAAGATTAATGCGTAATTAAGGCCACAGCAGTAACTTATCAAGTGAGTATAAAATAGTCGACAGTGGTAATTCTGGACTTTGTTGCTGTTACTGTCATTCTTGTTTTACTCTCTCCAAAGGCCTCTATCTTTAAAAGAATACTCTTCTGCCCTTAAAAGAGGATATCAACCTTTAAGAGCAGTGATGAGGTGTCCCCAACTCTACAGATAAATGTCATACTGCTCTCTTTAATGCCTACAGCCTTTCTGTGTTCTAAAGGTAAATTGTGCGTGAAGGCATTGTGGCTTAAATACCAGTTCGGAAAGCTTAAGAGAGGAAACTCTTAACAGATCAATTTTGCCAAAATGACACAGACATCACCTTGTCATTCCCATAGGTTAGATATCTTTTAGATTACAAAATAGACAGCGTGAGGGCAATCGGTGGCATTTTATTTCAAAATTGTCATCGTTTCCCTTGTGGACGAAATCTGTTGAAGAGGATCAAACAAATGTCGGACCGAAACACAAAAGAAGACTGTTTGATAAAAATGAAACTGCACGCTCACCGCTCCGGAAAGTTTGACGACTCGGACTTTTTGCGGCACCGGCTGCCCTTCGCAACCAGAGTTCTTCCGCTGCATCACAGTTCTTTTAGCCCCGGGTTTAGGTCCTTGTGTCTGAGCCTGGCCAGGGCCCGCAGAGGGAGTTACAGGTATGTTCTTTTGAGGGCCCTGATTGGACTGAACCTGACCACCAGGCCTGGTCACATTCTGCAGAGCACTGTTCCTCCGCTGTTGTAGCATCTGCTGCTGATTTTGTTGGGGCGGTTTCCATTGCTGGTCTGGACCAGGCCCGGGGTTCTGTTGCTGCTGGGTGTTGTTGCCCTTTACCATCTGCAGGCGTGTCTTGACATTGGGACGTGGTGTAGGGGTCTGAGCGCTGCTGTTGGGAGGGATGGGGGCGCCTTGATTGGGATTCTTCAGTGATTGATTTAATGGTTGTGGTGTTCTCTGAGGGAACTGTCTCTGCTGTTGGGGCTGTAGTGGTTGCGGCTGTTGTTTTTGTTCCTGCTGCTGCTGCTGCGGATGTGGATGTTGTGGTGGTGGTGGTGGTGGTTGTTGTTGTTGCTGTTGTTGTTGTACAGGGTGTGGCATTTGCTGATTTTGTTGTGAGGGTTGAATCTGTGGAGGAGCTGGGTTTTGGCTTGTAGTGTTTGTCTGGGAATTGAGCCTGTCCAGTAGCTCCTTCTTTCTGACACCGGCCTGCATCTGCCTTCGCATCTCCTTTCTCTTCAGGATCTCCTCTCTCAGGCGCTTCTGCTCCTCAATCTTCAGACGGTACTGCCGTGTCTCCTCATCCTCATCGGGGTTCTGTGGCAAAAAAACACAAACTGACAATATCACTGCCTGTCTACACTTACTGCAAGGGGAGCCATGAACCACTGTGTCTTATTTGAACCATATTACTTGGCCTGACACTCAGATGTAATCACAGGCAAAACCCAAGAGAAAAATGTAATAGTATTGATCTGTTCTATCCAACTGAATGAGACTGCTGTCATTAACAAGCTTATGATTGGGCTTTTAATAAGTGGGAGTCGTTCTCTGCACACTAATAAGCTTGGCTGCGCTTACAATTTCTGGGACATTGAATATAGCAGGAAAAAAATCCTCCGTTTACAGGAACATTTCAACATTTAAAAAATACATTTAAAAAAATAATACACCTTTATCTTATCTCCTAAATAATTTGTTCATTAAGCCAGCAAATTTAATGTTTTTTACTCCTTTGTTTTGTTCCACGACTGTCAAACTGACCTGTGGTGCCGTGCTGGACTGTGTGCTTGGGATTTCCTTGCGAACCACTGTCCTGCCGTCAAGCCCAGCGTGCGATTCATTCTTGGCAGCAACTTGGCCTCTCCCTCTGCCACCGGCAGGCACCAGCTGAGTGTTCTGCCCGGGACGCACCCCCTGTGTTGCCTTGGCAACAGGCCTAACGTTGGCGGCGGGGCGGGCACTGTTCATGTTTGTGTTGCCAGGTGCTACAGGGAGCTCACGTAGGTTGCTGTTGCGTTGCTGCATTTGCTTGGAGAGTGGTGTGTTCTGTAGAGAGAGAGAGGGCAACATATAAATTAAAAAACAATGTTGACAATAAATTTGATCTTAATATACATTTTTAACTAAATTTATACATTTCCCATGTAATATTTTTGTTTGCGGAAAGATGCTGACAGAATAATGTACAGTAATTGGCACAATGATAAAATATGGACCCCCTTTCATCAGTCTTAGAAGAAAATAGTTGAGCAAATATGGTAATCTCTCACCATCCTCTGCCTGTTGGACATATTTCGCTGTTGGGGGTTCTGAGGGCGGGGAGTCATCTGCCTGGGGCTACCGTGCGCCTGATGTTGGTGGAAGGGATTCTGGCCATGGTGCATCATGGGGCGAGGCTCATTGACATTTATTTGCTGATGCTGATGATGGGGTAACTCCTGCCTGTGATGTTGCTGGTGCTGGTGCATGGGCTGATGGGATGGCATGGGGTCGTGGTGCGGAAGCTGGGAGACGGGAGGGCCGTGCATTAAGCCCTGAAATATCGGTTAAAAGATGACAAACCACAACATGAACAGTGTTACTTTTTAAGAGGGCTAATCTCAACACTGAATCAAGCATTTCCTGCACAGAATTAATCTTCAACTGGTGTCCTCAAGTATCTAGTAGTAGCACAACAATGGTGATTCAATCACTAGAGGGAGCTCTTGTCTATGTCTCATGACAAAATGCAGAGGTGCCAGACAGACAGGAGTCTTTTTCTTTAACACTTCAGAAGCCGTGAATATAACTAGTCTAGTTTAGTCATGTGTACAGTACTCTAGTCTAGCCTTTGCCACAGTAATTTTAGTTATCTAGAGCAAAGACAACAAAAACCAATACATTCATGGCAGAGAAAGCATGTGAATTGTTTGCCAGGCTCCGTTACAAGAATTGTCACAGCTAAGAAAGAGAAAAAACAAGATACTCAGGTGAAATTACTATATTTAGCAGGCACATAAGAATTTTATAATAATTTTAGAAGAACAGCACATGGACACAAACACACAGACATGTATTGGTTATAAAAATCACTTACTCTTAGTCGTACCTGCATCCCAAACTGGACTTGCGGAGGGGGAAAAAGGTTCCCCTGCTGGCCAAACGGCTGACGAGGGCCCATGAAGGGTCTGGGCTGGTTAGGGGGGCCGCCTTGTTGATCCAAGCCGACCATCCCCTGATGACCTTGGTGGGGAGGGAGGTTGGGTCTTGGGGGTTCTCTCGGAAAAAGTCCTAGCGGACCCTGGCCGGGCTGGTTGAAGGCTGGTCCTGGTGGGCCGAAGCCCATGTGGCCCTGGCCGGGCATCTGCTGCTGGTGGTGTAGGTTGTGGCTGTTGTTCATCAGAGGGCTGGGGCCCTGGTGATCAAACATGTGCTGCCCTGGAAACCTTGTTGACTCTGTGCGCTCTGTGCCCACACGAGGAAAACCAAACAACAGCAGCGCAACAGAGATGTCAGTTTTTTTTGCCTTGTGAGCCAATTTCAATACATCAGTTAACTCCCTCTCCAGATGTATAGTGTTATGGTGAGGGAACAAAAACAGACAACTCTATCAAGGTGAAAGGGTAAACAACCAAGTGGGTTGTATTTATTCCTGCATTAACACTGAATGAAAAATCGGAAATATAGATGTTTAATGCAGTTTCCAAAGCTCATTCAGATGTATATATATACACATGCATTTAACATGAGTGCTGCTAATAGAGCAGCACCAGCAAGCTAGCAGCGTACCCTGTAGGTATACCGCCAGAGGTGATGTCGAATAGGATTAAATATGCTAAGAGAGCTTTGTAACCCTCGTGCAGGCTCGGTGCGGGACTCACCTCCCATAAAGAGGGGCTCTCTGTCTTGGGGGCCTTGAGGTGGCTGGTTCCTAAAGGGCTCCATGTGATGAGGGGGCCGCTGGGGCTGACCAAAATTACCAGACATGTGCTGCTGGAAGTCTCCCGGTCCCTAGGAAAACACAAAACTCATGAATTATAGGCCATACTGGGAACTCAATAATCACAAACAAATTAAACTAATGAAAAATGGGAATTTGTTGTGGAGTATTGCATCGGGCATAGAGTGCTTGTAATTGAAGGGCCAGGGTCATTAAAAAGACGCAGAATCTTGAGTTGTAAACATCAATATGTATGCCAATATTAAAGGAACCCTTCAGCCTGAATTTGTGAGCAAACCTGCATTAATGCTACTTGGGGCATTGTTGATAAACCTTCTAAAGCCTGTTTCTAACAAGGAAAGGTATTTCAGGAGGGGATAAGTGCCCTCACCTTTGTTTCAACCACTTCGACAGCTTTCTACTTATTGCATGCACGTTACTCCCCATCTATCTTCCAAGGAAAACTAGATAACAACCCTTTAATCCCTCCTTGGAATTCGAATCCCCCTCATAACTGTCTCCTTCATTCTTTTAAACATCCATCTCTGTTGAAAAATTAACCTGCTATTCAACACATGGCACTTCCACAAATGGACTGCCTGCCTCCTCCAAGCCTATTGTAAATTACTTAAGATGCTATCAAGGCTTAATCCATCTTTATTCCACTGCTGCGTGGCGGTATTTAGTGAGGAGAGGTGTTAGAAAGCTAGAAGGCCAGAGTCCCAAAAAACTTGCTTAACATAAAGTTAATCAAAGGGGCTTACAAAGACAGAGGATCACAATGGGGGCGCAATCATACTGTTCTAAAAGGTCAGATAGGCAGGTTTGCACAATGAGGACTCTGGTGTCCATGTAATACCTCTGAAATAACAGCTCATCCTCTCGCTTTTAATCCTTGATAAACAGGCTGCAGGCTACTCAATATGTAACTGATGTGAGGATAGTTCTCAGCAGTGAGGGGATAACCAAGACATAGATAATGGAGAGGGGCCAAGTGTCAAAGTGTTTAATAAAGAATAGAAATTTGGGTATAAAGAGATGTTTTGTTTCTGGGCTTCATGTTAACTTCTTACAGCTAATATCAATAAAGACTGCAGGCACTGATGCTTATTCTTTGTTTTCTGGATTAAGTACTCTTCACAAGAGAGTTAAGAAGCTTTCAATTGCTACCAAGGAAGACTTTTATTATGAAAAACACACAAGAAATAAAGGCATTTAAATTTTATACAAACTCTACTTTTAAATTTTTTTATTGAGACCATATTCTACCAATGCAATGAGCCAAAAAATAAATAAATAAAAAATAAAAAATAAAAAAAGGTGTGAATTTATAGAAATGACAGCACCTTACGGACCACAAATTCTAAATAGCGTGGTTGGTGGCATCTTTATTTCGTGATCAAACTGAATGTCATTATCTAAACGGATGAAATATTCTAATAACTTTAATTGGCGCCGAGATTAATATTTCAAAACCAGCCTCCACCAGAAAAAAATTTAATGCAGTAATACTAGAGGCTATGACCCCCATTCGCCTGGTCTTTTAACAATTAAATTTGATGGGATGATAATGTATGATAATCATGAGTAATCAGGTGCCCACTGGTAAATGGACTGTTGCCGGCTGGTATGTCACCTGCATTTCAAATTGTGTCCTTGGCAACAGCAGCCTAAACGCGATTGACAGCTGGGGAATCTAACACTATGCTGTTCATCAGCCCAGTTGTCTGCATACCCTTCCAACCCCACCTTCTACTGTCTGATAAGAGCCAAAACAGCTTCCTGCTTCTGTGCTATCAATATCTAGCACCATCACAGACCTCGGGGAGCAGGAACTACACGTTACTGACACTGAAGGTTGGAAAAGTGGTAAATAAAAACAATCTTATTTTTTTATTTTTTTGGACAAAGATTGACTTCCACGTGAAAGCCTGGCACGTTTGGCAGCAGGGTTGTAAATCCACATGAATGCAATTGGATGCAGCTATTTTCCAACAGCTAATTTGCATAAATCCATACAAAATGCACTTTCCAGGAAGATGTCAGTCAGTCCCAACACCACCTGATGCCTGGGCATCATTAACTCGGAGGACAGAGTAACTTAAGGCACTTTGGCTGACTTGCTGGCGAGCCATTTCCCTCAATACAGTAATTACTTTAAAGGCATTTCCGTCATCTCTTGGACGGGTTCTTTGTGAGTGAAATAAAGGACCTTTTCTTACAGGAAATCACTGACTTAAGACCCCCTTTCTCCGACGTGAAATTCAGCCTTCGGAATACACGGTGCAAGAGGCTCACCCCGGCCCCATCAAACCACCACCATGTTTCATTAATTCAAATACCGTTCAAAAAAGGTCTCCGTGCCTTTGGGACACAAACTTGTGGAAAGTGAATTTTAACTGGCAGTATATCCTGGTTTCACAATTCCATTATGTGCCAAGATGGCTAGTCTGAGCCCCAGCCCATCCATGAAGAGTTGCAAACTAAGTCCTGCCACTGAAGCCCCGACCTCCAAATGTCTACTGCCTAAAGCCCCTATCACGCATTTCCAGTTGTGCAGCCAGACTCGTATCAGTGTTTACAGATTTGCGTTAACAGTATTTGGCCAGGGCAGGCAGTCTAATTGCCGTGATGATATTGCCCTCACAAAAAGGGACGCTAACCGTGTGGAGAGGGAGAGAAAGTGAGGCGAAAAGGGAGGGAGAGGAGCAGCTGCTACTCACAGGGAACCTCTGAGGACCCACAGCAGGTCTGGGCTGGCTCTGAGCAGGAGGCATCAAGGGCACTGCAATGAGGTGGAGAGGGGGAGTGAGAGAGGGAGAGAGAGGAAGAGAAAGAGGGGTGGAGGGAGGAGGGGGAGGAAAATGAAAATGAGGGGCAGTAGGCAGAGAGAGAGGGTGGTGATAGAAGAAAAGGAGGAGCCCATTAGACATCTCTATGCTAAAGGCAGTTACACAGACATACATGTTACATTATATATCAGAGCCGCTGCTCACATCTTCACGCATCTGGGTACAGACCAGGAAAGGAAGGAAACATTAAATACAGGAGAATAATATGCTAAATAGAAGAAATAAAAATGAATAAGACATCTGCTGTTTGACAACATTTGGACCAATGTCAAGTCAATAAATATATTTCTGGCTTCAAAATAAGAGAGACTGTAATTGTATGTCAACATCTACAGCTGGAAAACATTCAAGTGGAATCTTTCACTTAAATAAATATATAAGAAACAAACAGACAGACACATGCACACACACACACTTAATCATAACCACAGGCAATCCCCGATTTTCCAGAACACGTCTTCCTCTCAGGAGCAAAACCCAAACCCCATGCGCACTTGCACACAGTGACACACACACACACACACACACACACACACACACACACACACACACACACACACACACACACACACACACACACACACACACACACACACACACACACACACACACACAAACATGCTTTGCTAACAAAATTTCAATCTTGGCCTGGACAGACAGGCCAGATAAACCCATCTCAGGGAATGAAATGGTGATGGCGCCAGAAGAAAAATGAAGGATAAACCCATTACTGGCTGAGAGAGCTATTCACTTGTCATTCAACCAAACAACTAAATGACATTCTAATCCAGACACCTTTCGGGACAGTGTAAGAATAACTGCCAGCCATGATGGTGCATCATGCACCCCAACTGAGCGTCTTACTGTTTAACTAGCACTGTACAAGTTTGGATGAAGTGGAAATTATGATTTTACGGATTTAGATTAGGAATTTTTATAACAAAAATATTAATTGCATTTTTTTCCGCTTTGTGCGGCAGCGGTGTCTTTGAACCTTGAACATTTGTGTGTGATTTGGGACTGCAGCGCACAAAATTAGCACCGGCCGTCCACCGGCCAAATGCTGGTAAAATATGCAAGTGGCTGGTAGATTTGTCTCACTCAGCAGCCAAAAAACAATCGTAATCTATTAAGTAGCTGCGAAAATTTGAACATTCGCTAGCCATTTGGCCAGTGGACAGAATAATTAATTTTGCACCCTGGGACTGTCACACCAACACTGCACAACACAAAGGCTCACTCATACAGGGCTGCAACTTACAATTATTTTCATTTTCGATTAATCTGTTCATCATTTTCTGTATTAATTGATTAGTTGTTTGGCTCATAACATGCAAGAACTCCAAAGACTCAAAACAATTAATTGATTATCAAAATATTTGGCAATTTATTTAATAGTCAATACCTAATCAAGTGATCGTTGCCACTCTACACTCATATTATCTTAAACAGTCAACTAGCCGAATGCTCGACTTAAATGCTAAAGACAAGATTAATAAATTAAGGCACAGCACTGACGATCTCGGTATTTTTGGTGTTCTTTATAAAACACATTATCATCATCTGTGAAGTATTTTTATAGGAGCATACAGCTCTATATACATTCTGAAAAGAAGCAATTACAGCAGGAAATCGTTGCTTATAAATGACGTGCTTGTGTGTCTCACATTTTGCCTCTGCAGAGGTCATCATGTGGTTTAAACTCAGTCTTATGATTTGTTGAGGCAGCTTGTGTGTAATTAGGAGAACTTAGTTTGATTCAATATGCTTTCTTGCTAATGCACAGGTAGCTGTTATAATTTATGAATTAAATTTCTAAATCCCAATTTTAATAACTATTAACTGTGCAGCACTGTAGTCACCCCGGGAAAACACTGGAAATGAGAATGATTTTTTTATAGCCGCAGAAGTTAAATTAAAAAAAGCACATGAGTGATCGTGATTAGCCTACCTTGTACAGAGGATGACGTTGGCCCTCTGAAATGGGGGTTAATGTGGATGTTTTTGGGCTGCGGTGGCTGCTGCTGGTGATGCTGGGGGAAGTTGGGAGGTGGGGAGTTCATCATCCGTGGTGGCGGCTCCATCTGGGGCCGCAACGGCGGGGAGCGGTGAGTCATGTGCGGGGGGATAAGGGGCTGAAGGGGCTGCTGGGCCAGCGGGCGCCCATGCTCTTGGAAGGGAGGAGGTCCTCTTGGACGCGAAGGGTGGTGCTGCTGGGACTGCAGTTGCTGCTGATGAAGCTGATGAGGAGGAGGCATTCGGGAGGATGGCTGCTAATTGGAAAGAGATGGGGAAACGGAGAGGAGGAGAAAAACCAAAACAACCTGTCAAAACATATTTCTTTCTGGGCAGATTTTGATATCACCGCTCGCAGCCATGCGATGACACCAACAAGTCAATTCACCAGCCAGAGTGAAGATGGTATTCTAACGCATTTTAATGTAAAGCTTCTTGAAGATTAAAAGTGAGCTACAGCCACTAAGAAGAAACAAAACCTAACACCATCAGTCAGCTGCCTGCCAGCACTGGAATATATGAGCCAGGGATGCATCAAATAATAACAATAATTATATCGTCACAAGACGTTTCAAATAGATCCTTGATAATTGGCTGCTTGAGCTACCAAACAAACAAACAAACAAACAAACAAATATGCCAGTGACCAAATTAGGCAAGTGGTTAAACAGACAGTATGTTGTAAAATGCACGAGCTCATTAACAGCAGTCAGCAGAATGTTTGTGGTGTTGCCATGTCGTCAGTGTTTTGAATTTTACAGCCTATTATCATTAAATTAAAAATAAATAATAATAACGGAGAGCTGGAGTGAAATGTCACACAGCCTTGAGAACGATCGCTTAACATAATGACATATTGCTACTTAAAAAAACCACGTACAATACTTGAGCCTTCGTAAAAATGCAGGTTCATTTAGTGATCAAATCAAAAATAACATAACTGCTTTTAAGCCTACGATTAACAGGAAGTGATTATAGTAACGACTAGTCCCGGCCCAGTTTAAAAATCTGATAACTGTGCAACTGAAAATCATCACCACTCTCTCTTCTTTTGATTCAGGTTACATGTTTGAAGTCACTTTTTTCCCCCCAAGACCTTCAAAAGGTGTTGTGTGAAGTGATGAGCCATGTAAATCAAAGGATTAAATGCTTAAATGCTCAGAGTGATATCTAATAATAAAAGCCCACAAGAAACTTAATCCTGGGCAAAGAACACATTTAATTCTGTGTAATACTTTCTAAATGGACTACTGCCAAATGATTTGCTATAATCCATATATCAACATTGATACAGGGGAGCAGAGTGTTTTGACTTTTATCATGCGTAGCTTTGGAGGTCTTGGATAGTAAAGACAGCAGCAGCAAACAAAACAGGCGTTATAACTGTGACAAGAAGATAAAAAGAAGTGATTTCAGATCATCTTATCTAGTGAAGAGTGATGCTTTGTTCAGTGTAACCAAATAGATATTCTCTTGTTCAGGTAGGTGGATGACTGTACAATGGCTTACCTGCATGCCCATGTTTCCCATCAGGGGGAGCCTCTGGTCATTCATTCTTCCTCTGTTTCCTCCTCTAAAATCCATCATTCCAAAAGGTGGGAAACCTCCTCTTCCCCTGCCTCCTCGGCCTCCTCCTCCTCCTCCTCCTCCTCTGCCTCGGCCTCCGTAACGGTTTTGTCTCTTTTGCCGTTCTTGTTCCTCAAACTCCATCAGATCTTGTTTGGCCTTCTCAGACAGTTCTGATGACGGGTGGAACAGGAAAACAGCAGTTGTACATTAACAGCTCAGAGTAATGTAAACCTCCACAGTGTAGCGGAGAGATGTAAGATCAGAAAATATCTGAGGATTCACTCTGGCTGTTGCTGTAAGTTAAATTATGACCAGCAGGAATGATTTGTACCTAGTGTTTCGGGAATATCCCTCCTTTTACTTGCATCAGCCAACCGCACAACAGCGCCATCCTTTCTCTCAGATTTGAACCGTATGCGTCCAGACTCTTCGTCTTCCTCATCCTCCTCATCGGATTCGTCTTTTGTTTCTTCTTCAGGCACAGCTTCATTTTCAACCTGAGGACAAAACAGACAAACATTCAAACACATACTCTTCTCTAGTGTTACAATGGGCACAACTGTGTGGAAATTCGGGTCAGTGGTGACACTTTCCGTGTGTTTAACTTCATCATGGTGTACTGTTGTCTAGAGCTGACACAATCAACATTAGTTGATCGAAAGCTGCCACAATTTTGATAATCAACATACAGTTTAAGACATTTTTAAGCAAAAATACTAAAATGATGTGCCTCCAGCTTCTAAAATTTCAATGCTTGCTGACTTTTAGGATATTATGACGGACCTTTTTGGATTTGTATAGACAAAAGAATTAACCGATTAATCGCGAAAAGATCATTTAAGCGACAGTGAAAAGAATCGTTCAATATCAATCTTTAACGTTCTGCACAAATAAAATAAAAAAGTACCAAATTAATATTTGAAACTTTACTTAAAAGAACCAGTGTGTAGGGTTTAGTGGCATCTAGTGGTATAGTCACTGATTACAACCCCCTTGCTTCACCCTCTCCTTCCTAGTCTGAAGGAGAAACTAGGGTGGCTGTGAAAAGTGTCCTATCTAAAGTCAGTGCCTGTTTGTCCATTCTGGGCTTCTGTAGAAAGTGGACAGTGGTTCAACATGGCGAACACCGTGGAAGAGGTAGACATAAAATGTTCATTCTAAGGTAACAAAAATATAAACATAGCAATTCTTATTTTTAAGTAATTATGCACTAATGGAAACATAGTTATGAATGTTATATTGCATTTCTGCCATATTCTGTAAATGGAGCCCCTAAATCTGAATCACTGGACATTAAAATTGACTTTATACATTAAACTACGCTGCTTTGAATGTGTCATATAACCACAAACTTGTGTGTTGCATGTATATGTATGATGAAGAATAAAAAAGATGAATCAATGGTTAACTATCTGCACGCTCTGAGCTGGCCTGCAGCAGATTCTGAAAAGAAAACGTTAATACGGAGCAACAAAAAGTGTAAAGTCTTGTATGGAGGATCTCGGCATACCTCCTCTGTCTCGAAGCCCTGAGAGCCTTCGGCTGCGTCTTCTTCCTCCTCTTCCTGCTGCTCTTCTCTCCCTACTGCCTCCTCCTCCTCCCCCTCGGGGGCCTCCTCCTGTTGGACTCCATGTTCATCCACAGGCTGATCATCATAAGAGGTTTGATATTCATCATCCTGTGGATGGATCACATGGATAATGTGTATTGATTAGTAAAGTGGTAACAACGCTTGGATAAGAATCAGCAATGGCCGACTGTATTTCAGCTATTGTTGTAAAACAATCAGCGTTTCTGTTGAAAATTAAACATTTATGGTAAACAGATGTTTGATGTAAGATCTACAGCAAATATATATAAGCATCAGAGATAGATAGATGACTTCAACTGACATCCAAGAGCATTTTTTATGAAATGTGAACATACATAAAAATGGATACACATCTCACTTGAATAGCTAAAATAAACAAAAGTGGAATAAATGATGGTACACTTATGAATATTTGCAATTTAAGAAAAAGAGACAGAAATCATGCAGAGCATAAAGGCAAACATTAAAATGTCATGGAGAGGATTTTGGGGAGACACCATGTAACCCCCCCTCCCAACCCAAATTACCATAACAGTAGGAGCCAGGCTTCATTACTATTCCTGACAGCATTTGAAATTCAATGAGATGTAAATGTTTGACATGATATACAGAAATGCAGGCACAGATAAAAACACTCCTCCCCAGTTCAGTGATGGTGAAAATATCATTGACTGATTCCGCGCAAATCACTCCGTTATTGGCCGCGGTGTAAGTTCACGACTCCGTGCCAAAAACATTGCGCAGACGTAAACATTCTGCGAGATGACAAATCAGTTTTTACTACTACATACAAAAAAATTCAACTCGTGATGCAACCGTTTCATATAAGTCTCATAACCAAACTGTTAGCTCCTACTACTGGAATAGGAGTTGCTCGCGATTCAACCATCCTATCTGCATAACACCCTCCAACAAAAACTCATTGCTAAATAAGGTCAGACTGTAGGTCACACCAGGGTGTTTCGTGTTGCGCTCCATTAACCTGCCAAACAGCAGCACATATTAATGCAGAAAAGAAAAAAAAAAAAAAAAAAAAAAACACTCTCAGCAAACCAGACGGATGGACAGGCTGCCCCAAGGGAACACAACAGCTTAATCCTTTAAACTGTTCCACATAGTACTCAGTGAAAACCATGGCAAGCAAAATGTCAAGGCCAGGCAGTTTATTGACCTTGTAAACAGTTATTACACATAATACAAAAACACATCTGCAGATATTTCCCCAAAATAGGCATCCACTTGTGCCGCACACCCTCAGTAAGAAGGTCAACATCTTATCTTTGTTTGGAGAAAGGAGGCAGGCTAATATATCTCTGTCAGGTGTCAAATACCATCACACCTTGGTAAATGGACCATAACAGACATTTGCACATGGATCTGGTCTTATCTTTGATCCTCTTAGTCCTGGCTAAGAGGGAAGGGAAACGAATAAAAGGGAAACTCGCATCAATCATTAGAAAACTGTATGGGGTGTCCTCAGGAAGGTCAATAATCTTTTCACCTGCATGAGACTTTATCAGATCCAGTCTAAAGCCCGAGATAAAAGCCCCCCACATTAACCTCCGCCGATTGGCAGCACATCGCCCCGACACAAAGCAGCTTCTTACTCCCCCAAAGATACAGGCCCCAAGGTCACAATGGCACGGGGATTTGGAGGCGACAGCAGAGCATTACCTCATGCCAAACAAGCTGTCAACACAAACTTTGTCAGCAAGATGGAGAAATTAACTGGCAGGAAGTGATAATGAATCTAATCCTCCCCCTGCCTAAAAACGCCAACCAACATCTCCTTCGCCTGAATAGATTTTCAATCCTGACTGTCCCCTTACAGAGACAAGAAATCTGACATTATCTCTGGGTGACAATAGAGTGAGACAGAAAAGGGAGTGGGAGGACGAATGTGTGTGTGTGTGTGTGTGTGTGTGTGTGTGTGTGTGTGTATCTGCAGGCTTTTACATGTGAGTAAGCAAACGTGAGAACTCACTTGAAATTCACTATCTATGGGCTCATTGATTTGGATGTCTAGCACTTCATCCTGGTAGCCATCGTCACCCTCAGCCTGCTCTCCAATGTAATCCATTTGGTCTTCAGGCATCTCCGCGTTGTCAGCCTGGCTGTATCCCTCTGTGTACTCCTCCTCTTGCTGGTACCCCTCCTCCTCCTCCTCCTCCACATCCCCTTCTTCGCAGCCCTCTGCGCCCAGGTTTACAACGTCATCTGTGAAGTCCGCTTCCTGCAAGTTGCCCTGCTGGTCATAGGATGTGCCCAAGCTGTACGTGGCATTGAAGCTCACATCCTGAACGCTGAAAACAAACAAAACATTGGGACGTTGCAGAAAACAAAATGGAGTATGATGGTGACATATGCTAAATCTGGAGCTTAACTTTGTCAGCTTCACAAGGAAAGATGTTACAAAGTTGAACACATGGTACTTATGTGATTAGCGTACCTCATATTAACATCTTCATCATCACTTTGTAGAAGGTCGTCGTTCAGCTCCTCATCTGACACTTCTGAGGGATTCTGAAGCAAACATACAGTAACATTACTGCGTGCTCTTTTAAAAATCATATTCTGCTCTTCCTCGGTTGTTTGTCTGTGTGTATGGTGTGGGGGCAGGGGACCACCTCCAACCCCAAAGGATGCTCTATTCCCATGTGGTGAAGGCAATCTGGGCAGGTCAACACAGTTCCTTTTTGTCCAACGTACTTCCTCCTGGTCCACATCAACACGTCTCCCCTGTGGAGGAGCCACCTGCTACAAGTCAACCGCTCACTTCTATTTTATAAATCGTCCACCAACCGCAACACCCCGATGTTTTGGATGTTATTTTCCATTTCCTGCTTGTAAGCAGAGAACCCACACTGAGTGAATCAAAGTAAACAAAGCAGTGAGACAGAGACTTACCTTTTTACCCGACAGCCAATCCTCCTCCAACAATTCTTCTTCTAAATCACTTTGAAGGAGAAAAGACGACCAATAACAGGTTAGCTGAGTCAGATAATATTGCAGACTACTTACAAATGAGTCCTTATGATACTGCATGATGCTGAAAAATCATGTTGGTCTCTTCTCAGAGTCTGACACATTAAAGTAAGAAGTTGTTTTTTGGGAAACTCTTTCATAATTCAGTACCATGAGACAGTTCTTTAAGAGTCTTGATTATTTTATTCAGCAATAATAAAGTTTCACTGTATGTTCCAGGTAGTCTCAACCTTTACAAGCAACAAAGAGTGTTTTCTGCACCAATAGATCTTGGCTATCAATAACCTTAAAACTGACATATTAATTCATCATTTAAGCCTGAAGGTAACTGGCTTAACTGTGTAAATTTCACAACAACCATATTTTTGTGACCGTACAAGGTAAATTGTTCATTTGCAGTTGTTATGGATACAGATAAATTGAAGGATAAAGTGTTTCTTTAAGCAATATTCTTCTACTCTCTCACAAGATAGTGATGTTTTGTTTACGGGAACTCATCTTGAATTAGACTATCGTAGCAGTTTGTAAATTACAGACACTACAGCACTCTCCCTGTGGAGACACGAGAAGATAACTTACCTCTCTAGATCGTCATCTTTGCCTCTCCTCCTGCGTGACCGCTCAGCACCGGGTTTGTCATATTCATCAAAGTCTGCAATAAAAAAAGGCAGTTTTACTTAAAAGACTTGTTCCCATCAGAGCGATCGGCTAATGCTAAAAATATGAACCATCCTCGTAAAGGATGACTGCAGTCTGTCCTTCCGGCCTGCACAATTTGAAATGTACACAGACTACACATGCCCCTCATGCCAATCTGAATCAATAACTTGCATGGCAAGTACACAAATGCTGTGTGTACCAACAGCAGGGTACACAGTACAGACTGGTAAACACATCTTTCTCCTGGCCTGTCAAGGCTGAATCCAAATAAAAATGTGCTGTACTATTTAACGCATTTGAAAGCTGTGAAACTTTGGCCTTTATTACAGTTTAGTAAGTTTAGTTTATTTAAAATGTTGTCCTGCTTCTAGTTATTAACTTAAGTCTCAACAAGAATCTGTTATTGCAGCACCTTCCACGCATTCTGCTGCTGTTTGATCATCAACTGATAAACGTCAACAACAATAATTCAGCCTCATGAGCTCTGCTCCGCTGCAATAGGTCTTCCCAATCTTGCCACCATACAATTTAGCACACTGGCTCTATGAAAAGGAACGCACATACAGGGAGAAAAGAGCAGCTTGGGCAAAGAGGAAGCCTTAATTTCTCAAAAGTCCCACAACATGGAGGAAAAATGGGAATAACAGAATGGTGACTTCCACATATTCCCTAAAAAAAGAATCAGGCACGATGGTGGAAACAATGAGAACATTTATATTCAGGATGTCAATAACATTTAGTTCAAAGTTGGTTGCAGAGGTACAGGCTTTGTGATTTAGTTGAGTTCCTTTGTATCTGAGCACAGACCATTTGCAGAAGACAACACACAAACTGTACGATGGCAAACAAAGCCACTGTAAAAGTTTTGAAGCCCCATTGTGTAACTTTTCTACCATAAAAGATTCTTTATAGTCAGATAAATTGTGCCTCTGTCATTCCCACACTCGTGCGAGAAGTATGACTTTACAGCACTAACCCCTGGCTCTGTGACGTCGCAGCGCAATTCTGCTTTAGTCCGTTCTCCACACAGTTTCATACCACACCAGGAGCACCAACTATTTCATTTATTTTGGTGAAACTGGATCATGGTTTATGGAGAAAATGTTTTCTGGTTTTCCCTCCGATGTCCTCCAGCTGCTCTGCCTTAACTCTCTGAGATTTACATTGTGTGGTAGCTATAGCTTTTATTAGCTTATGTTAGCTCAGTTTATTAGCCGGGCTGTTTGCACCACAGGCGTTTTGGGCCACCGGGAATAGGAGGTTTTCAGGCAAGGGGGAATACAAACTGGGAGCAGAGACAGTGTCATGCCAGAACCGGAGCTGGGCAAGCGGCCAATGTAACAGCAGCCTCTGTGGACATAATGTCAGAGATGAAAAGAGGATGGTGATGGAGGAAGCTAAGAAGAAAAAAAGACAGTGATCAAGCAAGAGGCTGTCGGACAAGAGTAAATCTTTTAGTCGTTGGCGAGAGCTTGGTGAAATAAAAGGCTGAAACACAGACGCCGAGCTGGACTTCTTGCTGTTGGACTAGTAAGTAACATTAGCTGGCTGCTATGTCTTGTGTTGCTGCACTTGCTTGATGTTTGGCTGTTAGAAAAGTTGCCGACTTGCTAGTTTTTGATCATAAGTAATACAATCATAAAAAATACATGTGTACAGCTGTTCTGTTGATATTGCACTATGAAACTGCTAAATTCTCCATCTGCTGTAGATCTGTCCACAGCATCCACATGGACCGGAGTGCAGCTTGAGCACAGTAATTGTTGCGACAGCGTACGTGCACAGAGGTGATGGAGTGGAGATGAGGTTGTGGATGTGGCTACATACATTAAAGTCTAGAACTTTTCCTCTTACATTTCAGTCTCTGCAGCTCGCAGCTCTCGAATCTCTCAAAACCTGCTCAGACATAACATGCTGATGAAGCTGCGCGTTACAAAAACAGCTACGAAACGCAGACCTCTGCTGCATGATTTTAAAAGAAAGAAAAAAAACATTTGGCAGCCTGGAGCTGAAGCTTCCCACACTTCATTTTGCAGCAGTCAGCTGTTTAATGACAGCACAAGCAGTACTCACGAACTCATACATTTACCAAATATCATACATTCTTGCCACATTAATTAAGCTTTCAGGTGATCAGTAAAATTGTTAATTGCAAGACAATGCATCAAAATATTAGTTGCATGAAGATACAACCATAACTGGCTTGTTCTTATGTCTGAAATTCAAAAGGTTGTGTTTCCATTTATTATTAGTTTTCACCTTCATTTTATGTCATTCAACTGTTCAGCTATGACATATTTAACTGATGAGCACTCCCTGAACACACTATTAGATGTCTCATTTGGGGAAGAGCTTTTAACTCTACGCCAGCAATGAGCAACGAGACCTGGTGCATGTATTTCACAACCTCAAGTCACTTTGTACAGATTGACAATTACAGTCAAGCTAAGTAGCCTAATGCTAATCAATGGAATAAAAACACTGCGTCACATACCGGTGCCCTTATACACGTGCAGTCCCAACCCTGAGGACAAGACCATGAAATGAAACAAACAAACACTGCGATGTTATGACTAACAGTTAGGTAAGCTGAAGCCAAAGAACTGCGTGTTCTTCCTAAACTATCATCGAGGATAGCCCCTATCCGCTATCCTGCGGTGGCTAACACGTTAGCACAGCATATGAACCCAAACAGCTGACGTTAAGGAGCCGTTACTCACTTTAAACATCACGTTAGCCACTGTAACACTTCAATAGTAACTTAAACAGGCACACAGGACGCCAGTAATGACATTATGGTCGATTTTTTTTTTTTTTTTTTTACAGCAGTTAGGTACAAGCTGGCTAGCTAGGTGGGAGCTAACTAGCTAAATTGTTTACGACGTTTCATAGCTTTCTTAGCTTGTGGCTAATATTCAGCCAATATAAACTCCCATTGATGACGCTAATCACGCTAAGCTATATCGTCTTAATAGCACAGCTGCCAAGCTACTACTGTCCGCTTTAGCTCATTTCTGTTTACAGTGTCGACCACTGGTGGCTCAATCACTGATTGTTTGTTTAAAGTCAACGCTGGTTTAGCTGGCTATAGCTGAAGTCCACTGTGCGGCCTAGCGCCAATGTAGCCGCATGTAGCCACGTTAGCTCACTTAGCTACATAGCTAACTTTAGCATTGTCGACAAAAGCCGCTGACTTTACTCACCCTGAGCGTTGGATGACATGGTGCAAGGCGCGTCCCGCTTAAGAGTCTGACTACAAAACTGGAGAGTGCATTTAATCTTCAGTATTTCACCATAGTGACGGTATAAACCTTTAAACTGACAAGGGGAACAGCTTCTATGCGGCGATCATTACCGTCCACGAACAGAGTAGTACAAACATGGCAGAGCTGTGTGTTTGCAGCGATGATGCATTGTGGGTGGGGAAACTGCAGCTCCCCCGACCGGTTTGCTGCACAAAAGCGAGCTGTCTGGTCTGACATGTCAGGTAAACAACACACCGGCTGACCATTATGAATCTGACATGTATCTTCCCTCCATAACTGCATGCAATCTATTACAAGTGTCGAAAATACGTTTGGACAGGTTATACAGTTGATTCAGTAAACACATGCCTCATTAATAGGTTTAATTCATCAAGAATCTGACATCTATAGATGACTCACTTTCTAAATATATCTTTACAATAAATTCACATGTAGGTTATAAATATATATCCACATGAGTTTCTTTCTTAACACCTCACCTGAATTAGGAGCACAATATTTTTCTCTACATACAGTAAATGCCTCAAATTTGGCATTACCCTTGCTGTAATTGTGAGTGCAATCAGTGGCTTTATATAACAGTATAAAAACAAAGATTACCATTAATATGACATCATCTTGTATATACAATATTGCATAATTCACAAATAATTATACCAATGCGCATAATGAGAACTATGTAAGAAGGTGTTGATGTTTGATTTATGATATATTATATATATGATATCTTTAGATGTACTGTCATTGTCATGTCATTCATCTATTACATTTTTCCTTTGTTTGCTTGAAAGGGGTATGAAATCATACTATGCTACATAAACACCAGGGCACAAGTATAGCATAATGAAGCTTTCAGGACATATTCTTCTGATCACAAGAGATTCAGGTCATGCAGATAAAACACTGATTCTCATATTAAAGATGATGTATGATAAAGATGATTATAGGTGCATCCTTAACACACTGATATTTCCATCTTACATGGAAATATAACTGGTATGACTAGTTCTACTTCATTCATATAGTAGGTTGCGATCGTCCTAATCAAGCTTCATGTGTGGGACATACAGTATGTTCCTGTTTAGCAGTCAGACTTTGTCTAGACACGCCTATGATAAGAACTGAACTCACTCTAACCAGTCCCACTTTACCATTGGAGGCACGTTTAATTGCACAGCAGATATTTGCATGCATCAGAGCTTAAAAAATGGTCAAGTTTAAAAATATGGCCAGTTTTGGTGTCCAATTTTAGTGCTCCAGCAAAGATGCCAGATGTATAAATGCTTGCTCCTTCCAAATCTTAGCCAGTTTGGCTGAAATTCAAACCGGTGCTTAATCTTTATTCAAGTCACTCCTTTGATTTTTCTTCCCTGTAAGGTCAAAGCCTTTTCATCTTTGACCAAGTTTTTTCCTCTTTTCGTGCTTAAGTCTGGGAGTCAAAGTTGTTGTCTGAGTCTACAGCTCGACTACAGCAGAATTCTAACGCCCAAATTCCTCCTGGGCTGACAAACGTCAACAAAGACCCCGAGAGACACCAAAGAGAGGTGAGCAGTGAACTGAAGCCTCATTGTATTGGCTCATTATGGGGTCCCGCAGTGAGGAAGAAGCTATTTTGTAGCACCACAAGGTCAATATCTGAAAGCCAGGGCGATGGAGGGGATCAGCCGTGAGATTTTTAATTTGAGAAAGCGTAAAGGAGCTTTCCTAGTGAAAGACAGTCTGTGAATTCTAATGGACTGTGGGGATTGTACAGACAAGATGTTGAGTTGGCAAATGTTTTTTTTTTCTTTCCTTTTTTAAAGTAATATGAAATGCAATTTATCCATAGTAAGCTCCCAGATACTTCCTTGTATGTCATGTGGCGCCGATGCTGCATTCAAGGTAATCAGGCAAGTTAAAACAATAATTAAAAATGGCAAGGGGCCAGCTCTGCTGCTCTTTTCTAACATGTTTACTGAAGTTTCTAAAAGCCTGTTGTTTGAGCCTCCCAAAGTCACAATTTTCATGTTGTATGCACATGCACAAGCTCAAATATCCAGTTTTTCTCCTTGAAATGAATGCAGGTGCAATCCGTATCGATATGTATTCCACATCTTATTAAATATTCACTCTTAACAGCTGTTTCCAAAGCTGTATGAGATATTTCTATGCTCCCTGGATTCACTTTCCCAGGAATTTTGATTTTACTTCCAAATAGATGTGAAAAGAGGAGCTGTCACACTCTATTATAGTGACCTCAATGATTCTGTGCCCTATCCAAATCCAGCGGTTTTCCATAACAATGCAAATTAAAGGGTGCAAAGCCGAAGGAGACAAGACTTGTTATTTTCCAGCCAAAGGACAGAGGTTCTTTACAACAAACTTGTCTGTACGCCTTGTGTATTCTTTGACAGAATTTAAATCCAACTTGGAAGTTGTTTTGTGCGAGACAATAAGTTTTTGCTGTCAGTTCACAAGGATCAGCAACTGTCTTGAGAAAGTTGCTGTGGAGTGGGAGTGTACGGGCCTGCAAATATATTTTGTATTTTGTAAATGAAAGAAATGTAGTTCATTTTTTTTAAATCGTGTATTGTATTTAGGTGCAGACTAACTCTGTCTGAGACCCTCTGAGACTAATTTGATGTCCGAGTTGGAGCAGTTTTCATAATGAGGGGAGGTCATGTGAGGAATGCGTTTCCATGTTGCCATACTGGAGAACTATTAGCTTAATATACTCCAATGGGAAGATTTGCTTTTGGCGGATTTGTGGATATCTAATCCAACATACTGGGGTTTGAATCCCACATCTTTCACCAGACACTGGTCAAGGATTTGAGCATCAATTCTGAGCATCTTTTATGCAGAAAAATCCATTTGTTCAATATCAATAACCAAGGACAATCTGAGGATATATATATCTAGAGAATACATTTAAAATAAATATTTTTTTTCCCACTATTCACACAGATAAATATCACTGGAGACATCTTGATATTCATAACTTAAATGCTACGACCATTGCAGGAATATTGCATGCATTCACATCATGGGTGCTGCGTATATCTCTGGCAATTGTGTCTCAGATTTAAAACAAATGGCACCAGAAGATCTGTCTAGATATATTTATTTGCTTTTATATAGTATATATTTAAAATGCACGAGAAAAAAGGCAGATTATGATTCATTTAGCAGTTAATTGCATCTGGGTCATGTGATGTGCAATTAATTAATTCAATAGTATTTCTCTGTTATGACTAATACTATGCTTCTGTAATTTTCCCATAGTGAATAGGCTGCAGTCAGTGACCCACATCTCAGTGCAATGAACTGCTTAACTCAGACTGTTGTTTTATTCAGTGCACTGTCAACAGACGGACGAAGAGGATGACGAGAGGTGGGGCGTTTATACATGTCGGCTACTGTGATTGGACGCTCGATTCGTCTCCTCCTCGCCCATTGGCTGTCCGCGCTGTCGCTCTTGGGATCTGTTATCACCGCTTCCCGCGCCATTCGGCGTGCACGCGCAAGACAAGCAGGCACGTAACCGCTTGGAGACTGTCTGGAGTCTGTCTGAAATTGATAAAAATTGGAGATGGAGTTTTTTTTTATTGTACATCTCTTTGCACATTTACAAGGAAGCCAGCCGGTGGAAATTGGGAACCTTTGCTCTCCTCCTCAGACGCCTTCGCACACGAGTCGCCACGCTCAGCCCCTCAAAAAATATTTTTTTTAGATAAACGCTGTGAAAGTTTTTTCCTCCTGCAGTCTATCAGCAGACAGCTCTTTATGCACAGCCAGGTAAGACAGGCGCCACAGTGCAAGTTGCCTAACATAGAGTGGATACTGCAGCGTTACACATTAGGCTAAAAAAAGATATATATGTATATATGTATGTATTTGTGATGTGTGTGTTTTTGTTGAAAGAAAAACGTTTTTCTGTGTTAAAATTTAAATTATTATGTTCTCTCGTATCAAACTGTTAAGTAGCTGTGTTAATTTGTACCGCGAAAGTAAGTCGTGTGATGTGTGTTTTCTTATTTCTTATGAATTCAACACAGTAGCTACATTGTTTTGACCTCATTCACACTACTTCAGGAGGATGCGCAGGTGACGCACCTTTGCTGACGTGAGGTTGTTGATTAACCCCACGCGCGCTTAAACTACCTGTTACTCAGCAGACACCTGAGGGGAGACTTTTTTTTTTTTTTTAACCCTTTCAGCTTACACCACCTTAACAATTTCTAATTACAAAGCACCAAACAACACCTCTTTTTTTCAGGCACATGTGCTAATTATACTAATCTAAACTAATCTATGTGACCCTGAGGTGAGGTAATATGAATCCTGTATGAAATGTTTTTTCTTTCTTTCTTTTTTCCTTTCCTGTCCTTGTTTATGCTCTGCAGGGGATCAGCCGGCAGAGTTCAGGAGGAGTGCACCATCCACAAGGCAGTCTGCACCAGCTCAGAAAGGTTGGTTTCTGTACACATTGAAGGTTGAGAGAGGGGTTAGTGTGTTCACTTTTTGAATGGTTTTTAATGATGCAGGGTGATGCTGCATTGATTTCTTATGGTTTATCAGATCATTACATTCATTTATTTGTCATAACTACATCTCCCAGCAACATTTTTAGCCACTTGCACTATTATTTTTTGTTCATTATTTATCCTCAAGTTCCCACAAGTAGCTTCAAAATACAATATCTGACATCATCGCATAAAGTATCTTTCTTTCACACTATATTTAATCTATAGTTATAACACAAATATTTGAATGTAATTTAAAATCTAGCTACAGCTTCACTTTAAATGGAAAATTTCTGATGTTTTCTTAATTGTTTTTACACATTTTCAGTGGTTGGGCCTGGCACATTTGGTGTATTTTGCAATGTTGCGATCGTTGCTAGAATTCAGTCTAAACCATGCTTGTCCACACTTCAGGAGAGGTTAATTGTCGCACTATTTCCGACCAAAAATCAACGAGCTTTTGCATCTTAATAAGCCGAATGGAGAAAAGAGGGTAAATCCAAATAAATGTAACTAAAAAAAAAAAAGCAGTGTGGACATCAAAGGAAGTTGTGTTGCGACAGTGCATGTGTACCTGATCTGCTGCTGCCTCAGACTCGTCTAGACGCTTTTGCTCTGTCACTGCAGTTGTCTGCAGACAGTTCAGTCATATGACTTGGGGGAGCCATCCTCCCTCCTCCCAGTGTCTGCTCTTTTTGGGCAAGATGGCTGCTATAGCATTGTTGTTGCCCATGACGTATATGAATTGATGTGAAACATGGGAAGGATGGTGATGCATTGTACTTCAATGACACAGAGCACAGCTGCTCAAGCATGTATTGCACAAAGAAGGGATGATGAATGTTAACTCTCAACGGGTTTTTTCACCTGAATTTGGTGTGTTTAGTCGATAGGATGATTATTTAATAACTAGTCACCATTAACGTGGCACAGTACCTGGACAGTTTCGGTGTTATTATTTAATTCTTGACTTGATGGGAGTTTATTTCTTACTTGTTCCTCTGCGTATCTGTCTGTTATTGGGACGCCTGGTAGCCATTTTGTCTGATTCATCACAGCCAATTGGTGCCAAAGTCTTCCAGGCTGTCCCAAAATTTGTGTTAGCAGCCATAATGTTTCTATAAATGTCAGTTGTGGCTCTTGATTTTGAAATATTTGTATTTTTTATAATTGGTGTGTATATGTCTTTTATATCTTTCGTGGAAAACCATCTTCATGTGATGATTCCACTATATTTTTGAATATGCTTACAGTATCTACATACTCACAGTACGTATCTTTAGGTTAATTGCAATATGTTGCAGGCAGCTTGTAAGAAATAAAAATAGACTATTGCCTTTAATAACTCAGCATTTCTTAACATGTGGCAAAGCACAACAGTGCAGTAAAATGAACATATTTTGTGGATTTTGGAATAATTACTGACACTGCAAAATCCTGGAGCTTACATTGCTTTTTAGTTAGAAGGAAAATACATTTTATGATCACTGATTATCACTTTAGGCTCAGACTTTAGATCACTTAGTGCTGTGATAATATCCAGTGAAACTGATTATTATCGTCATCATTTGTATCATAAAAAGTAGCGATAGAACGATAAGATGATAGAAGATAAGCCTCTTATTTTCATGGAAGGTTTAGTTTTATAAATTGTAAACTGGCATTTAGTGGATTTCGCGAAGCACTACCTCACTTAAATTGAAGAAAAGATTTTATATTCATTTTTTAACAGCTTTAAAAAGTTGCACCAAGCGATTAGATGTTTTTAAAAAGTCAAAGCAGCTGCACTCTTTCAGTGAGTGAATGAGAAAGTAAAGGCAGTATTAACTTTGGCTTCTAAAAGTGCTCTTAGCCTCAATGTGACATTACAAGTTACTTTCACTCAGTGACTCTGTGATGTTTATCTGTTTGCCATATCAGTGACCAGCCTGGACAGATCTCTTCATTATCACCTACTTAGTGCATACTCGTCTGCTTCCAGACAGCTCTTTTAGTCTCGTCTTGTCATATTGCTTAATGGTTTTGGAGTTCTTGTTGATTATGTTTGCACTGGAGCGTACAGACACATTTAAAACATGCAGTATCTTTGCAGGCCTGTCCCAAACCTGATCCAGTGTCTTGACAAATATGATTGGAATTGCAGTTAGAAAGGTAAGAAAAGAGTGGAAGGCTGAGTTTTCGAGCCGTACATACTTCTTGGGGTAACTTGTTGCGATTTCTAATTGTTTGGCTGCTCTGCTAAATATATATGATCATATTATGCCTTTTTGACGGTATGGCTTCTATATTGTTCTTGCTTTCCGGACAGAAAATAATGATCATGTATCACAAAATTACAGTTTTCAGTGATGCATACAGTATAGCAGTTTATTCGATGATATTTGTAGTAATGACCTCAATACTGAGTGTATGATGATGATTTTTGAGCTTCCTGTATGAAGATTATTCATACTTCATACTACCTAAAAAACAATTTATGTTCCTAATTTATGTGGCTTCAATTAAGTGTCATCTGTTTTACAGTAAATATTATAATAAACAGCTACAGCTCGTGCATTTTTTTTGAGCGATTATTATAAACACTTATTCTTTGCTTTTACATCATTTTCAGCGATATTTGCAAACGATGCAACATAATATTTTTATATATTATAACTGTTTGACCACAAATTTATCTTGGATGTGTTCAAAGTTAAATATAAACAAAACAAGAACGAAAAAGTCTAATTTACTCCTTCGTCTTTAGTTTTTGAGGTTTTTTAGTAGTTCGTTTTAGTTTTTATTTCCCCTGTCTGTGACAACATAATGTGTATCTTTCCTGTTACCAAGGCACACAGTTGTTTGATGATGTTTTTTTTCTTTTGTTTTTCACAGAGGAGCCATGGTTTCTTGCAGCCTGTCATGCCTTCATGTCTTCAACGCTGGAGTGTGTCCGCCTCAAATGGTAAGATCTGTGTTGACCTGTTAATTAAAGCACATTTGGACATGTTAAAAGTTGAGGAGAGCAATTCTAGGAATGCTTTAAGGTGCTGCAGTGAGTGAACGTGAGTGCCTGAGGGAAATATTAGTCCGTTGCACAGACCAGTATTTATAGAGGTTGAGCTCTGCAATGCCAATTCTACATGCTATGATGGTGAGAAATGGCTAATCAAATTCAGTGCTGTCATTCACTCGTCAGCAGCAATCATTTTTTATTAACACAGATTTGTGATCTCTTCATAAGATAATCATGGGTATGGATCTCATAACTTTCACTTGAGGCTTAGCCGGAAAATGCTGATGCAAGAAGGGTTCTGAATCTTCATCCTGTTTTTCTATTGGTTCATTGTCTCCACCCACAGTGCAGTCACGAGGTCTAACATCATGATGATGTCTGGAGAAAACAGGCTTTCATCTAGTCTCTAATGCTGCCTGAGCTATAATGAAAAGATTTCTTGGGTTATTTCTGTGCACATACAGAGTAAAATTTGAGCATGTTTCAAAGCATTTTTCTGTACAAGAACAGCACCTGCTATTGTCTGTTGTAAACGGTGGGTTGTTTATCTCACCAGCCTCTGCTGCGTGATGACGCAGTTTCCTTTGACATTGGTGTGGCATATTTTAAATCAAGGCCTTTACTGTATTTTAAGGAGTCTCCTGGCAGCCTGCCAAAACATGGATCCATTTGCCTGTTCCCTCCTAAGAGCACAACTGCACAGCTGTGACCCTTAGCTGGTACTAGCCATCGATACCTCAAAGCCAGCAGCGTCCATTTTAGGTTTAGGCTGTGGCGAAAGAGATGAACTCTAATGTAGCTTGTAGAAAATGAAATCTGAACTCGCAGCATAAATCCTGTTAGAAAACGGCACGACTTTTGTGAAGCAAACAAACTTTTCAGTGAAACAGATTTCAAAATAATGCCGAACAAACGGCTCCATGTGCAAAAATACTAATATTGAATTGCGGTTTATGATTTATATGTTTACTTTTTGTTAAGTGCAGCGCGATTTCATTTTTATTTGGACTAGCATTTTTGATTTTATCATGACATTTTCCTATTTTATCTTTATACTTTTCCACTGTTTACCAATGTTTTTGATGAAATATTTAATACGATTTACAAATAATACACAGCGATAAAGATTTAAAATGTTGAAGCAGTGATTCAGTTTCATGCGTACAATAATATACTACAGTAAAATAATATTAACAGTATGAAGTGAAATTATTTTGTGAAAATGTGTGCGATGCAGAGTTTGTGCTGTTTAATATTTTTTTATTGCAAAAATGATACATGACACAAGCTAGTTCAGCAAAAATGAGTTAGTTATGCAATACACCTGAATAAAAAAATATTTTGAAAAGCAATAAAAAGACAATTTCTTTGATACTTTTCATGATTTGATTTTGTGATTTGAAATTTTCACCAGGAGGTTCTCAATGTAGTTAAATTGTATTTTACAGTATTTCTTAAAAAACTGACATCAAAAGAGCATATGCACATTAAATAAAAAGCCAGTCTGACATTATAAACATTTTTTAACATAAAAATATTTTTTCGGTATTTCTCCTGAGTAATTACCAACATTAAAATGTCAAGTCGCTATTTTGTGTCTAATTTGTGCGATCATATTATGCTTATCTTGAAATTATTTCACTTTGAAATATTGTTGAAGTGTGCACAATGACAATTCAGTTGCATAAAGCTAACTATAAACATATATATTAAAATCAAATTAAGGTAATAAAACATTTTACTTTTTATGAACGTACTGAGAATTAAAGCGATAAACAACGCGATATATAATTACACTGCATTAATTGAAGATTCTTCATGTTAAAAGTGATCTTTCTAATGAAGTTGCACAGGATGTAAATGCACTTTAAATGTAAAATCTGTTGCATTATTGTATTGTAGCCTATTGCCACATTTATTTAAGAGTACTGTACATTGTGATGTAGAGCTGCTAACTTGACTCATTGAGAGATTTAGGTGACCTTTACCCTCTTGAATACTTGTTTTCGTCCACTGTTAAGTCCTCGTGTGAAAGCCAGACTGTGTTCTGATGCCACGTAACACAACAGTGGCTGTCAGTAACATATTAAGCTGGGCCTCTGCTCTCTTGCCATGAAAATAGAGAGAGAAAAGCACTTTGGATTTATGCACGTTTGGTGGTTTCATGAGGGAATGGAGGCAGGTCAGAATTACCAAGCAAATTATTATTTTATTTTATTTATTTTTTTGCTCACTCAAACCTGTTGACCTTTTGTACATTATACAAGTGAAGTGAAGTCTGCTTCACCATATTGCAAGTTACAGTAATGCAGGCTGAAACTAAACTATTTCAGCTTTTGTCAGACCTAGAATTGAAATCCTGATTGTATTAAACAGTCATTCGGAACAATGCTTCAGTTCACCACTACCACTTTTGATAATATGCTATATTGTTTTTCGTTCTTTAGATCTAATATTTCTGCCGATCAGTTACAGTTGAGTGTGTTTCCTTTATTACTGTACTTACGATGCCCTAATATTACAATAACAACATGAGTGACTTGTTTATCAGGTGGATTTTGCAAACTATCTTGTTCTCTGCTCAAACACAATTTCTGAGGTATGAAATTGATCTTGGGTCAACAGTAAGATTTACCTTTTTTATTTATCGTTAACACAAGCACAACACACGACTCACTTACTGAGCAGAGATTTGAATTTCAGGTGCAGCCACAACAATCAATATCAATCCCACATGAATATTAGATCCTCATTAGAAGAAGGCTACCTTCCTGAAATTGCACAGTGACTATACTGTAAGCGTCAGTTGTTAAAACTTACTGTTATTTTCCAGGCTTTGTGAAAGGTAAGTGAATAACTTTATTTCTTTGACTGCAGTGCTGTGCGAATGTTTGCCTGCGTTTGTTTTCCACTGTGACCCAGCTAGTCTTAAGATGTGCACATGCAGCATGTCCGTTCCCCCCACTCAGCTGCAAAGCATTGACAGCTTCAGCAATACCTCCTGTTTTAATTTGACTGCAAATCCACCACTGGCTTTTCAATGGAGCGTGCTCATCTATCACACCCTCATAAACGGTACAAAGAAGGCTGTGGGCCTGGGTGACCACTGTTTGACTGCAGTGCAAGGCTGCATGCCTGCTTAAACTGAAGAGCAGCCTGAACAAGCGCTTACTTTCTGGAAGGAAACTTTTGGCCTGAGATGAACTTCTGCTGTTTTACTTAACTCTTAACTTTCCACACATACTGCTGGATCGAGGCCTTGCAAATGAAGAGAAGTCCAGTCTAAGTTCCCATTTTCCAACAAAAACAGCAAAACGGTTACATATAAACATTTAACACACTGCAGTACTTCATGAAGATTGTATTGTTCTTTAGAATAACAGTCAGTGTCGATAGTAAAATCATCTCACGTATATGTTTGGTCAGTTAAAAGATATTAATGTTATTATACACTTCTACGAATATTTGATGAGGATGGGTCAGATATCCAACCCAGGACTACCTTACTCTCAGACAGGGTTTTTTTTTGCAGGCCGGACCGTCTTCAGCTTTGGTATGAAAGGTTCAACGTAAAGTACATAGTGTCCTTGTAACCATAGTCACTATAGAGCTTGGCTAAAATTGGATTTTACAGCCTCACAGTGATATTTAGATGTATAAAAAAACACTTCACACACATTTAAATGCAAGATCAATCAAAGTCAGTTACAGTAGGTGTGGTACATTTGAACAATAAGGTGATTGTTCTTTCCAGAGTGAGTACAAACATCTGGTCAGGCTGTAATATAGTACTCTGAGAATCAGGCTGAATCAAAAGAGTTTGTGTTCATTTAGTCCGCTCAGTTATAAATTTAGCTCTTTTCAACCCGAAAGATGCCGAGTTTAACATGTTGAATTAACTTTACATATTGACTAAAGAGAAACTATAAAGTTATACATGTTTGCAGAGACTACTTTAATGCTGGTTTAGCAGAAAGTGATAAAGTAAACGCTAAAAAAAGCAGTATTTCTCTTAATCGTTCTCATTTCTCTCTCCTTACGTAATGAATATGTAAAAAAAATACTCTAAAATACTCTGACATGCCACAGCATTAAAATTACCCCAGTTCAGGAGCTTTACGGAAAGTTTCCGTCCAAGTTGGATGTGTGAGACTTGAGGGTGTGCTTGCATTTTTCCCTAATTGGGGCTTATTTTAACACACCTGGAATACCTGCCTTCACTTTGCCATTTGACCTTTTGTGAATTAAGACAGCAAGGCAGAGTTGGAGCTCGTCAACCCCGCGGTACTTCATAGCGAGGGGAGGCTGCACCATGACTAATTAGTAAATCTCCCTCCTCTCTCAGGTGAAGAAAATGATTTCCTTTGCAGGGAGGTTGGGGGGGGTTGATGAGTAAATACCCACCTGCACCAAGTTGCAGTAACCTAATAAGTCTCCCTGGACTTTGAAAGTGAATATTTCATATTTCACTGATCTCTAACAGCTTTTCTGCATGTCTCATATTTGACTCTCCATAAGCCATCTAAGATGGGTAAAGGGGAAACACAGACTGCAGGGTCTCTTTCCTGTCACACAATGGCGTGGAAAGGTCAGGCCTAATGAAGTCGGGGGTGTGACCCCTAGTATTCAGTGACTTTGCATGGGCCCCCATCCTACCGCTGCAGCCATGCCAGTTAATCCCTTTTTGATCCTAATTGATAGGCATTAACATGATCCTTATCCAGGAGCTGTGTTTTGTCTTCCACAGCCCTTCTCTCTGGGTGTCAGTGACACAAAGTGTGAAAGCGTTAAACCAAATGTGAAATTGATATTTTTCATGTTTGTGTGCTTAAAATCTGCCTGTGTTTCCAAACACTCACACAAAAGTGTTCAGCGTTCAGGGTTTGCCCTTTGAGGCTCTTAACAGGACTTAGCACATGACCTCTAGAATCCGACTGTGATGTGAATGGTACCAGCCCATTTCCAGTTTGTTTTCCTTTGAGTCCTTTTATCTTCATCACTAGGTGATTACTGCCTTTAACTGTTAACTAATTACCCTCTTTAAAATGTTTGCACTGACTCCAAGTCAGGGCCCATGTCACTTTTCTGAAAGTGCAGACACTGCAAGAGGATTTTTCAAAGTGCAGATGTTGTACCAGTTACCAAGAGTTTCTAACTTCTCTTAAAAATATTTGTTTGCATATTGAAAACCCTGTAACTCTTAACTGAATTTACAATTTATATTAGTTATCAGTGCCTCTTATGGTTGACCTGTTATTAGTTATGTTTCATTCTAGCGATTAGAAGTGGTAGTCCACTTTATTTAATTATAGTAGACCTCTTTCATGTTGCAACATCAATACTAAAGTGTTCCATTATTCTCTCATCTGTGCTGGCTTTGTTTATACATTTACACAGTTGCCAGCAATTATAGTAATTTGCTGCTTGGCTCTATGATGAAAGAAACAGTTCTTTATTGATTTAAATATATTTCATCATCATAAAATGCCTGAAATTGAATTCTATCTTGGCGGTGAGTGACTGACAATAATGCAAAAGATAAATAAATAATAATTCAGGATATTTTAAGATGCTCCATAAAATAAATGTTTCACAAACTCCTTTATAATTTTACAAACCAGTTACACTGAAATATGAAGATGGTCAGAATCAGAAATTAAGAAAGGAATTTTAGAAAGTTTAGATATTGAACACAAAGAGGTTTTTTATTGGAGTTTGATCCATGATCAGTTTGTTTGATCTTAACAGTTTTGCATACGCAAGTCTTTTTGTAGCGCATAAGGACGACTTTTAATTTGAAAAACATAACGATTTAACAGAAATCATTTCAGTTAATAATAACTTAAAGAGGCAGTCCAACCTGCCATCTGTATACCTTCAACAAGTCTTTTTTCATTCATTCACACTGAAAATTACACTGAATGCCTGACACCCTGCAAAGGTGATTTTCACCTCCCTATACTTCCATACCAAAATTACAGTCCGGTTGTAGAGTTAGTTTATAGGAAAAAAATTAGTATTAAGTGTTACCCTAAAGGGGAAAATAATGATGATTAGTACTTATGAGGCATACTATGAGAGAAGAGTAAATATTCCAGTCTTTTTGAGGGGTTTACCATTTTAAAACATTTCCTCTCTTTGCATTTGATATTTAGGTTTAATTGGTCCCTTTTTCCTGATTTGTGATTTGATTTTTGCTGACGTTTTGAAATATTTTTATACTATTGAATGCTGTGAGGCCTTGCCTTTTAAAATGAGTAATTACTGTAGGCAAACTCTGATTAGCTAACTGCTGCAAATGGGCATGATTCACATGTTAGATACCCCCTTGAACTTTCAGCCACAATAAGTTTTTGCTAACGCGGATCATATCTGTTTCTTTATAAATGTATATTTATTTTTCAAAAAGCAGCAGGTTTTTGAGCTTTTATTTGGACAACCATATGTGATTTTTTTTTTTCTTTTTTTTTTCTTAGTACTCTCAAACCTGCACAATTAAGAAGCATGTCTTGCCATTGTGCTCAGCAGTGTGCAACAGCCCACTTTAGCTGGAAAATGCCAGGTGTCGTGTTGGTTCTTGTTGGTTTCACACAGCGACTCAAAGTCCCTCCCTGGAACGCAGTTCTCAGGTCTCCATAGGATTGAGTGTTATTTCCAGCTTGTTTGTTGCAGTGAATAATGAGTACTCTGTAAGGCCTGATGACATAATTTGGAGATTGCTATGGAAAAATAACTAATTATGGAGCTAAGAAACTACAGATTGGGACTACGCCTGTGTACTTCACTTGACTGGCACCACCTGCCCTCTATATGTCACACTCACTTCACTTATCCCACAGTTGTGAAACCGAGCTGGTGTCTGCCAGTTATGTGCAACCCCCAGCAGACACCCCATGCACAATGAATCAGTAGTGGGTTGGACTTGATAACACTGTTGTTATTTAGATTTTATTTACCCATAAACAAAGAATTGGAAGTAGATGACGTAGAGCATTGAGAGTTTGGTGGAGGGAAGGATTCAGTGATAGCAATAGGAAGATAATTCCCTTCAGTGTTGCTGTCTTCTCTAAGACGGTAGGAAAGTTGAGGAAGTCAGAGCATTGGAGAGAAAGTTCTGGAAGCACTGCATATGTTTCTAAGTGCTAGCAGCACATGTAGTTCACTGGACGGCATTTGTAAGATGTTGTTGATGACCTGTTGATGGTAGAGCTTTGGTTTTCATGCATTTTATCTAAAACATTTTTCCAAAAATGTTTAGGGAATAGACTTTTAGCAGTGCAGGAACATGATGTATGATCGCATGCAGCACTGTATGAGGAGTTTGCTTCAGTTCTGGCTGTGAAGCTTGTTCCTCTGCATTATCTTTTTTTCTCCACACTACCTGCTTAAAAAAGTGGCAAAGTAGTTCATGAATATAAAACAGTTTTTTGTTTGTAAGACTTCTGTTCAAGTTTGTCTGAGCTCATAGAATTTATGCCAGCGCTACACTGGTAGAGCAAGTTCAAATAAATTAATTTTTCTAAAATTGCCATAAAATTCAGCTGTATAATAAGCGGCTGATACCTACAGTGTGCATCTGATTCCTACTCATTTAAAGCAGTATTTTACTTTTGTACAGTGAATTGTCATCTTGAAGCATTCTCACCTCAACAAAACTGTTTGTTCTCAACTTGCATTTTGTATTCTCTTCTGGTCTGCACACCTTTTTTCTGACTGTTTTTTATTAATAATTGCAAGGCCAAAAAGTACTTCTTGAGAAAGCAAAGAACAAAGCATCAGCCACCTCGTTTTTTTTTTTTTTTTTTTTTTTTTTTTTTTCTTTAGAGGTTTGACTTTTAGAGCTGAAAGGAACCACAGCAAATACAAGTGTGGAGTATCATTAGAAAGGACAACCAATATGGCTGGCAACTGACTGTCCAAGCCATGTTTATGCGAGTCAGATCTGAGTTTGGATGCAAGGTCAATACAGCATTATAGAGCAGTTATAAGCCTCATATCTGAAGTTTGGAATGGGTACTTTTTATTTGATTTTAAAAAAAAAAAATACATATATATTCTTTTTAAACTTCATCACAAGGACAGCAGACAGATCACAGCACCTAACCTGCTGCAGCGTATTCTCTCCGTATTGTTTTTATACAAACTACCTCTACCAGAAATGACACAGATGAAAAAAATCAGATGTAAAATACTTGAAGGATGTTGTTGCATCACAGCAGGGTTGAGAAGAGTTTGTTGTCATGTTTGAAGTAGGTCTTTTAAGACATTGAAGTCTACAGTAATTTCCACTCTTCTCAGGATATAGCTGTCAAAAATCATACGAGCGGACTGTCAGTCGCATTCTGTTCATTTTTAAGATTATAATTTATCTTATTTATGCCATTTGACCATTTTCATCTGCTAAGATGTGCATCATTTGGCGCGTAACTGCAGTTCTATACATTTTCACTTTATTTTAACCTATTTAAATATGTACTAAAAACAGACAACACAAGGTTATTATCCTGGATGTGCTTTATAATAAAGAATTAAGCAATAAAAGCAGATACAGACAATTAGGACTGGTAGAAAATGAAAGTTGGAAGGTGAACGATTCACCGAAATTGCTATTTTATGTAACAACTTACATTAAAAAACGTTGTCAGACCAGGGATACTGTATATTTAAGAGTAAAGATGTTAAAATTACATGAAATTCCAATACTTAAAATCAGATTTACATAATTTCTCCAGAGTTTAAAGCTGATAAGAGGATCTTTATCAAAAATCATCTTTTGGAGTTTTACCTTGGATATCCTGTATGCCTTAACTCTATATGCATGTATCTCATGATTCATTAAAACATCAGTTTGTTTTTTGATTTTTATAAATCCCCCATATCTACATTCAAAGTTATGATGACAGGTCTATCTAAAACCCTTGAATACGTACATTCATTTAAAGCTAAATTCTGTGCTGTAGCTGGTTGTATTTGCTGTAATCCTGCTGTGTGCAGGCATAGACAGAATTTAAAAAGATGACAGTGAATTGGTGCATAGTCCAGGCTTCTCCTGTCATGATTGGTGGATTTAAGGAGTCAAATTTAGGCTTAAAGCATATTATCACTGTGATTTGTAGCTGTTTGAGTTATATAATGTGTGCAAAAATATATGTTTTGTGCTCGTTGTTACTCAGCTTGTGCCAGTCAAGAGCTGAATTTAGATGTTTTTACTTTGTTATGAAATCAGTTTTCATAACAAAGCTGCTAGTCCCATATGATCAGGCTACTCAATCCAACTTCAATGCTGCACATTCACCTTTCTCCTGATGACAAAACCATTCAAGATCAAGGGCGGCATCACCTTTGCCACTAATGAGGTTGTTTATTTACCAAATTTCCTTGTGGACTGTGAGAGGGAAAACAAGCCATGCATAGCAGAGCATATAATCAGCATTAGCAAAGCAGAGCTCCAAAAGCCCCAAGTTATACATTTTGTGACAGTATAACACCTTGTACTTTACCTGAAGTACCCGCGTGGTAAACATGTAAACATTTCAAAGAGGCTGCCACATTATTATCACCTGAACAAAGTCGTGCTGGATTTAAAATTGAACATAATATTCAGACAGAAATAAAGATTCTGGACTGATCTTTTCCTGTGATTACACGTTTAAAGCTTTTATTCAAAATTATCTAAATGCTACTTTGATATTCACCTCAGGTCTCATGATTTTCAGATGATTGTGTCGAAATACCACAACTTTGACAGCAAAGGTGTCCATGTGACCGAAACAGTAATGTCTTCATATGAATACGCTTATGTTTGGCTGTTATTCTACAGTGTCAGTGCACACACTGGACATACACATAAACAGCCAACTCTGAAGCAACTTAATCACAATTGCAAACAGTGTTACAAATTCTAGTAATATTATGTGGAATGCCGGTTAGCAGCATTTTTCAGCTATAATAGAGGCCTAGTAATCAGCACTTGGATTTCTGGGAGTTATCAAGGCAACATGAGCTGCAATTAGGCCAAATAATCTGTGGCGAAACAGCAGCTGCAACGGATAGAAGAAGTAAAAAAAAAAAAAAAAAGCAAAAATATTTGTGAAATGAATGGTCAAAAGTCATGATGCCATGTGCCAAACACTGAGACACAGCTTAGACAACGTGGAATGGGCACAATGTAAGAGTAACCAATAGGGATATGACAGATGCTGCTTATTGGCAAATAACAATGCTGATTTAGTAAATTCAAAGTTAAAAAATCCTTTCGGCTACAATATACATAGGCTTTTTTAGTTGTGTTTATGCATAATGTACTACGCCTTAAATAATTTCTCCATTTTATTGACTGTATTGTATTAAAAACTCAAAACCATCACATATTTTAGTGTTTTTCTGCTCATTTCCATCACAGATCTATCCACGTGGTCCACGTTGGTACAACATAGACTAGTTTAAAGTGATGAAGAGCCTCTGGGCATAGTTTGCAATAATAATAATGTATGTGTGGCACAGTTCTGTATTTGGTGCACAGCAGAATTCCATTTCTGCTTAAATCCATCAATGATTTGCAGACCTGCTCATCAGAGCCCGTGTACACTGCTTTATTTGCTGATTTAGATTGGGTTCCAATCTCTGCGTAAATGTGTGAGGCTTTACTGTATGTTTGCTTATCTGTCCAGCCATCCCATCTATTCAAACAGCGTTCCTTTCATTTAAGGCTGTGTGCTGTGCTGTGCTGTGCTGTGCTGGGCTTTTCTTTTTTTTTTTTTTTTTTTCTGAGACCTTTTCTGTTATTTTGGGACCAGATGGCGAGGGGCACGGAAGCGCCTCTTTTGTCCGGGCGCCCCTGTGAAAAGAGGCTGTCCTCCCTAATGTAATCAGCGGCACCGGAAGGGTCCATTTTGGGCTGTGAAAGAAGACAATTGGGTCTGGACACGTCTAGATTACAGAAACGCAGAGTTCATCTCTCGACCCTGCCCCCTTTGACCAAGGCCCTGGCATGGAGGATCCTCATCTTTGATCAGTGGAGGGTGGAGGTGCTGATCCGACCTCATGAGGGCCAAAGGCCACCCCTCCCCTGCCCTGTTTACTCTGCACTTGGCTGCTGCTGACACCTCCTTCCGGAAAGAGCCAGGGGGTGGTGGGTTGGTTTGGGCATGGGGGGGGGGGGATACCATGACCTGTCTAGACACCGTTGCTTGTTGCCCTGGTGTTGCCAAGGGGACATGATGAACTTTGACCTGAAATGTAGTTGGTTAGGAGCCACCCTGGTCATCCAAGGAAGACATTTTTTTTTCTTTTTAATTTTCAGAGTTGAGGGTGGGGAAATGAGGCCGGGGTATGGCTGTGACCCACATAATACACAATCTGCTTTGAGGGACCACAAGCGTTGAATTTGTTGGCAAAAACCTTTTTTTATTTTAATAATTTCAGTTGTGTTACAGGACGTCAAGGACAAGCGTGCAAGACAGAACAATATTGCTGACCTTTGACTTTAACTCTGAACAAACAGTGTTTCAATCTTATGTTTGCTCGATTGACTTCGTCTGATCCCACGATGACACTGTTGGAAGGAGGACTGATTTTGTTTTGGTTTTTTAAAATTTGTGACACGCTCTCTAAGGAAGTCATCCGTTGTTCGTGACTGTTTTTTGAGTTTGATACATTTTTGGAAATTTTATTTCTCGTGCGCAGTAAGTAATCTTTGAATTTGAGATGTTTTAACTTGTTAAATGTGATATTCAACAGGCAGTTTGTTGAAAAATATTCTCGTCTTGGCTCAGAATTTTGAAACATTACTGAATAAATCTCGTCTTCCTGAGCTGTTTTTATGTTGTGGGTTGTTGAACCGTTGACAGGTTTCTACTTTGAGTAGACTTACAGTAATTTTGCATTCTATTTTATTCTGTTTATCCTCACGAAATTGTGATATTTTTATATTATATTTGAGTACATGGAAGTAATGTGCAGCACATGCACTTTTTTCTTAATCTGTACATATGGAAGTTTATATATTGATGATTTAATGAAAAAAAATGCTAACAGTAATGAGTATTTTGAATTTAAACTTGCAAATGTCACAAATCAGATGAGTAGATTTTGTTTTGCATATGCAGGATGATTTTTTTCTAATTTATTCTGAATATTCTGTAATGCAAATGTTTCGAGACGTTGGTATTATTCTCATTCATCACGTCATACTTTGTCCTTTACCTCGAGTCCTTGGTTTTGGCCCGAACCACAACATAGCCCAATGTACGAATTGGCTTTGATGTTGAGGCTGTTCCTCAGGAGTGGGTGTAGCGATTCCACCATCATGGCCGCCACTACCAACCCCGCCCTCTCGCCTGCCACTCAGGAACAGTTAAAATGGCAGCATGCAGCAAAATGAGTGAGAGGGAGAAAGAGAGAGACGCCCACTACTGTGTGCTAAGGCACGGTCGACTGAGCCGTAGCTCGCCCTGTACGCCAACTCAAACTGAGATCATTATTTTTGGTGTATTCGGCCGTCTGAGTACAATGTAGAATCTAAAGAAGTCTAGACAGGTAGATGGTGTGGAAATCAGTGAAGGGTTAACCTCTTTTGTCACCGCTTTATCCAAAATCAGTAGCTCACAATAGTGCTCAGACATAATTTGTGCAGATATAGAACAAAATGTCGCCGCATGTACTTCTCTAAAATGATTGTGTTTCAAAAAAATTCATGCAGCGAAACCATGGCTACACTGTTTTCTTTGTAAAGACGCAGCCAAATAGAAAATATTTATGCTAAATATATATATATTTTGCATGCAGGTTGACCCATGCTGCAGTATATTGGAGCATTTTTTCTCTTCACCCAGGTCTTAGGCAGGCTGCCATTTTATTCTCCAAATTAGCAGTTGCAGCCTGGCGCAATGTGGACGGGCATTCACTGATTATCACCAAATTTAATGCTCTGCAGCATCTAAGATACAAGAAACAAGCTATATACGATACTGTATACATATCTTAGTGTGTAATAGATCTTAATGTTGGCTCATCAGCATTGGCCACAGCATCATTTATATTCTGAAGTGGTACAGTACAGTATTTCATTGACTGTATTCATTTTTAATGTAGAAAGAACAAAGCGCTATGATCTGTGATCATTGAAACTCTTTGCTCTTAGTCAAACAGCTCCATGCATGCTCTTATTATGTCATCCAACTAATTCCAATTAAAGGCTATACGCTACACCAACCCAACGCTGTTTCAATGAGCTAGAGAGCCATTTAGAATGGATCACAGTGCGTAGATGTGTGTATCCAGTCTCAATAAACCATCTGAAATTAAATATTACACCCAGTGATTTTAAACCTTTGCAGGTCTGGCTTCCCCCTTCATAACAACTCTATTGCAAGGCATTCCACATCCAAACTCCAGTGTGGAGAATTTTAAGGTAAATGTCCAAATCATCTATTTTTAGGTCTTCCTGCTCACACTGAATGACATTTTATTATTGGCTCTTGGTGTGAATATGTTTTTTTTCTTCCCTCTCCTTCCCTCCACAGTGTAGAGAGAGCTGGTGGTGGTGGACTAGGAGGAAGATGTCATGCTAAGGATGGGTTTTGGTGATGATGTTGCTGCTGTTGATGCAGCATCGAGCTCTCACTTTGTGCCTCTGTCAGCTATGATGCGTAACCACAAAGTGAGTGACAGGCCAGTCCCCGGGGAGAGCAGGGGGCCTGAGGTGAGTCAGATGTATCCTTGACCCTGTCTAGCTGTGTCAGCAAGCAACACAAACTCAGTAACAAAAGCCAGAAATGGCATGACTGTATATTGTACATCTTAATTTAGTATGTAGAAGAAGAATATAAGAAGCACAACCACCTTGACTGTTTCTGTTCAAGAGGTTTGGTTTTCACTACACAAACTCCCCTGACCTACAAATTACAATGCATATCACATTGATCTTATACCTTCAAACCCTTTGCATGCATTTATATGTTCCACCAGAGTCCTGAACGGATTCTGTGATATAGTTAAGAAGCTGTCTCAAACAAGAACCTGGTGCTGATTTTGGTAGGTATTCAACATTGTTTACTTCAGCACATTACAGATACAGTATTTAACACCCAATGGCAGGTTATGACTTTGATAAAAGATGTCAGAAAAATATATTTCTGTGGAGTCACAACTTGTTTATTATGAAGGTTTGTTTTGTTGCACACCTATTTTAGCTCATATTTTAAGTTAGAACGCTTTCAGGGAGTTTCAGTGTGCAGGAAAGTGTAAAATTTTCAGTACTGAGTTTATTACTCAGTACTTGTTAGAAACTTGAAGATGTAATTTGAGCAGACCTTCATTAGGATATATATCCTGTACATAATACATGACCAACCAGCAAAACAATGTACACAAACAACAATAGTTGAAAGTGATCTACCTTTAGAAATAACGTAAAGTATTTTAATAAATGTTATTTCCACCTGGTCCTTGTTTGTTGAAATAGACGACTAATCAGTGTTAAATTAAACTCTCCACCAACACGAATGATTAACAGATTTGTGAAGAAAATGTAATATCAGTTTTATTCATATGTTACTCCATATTACAAAAAACCTAAGTTTGGTGCATTTGACAAAACTAGTCATATTTTACTGCTGAAACAGTTAATTAACTGAGAAGTCTAGCAACAGAAAATTAACAACGAATTCTGATAATCGATGCGTTGAAGACATTTATCAATGAAAAATACAAAACTTTACTGCCTCCAGCTTCTAAACTGTGAGGATTTTCTCAATTTTTGACTGTTTTTTAGACAAAACAAGCAATTTGAAGACGTCACCTCACGCTCTAGAAAATTGTGATTGGCTTTTTTTTTTTAGTATTCCTGATTAATCGACAAATGAAAAATGTAAACAAACTAATCGGTAATCAAAATAATAGTCTGTTGCAGCACATGTTATGGTAAGTGCATTCATAAAGTTAAAAACAAACCAAGTCTGTCGACGTTTCAGTGGTTAAATTAGTATTAATTGTTTTCTTTAGGGAAGAATATCTGCTTCCGTTTCTTTGAGAATTAACACTAACTTTCAACATGATGTACTGATGTTATCTTTTCAGAGTTTCAGTGGTGTTTGTTGTGATCTGTTGTCTCAGAATTCAGTGTAACAGCAAGCAGTTTTACCAAAGCCGCAGTCAATGTGATATCATAAGCAGTCTGCAAAAAAATATCATGATGCAGCCTGCACCGTCATCTGCAACGTTAGCAGATTTTTCTGAACAAATACACTTTAATGTTAACTGTTAATGAGCAAATGTTTCTGATAGTGTTCTCATTATTGTTTCCAAATTTTATCCACAAGAGGAAGTTATCTTTTTGTGACACATCCATTATTCGCTCACTGAAGACCAGATGTATTGCTGCTTAAATCACATTTTAAACAACTTTGTGAAATTTACTACAAGATGATTTCATGTTTTTAATCTATTCCCCAAAAGCAGAAAACGTCCACTGACGGAACCAGAACCGGTGGCTACATGGGAAAAAAGTTCATGGAGATTTTTTTTTTTTTCCTCAATTTCGTCAAGTGAACAAAAAGAATCTTTATTGAAAAGTCTTGCATCTTTTTTTTTTTTTTTTTTTTTTCAAGGGTCGCTCAAACACGGTGTGTGAAATGAGAGTTGCCTGGGTGTGACTTTTCCAGAAAGCATCCGCTTGCTATTGTCTGCCTAGTCAACTTCTGCAGGCCCCAGCGCCCTGACTTCCATACATGAGAGATCAAGGGTTACCAAGGTGCTTTTGAGAAAGGAGGGCTCAATGTGAGAGGGGACAAACCAGTCCACAAAATACTCATTTCCTTTGCATGTTAGGTGCCCTAGTGGGGATTCATACGGGGTCACTGACACAACCAGTTTTTTTTTTTTCTTTTTACCCCCTCGTTGTTCTTAATGAAAACTGTTGCTCGCCTTTTCAGTGGCTTGCGACTGCTATCTGCTGCCTGTACAGTATGCAGCTTGATAATATGCTGACTTTGCCCAAAAGAAAGTTTGTTCAGACTCTGGCTGTTTATCCGGTGCCAGACAGAGGCACCTCATGTAGAAAAGGTAAAAGTAATTCTGTCCACCTCTCATTCTTGCCAAAAAGTTCAGTCACTGAGCCACAGCATTAACTTGTATTCTAACAAGATTAAAATATATTCGTCCTGGGGATTAGCATAGTTAGGTGTCCTTTTGCCTCTTTTTTTTCCTGCACTGGTGCGGTGACAGTGGGCTTTGATCTGTGTTGCGAGGCAAGAGTCCTGGCTTGGACCTAGCCATTCGAGTGCCAAGTGTGAAATTGGCCTGATGTCATCCCCATTCTTCACCTTTTACATCTTTCACCACTTTAATTATGTTTCCGCCACAAAGCCCAGGCACCTCCGAGCAGATTCCACTCTGGCCGTAGGAAGCATTTAGAAACTGTGGGTAAATGACACAGTAGGGGAGGGGGAGGATGGTAGGGAGAGGTCATAGCAGGATGGGGCCCTTTTGTGTTTAGAGGTAGACATTGATACTTTCCTGATGTATCCTGTGCTCACTTCCATTTTTCTACAGCATGAGAACTTTCTGAGATTGTCAGCACTACTCCAGAAAATAACTTTTATTCCAGGCTTTTTTATTTTTTTTTTTTTTTTTACATTTTCTGCATCCCATTCCAGAGGAGATGTGTATCTCTCAGTCTTATCTACTCAGATTACTGGTGATTTATGCCAATGCAAGACTTTCCCGTTCGCACTTAGAGGCCCAAACAAAGACGACTTCTGATCACTTGACCACCTGAATCTCCCCTCTGGAGATGAGACAAATATTCTCAGATAAAAGCTTTTGTTCCAGGAGAATGTGCCCATGCAGCCTTACAGCTCCAGCTATTGTTCATGCATTGGTGTCCCTATCTGAACTTCAGGGAGCTTCCCTGCCTGTGAATATTTTGATGAAGGTTCCTATTGATGCGCTGAATGAAGGACCAAAACAACAGGGGTATGTGTGCATGTGAGGAGGCACGAGAAATGAATGAAGTGTGTGGGGATGTGTGCGTGCCAGGCAAGAATAAAATAAAAGTCATGGTAAGGTGTGTGTGTGTGTGTGTGTGTGTGTGTGTGTGTGTGTGTGTGTGTGTGTGTGTGTGTGTGTGTGTGTGTGTGTGTGTGTGTGTGTGTGTGTGTGTGAGAGAGAGCGTATGAGTTAGTGAGTGAGAAAGCTGTGTGTGGAGAATGGGTTACTGCTGGGGAGGGGGGGAAACCAGCCACCTGCAGCCATGACAGGCTTTGACCTTCATTGCTCTCTCTCTCTCTCTCTCTCTCTCTCTCTCTCTCTCTCTCTCTCTCTCTCTCTCTCTCTCTCTCTCTCTCTCTCTCTCTCTCTCTCTCTCTCTCTAGCCTGTCTCTCTCTCTGTTTCCCTCACCCACTCCCTCCCTCCCTCCCTCACCTCTCCCTCCCCTTTTTCGACTCCCCTTTCCCTGCCTTGTGATAGAAGCACAGGCTCCTTTTCAGAAGCGACGAAGAAGACTGACCGTCGTGAAGACAGTGCTGGGAGCAGCCCTATCTGCTCTAATGCTACTCACCGGCCGTTAGACATGGCGTTCAAAGACTAGCGGTGCAAGTATGGAAATGCAGATAAGGCATTGTTGAGGAAACATGCCTGGGAATTGTTCAAGGCTTTCCCTTGCATAATGTTTGGATGCTTTTGCAAATGTTTTAATCTCAAACCCCATGAATTTGATCCTCCATGAATGTGATCCTGAACCGCCCATAGAAGGAGTGGGCGTTTGCATGGAAAGGATTGTCATGCTATGCAAATTAATAATGTTTGTGATTATATTTGTGTATATTTGACATCTTGGCAACGTTTATTTAAGCTATTATTGCACGCATTTCTCTTTTCTAGGCAATTTTATCCAATAATTCATTTGTTTTTTCTACTTTTTGATGTATGCAGAAGCTCAGCGTTGATTGAAGGTCACATTTTACTGCTTCAACCAGTTATTTTCTGTGTTTTTATGGAAATATGTGAACTCCTCGCTTCACATAAAGATGCTAGAAACTTGCTTGTATAATCTTCAAGGTTTATTTACTCTTCTTTTGCAGTTTTTCAGGAGGCAGTTAATTACACAATTAATACATGATACAAATTATGTACATTTATACCAAAGAATACTTCCAACATAAAATAAAAAATAGCATTGTATTCTACAACTCTGTGTTGTAATTTTATTTAAACATGTTCATATATAGATAGATATACGCTGATGAGTAAATTCATAATGTCGTACCAGCAGTTTTCATAAAGGCATTAAACTTGAATAGTCTGCATTTGAAGTAATACTGCTTCTCTGATTCGGCACAGTTCTGTTTCAGAAAAAAAAGTTCACACTTGAACTTTAAGGCAAAGTGTGTTTCTGTTTGGTGGATTTTAATTCACACACACTTTTTGCAGATACACAACAAAAACACTTTGAAAGGCAAAAAGTCCACAATTTGGTATGGATACAGTCTAAAACTTAGCTCGATCATACTTCTGTCGATAAAGACCAAAGTTTATAAACACAGTTATTTGCCCAAGTACAACAAATTGCAGCTTTCATGCAAAAGGCCCCATAAACTATTTTTCATTCACAAAAAAAAGAAAGAAACAAAAAGAAGTTATTGCAAGATAAACAAGCAGTGTAAACACCTCAGATATCTACTCTAAAGCAACACTGGTCATTGGATAGATTTTTTTCTCAATATAATCTATATAAATACACATATGAAGTCCTTTCAACAACGATAAGAGATTTCCAACATTTGTAATACAGTCACTGACGGATTTGCCTTCTTTTAATGATATATGGATATGTAATAAAACTGTATATAGAGAAAGATTTAACAAGAACATCCAATAACCTGCTTTTATAGTCTATACTCAAGAGTGCGCAAAATGGTTGTCATCATTGTCTTTATGCTACAGAGTTGTTTCTGTGACTTTATAGGCAGCATTATAGCCTTCAATTCATTTAGCTACAAAAAAAATGATTCATATTGCTATTTAAAACTATAACAGCTGCACTGATGCATTGGTATAACGAAGGGAATACGCACATAATATTTGTTTTAAAGGCTATGAGACGACCACATACATAGAAGCAAAGACTAACTTAGCATTTTAGTTAAGTGGCGTGTTAGAAGAAAAAAAAATCGCTAGAATAATAAACTGTTCCTGTGGATTTTTCTTCTTTTTTTTTTAAAAAAAGGTATCAAAATTTTTGCCCAATTAGGTCTGCAACTGACACTCCAAAAAAAGAAAGAAGATACTACCTCCTTCTGTCCATTTTTACATCAAACACAACCAATGAAACCAACAAAGCATGGAAATAAAATCGTGTTAGCATTTATTTAAATTCACAGTAGCCTGGATGCAGCAGAAAAATATTCTTTGGACTTCAGTTTGTTCACTTCACTGACAGATGGAAACGTCAAGTGCCAGTTAGTTTAAATGTAAAATGATGACAATCATGGGGGTAGCAGTACAGGCCTATATAAAAATGAAGGGTGTAAGCATTTGTACCTCCTGTGGGGGGGTGGGGGGGATTCGGGGGACGACAAACAATGAAAACATACCTTTATACAACATCTTTTATAGACGTGATATTGCAGAAATATCTCTCTCTATTTTTTTAAAACAATTTATGCTGGTATACTCTACACACTGGCCCTTTATTCGATGAAATTATTGCATTGTAGGCTTGACAAACCTCCCATATAACGAAAAAATCACTATAATATTCCTATAGGAACCCATAGAGACTTGTGGTGTCATTAAATATTCCTGTAGGGACCCTCTAACAGTCCAGTGACCTTATTGTTCCTTTGTAGTATTTTATTTTTTTATTTTCCTGTGATCTGCAGTGACAGTAATAGAGCTTTATGGTATTTTTATCTGCTGTGGTATCATTAAATATTCCTGTAGGTAGAGTTTTGCGGTGATATCTCTATAAAAATCTATCATAGGATTACTATAGTTTCTTTTTCGTCAGGAGGCTGCTGTGACTTCTCTGGAAATCAATCGCTGTCTGATTTTTCGTCTTTCGACGAGACGGTGGCGTGATTGTACAGTCCCTGTGCCATCAGGTGCAAGGCCAGACTGTTTTTAGCGCCGCTGGCCTTCTTGATTTTGGCCCTCTTGTTCTGAAACCAGATCTTGATCTGGGACTCGTTCAGACCCAGCTCCTGCGCCAGGTTCTGTCGCCTCTGCTCGGTCAGATATCGATTTGTCTGAAACTCCGATTTTAGTCTTTGCAGCTGCTCTGCTGTGAAGGCCGTCCGTGGTCGCTTGTCCTCTTTGCTGGTCGTTTTCTTCTTTGGTTTGCGAGATCTTGGCCCTGTGGGGTGATATGGAGGGGTGGGGGGTGGAGGGGGTCGCAGAGACACATACATTGGTTTGTCAGTATCAAAACATGGTTATGAATATGGCGATAACAAGAAAAACGGCTTTGCAAACAACTTTATGAATAAAAACTGCATATTTTTTTTAGGTTTTCTCATTAAAATGCTAACCCACGTATATCTAGAACACAATTCTACTACTTTAAATTGAAGCTAGAGTCTATATATTTATCTAAAACACGTGCGTAAAGTCTATTTTGGAAGAAAATGCGCATTTCTCAACTTATTTTAATCTCCAAAATGGCTGTTCAGACATCTGTTGTCATGTGGTCCCTGTGTCTCTAAAAGCTTTTTCTAATTAAAAAAAATAGAAATAAGTTTTGTTGATTTCCTGAGGCATTTTGGCAAACTTGTAGCCCCAAAAAAATGAGGTGGGTTGATTGTAAAATGTGACACGTTCACTGAAGAAAACACCCAAGAAGCAAAACCTCCCCTCCCTCCCTGTTTCTATCCCTCTTCCTCGCTTCCACACATATACGTACGCGTGCACACACACACATCTCTCTCACTCACACACACACACACTGACACTGTCTGTAGTAATAAGGGATTATTAACCAATAGGACAACACTGGAAAAAAGCATCACTGCCACTGTTTTGTAGGTGATCTGAAATACAGGATTCATTTCAGTGCAGCCACTTTGCATTTTTTTTGTTTTTGTGGGCCACTTGAGAAGCTCCTCAATGGACAAACGTGAATAGAATTTGAGCAGCACACATCGGATACACATTAATTTTCCATCTGGATGGAGGCCCTATTTGTTGGGGAGCTCTGGACTGTTTGATTCCCTGCTCCAAACAGAGTGAAAAACATTAATGAAACACAGGCCGAAGCTTTACACTGATGAATCAGCTCGTGTGTGTATGTGCGTGTGCGTGTGTAGGCTATATAAAAACTGTGCACCTCTACAACTCGTAGTAGTCGCCTACGCCACTCTATACAGCCGTTACATAATGCATGAGAACAAGTTGTACTACACTTTTGATAGACGCAAAGAAAAAATACACTACATACACTACACGTTAGTGCAGGCTGAGAAGTTGTAGCATGTGTTTTCTTATAAATAAAGATTAGAAACGACACAAAAAGTCACCACTGGACTGCATATACATGTGCTATGGGGGCGTCCATTGTGAAAACAGATGCATATTTAATCTATCCCAAACACAACTCGCTTTACGCATCTAAGAAGCAAAAAAACAGCCACGATTAGAGCATTAAATATTATTTTACAGACCCGCACATGCTATCTGGAAGACGTGGAGCGCGCTTTTGTTTAGTATATGTAGGACCCCACTATTATCATATTCATAACCCGAGGAAATTTGCAACAAGACTGCCTGAATGTGATGAAAAAATCTGTGCGTAAAACCGCAAAAAAAAAAAAAAAAAAAAAAAAAAAAATGTTTTTTAAATGTTTGGATGTATTTTGGTGAGAAGTTAAATTGTGAAGATTTAAAGGAAAGTTTGAAGGTTTGGAAGATTTTTTTTTCTCTCTCTCGCTTGCATTTTAAAATAGGCCCACTCTCACCCGAAAAGCCATTTTTTATATTTTTATGTGTTGTTTTTATTCCCTAAATGCTACAAAGACATGCTGTTCGTAAAGACTTGCACGTACGTTATCTCTTGCATGAAATAATATTTCTAAAAAATCTAAATGAATTTATATTTGATAAATTCTCTGTTTGCGCTGCACTGCTCGCTTCGCTCTGCTCTACTCGGGAGAAGTCGGTCAAGGCATCCGGGGTCAGTGTTACGGGGTATTTCAGGTTACCGAGAATACGGTATGGAGTAAAAAAAAACGCATGCACGGTGCCACCAACCTGAAGAAGGCCTGTCCGAGTATCTGGTGCAGTAGACCCACGCTGGCCACAGCATGGGCTGAGACTGGGATGGGTTTGAGCTGGCTTGGGAACTGTCTGAGTCTGAGCTTAGGCACTGGTCTCCGCTCTCCCCGCGGGGTTTCAGGGGCTCCTCGGCGGCTATAGCGGGCTTCTTGGTCCCGGTAACCGTGTGCGGAGTGGAGGTCCCTTCCGCCGGCACCGTGCTCCCCACCGGCTCGGTCTGAGGGGCGGCGGGGCTGTTGTGACTCTCCCGCGATGCCAGGCTACTCTCTTCTCGGTTTGCGACCCCGTCCTTTTTCCGTCCGAAATCCGGCCGTAAGATGTTGTCGATGAAGAAATTGGTGACCCGGTGAGGGATCTGCAGGTTTCCCGGCGCCTGTAAGAGGGGTAGGATGGCTCTGTTTGATTCATCCGCCGACTCCTGCCGCTCCACCACGTCTCTGTTGCCGTGATCATTTTCTTCCATACTGATTCACTTTCCCCGCTTTACTCTCTTTAACCCCTTTATCGCTCTCTCTGCTGCAATAAAATTTGCAAACAACTTCGGAGAAATTAAATTCAAAAATTAAAAAAAAAAAACTGCACGCGTAAAATAAATAAAAAAATAAAACTCAAATTCTAGTGAGTGCGTTGGACACCATGCAAAGCCTTGCGATAGTGTCCTCTGAGAAAAGCATACTTTTTGACATATATTCCCTCAATCTCGGGTTACACCTGACACCGTAGAGCTAAAACATGTGCCATTTGCGCACCGTCCAATTTATTGTTATCCGATTTCAGTGTGCCCAGTAATGCCTACGTCTAAACTAAACTAAGGGTAAATAAAGAGGCTCCTAAACTGATGCTCTAATACTCTCACTCTGGAGTTTTGTTCTTATTTTCAATACGAGCCCCCCGAGTGACGTTTTCCCACCGTCCTCCCAGACACGTGCCTTGGACCAATAGGATGGCAGAAACCAGGCCATGTGACGCAGACTCCAGAGCAGTCCACAAACGCCCATCCTCGCCTTAGTAAAGGGAAAGAGTCCTGGACTGACGGAGGAGAAGCCTAATTTAAATCCAGTGCATGCTCCCAGATAGCTCCAATAATTCATCTGTGTTTATGAACCTGCAACTTCATCTCATTTTCCTTTATGGAGTTTTAGTTTGCAAATGAAAACACGATGCACATCACTTTGTTTGGGTTTATTAAAAACAATGAGAGGTTGAAGCATCGCTTGTCAAAGTGGGTTGTGGGGACCCCCGGGGTTCCATGCTTGCAAGGCAGGCAGGGAGGGATTCCCAATAAAATGAGGAATAGTACATTTTTACTGCCCTTTAACGCACTGTTACATATGTAAAAAAGTTTGATTTTAGCCACTTTTAAATGAACTCAGTTCAACATAGTTTAATTTTAAAACAATAACAACAGCAAAATCTGCTCATATGAAGGAAAATGAGACAAAATCCTGTGAAAACAGCGTAAATGGCCTACTGTGGGTGCAGTTGGGACCTGTGCGCATGGAAATCTTTGAGGCAACATACTATCTGAAAATACGCCTTTATGCAAGACTGAAAACAGTATAAAATGTTGGAAATATCTCACAAAATATCTACATGAAAGGATATTATAACACCTGTGAGGACAACAGCACTCAGAGTAACTTAAAGTCAGTTTGTCCTGGCCAAGGTTAAATGCGTAAAACAGGGCTGCTGCATGGCTATATGCTCACATTTTGAACTGAGGGTGGGTTGACTGTATTTTCCTTCAAATTAAATTTAATCTCAACACATTTCTGTATTTTTCAAACCTACAGCAGCAACATATTCTTGCTTCTACCAGTGATATTTATCCAGTCTGATTTGCAGGATGGTCTAATGTGACATGTTGCTTCCTCTCGCCTCATAATTGGCAACAAAATGCACCAAAACTGGAATGTGACAAGCCAAAGAGTCTTTCCCCCCCTGTTTGATTTCAAACGCGCGGGGATATGTGTGTTAAGTATTTTTGATGTTCTCATGTTCGCCTGTCGGGACGCTGCGGTCGACCAAGAACTGGGTCCATATCCCTTTAAAAGAAATCAGTGATGCAAACAAACTGTTTTGTGCACGGTGCTCAGGGTACCGAGTCGCGCCAAAGACAAAACTTTGAGTAACTTCGCTGACCAGCACTAAGTTTGTATTCCTCCTCCCAGGACGCCACCGGGCTCGCAGGGATGGCTCAGCCGGTTCTCCGTTGACGTTTGAGCCGGGGCTGCGCGTAACAGAAAAAAGGGGGCATCGAGGAGGACCAGAGGAGCAGCAATGAGACTGAGTGAGGAGCCTTTGAACAATTGAGCTAGAAAGTCAGTCAGCTGCCTTCTTTTTTATTATTACAAGCATGCATTGTCTGTTCTTCTTCTTCTTTTTTGAGTGTGGGAGTAACTTGCATTTAAATTTCTGATATGGACACACTTTGTTGTGATTATTTGTGCATCACAGGCCGAGCAGCCGGTCTAATATGAAGAAATCATCCACATTTATTTGAGCTGTGGTGACTTCTGCCATAAAATGTGTACTCCATGGATGCAACAGTAACCTGCTGCACAAAAACAGTTGTTTTAATTTCTGTTTGTGACACGTTTAAACTCTGTAATTTAAGCTCGAGTCTAAGAAAACATCCCACCATTGACTTTCCACGTGTTAAACAGGCTTTGTGCAAATTGCAAAGCAATTAAAGTCTTATTACCTAAAATATTAGTTTGGGTTTAACGCGTTCAAACGCGCATTGGCACCTCATATGCGCACAGATTCACAGGCTTCAAGTAGATATTTTTCAGCTTAAAGTGAATTCTTTCTCTCTGATATCGATGCGTTTTTAATATTTTTTTAAAATCTCACCCAAAAATCTATCTGAACAGCACCCAACTGCTCCTATCTCACATGTCACCACCAACAAAAGGGCCCATATCCGAGCTCTCACGTCGGGCTGCTGAAGTGAAAGTTGGGAGTGAAAGATGTAATTAGACAGGCCACTCTCATGCTGCGATTGTTTCTCACTTGTGAGGGGAAGCGCAGATTAATGTTGAGCGCTAAATAAGCAGCAGACAATGGAGGCACAGACAGGCCGCTACCGCCTGGGCTTGGCCTCTAACCTCACAGCAAAACAGGGATGTCTGGAGGAAATGACACCATTTCAGGCTCTGAATTATAATAAGAGCCTGTGTGCACTGCAAAACATACACATTTTAACACGCCAAACAACCTGCTGTTAAACCCTTGATTGTTATTTCTGTCAGGAGTGACATGTATGGCACTTGTTCCAGTTGTGTCCATTTTAAACCGGCTTTTTAAAACACAACACAAAAAAATGAGGCTGGGTTGATGGTAGCGAATCGGGAATAGTGTTTTTTACGCACAGGACCTACCTCAAAATAGTAGTACATCTCACTCTACTGCAGTATTTTAGCAAGAAAACAATCTTTTAATGCTCAAAACTGGACTGTATGTGTATTTTTTTTTTCTTTTTTTTTTTTTTTTTTGCAGTGCAGCACATGAGCTCATTATTGTGGGGTTTGGTTCTTGTTTTATGGTGTGTGGTGGTAAAACAAAGATAAAATGTGTCTGTTTTAGCAGAGAACCAGTCGTGCTATCATCATTTTGACATATTCTGCTTTACTTTTCTGCTTGTGCATGAAAATACGTTATAGGACAGTTTGTCCTGGTGGTTTAAGGGTTAAAATAGTGCTGATTTGCATATTATGATATTGTTGCTTTTTAATTTTTATTTCCGAGTAAAATCAGTAATTTATTGACTCATATGAAGCTCTGAAGTCTGTTTTATAAACCTGCACTTATGTTTGGCTGTGTTTTCTATGGTGCCATGCTTGCTCTGTAGTTCTATTGTCTTGGTCGCTTTGGACAGTGAAGCCTCTTCATATTGAGTCTTTAGGATGTTTGTTGTTTATTAAAATATTGTTTATTACAGGAGGGGAAATGTGCCTTAAAATGAAGCTTTTATGATGGTAGCTCATTGAACATTCTGTATTTTACGTGGGCCTGAAGTGTCCAGACGCGGTGAAATGGATACATGAACCCACAATAATATTTGATTTTTCTTTGCTTAGAACATGAACAAAATCTTTCTGTCTTCAGTCTGTAACAGTGGCTTCATAACGTGCATGCATGTGTTTCTTAGTCGTTTGTATTAAAGGGCGTGTGTAAGTTTTTTTAAGGTGACTTTGCAACCTTTTTAATCAAACATTGTGCAGTCAGAAAAAGATATATTCATGAAAATGCGACTATTATCAAACAATTTCTGGTGAATTTGCGCCTCAAATATGTGCAAAAATCAAACACAGATACACAGCTTTCATATTTAAGTGCTATTTGCTTCATATAAGTGTGTCACGTAACGTCCAGAGAGCTTCCAGCAGGCCCACATCAAATCACTCATCGATGATATGAAGTTTCCTTGTTATTTTCTTGCTAATTTGACCTTACCTTAGCATTGAAGGCGTTTTTACTATTTTTAAAAAGTGTAGAATAAGAGTGCTGCATTGTGGTTAAAGCATAGGCTGGATAAAATTATTATTTTTTCCATGAATATATTCTGTTCTTGTTCAGGGAAGCAGGAAATATTGATTATCGCACATGTCATGTCTGTCAGCTTCTGCTAAATAAGTGAATGCTTCAGTTTTCTGCTCTCTTCTCTCTTGTTTGTTTGGAAAAAGCAGAGGAGAGTCTGGTTTGCTTTGCATGGAAGGGTTAATATGTATTTATATTATTTTTTATAGAAAAGCTTCAATGCTGGTAGTGCAGTCTGATTTTGTTTCTATGCAGACTATAAATCCCAGCAACTGGGTCTATTTCATATTCACTTATAGCTCCCTCCCTCCATCCTCCTCACACACACATATATATACACACCCCTCCTACTACTACTATAATAAATCGCATGCATTGTGCGCATGTGCCCTGTCCTTGAGTTCCTATAACCTATTTTTTTCCTCTGTATTTTCCTTGGTAGGATTGTCTTACACGTCACCAGCGCTCAGTACTATGGAGTACTACAAAAGGTGACGCGCAGAAGGAGGATTTGTGAATGGACGCCGTGATGTGTGCCAGCTCACAGATCAGAGGGCGGTGGGACCTCTGCAGATGCACCCTGATCCCCCTCCACCCCTACCCCGTACCCTCAGCACCCCCCTCCCTCCCTCCTCCCCGGTCACCATCCCTCCCTCTAGATGAATGGGGGTCTCTAAGATATCAGCTCTGTCACCATGCAGGGGTCGGGACCAAAATCCTCCAGCTTCCTGTGCCTTTCAAAACCTGAAAAGCACGTCTCTCCTATTTGATGATCCTGTATGATTTTTTTTGTTGTTGTTGCGCTTTTGTGGGTCCCTGGAAGCTCGTTGCCCCCCTGTTTTTCATCCCGGGTCAGCCAAGAGCATGGCGGCCGAATTAGAGACGATTAGAAACGGGTTTAATTGCGTGTAGTCTACACTGCAAAAAGTCAATCAGTCTAGAAATAAAATTGACCTTAAATAAAATGTAGGATTTTGATGAGGGAGTTCGGCCTGTTTACAATGCCCCATTGTTTCAGGGATTTTCCAGAAAGTACAATATGTGGGTTTAGATCACAAACAAATGCAATTATTTGGCACATTTTGCCAAGATATGGAGATTTTTGCAGCGTAATATACGAACTGCGTGCGTAAAAGCGTATTAGTGATTAATTTTACTTGTTAAATCTTCCTTCAGTGCTATAGTTTATATGTAAAGCTACTTGTTATTCTTCTAAAAGTCATAACATGATAGAAAACTGAAGTTTGGCTTTTTATTTTTAGGGAAAACATGCGTGTTTCTATTGGTGAATCACCCTCCAGACATCAACCTTTACTCCTCTATTTATTCATCATACATCACTGTATGGAGATGATGTCTATATAATATTTTTTGCTGTGAATGTGTTTACAGTGAAATCCTCTGGAGTCGCCGAGCAGCGGACTTTGGGGCTGCTGAATTTTCTGGTTTCAGCCCTTTATAGGTTTTAATAACTCTTAATCCGTCTGATCGCTCTGGCGTAGATAAGTCTCATTTGAATTGGGATTGTTCTTAAGGAGCGGCTCGTATTTCTCCACAGAAGTCTCAAACAGAGCTTAGCAACAAAACAACTGCACCACCCTGAGCGCAATTAAGGCCTCAGCTAAATTAGATGAAGGCTAATTGAATGCAGCTGAGTTCCCATCAGCAAACTCTTGAATGCTTCACTAATATGAGAAAAACGTTCAGAGGAATGTCATTGTTTTTTCCTCCTCTCACGTTTAATATTTCTTAAAGTGTCAAAAAAGTGAATTTTCTTCCAGACGAAGCAGCAGCTCTCCTGTCTGAATTCACACCCTGTTGGAGAGGATTTTATTTTATTTTTTTAATTTTTTATTTAAAGACACAAAACTAAGTAGAAAGTTTCTGTAGCTGATTTTAATTGAGCTGTGTTAGATGTAGAAAACCTGACCGATATAAAACTTACTGAAAATAATGATTCACGCTGTGACAATTCCACTAAATTTAATATTGATTTCTGGTCCAAGTCTTGCAGTGGAAAAAATATATATATTTTTTTTTAGCAAACTCAGTGATTTGTGTATTCATCCTAAAATAGGATTAGTACGAGCCCAAGTTTCCGTGAGAGTAAAACATAAAACTGGATAAAGGAACATGAAGAGTCAGTTTGTTCAATTTCTCAGTCTTTTATTGTGAAATAAAGAACTTCACGGCGAGCTCAAGCTAAAAAAAAATAAAACCAAGAATACTACATAAGCTGCCCAAAAAGGAATTAAAGTTACAATAATAAACACAAAAATGGAAAAGAGAATAAAACTCATCACTTTCATTTGAAAATGAATCCCCTTCAGCTGACTCCTTTCTATTTTGAAATGATTTTAAGGTATGAGAAAGGAATTTTAAGCCTTTTTCACAGCAGCCATTTTGACATGAAATCAGTGCAGGGTCAGCGCAGGTGTTTCCAATGAGACTGATTAAGGTTCTGTTCCATTTATTGCAGCAGAGCCTTTACAACATGCGCCACAGCAGCACCCTGATTCTGTTTGACCTGAATGGAACGGAACCTTAATAAGCATCGTTGGTAACACCTGTGTTCACCTACTATTTCATGTCAAAATGGCTACTATATGTTACTTTAAGACTCAACGAGGAAGGATATAAAAGGTTTAAAAAAAAGCTAAAGGAGAAAGACGCACAGAGATGTTTCACTAAAGTTTCCTCTTTAAAAAAAAAAAAAAACTTTTTCGCCAAAACAAACAGAAAAAGTCATTAATGAGCTTTAATTTTCCACTTTCGGATGCATCAGGTAGATTTATAGTTACAGTGAGTGATACTCAACTGGTGTCAGGCCCTCACTGTCCCTCACGTTGACCTGCTGTAGGAGAGTTTTCCAGCTGTTCCGCAGGACTTTTCACGTGTCCGGACGTCTTAACTTGTGACAGGAAAGAATGAACTGCACGTGTTGTCTATTTCCGTAAGGTTAATGGGTTTACATTCTCAGTTATACAGAACAAATAGGTTACCATGCAACATGGGTGGGGAGTTGAAAGGGGACAAGAGGAGGGGAGAAAATCTGAATGAAAACGTGCCGCTGAACGCACCTCAAAGAAAACCTAATGTAATGTTAAAAGATGCGCAGCAGTCCACCTGAGGTTCACCGACCACCCCCTCCATTTGACTCGGTGGCCCCTGAAGTTTGTGCACCACGGTGCTCCTGTGTACCCAGGATGCTTTACGGGTTTTGGATCGTCCAAATGCCACATGCACCTGTCTGCAGCTCCTGCGTTTACGAGGAGGGAGGAACAGGTGGAAAGCACTTGCTGCAGAATAAACTCATATTTGTACACTGAGAGCAGGTTCAAGCACGCAGGCAGGGCAGTGAAATAAACAGTCAAAATCTATTATATTTATATATTTTTTAAAGCTCATCACATGTAAATATCCTGTAAATCATAGAAAGAACTGAGTTTGCGATTACTTCATCTCTGCAAAGGTGCATTTCTCCTCAAATTCACGTATTTCCAAATTTATTCATCCTCAATTTAAGCAGTAGATTCAAGCTGCAACCCTACAATCTGCAGCCTGTCTGGATTATTTTTGTACAATCCAGTTATGCTCATATCACAGCACAGACACATTTCCTATGTTACTCATTTCCTATGTTCCTGAAAGTGGCCAAAAAAAATCCATGACATGACATCCCGTTTTTCCCCCCTCCTGTGTATTTCTGTTTCATTCCAAATGGGAGCAACAATCTCTGTTATGTCTCCGGGTCTAGCTTGCAACTTTAATTATAGTGGAAGGAGGTCAGTCATAAGCGGTTATTCGACCCCTCTCCCTGTGTGGCATCGCGCCCTGCGCCGTTTAACTCGCCAAAATAGTGCTGGACTCCCCTGAAAGCACCATGTGCGACGGAGTCCCTTTCACCCCCTTGTTGCACCTGAGTTGTTTTTACCCCCCAGTCGCAGATATGTTGTGAATTTGTCACTTATCAGGGGGCGCGCTGTCAAAGGCCATTTTAAGGCGCAATAACTTTCCCAGATGGATTTAGCCTGCCAACTTTTGTGCATCTCTCAGCAGCGAGATGAATAGGCTGCATGCCTGTTGCTTCCCAGAAATGCCTCTTACGCCTACTAATGAAGACTAATTAAAACATGACAAACATCGACCTTTAGTGCATCCTAAACAGGGCTGCAAGCATGATTTGGATTATGCAAATGAAGCGTTCTTTGACAATATTCAAGTAGGTGACATATGACATATTTCGTGCGTGTGTGTGTGTTCATGGACAGATCAGTTGTTTAAATTCGTGTGTGTGTGTGTGTGTGTGTGTGATTTCTGCCACACAACAGGTGTCTGTGCTATTGATTTTTTAGGATACACAGTCTGAATGATTGAGTGTTTTTCATATTTGATATTTTGATAAATATATGTTTGATTTGCACAGTTGAAGCCCAAACAGAGGAATCAAACAGAGCTAATCTTAAAATCACTGAGTAAATGTGTTGAATCCAAACTTCCAGAGCTTCCCCTCATATTTAATTCTTTTATTATTTATAGAAAACTAAGCAAAGAGCATGATTGACATCTGGTGTACACGTTTACCCCACTATCTGCGAGTTTCCACAAAATGCAGAGTTATTTTTGTTGTTGTTGTTGTCTGCCTCTCAGGATAGATCATGCAATGGAAATGCTCACCTTGATTTATTCCATTACCTTTTATTCAGTTATTCTTATTACCCCGCTCGATTTACAGAGTCTGATCTGGGCTGTAAGATGCACTGGGTGTGTTTAATTTACACTGGGAAGGATTTGTTTGGATGGCATGCATAATGTGCCATCACCTGAGGTTTATGCTGTCATTTTTATTATTGTCCTGCGGAAGGAAGAAGAGGAATCAACAGGAATGGCACACAAGGCTGAGCATGCTGACTGAACTGATAAATCCCACTGAGACATGAACTGTTGTTTACACTGCTGGAGATGATGCTGAAAACACAGGGAGTACAGGTACTCCCTGTGTTTTTATGTAGATGTTTTGCTTTTATTCATTTGATTTTCCTCGGATTTGACCTAAAGCACCGGAGGAATGACCACAAAAAACAAAATAATGGTATCACAGCTTCTTGAATGAGTCAATGAAGAAAATGTGTGGATGGATAATTTCATCCCAGACAGGGATGGCCTACAGAGAGCAGCCTGAGACTGCCATTTGAATGGGATCTGAGAGGTAATTTGAGCTAAAATGGAGTCCACTTCTGAGCCACTCACTCAGCCCCCCCATGGCATCCACTGTAATTCATTATTCCTGGCCGGCACTGGGAGAGGCAATGAGCGAGGGCAGAGGACAGGAGTGGACCCAGCTCTGGTGTAATGAAGACTCAGTAGACCTAAACGACCCACACAGACCTACACACACACACACACACACACACACACACACACACACACACACACACACACAACCTTTCATTATATATCACAGAGAGCAGGACCTTAATGCCACTGAAGACCTTTTGGCAGAGAAATAAGAGGGTGCAATGATTTTCTCCACACTCAATCCATTTCATTGACCTTTTCTATCATGCATGTGACTCTACCCACTCAGTGCAGTGTGAGATAAATATTCCAGGAATAATATCCCTGCCACTGTTTAATAAATTATCTTTTTGAATCTGAATTTTTATGTTTATCAGTGGTCTTGAGAGGCTGTAAAGAAAATCTGAGTTTTTTTTTTTTAGTTTTTTTTTGTATGATTTTCTAAAGTTTTCTTGTCTATGCAACATTTGCATTCTTGACCATGCATTTATGGAGCTTGTTACCTCCATAAATGCACTCTATCTACCAGCTTTTTGTCTAAAGCTTAAGGAGATTTATGTTTTCTAAATCTAGTCTTCATAAAAGTACTTGCATGAACAAGTTAAACCCTTTAGCATTGTAAGATCAGGCCCTGTAAGACATTACTGTTCCTTGTCCCTCCACTAGGGGTCCACAGATGTCATGGTAATAATGTCCAGACAAGCTGAGAGGATAAATACTGTCATCTGGTGGTAACAAAAGCAATCACTATTGAGCAGACAGCACTGTAATCTCTATTATACAGCATTCTCCAGAGTACGTGCCTCTTAATATCTCCACATTCAACGCGTCTCTGTGCCACCTTCACGCATGCATTTAACTTTTAAAACTAGATGGTGAGATTTAACTTTCAGTCCAGTCCAGGAGGACCAAACATCTTGTCAAGATGTCTGTGTAAAAAAGCAACTGAGAGACTTTTAAATGTGAGTGACAGGCAGAGTGAGGTGACAGGAGAAGTCTGCAGCAGAGGCTTGTGTTCAGAGGGAGTCAGGCCACCTGTATGCACAGAGTCTGAGTAAGAGACTGCTGAAGGGCCCGAAGGTGAGTAGAAATGAGTATAGAAAAGTTTGACAACAGATAACAGCTCATATGTATTCACGGTGCTGTGTTTTTGATTTTGTTTGACACAGACTATTGAATTTATATGTCTCTTTTTGTGTCTTTCTTTCTATGAAACGTAAAGACATTAATTCATTGATTTATTTAGCTTTACCCAAATAACAGTTTCATGTGGCTGTACAGGAGTATTGATTTTGCATTGATGACCTGATGTTTTCTTTTTCTGCTGTGAAACCAAAAAATGTAATAAAATATTTAAGCCACAGAAAAAGTGTTTTAGCCTCGTGACTGAGTGAAAATGAAAATGATTTCTAGTTCTTAAACATGCAAATCAATCATTTTCTGTAATTAGCTTACAGTAAGTTAAGTAAGACATGACCACGTTAATAAAAGTCTGAAAACAAACTGGGGAAAAGCTGCATTAAGGCACCAAAAAGTCACTATTATCTCAAGAAAGACTCCCCTTAAGTCGCACATACACAGTATTCTGTATCAGCCCGTTCCACCCCTTCATTAAAGCTAAATGACTTTCAAACACAATAAATATTCTAGATGTTTTCTGCATCATTTTATACACGTTTGCCCAAAATGTATCCTGACATATTTGGTATCTTTGGGAACTTTGGGATCTCTACTAGAATTTCAAATCTGTAGATCTGAACAATGTTTGGCTGCACAGCATGTGTTTGTACTGACTGACCCACTGGTGCTTTTATAGAGGATGGATACTGTATAGCCCTGTTAGAATTTTAATACTTGTTAAATGTTAACATCATTGTCTTCATGTTTACTGGCAGTTGACTCGCTGCAGCAAATGAGAGGGCTCAATAGCAGACATAATCAAAACACAAAGGTGCTGCAAGGAGACGAAATTGAATGAGTGTAGCCTATAGATGGCTCAGATCAATAGATCAGATGGGCCCGGGCTTGTCTCCTCGCCTTGACGGAAGGACAGAGAGAGGAAGACGGAGGGAGAGAGAGAGGAGAGAGAGAGAGGGGGTTCTTTTGGCAATAAGGAGGCACTCTAATGGAGTCTTTCAGTTTGCTGTGGCTGGAAATGAAAGGAGGTTGAAGCCCGGCCAATTATTCTGCCTGAGAAGAGGAGGAGACTGAAAGAGGAGGGAGAGAAGAAGAAGAAGTGGCGTGTGGCGCTGGATCGTTGGCCTGTCAGACAGACAGACAAACAGACAGACAGACAGATAGATAGATAGATAGATAGAGAGATAGAGAGATAGATAGCACATTCATAGATACATAGATGTATAGAGAGGCTCACAGAATGAGGGGTTCATTCAGAATAGCCCACAGATATTGGCCCCACTCCCAGAAATTTCCCCCAGTGCAAAAGGTTAACTGTCAGTCCCCCGCTAGGTATAAATAGAAGTCTGCCCTCCAGAAAGGCGTGTTTCAGAGAGAGGGGGTAGACAGAGCAGGGAGGGAGTGTGGGGGGGGGGCAGTTCCTCATGATCCCAGTGACACACAGGGGGTGGAGGGGGTAGTTTCAGGGGTTTTGGGGAGGGTGAGTAGGGAGGGGTCTTACAGAGCAGAGAGAGAGAGAGAGAGAGAGAGGAAAGATGCAGCCGAAGACATTATAATGGCTCTGGAGACTGACAGAGACCCCGGACAAAAGACTGTCCTCATCTATTCAACTTGTCCCTGACAGCAGACACAACAAAATGCGGTCGTCAGCACCACAGAAAGCTCCGGTGCAATTGAGCCGCGGCTGCATTTGACACCCGAAAACCAAACAAAATAAATGTAGAGGGCTATTGTTTTATTGAAGCTGTGGAGATGTGCAATTAGGCTAGTGTCTGGTAATCCAAGGCTGATTGAATGGTTGAAGCTCAGTTACATTGCGTATGTTGGTATCAGGTTTATGTAACTGGAAGGGAAGCCAGACACTTTTGAGGTTATATGTGAAGTGCCATGAAGATAAATCTTATGTTTACCTTTTACAATAAACTCATTTTACATCCATTAACCCAATCCCATATGTGAGTAATGACTGCACAAAGTTATCCTTGTCAGGTGTTTTTATTTTTCACTTAAATCCATGGTAGCAAAAATGATACACACAGCTGAAATATCAGACACACAGAAACATCAAAACAAAAAAAAGGTGCTTCACCACCTAGAAAAAATAAAGCTTCCTCTTCAATTTAGCACACCTGAATGTAAGCAGATTCGACCTGACGTGATCTGCCACGAAAGAAGTATTTAAAAAAATAAATCAGGTTTCCTTCGATAATGCTACTAAAATGAGATTTTTTTTTACAACAGTTTGACACAATATATTTTCTTATGTTGTCTCTCTCTGGTGAGAGTCATTGGTATTGACTCTAAAAGGCATGTAATCTCTGACAAAAAGAAAAACAAAGATGTTATTGCTTTTTTTTTTTGAAGTATCCACACTGCATATACTTACAAGTTATATATTTTTTTTAGCCTTTGTCAGAAATAATAATAAATAAGGAAGAATAATCGGCTGATTGCACTTAATCCTCTAGACCCCCAAACTCTAACTAACATACTGTAGGTCTAGTATGGTAATACCTGTCTGATTACATAGGAAAGCCATTATACATACAAGCAATAATGTCATTATGTTTGTACAAATGATAAAACTAAACTGTTATAGTGACAAAAGCACTACATTCTATAATACACAGGCAATCACAGATTGCAAATCTTAAGTAATAATAATGTCCTGCCCTCTCCTTCAACCGGTGTATATTCCCAAACTACTAGCGCTAGTTTAAAGACACAGTTTGAAGTGGAAAATGCGTACGGTCGGTCGCACAGTAAAAATGTTCGTCTCTGTGGGAATCACAGGTCTGTTCTACAAGACATTTAACACCTGGTCACAAAGGGAAAAAAAAAAATCATCACTGGAAAGTGTTATAAACTGGTTTGACATTAACCACAAATGCTGGCGAAAGTTGTTGTCGTATACTCCTGGTACATTCTCACTGTGGCGGCCTTCGTCACTCTGCTGACGATAAAACAAAAAACAAGACAAAAAAAATGGTGGTATGCTGGCATTTCTGTCAATCCAGACTAATGCTTTGACGTCTTCTCCCTCCTCCTGACTAAACAATCTTTAGTTTGTCTGTCTGAAACTTATCAGAGACAGACGATACAAAGTACTGGAGGTCTTGGAGTAGCTATCCAACACGTAAAATGTGATCTTGTGCGGGTAGAACACTGTGAATGTGATACTGTTCACAGGTGAATACGACTAGTTTCCATTGAGGACGCTAAATAGTTTGTATTTTCTGGCCAAAATGTCTGAACACTTGAAGTACAAGTCATGTCATCATATATACACAAGTGAATATCAGCCAGCACAAATTGGCAGTTGGCACTCCTTTACATATTTCTTGTCTCTCTTCATTCCATGTACTAACTAGTCTAGTTCAACTTAGAAGAGAAGATCGATACCACGCTCGTCTGTGGATGGTAATTATGTGCAGGTTAGCTTAGCTTTTGAAGTTCAAATTGAACCAACAACCTGGATTTTGTAACCTTTAGCAGAGCCAGGCTAGCAGTTTCCCCCCGTTTCCAGTCTCTGTGCTAAGCTAAGCTAACGAGCTGGTGGCTTCAGCCACATATTTACCGTACAGACCTTCTCAGCTCACTCTCAGCGAACGTCAAACTATTTCTTTCAAACTGGGAAGTGTCATTCATTATCGAACATACAGTACATTTGGTTTGGGGGTCATTAAAAAGTAAAATAAATACTTAATTTGGTTCGACTGGGATCATATGTCTCCCCTTTGCCTCAGTGATGCAACCAAGGCATCTGAATACATTTCTATGCGAGAGTGAAGACATTTTTTTGCCCACTCATAAAACATTTCCCTTTTATGATCATATTATTTCAGGTTTTAAAAAACAAAAACAGACACCGTAGCACCCCTTCACGTCTCCTCTGCTAAGACCAGGATACATCCACGCTAAAGCACACACACACACTCACACATGCACGCACGCTTCCACTCCATAAACTGCAGAAAGATACATACTTCCAGCGTGAAAAATAAAATCTCACTTCAAAAACAACAACAAAAACAAACAAAAAAAAAAAGGCAAACCCCATCCTCCCATCTAGTGTGAAGGGAGCCTTAATGCTTATGGAGTACAACAGAGGTGGGAGGGAGCGGTTGTTTGGCCACAAGGAGGTGCAGAGGACATGACACGATAAGAGGGGCTTCTCTGACCCGCACTTTGTTATGAGAACAAAGGATGAAGTCAAAACAATGAGTCCTTTTTCTCCTGTTATTCTTCTCGTTCTTCACATAACTTGTCCATTTTTTTTTTTCTTCTCCTTACATCGGCTGTCCTTTGCCTGGTTCTCAAATCCGCCGTTTAGTCCATGTGGGGTTTCTCGACACCGCCCTGAGGGGGAGACAGAGAAGAAGCCCGGTGTTGATAACATATCAATCGATCAAAATGATGCAGTATTTAGAAGAACGGTTAGAGTATCTGCAGTTCCAAGTTACACAGTCGCTCACAGTAGAAACAGCAGCTTCTTTATTGGCTCAAAGTGAATAACTACTAAGTACTGAAGTAGATTTATGATCCGTCGTATAGCGAGAGAAGTCCTTTAGTGAAATGTTACTCTGTCAATGTCAATCTGCTATTGAATGTTCTGATGACTTAACAGCCTCAGGTAACTCATTTTTAAGTTGTGAGTCACACATGAACACAACAGTTTCAGTTTCCTGTAAACTATAAAGTCCAGTTTCATTGCAGCTAAAACCAAACTCTGTGAACAATTCGCAGATTTTATTCGTAAATATTGACCTGTTGTCGCTTTAAGAACAAATCAGGATTACTTTAACGTTTTTTTTTTAAAAAGGGAACTTTTACCTTTCAGTTCCCTTTTTCCTAGAATGGGAACTAAACATTTTTTATAATAAAAAGGAAGAAAGGTATCGCTAACACAGCAGGAGAAAAATGCATATTGCTTGCATATTTTAGCTGTCACAAAACACTTTAAATATAAATCAGACGTTTGTGTACAGAACTGCGCAATCTTTCAAACTAAACATCCAACTGTGACTTCAAATAAGCTGGTAAAATTATTAGTCATTGAGCTTTAAAGCAGATCTAATAAGTACAAGAGCTTTTATTCAGTGTGGTTAATGCTGCCAAACAGATTGTTTCACAGTAACGGTCTTTAATCCTTCATAAAAACATTTGAAAAAAAGCCACCAAAAAAACAATTTCCAGCAAAAGAGTCTCATGTTCTTCCTGATCCTTTTCATAAATGACTCACTGGGGCGAAAGAGAGGAAAAACAGAGAACAAAACCACGAGTGTAGACTTGTGCCAACATTCCTCAGGCCTCATCACAAACAAAAACAACAAGTAGCAAATGACCCTCTGGTCAGCCGAGTCCTGACTGGCTCTGTGTCTCGCCACGACTGTGAAAAACAACAGCCCTTAATCTGCTTTCACGCTTTCACTGAGTCAAACTGAGGGAGTGACGGGACTCTTACTTTACAGAAAGAATGAGGTGAGGCTTCTGGGCACGAGCTTAATGAAGACATCAAAGCTGACTTGATGGGATAATTATGAAGGAAAGGGGGCGTCCAGTGCACGACTTTAAACCATTTGACAATGTTATCGGCTGTCGCGGTTCAGCTGAATAATTGTAAATAAAGCATGTGTGGTGCAGGGGAGTCCTTTTGAAGTCATCATGGTTTACACAGACGCAGATGTTTGAAGGCTGATACTGGTAAATGTGCAGGGATATTTTGTGCCCATATGACAGGCCAAAGCGTTCAAGGCATCACACAGAATCACAGATATTTACTGCTGAATTAAAATCTTGGCAAACTATAAAACACTCCACTGAAACCTGCAGGACTGAAAGTGGTTTGGTAGCTCTTTAAAAAGGAGGCGTTCACCCAGAAGCTAAAAGTGTGACACTGACAGTTTAACTTGTAGATGTTACACATATAGAACTTCAAGCTAAGAAACTTAAATATTTGCTTTTTTCCTGCTTATGAATGATAATTTTGTACCACTGGGTCTCGGCTTTTGGGCATTCATGTTGTTCTTGAGAACAAAATTCAGATCTTGACGGTGATTTTTGGGGAAATACTGATATAAATATTTCAGTCAGACGATGTATAAACCAATTTTTCTTCCCCATGAACGCCTTTCCATGAGGAAGTCATTCATCAGTCTCTCTCTCCTATGGACTGACAAAATCTTCATTTTCAGGTAAACACAGGATGAGTTTTTTTTTTAAAGGTTACAGACCTTATGATGCTGAGTAAACTTCGTCCTCACCCTCACCGTGTTACCACTGATCTGATTTGGACTGAATGGACTGGAATCAGCTCTTATAAGTACTGTTCATATATTTAACCTTTAACTTATAGCAGTACACAATATAAATGGTTGCAGACTTTACCATAGCAAGTTGCCGTCCGATGTTTCCCACAGTAACGCCACCTGAGAAGAATATGCACGGGAGCCAGGAGCGTACGTACAAGAAGTCTGGAGACGTATACCTGAAAGACAGAAATCATCTTATGATTATTCTTTATAATGTAGAGCAGGTTTAGTGGTGCTGTTCTGTGGCTAATTGTGACCTCTGACCTCTTTGGAAGGGGTTCAAATAAACCACAATTCCCTCCAAAGCTAAATAAGATGTCGCGCAAAGTCACGTCACGGTATAAGAAACACATCGACTCTTCCCAAAATATAACCCAAGTACCTCAAGTGTTCTCTATCACATCTTTTTTTGTTGGAATCTTACAGGTGGGAGTACCTCCAGCTACTTTATCTACTTCGTTCACACCAGGGTGGGGTTTATTCTCACAGCTTTATGAATAACAGTTAAGCCAGGTAACATAGTTTTTAGTTTGGGTGTGATCTGAAACCAAAGCACTTGTGATCATGGACAATTTTTGTTCCACTTGTATTTGAACGTAGTGTTATTACAGAGATGTGAGAGCGACTAGCTGGAGCTGGAACTTACTGGTAGACTCCATTGTAGACCAGCAGCTGTGTGAACACAGTAGCTAGGAAGGCGGTGGTGATGCCCAAACCAAGGCCGCTCCTGGACCGGTCAAATGTCCACCACAGGCCCAAGGACAGGGCAGCCAGTGTTAGGGAGAGCTGCACGGTGTTGTCGATGTTTAGTTTCTGTGTTACGAGGCAGTTAAGGACAAAGTCAAACAGTATGACGCTAGCATGGGATTAGTCGTTACTCAAATATTTGCGCGACCCGCAAAGTCCACCGTTCCTTAAGGGAAAATCAGGACATCCTGTTGCTTTAGATGCTGTGCAAACTAGAGATGAACAATGCATTTTCCCCATATCATATTTTGACTATGACTAAAACCAAAATGAAAGACAACACTGACAAAACAATCCATGTTTATGAATCTACAAGGTGAATTCTTTGTGAAAGGATACAACACTGGCGTGGTTGATGCCGACGAACACCGCGATGCACCTCATGACGCTGGCCCACTCCCGCTTGAATTTGTGCGGCTCTCCCAAATGGCTGTCGAGGCAGGGGTACAGCAGGCCGACAACAGCTGTGAAAAAGGAACAAACAGACCCAAATTACACAAGATAAGCAGAAATTCTGTGAAACGCCAGCGGGCAAATCCCATCATGAAGCTGCTGTGTGGGATTATTGTTCTATTTGCAGAACATGCGCCTCAATAATTGGCGACTCATTTAGGCACATGCGTACACTTAAACTGAATTAAGATTTGTTGTTTTAATTTCTGTCTTTTAAAACTTTTCATGATCTTTTGATGTAAGTCCTGGTTTCATACCGCCTCTTTACATTAGTAGTCACTAAAAAAGTCCATGGTAACGTCTTTAAATTGCTTGTTTAGTGCGAGTATCACTCAGAAAACCAAAGATATCCACCTTACCATCACATAAGCAGCAAATCCACACAATTTAGAACTTGGGGCTGTTGTATTTTTTTATTTTATTTTTACGTCAGTCATACTTTCAGCTCTGGAAACAATTTATATACTTGTTCTTCTTACTGGTTTTATATGTTATAAACTAAACATACTTTTTAACAAAGGCCCTGTTCCATTTATTGCAACAGAGCTTTTCCAGGGAACCAACACGCACCACAGCAGCACCCTGACTCTGTTTGACCTGAATGGAGCGGGACCTTAATTAGTATCATTGGTAACACCTGTGTTTACCTACTATTTCATGTCAAAATGGCTGCTGTGAAAAAGGTCAGCTTGGTCTTGACTTTTTGTTAGATAAAACAAGCAACTCGTTGGCTCCAGTTGGAGGACTAATGATGGATATTTTTAACAACTTTATAACATTTTAAAGACTTTTAATTAATTAATTTAAGTTACAGGTCCAGTGTGTAGAATTTAGTTGCATCTAGTAGTCTAATCGCTTCATTGCAATCTCCTCACATCACCCTCACCTTCCTAGTGTCTAGAGTCAGAATTTAGTTTGTCTGTTCTGGGCTACTGTAGAAACACGGTGTTTCAACATGGCGGCCTTCACGAAAGAGGACCCGCTCTCACTGTATATATAAAAGGAGAATTTACAGTAACAAAAACAAAAACAAAAGGTAACTGAGACTCAAGAAGATAAAAACATACCAAAAGTTACATAAGTTCACTGAGTGTTCAGTGCCACAAGCGCCTTGTTTAAACAAGGAAGATGTCAAACAAGCTCTTACTTGACATGCAAGACATTAATAACTGACAGTCTAATGTCAACAGACAGTTCAGACGTGTCTACTTCTATGTTTTCGTCCTGAGCTCACACCATGTTTTCTCTTCTCCCTCACTTCTTCCTTGTTCCTGCTCTTAAAAAAAAAAAGGGACCGCCCCACCTTCAGCTCACCCGTTATGACACGAGCCAATGAGAGCGCAGCTCACCTCGTGTCCTGGCTGTTGCAGCCAATCAGAGGGCGAGAATCAGCTACCATCTGTACATTTTTTTTTTTTTTCTCTTCATAACTGTGTGAGTGCCAGACAAAACCATCAAGTCTGAGAGAGGAAGGATTGTTTAATAGCTTAGAAAAACAAAGCCGAGTGATGATTCATTACCACCTGATCATATAATAACTGACAGAAGTGGCAGTGATAAAAAAGTGTTGTTTTATTGCCTTTGATTGTTAAAAATGGCACTATTTTACTGCCCAGTCTGGTGTGCTAGATATTAACCTCACAAACATGATTTCCAGACTTTAAGCGCCCATAAATGATTGGAAAAATAGATTTTAGTGTCTTTTTATTCACTATAATTACGTCTATATATGGAAAAGTCTCCTGCACTGTAACCCCTCCCCTCTGTACATTCCTTTGTCCCAAACTTAGCATCAAACTTACAGATAACAGAGGTCAAACTCCCCTTCAAAACTATTTATAACGCACTAATGAACAGTTTTACAGCATGTACATGTTGTTTTACTCACCGGCTCCTGTGCCGCAGCATGGCGGGATCCACCAGGCAGACGAAAACAAAGTTGTCATCACCTCCTCGGGAAACAGTGTGACATTTCTTTGTATCTGCAGCAAGTTGAGCACCAGGGCGAGGGACGCGCCGACGGTGAAGAGGACGAGACCCCGGCGGATCAGGTTGGCCGTCCGGACGTCGTGAAGGGAGCCGTAGGCATTGCTGAGCACCGAGGTGATGATGGACATCATTTCTTCAGCTTTGGATGCTAACCAGTTCGCTCCAGATGAATGCTTAGTTTCAACACTTGATGCACAGGAGCAGCTCCAGCAGTGGTCTTCTAGTCTGGGCATTTGGCACGTTTGGGCTGGAGAAGACAGAGGAAAATGAGTACACGTTTGCTGCTGCTGCTGCTGCTGCAGTGAAGTCAAATAAGTTGGGAGAAAAAGCTGTGATCCTTACCTTGATCTCCAGACGTCTTCAGTGGCCGGTCCAAATAGAAACCAACACTCCTGTTCATCCGCACCTCTTCAAATAATAATAATAAAAAACAGGATCCTTGTTTTTCTTGCTTGGGCTGCAATCACGTTGTTCGTTCACATCATCGTCAGAAAAAGCACACACGCACACAGTGCTGCTCCATTCCTCAGCACACAGATCTCATACCAGGGGCAAGAGCTTCCTCTGCAGAAAACAATCACAGCTGTGTCGGGTGAGAATCGGCAGCCAATGAGAGCGCGGCGGCTGATATGACGTGTCGCCACCCCACACCGCCCCCTCGGTCCGGAACAGACGCGCAAAACCAGGAGGCTGGAGAGCCCTGAAGTGAAAGTGGAAACAGAGAAGTGGTTTTAAAAAGGTAGCAGAACATTTGCAACTCTCAGTTTGAAGAGCTATACTAAAAAAAGCAGGGCTCTAATGAGATATTATAAGAGCAAACATAGGGATGTAGCAGCTGCAAAACACAACAAAAGTACCACAATAAACTCTAAACTAAGTGTTGACATCCAAAGCTGCAGTAGAGATCCATATTGTGATGTAGTCTATAAAAAGAAGTGTTTACCAAGCTAAAAGTAGAATTTAAACGCCCTTCCTCAAAGTCGTGTAACTATTCCAGCAGGCTGCACCTATGCAAACTACTTCCAATCTCATGCACAGCTACCTTTATATAAGCAGCCTTTGGGAAATGGGATTAGTGACAACCTTTTTTCTGTTGTTGGTAAAGTTTATTGAACTTTAGGTCAAGTTAGAGGATGTGTGTATGCAGGGAATGCACGTAGGGCCCCCCGCACGTCAGTCAAAGATAATGTGAATAGATTGGGTTCAGCGCCCGGATGACATAGTCTTTCAAGGCCCGACAATAACATGGAAACATGTTTTGCAAGAACTTGTGTGACCCAGCCAGGTGTATGTAGAACAGTGCGATAACAAGCCGCCACCCACCCAAAAAACATACATCTGTACGTGCATGTTGTGCCTGAGGACATGCACAGGGGAACGTAGTTAAAAACATAGTTTTGAAGACATTTCTATGAGATTAAACTGTACTGCGAGAGAGTGAGAGATGTTTAACTGTCAAAAAAGTCGCAGACTAAGTCAGATTTATTGAATTTTAGCTGCTGGCACTTTGTAAAAAGAAATACCGTGGATGAATCATCTTTTTCATGCAAATTTGCTTGAAAAATTAAATGATGCTTCATGACCAAAAGCAAATTTGGTAAACAAAAAACACAGAGCATATCAATCAGATAGCATTCCCTTTCAATTAGCTTTAATTAAAAACCTTTTTTTTTTTTTTTTTTTGGTGTAATTATCTATGGCGCTCATGTCCCAGGGCATTGTATTCATTGTTTTCTTGGCAATTATGTGGCGCTAAAATGCAGAACCAAAAATGAGTTCTGCACCAAATGAGGGTGCAATGTGGGGAACTGGTTTTCTGGTTGTCACCCAGTGTTCGGCTTCAAAGCCTGAAACACAACTGCTGAATTTATCTCTCCTGTTTATGGCTGATTTGATGTGCCATGTGGAGGAAAACAATGCCCCAATTACTGGGAATATTGAAAAAAAAAACACCCAATAACTATATTTATGAATATACTTATGGAAACATTGCAAGCACACCAGGGACTTTTAACCATGCTAGCAGCATAATTTCAACGCCAGTCTGTCTGTCGGGTTTGATGGATTGCCATGAAATTTTTGAATAAATGACTAAATCCTAATGACTTTGGCAGTCCCCTGACTTTCCTTCTAGCACCACAGCAGGACAAAGCTCATTATCTAATGAACTGGCACAAAATCCAGCACAGACATTCATGGTCCCAACATGATGTATCCTAATGACTTTCGTGATCCAGGACTTTTGTGGTTTTGAGTGAAGTGTTGTGGTAGAAATTTGTGGCAATGAAAGAATGTTTAATTCATGCACGGACATGGTAGTTACCCTGTGAGGCTGCTGAGGCCTTCATACTTTGCATGCTTTAAGTTGGAGTTGCCTGGAGTTAAAGATAAAATGGGACATTGGAGATGGTCCAGACTTTTCTGATAATATTAGAAACGACATTGACCAAGAGCTGCTCACTTTGTTCCCAGGTGGTGTGATCTTACAGGACTGTACTGCCTCAAAGCTGTGTGAAATGCAACAGTGTTGAAGCCTATTTGTGTCCATGCGAATATTATGTACCAAGATCTTCTCTGTTAACAAATTTGTGCTATAATAAACTTATATATTCAAGAAGGACTCATCAAGTTTATCCTTTTGTTCAAAAGTGAAGTTTGACCAGTTTTCTTGACGTCAAATGTCTGAAATTTGGCACACATATTACACTGTACATTGATTAGAGTATGTTAGCATGCTAACATGCCAAGCTAAACATAGTAAACATTACACTTGCTTTGCATGAGCATGTTAGCATACCGATGCTAGCATTTAGCTCAAAGCAAGTTGTGTCTAAGGCTACAAACAGTGATTGCAAATGTAGTGGAGGGAAAGCTACTTTTGAAGTTACTAACCATGTCGTCACACAAAAGATGAAGCTAAAGCAGCTTTCTTAGTCCCACTAGATGTTAGTTTTACATATGGATATATAAGTAATTTAGCTGGTATTACAGTTTCCAGACTGCACATTCAAATTGAGTTTAAATAGGTTCCACTTCAATAGAACGAGAAAATGCCATTTCTAAAATTGCAGTGATAACTGAATGGTTAAATATAAATGTCACAGCTGCACTCCACTGGAGCTGTTTCACTATTTTGTGCCAAACAAGTCAAGCATGAAAGTAAATTGAGGGTTGAAAAGTTTGCATTTGTCCCCGTCTCATTTCTGAGTGCTTAGATTCATGTTGGTGTATGCAGAAGGCTTGAACAAATACAGCATGTCTTATTGGATGAGAAGACTGTCAAAGAGGAAATTCCACTTTTTAATAATCTGAACAGGGTTCTTTTTCTTCCTCACTCATTTCATAGCTTTTTTTTGATATAATGGCATACATCCTGACCTCTTTACAAACACGCCGTTGTGGTCCTAAACCAACATTCAGACACATTCACTTTGCTGCAACCCATAGATAATGACATCAGTCATATTTACTCTATCATAATTTCAGTGAGCCATGTGGGTAACACAGATAAATCGCCACAGCCTTACAGCTTCACAAAAGGGGAAAGGAGGTCAAAATGAGAAGGGTGCACCTACGGGGAGCTCCTAAAGGCCCCAAACTACTACACCACCCTAGTTATCCAGCAGTAGTATTTTTCTCTGCCTCAGGACAAAATGAGTATGTTGAAGGCTTGTCTCTGGGAAGGAGTGTGTGTACGTTCCCCAAATGAATAAGTTTTTCTCTGTGTAATTCTTGGCAATCCAGGTGCCTGAGGATAAAAGCCTACAGCAGTGCGTGTCAGGAAGGGGTGTCAGTGTGTGTAAACCTTTGCTTGAGTGTGTATGTGTTAATCTATCAAAAAAAAAGTGTGTTCTTGATAAGTGTGTGACCTGAGACATCTTCCACACGAGAACACACATTAAATATCTTACTGATGAAAGAAAGAAAACATGTTTAACAGCGAAAAATAAAGAGATCCTGCAGGAATACCAATTCCTAATTTCGCTTCTAGTGCTTCTACTGACAGTAACATGTGCATTAATATAGAAGCTGAAATCCCAAGTCATATGTTGGCTAATGCGGGGCTATAATAACCATGACAATTACATATAGCAAATAGCTCCTAGCAACCGGCAGAGCTGGCGCTGGTGTTGAGGAGGTCTCAGCCACATGAGAAGATAAAGCAGGATGCTACGACACTTCAAATGAATAGCAGATCAAGCGTGTCATAGATTATGCTGTTAGACTGGGAGGGATTCAATTATAGCTAAAGGAAAAGCCTGCTGGAACAGCTGGTAAATTGATCTATCAAACTTGAGCTTGACAATTTCTTTCCTCAGTCCTGTGTGAAATTATGAAGGGAAACATCCTAATCCATCCTCTCGGATAGTTGATTATGATGAAAACGGTTTCAGCTTCATCCTGTTTATTCCTTCTAGTTCAGGTGTCAAAATCATTATATTTATTCCTCTCTAAGTGCTAGGGTACTGCATATTTAGAAAACCCATTAATAAAGATGCTATTTTCATGTACAAACAGGTAATTTCTATCCATTTTTACCACTAGGTTAACAATCCACATGCTCAAAATTCTCCAACCTTATCTTCTTTCTCCTTTTTCCAATACCACTGCCTCAGTGCATTCTGGGTACTCTGGATACACACAACCTTTTCAGTAGTTCTCTCTCCCTGTGCCATGAAAGATGAAAGGGGATTCTGGGGTATAGAGTGTATCAAGCAGCTTAACAAAGGGTGCCATAAAGGCCCTGACTCTACAGCCTGAGGGCGTGGCACCAGGATGCAATCTCCCAGCCCCTTTGTTCTTTACCGTTCAGCTCCAAAATTGTTTCAGAGCAGCTCACCTTTTTTTCATGGCCAGATCCTACATTTACCCCTGAACAGCATGCTTATTTTCTGGGTGTATTACACTGTAACAGAAAGACCATGTCGGGCTTTAAGGGGTGATACACACATCTTGAATTAGAGCCACTAGACAAACAAACTCTGCTATGCCAGTGACTTTTATTCAAGGTTATTGTTAAGAAGAGTTCAACATTTTGTCAATTATGCTTATTCATTGTTACGTTCCAGCTCTCGAGGGGAAAGGAAGCAACATAAAACCAGGTGTTCTTGGTTTTAAATGAAATTCAGATTCATTTTAAACAAAAGGAGGTGAGGTATTGTTAGGGAACCAAGGGCGAGCGGATGCTGTTAAAATAAATATAACAAAAAGAGAGCTCTCTAAAAAACCAGAGCCAGAGTCTATCTAAATTAAATCAAAACGAGAATAAAAAACCTCACTATCCAATCTAATACCTCCACCCCTAAAACTAGTGACTCGAACAGAAATGATCTCTAAACGTGTGTGCAAATCAGTTGCAACAAACTAAACCTAGCCTAGTCCAAGTAACAAAACGTCCACAAAAGACACGTTAACACCAGTTAACGTAGTTCATAAATTCAAATGAGGCAAGCTCCACACAATAACCACAAACCGCCTCGACTGTCAGGCGCTTCTGGTTTAAATAATGGTCCAGCTTCAGATTTGGACGGTCGGGCCAGGTGACGCTCCAATCCAGATTCTCTGGTCTTTCAGGAAGCGTTGACAAAGGTGGCCACGCCTTCTTCAGTTGGGGCCAGTGAGGGGTCTGCAACCACACACCTGGACATAGTCAAAAAAACACACACAAACGGCGGCCGTAACATTCATATTTCTTGCTGAGAGTTAAATGAGAAGATTAAAACCACTCTTATGTAGCAACAAGTTCACAAATTAAATTAAATTTGTACATTTTAGTAGTGTTTGTTAACTTTAGACAAAGCTAGGCTAGCTGTTCCCCCCGTTTCCAGTCTTTATGCTAAGCTAAGCTAACCAGCTGTTGGTTGTAGCCTTATATTCATACAGACTTAAGAGTGGTATCAATCGTCTCATCTAACTCTCTCTAATAAGTGTCTTTCCCAAAATGTGGAACTATTCCTTTAAGTTGATGTACAGCCTTTACTGTGTTTCTGTTATGACAAACCGCCTGCTGCTCTTATCATCAGTGAGCTTCCCTGGTGCTAAGCTTATTGCTGCCATTGACCTTTTAATAGCCATTTCACTGTAAAGGAAAACACTTGAGTTATCTTTCTTTGAAGGGAATTGCACCAAGGTGATAAACACTGTATGCAGACGGGGTGGTGGCTGTTTTTTTGTGGTTCACTAAACACCACAAACTCAAACCTTAACCACAAATAACACAAAATCTGAGCGCTACAAAGGTACTATTTTGTTGCAGGGCTATTGTATTGGTCTGCTTTAGATTACAGCACGCGTGATACCGTTCCCGCCAGCCTGTATATGTGGCATATTTACACAAAAGCTCTATTCAAGTCAACTACACTAGAAGAGCCCATGAACAGCAAGGTTCCACCAGCCAATCAGCAACCTAAATTGTTCCCGGCTGTCTGCTCAGGTGTCATTCTGGACCAATCACAGCCGCTCCCTCGGTGGGTACATTCGTGTGTGAGAGGCACTAAGAGAGAGAGACAAAAAGAAAGATAGTGAGGGCAATAGAGAGTGTTTGTTTAAAGTTGTACAATGCTCTTCAAATAAATGTTACCTCATGTTATTTTCTGCAGCATTGCACCAAGGTGTATCATCTGGTATCATTTGAACAAGTGTCTTCCCAAGCTGAACAGCACAGAGAGTAATGATAATACAGACAAATATTAGAGCTGTGTCACAGACAGTAAATAATAGGACAGCTCACTATGACGGCACCCATCATTGCTGACTCTACTGGGATTTCGGTGCATGACTAATAGCTAATAAAAACTAATTTGGGTGGAGATGTCTACAACAAAAACGTAGTCATTAACTCCAAAACACCAGAAAGAGTTACTCATTATTATCACTGAATCAAGTGACACAATTTTTTTTGACATCGACTTTAATGTCAAATGCAATCAATAGCATAATTTAAATACATTCAATTTAAAGGAATAGTTTACATAATTTTGGGATATATGCTAAATTGCTTTCTTGCCAAGAGTTAGATGACAAGATTGATACCACTTATGCCAAATATGAAACTACAACCAGCTGCCGGTTAGCATAGCTTAGCATTAAGACTGGAAACAGGTGGAAACAGCTAGCCTGGCTTTGTCCAAAGTTAACAAAATCCGACTACCAGCCCCTCTAAAGCTCATTATTTATGACGCTATGTCTTTTTTGTTTATACATAAAAAGCTAAGTGAACCGGCTGCTAGTGCTAGCTAAATATTTATTGTACAAATTCACCATGAATTATGCATTTAATTTTTTCTTTATTAATTTAACAAAATATAAAACATGTTCATTTGTGAGCTTTTGAACTGAACCACACTTTGTGCTAAGCTAAGCTAAGCTAAGCTAAGCTAACTGGCTGTAGCTTTACATTTAACACACAGAAATGAGAGTGGTGTCGAACATCTCATCTAATTTCAAATAAATATATTTCTCAAAATGTTAAACTATTCCTTTTATCAGTCCAAAATAAGCACAATGGCACAAAGATAATTCCATTTACGGTTTTGTTTTATCTTTATAAACATATTTATAATAGTCAATTCCTCCGTTGAAGCTGTTAGGCAGGATATATTGAATGAGAATGGCATGTTTACAGCCATTCTCTTTGCCAAGCACCTTTCACAGACCATTACTTTCGATCACACCACCTTAACCTGAGGCAACCTTTTCCTGAGCTGTCTCCGGCTATAGCTTAATGTTTAACATTGTGGCCTCATATCAGGGGTATGTGCTGAACACCCTATTGCCAAAGAGGATTAGTGTAGGGAAAAAAGTATGTAAAAGTTAAAAAGTAAACTCGCCTTGTTTACTGTTTTCAGACAATTTCCAGTGGACCCTGTTATTTGCAGAAAAACCGACATCATTCTACACTGTCTGGATAAGATGTGACATACTTTTAAAAGAGGTGAGAGCTGTTATTGTGAGGATTTTAGTGTTTCCACTGTGTAACAAAACAAAACAAAACAAATAAAACTTGTGTACGTAGTGCACTAGATGCAAAATAGTTAAACAAAGTGGTGATTTTAGGAACATTTCTTAACACGACACAAATATCCTTCTGTTTTCTAAGTTAACAGAGAAAAAGTTCACATCAGTAGATGAATTCAAGCCGATTGTCTCACAGTCCAGTTATTTAGACGTGGTTTGATTGTGCCACATCCATCAGCTAAAGACTCACTGACATCATGTGATTATGGAAATCACAGGACTGGCTGGAGATTTGAACAGTGTGGCCCGCACCAACTGTCCTACCATTGTCCTTGTTGTCCTGCCCCTGCACTTGTCACAGATGAAGCCTTGATGCATTGTAAGCATGTGATTTTCTTTTGTTTTAAATTGTTTCCTCAGCCTTGCATCACAACACTGCGAGTCCACTCTACGGGGGGCAGATCCTGAGGAGACCATATTTTAAGGTTTATCACAAAGCATAAAAGATACTCTCTAATAGTATCCTTTGACAAATCATATTTTCAGAAGGACGCTGTGAGCACTGAATAAAAAACAAATTATTGATTTGAAAAGCAAAAAAGCTGAAAATAGTACTAGTTTCTGGTTGTGGAAGGGCAATTTGTTTGAACGGAGAAGGTCGAATGATTGTGGCTCAAACAGCTCACTCATCTATTAAATAGATGTGCTCAAAGATGATACTGAATGAGTACTATCGTCATTTATAGAGGAGAATCATAGCTGAAAGGAATAGTTGCAATAACATTGGGATAAATTAAAACTGAATTTGGTTCATTATCTTTCAAGATAGTTAACATAAATACAGTATAATATCGACACACAACATACTGGAAACTTTCATTACTTGTATAAATATCATAAAATGTCGTCTTTAATGTGTAATAAAAGCTATTAATGTAACAAGTTATTTGATAATGTTGCATGGTATCACTATATCAGTGATTATAAAGATGACTGGATACTATTCTTGTGAACTCATCATATGCTTCATGTATTACTTTATGCAGGGATGTATTGAATTTATAGGTTTTATTCAAACCCATTTACAGGAACCTTTTTATTACAGTTGAACTAGTTATGTTATCACTTCCTGCAGTGTTCCTATCTATACGTACAGGTTGTTATTGTACTTTTTTATCGCTGATAAAGGGCAGGACTTATTGCAGGGTTAATATTGGACAGGGGCAGGCAGCCTGCATAGCTGATCTATTATCTCTGATAAGTTAGGATAATACTGGAGCATGTGCTGCTTTATCTGTAAAGATTAAAAAAAAAAAAAAAACAACACACAAGACTTTATCTGGGAAAGAATGTCCCAAACACTGCAGGATATGACATTTAATGGCATATCAAGTAATAGTATTTTTTTAGTCACTGAAATTATTTGAAGCTTTGTTTGACACTACATGTAGTAGTTCAGTCTCCTCCTAGTGGTAAAATCGAGTAAAGCACAGAGTTGTCTTTCTGCAAAAGAACAACCAGCAGATGGCACCCACATAACAGTCAATAAAGATTTGTTTGCAACTGTATTTTTTTTTCTTTAATTCTTGCATGTTTTCAAGATTTTTCAGGCCACATAATCTGTCTGGGCTGGTGCATCACTTTCTGAGCATTCACTTAGAACTAAGTCAGGTAATGCACGTCCTTTTCATCATTTCTTCAGTAGATGCAAGACTGTGTTGCTATGGCACCAGTACAAAAACACATCCATGTCCTTCAGCTTCATTGTTTCTGTGACAATTCATAAAAGAAAGAGAAACTTTTGACACCCCTCTGCAAACTTTCTGAGACTGACAGACATCTAATGCACAAGATAATTAAACATTTGTACGCTTCCTGCTGTGCCATAAATTGGAAATCAGAGAAAAATGTCTCTAAGGCACATTCATTGTCTAAAAGTTGTTGTTTTTTAAATTGTAAGTGGGAAAAGTCATTTTCAATTTTGAGCTGAGATCTTCCTCAGCTCATTTCAAAGATTCCAGAAGATGAGGCGATAGAGGCATTTGTCGATAACTGTTCATCTGGCGTCCTGAAGGGGGTCAGACAAAAGTAACTCTCGATTCCAGCGCTGCCTCCAGAATGCATATTACCTGTGAATAAATTTCACTTAACAAGAATATGTTGTCCACTATTATTGTGAAACTTCAACCTTTTTCTTAGACCTATGTACTATTATCTCCATGTGCCACATAGAAAAATAAGATGTGTCTATTTTTCTACTTGAAGCCACAGTAGCCACAATCGTGCTGTTGTCCCAGGAGCAGGTAAATTGTTTTCTACTTAGTCTGTCATTATCATCCCTTTAAAGGTAATTGTTCCTCGTAGGTCCATTGCAGTTGGCGGTTTACAGGCCACTTTTAAATCATGAAACAAGCAAAATGCTAATGGGCGCAGGCTATCCAATAATTGCAGGCAATTATTACGAAAGTTCCCTTTTCATCTAATTGCAGATAATGAAATCATGAGATAGTGAAACAAGGATGATAATTTCAGTGAATATACATATCAAAAACCCTACTTTGACTGTCAAGTGGGTCTGCTTGACGTCACCACACACTGAGTAGAAAAATATCCCATCTCAACATTACCAGACTGCAGTGAATATCACTTATGAGTGTCTAAAATGTAAGGTATTTTTGTATTTTCCACCAGCTGTGTTACACAAAACCCGACATGGCAGCTATAGAAACTCATTTACATGTTCATGCTGGGAAAAAACGAATCATTTCCAGAGCTTCACATTTTCCTTTATGTTAAGTCACACCGTGCCACACTGCAGCGCGACCCTGAAAGGGGCATGACTTTCATCAACGCCTGAGTGCTTGTGAATCGAGCCGAGGAGAATCTCTTTTGGTTCGTAAAGCCCTGAAGGTGGAATCTGGATCCGGCAAGTTAAATAAAGGGTCACATGTGTTACATTTGACACACACTTGAGGCATCTGAATGTACATTAGGAGAAATGTACCAGCTTAGGCTCACGGGGTTGTTGCGTTATGTGTGTCATTAATAATCCTGAGCAAACACAGAGAGAAATGAGCTGAGAAATGTCATCAGTGCCACACACGAGAGGACATATTATCAGTCCTTGAGACAGAATAAGGCTTGAGGAAATGAGTGATGCTGCTTTAATAGATTAAAAAGGAGTAAAGATGATTATGTTCTAATCAACTCAGAGGTTATTAAATGATCAGGGAAATTAAATGTGTTCAGGAAAAATTGGAAAATTGAAAATAAAGGTTCTGCAGCATTCTAATACTCTATTAATTAAAATAGGATCATTTCACTCAGAGGTTTGACAATAATACTTTGCAATTAGCTGGAATATTCCTTTCAACATTTCAATTGTGTTGACTCAAAGCAAGCCCGGTGCTGTTTTGAGAGTTGAACGTGTATTTGAGCCAAGGAGGTCAGCACCGGCAGGATGTAAACAGACATCCTGTGCTAAAGGTTTTATGAAAACTTAAATGAAATATGCTTTTCGAAGAACATGTGATCATGTTCTCACGAGAAAAGGTCAGTTTGCTCAACAAATATGTGATTAGCAAATCTGTTCAGTGTTAAATTGCTGACATTCATGTTGGTCTCCACATTCACATTATATAGAAACTTTGTATGAATCATGACTTAGACTGTTAGAGGACGTGCGTGAATACAGTGGTGAAATGTAACTAATACATTTACTCAAGTACTGTACTTTTACTTTACTTGAGTATTTAGATTTTACGTCTACTCCACCAAATCCCAGAGAAAATATTGTACTCTTTACTCCACTACATGCCATTTACAGTTTTTTAAATTTCCTTCCTGTCCGGTTATAATGTATCTCTAAATTTTGAATACTTCTGATAAACTCAAGTGTTCCTTTATAGGAAAAACTTTCTGGGAATATCTGGAAAATGCACAAAGCTGAAAACAGGGCTGTTTCTCTTATTAAAACTTGCCTACATGTGATTCTCAATGAACAGAAATGCTACAAACATATAATGATCTTGTAGAATATAGAATTGCTGTAGATTAAACTACCAAAAGTATATAAAATAGTTAAAATTAGCTCAACCTTAAACATCTACAGTAGTACAATGCAACATCATGCACATGAAGTAATATTAATCCAAAAACATCATAAATAATAGTAACATACTGAAAGCTTTTTCCCGCAGAATACTTTTCACTTTGGCTACTTTAAAGTCTGTGTAAAGGCAATTCTGAGATTTATTTCAAAACACATGTTATTATATGTTGGAAAGTATATATTAATATTTTGGAAAATAGTTCCTGAAAACACATGTAAAGACTTTGAACACTACATATCACTGAAATGTGGCGTTAGAGGTTAAAACAGTTTTTCACCAGTTTTCAGTCCAGGATTTTGTGGGCGGTCCTTAAAGGGTGGCTCGATGACACGCTGAGGCCACCCTGAGCATACCCCTGCACCCTGAGCAGAGAGATAGAGATGAATTCATCACACTCAGAGTGTTTCAAAGTTAATCATGTCATTTTCTGAACTCATCTGACACGTTTCAGTCGCTTCAAAATTGCTGCTTGACTGCTTGATTTTTACCCGATTTTGACACCTAATTTCACTATTTTTTAAATATTTTTAATCATTCAAATTTGGCTGGGTGGTTCATAAAACTTTCTTATTTGGTCTGAAAAACTCAGAACACATATTTATTCTTACTTTACATGGACTTTAAGTACATTTTTACTTACTTACTTTTATATAAGTAAGGTTTTACATGCAGACTTTTACTTGTAATGGAGTATTTTCATTTATATAACATAGTTCCTCAATATATTTGACAGCTACTCACTACAAAAGGAACAACAGCATCTTTAGCAAGGAAAGCATTAATAACGGCTCTGTTCTATTTAAGTGTTTCAGTACGACAGCAAGCCAACAAGTGCAACATCTGGAGCAACAATCTCTGTATGAAATACCGAAATTATTCATGTAATTAATTACATCCATACTTTTCTATGACATGTTGAAATGTCTGAAATAAAAAAAAGGTTGGTTTAGACTGACCTGAATGTAGCAGCAAACAAGTCTTCATAACAGCGTGTCCTGAGCTATATTAAAGCTCCTGTTCCCACATAGTCCACCCACACAGATGTTTGCACATATGTTACCTAATTAGACCTCTAATTACTGTGTGCAGGTACAGCTCCCTCACTTTCTTGTTTTGTTGCGATGGTTAGGGACATTTTACACCATTATCATGTCATTGTCATTAGTTAGCTCATAGACTTTAGTGGCATCACATACAACTTAGAAGAAATCTAATCAGACAGAATGATGCTGCAGTCATACAATGGCGACAGAATGGGAAGAGCGGGAAAACTGCTGGCATATAGTCACATGATTTATAGCCTACATGAGCTATTTTTGTAGCGTTACATTTTTGGAGCGTTAAGTTAGACCAAACACAAACAGTGTATAGTTCCTTTTAAAACGAATACTACCTGGAGACTTGAGTTTATTTCACTGCCAACCAACTGAGTGTCTTTGATGCCATGTTGCATTTTAAAATTTGAATCTTGTAAACCAAATGTCCCAGAAATTGAACAAAATAAGTGGCATCCTACTTTCTGCTAAAAACAACAAAAAAAAAAAGAAAAAAAGAAAAAGGAAAGTGTTGCATTCTGGGACACAGAAACCTGTTGGTAATAGCACAAAATTATGATTTATAAGTGGCTGAAATCCTTTTTTACTGCTCACTTTAGAGTAATATATTGAATGAGGGGATATTTTAGGCTACAGCACAAGTGTTTGCAATTATTTTTGAACTCAACAGACTAAATCCAGGCACACGTTTTGACTTGCGATTGCAGGAAAAGCACAGTTGTAATTATTAACATTAATGACGGCTCGGTTCCATTTAGTGTCCCAGGAAGGTATTCCAACGAGCCAGCACACACAGTACCAGGAGCTGCTCTAAGTGGATCGCAGCCATCGTTAATGTCATTAAATACACCTGTGCATTTACAAGGACACACACAGTTGGTCTAATCAGTCTAAAGTGAAAACACCTGTGTGCAGGAGCCTTATTTTTATGTATAGCTTCATTTATATCAAATGTATCAAATAACCAGATTTAATCGTATTTGTGTTTAAGATTCTGATTTTCTTTAAAGAATATTTAAAAATTTAGTATGTTCTTGGACAAATAAATCTCTTAGTTTTCCTTTAGATGTTAAGACATGAAGAGGAATAGTGTAGTAAAACAACAGGAGCTGTAAAGACTGAAGGAAAAAAGGTGTTAAGATATGTCAATACTTCCTCATATGCAAGAAATACGCTTAATAGATTTGGAATCTGTGCCCAAACGGCAAGGCTCAAGATGTCAGAGTTTATGTGAGAGGACACTTTCTATCTCGTCATTTGCACCTGCATGATTGCGTGCTCAGAATGTAAGACATCAGACCCATTGGATGAAACACTTCAACGCAACATCTCAGCTAATAATATCAGTTTTCATTCCCATATGTCGCCCTCTGCGTCTCACATTCGTAAACCTCCATGAACAAGATTCTCACAGATAAGACCTGAGAAATCAGTCTTGTCTTATACACAGAGCCATCAGTCATCTGGTGTTTGTGTTAGGGTCCCCTCAGGATAGGAGCTGCAGTCCTGTTTCCCATGGTGAGCCAGCCAACCCTGACACACACCAAACAGACACTGGCAGGTGCAGAAACGTTCTACTTTTGATCTCTCCACAGAGTGCCTTGCTATGATTATCTCAAGCTCACTGCCTTTGATTCATTTGGTGTTGCACTGTGGAATCCATCTATTTTAGTCCATCTATTGCGTAGATTTTCTTGTGTTTTTAGATGATTGTGGCGGAGAGCAGACAGGCACAGCACGCCTGTATTAAAGAGGAGTACACCTACACTGTTTTATGTGAAGAAATAAATTGTGGGAAGGGAAAATAGACATATATGTACGCAGAGCTTTGTGAGCAAAGCTGTGTTTGAGGATATATAAATGTAAGGGTGGTGAACTTTCTAAAAGCATCCATTTGTACTGTAGGCTACCTCCTCTTCATAACTGGCTCCATTCAAAACATTAGAGGAGGTGATGCTGTAAGCCAATCAGGCTCTGCTATTGTTGCCCTTCTGCATGTGGGCTTCATTCAACCATTATGGCCAAATGATATTTGTTTGAAGAATTTACTGATTTTCCTGAACCACAGAATATGTGGAGTCAATGAAACCTGGAGAAATATATGACAATCAATATGTTTTTATTGACTGCGGTGACCAAGAGGCAGAAACAGAGGTGAAAATGTCTCCTGGTGTTCTGATTTTACTCACATAAAAAGAGCAGGTTGTGTCTTTTATTGGTACGTGAATCTGGTGTGAAGCAAAAAAAAAAAAAAAAAAAAAAACACTTCGATTTTTGGAGCTGTGAAGAAGCAGGCACAACGAAACAGAGCCAAAACGACAGAGCAGGCACTGAACTGGTCTCTGCTTTTTGTGGATTTTTTGTATTTGTATTTCTATTCGTGCTGGTGGCAGTGGTGAAGGGCGTGTGTGCATGTGTGATCTTTGTGTTTATGCCCCTGAGTCAGAAAGCAAAGAAGTCGTACTGCCACACAGATGGGATTTCTATCCTCAGTGCCTCCAGAATTTAAACACAGACCTACAGTGCATCATCATAACAATGTCACTTTGTCAACTTTATTATAATATTATCACGTTTAATCATGTATTCTGTAGCAACACACAAACAAAAAAGTGTACAGCCAAGCTTTCATAAAAACATAATAAGCACGAATAAAATCAGAAACACAACCAGCACTTCATCATGGACGAGAATCTGCTATATCATTATTATTTCTAGCGCCTGGTAAAGATCAATAACTGCCCTGCAGTTAATCACATCAAACAGCCTCATTAAAGCTGACACAGATATTGGCTTTGCTTTGGAGTGAATCTCTTTGCATCTTCAGTCTCTCTGCATCCTTTCTAAGTACCATGGAAATATCTCTGACAGGTATTTTTAGATGTTCTACAACAATTTTGTCTGTATTTTGTTTTTGCTTTCGTTTTGTTTTTTTGTATAGGTTTCGAAGAAAAGTAGGAGGGATCTTTTTTGTGAGTTCCTAGAATGTGTATTTTTAACTGTCCGACAGCAGAGTCAGTTGGCAGAAGTATCCTGTCTTTTCATTTTCAAATATTTTCTTTTTTTTACTTAGGTCGTTTGCACTGAGGCAAAAAACAAACAAACAAAAAAAAAACTTCTCACACATGCCAAATGAAAGAATTTTCTTTGAACAGACGGAGGAAACACTCACTATAAATCCTCTCTGTATTTATCTAAGTTGCTGTGCAGACCGAAGAAATTCTGTTACGTTCAGCTTTTGTGATTTCTCTATTTTTAAAAAAAATAGTAAATTCCAATATGAAATGACCAGACAATACCAGGTGTTAACCAAAGCACCATGACGGTTTTTCAGATTGTATCATAAAACATTCATCAGTTTATTTCTTTATATAAATAAAATGAATGAGGAGAATTACATTTCTTCACAGAGTTTGCTTGCTTGGATCTTGCTCTGTAGAAGTAGAAGTAGTCTTGCTCCCATCACTTAACATAAAACACTCAAATCTCATTTTTACATTTTCACACATTAAATATTTTCACATGACACGGACCCCATCGTGCGCTTTAAAAAAAAATTGTAACAGATGAGATAGAGCACTGCATTTAAGTGGAGTTTAATGGCCAGTGCACAGAGCACGATGATGCTAATTGAGACTGCTGGCTTCAGAGAAGATGGCAATGTGGCATGCATTATCTGTAATGAAAGTGAGATGAAGCAACCTTTCAACCTTTCTACTATCTATCTATCTATCTATCTATCTATCTATCTATCTATCTAAAAGCCATTTTCTTGATCTATGTCACCTCTTCTCTACAATTTTTAACATCCCTCAGAGCTCAGCGGGTTCCTCCTGACACCTTTAAAGAAATCTGTTTAAGGCTCTAAATCAATACTGATAAATAATGATGAGTCTTACAATTACGCCGACACAGACACACATGGATGACCGTGACTGATAATGCTGCAGACGCTGTAGACACACACATGAATCCACATACTGTGCTCTAAATTACATCGTGAATCTCAATTAAGCCTCGCAGCTGGGGTTTTGGGTGTTTTAGTCATTCAGCACACCATGTTGCACTTTTTTGAACTTTTCATGGAAAGTGGAATTGGCAGATGTATGAAGCCTGAGATATCTACATTTTCAGATTGGCACGGCAATTGGTCAGTGAGGAGGATTCCTTCCCAGTGGGAAAGGTGTACGTGCATGATAGGATGTTGGGGTGGGAAGAACACAAGCTTTTATACTGATTCTCTCGTGAGGATATCGGTATTAATACTGACACGCATGACGTACGGACATCTCTGGGAATTCCTCTGAAATGTTCTACTCGCTGACAAGCTTATTATTGTAATGGGGACAGAAAAAAAAAAACATGGAGGATGTGGCCTCTCTGATTATTTTTACCACTGTCAACACTGTCAGTGGAAAGTGCTGTCAAATTGGGCTCGGAAGCGAAAATGCACAGCAGAAATACAGAATCTGTGCGAGAATTAATGGAAATTTACCTTGCAATGGCCAATAAAATATAGATTATTTATATCCATTTAGTATTAGAGGAGTAATATTTGGGGGTAGTCATGGTAATAAATTTGTGAGACAATAATGAGTTCATCAGAGAAGTTTATCTCACATTCACAAGTACCAGAGGCTGATACGGTGCTAAAGCGATAATACATGCCAGGAGGTTTAGCATATCTCTCTGGAGTCCTTGTATGCGGCATGAACTGGCTTCACACACTGCTGTGAATGCACACAAAGCAAGTATAGACTGATGACGATCACTCTCCTTTGAAGATTATAATGTGCTTGTCTATGCTTTGGTGCCTCATGCATACATTTTCTGTGAATCAGACGGCTGTGATGACGGTTTGATTGGCCTCCGTCTGGCAGCTCCTTCCTGTCTTGATGATGACAAATGACTCACATGCACACAACTGGACAATGAAACACACACACACACTGGCCAACAGAAAACCACATCCAGTCAGCACATATGTTACTTTTACTTTTAATGATTCACTGTTAGCCATCAAGCTTTTATTTTTTTTTTTTGTTGGAGACAGTAATTCCCTTTTAATTGCATGTTTGTATGTCACTAAACACCTCCCCTGAGCACCTATTGTCCAATTATTGCTTTACAAAACCAGAAATAAAAGTGTAATAAATAGATTTAGCACTATTTGTCTGCTCCAACATAAACTGCAATCATTAGCACATATGTGCTAGTGAACTTACTATCTTGAGTAGTAATCAAGTTCCAAGGCCAAGGAGCATATTGTTAACTAAATACTTTAGTTTGTAAGGTTACAGTGATATAGAACTAAGCCCTGTTCGAGACTAGCATCCACAGGCGATTTGGACCACTGGAAAAGGAGGTTTTCAGGCCCGGTGTGCAGGCGAATGCTAATGGGGAGCAGAGCTGGTGTCGTGCCAGAACCGGAGCTGGGCAAGCAGACAATGTAACCAGTTTCAGCAGCCTCTAGGGCCAGACTGACAGAGATGAAAAGACAGAAGGGAGCTTGATGGAAGAAGCTAAAAAGATAAAAAGAGAGTGACCGAACAAGAAACCAAGGATAAGGGTAAAACTGGGACTGACTTTTAGTTGTTGGCGAGAGCTTGTGTTGTTGCACCTGCTTGATGTTTGGCTGTTCAGTAAAGTTGACCACTTGCTAGTTTTTGATCATAAGTAATACAATCATAACAGATACACATGTACAGCTGCCCATATTCACGGCAGTGGTGTTACACTTTGTATCTGGGGGGGACTAAACCGCAACTAATGTTGCTTTCAATCACTGCAGGAATATTTAGAACATTTTCTAACACACCTTTGAGGCACCCCTGTACATTCTTCTATTTACATGCTTATTTTAATTCCCAGTGATGAGATCAGAGCCACACTCACCCACACAACACTTATTCTATGGATCACAGTCCATATGCGTTAGCTAAGAGGACAGCTCACTACTCTTGAATGTACCCACTCAGCACATTGCAATCTGCCTAATTGAAGAATCAATAATGGAATGAACACTGCAGGCTGCAGTTAGAAACTGCTGAAACAATATACTCATGTATGAGTGGATACAGAAAGCTCTTTGGATGGTGACTGACCGACCAATGTTAACATCTTATCCCACCTGCTCTTTTCTTTGTGATGATTCCTTAGGGGGACATTCAGTCCCACTCACTTCCCCTTACGTTATCTTACTTTAAATTCCATTCAAAACAAATTATTCATATTTTAAGCACCCTGGGTGTAAAATAATCAAACCTTTTAAGAGGAATGTTCTCCGTTTGTAATGCATAGCAGAACAGTGCATTGCTTTAATGTTTCCTGTGGAGAATTCGCAATTTAGTTTTAAGTTCAGCTCTTATCTCTTCTATGATTTAGGTGCTATTGAGTCTTCCTGGGCTGACAGAGAGGACATGTTGTTAAGTGCTGCAGCCCATGAGGACATTTTAAGTGAGAAGTGGGCTGTGTGGAGTGGAGTTGGCGTGGACCTACTGTGGCTATAAAAAACCCATGGCAGGGGCAGACAAAGTAGCACTAAATACAAAGTGCCTTATAGTTTGCCAGCAAGTATTCAAATATTTCCAAACAAATGTTCTGCACTACACAATTTTATCAAAAGAAGATGTTTATGTGTCTGAATCGTGGCAAACAAGGCCCAGGACTTACAGATTGTATTGGACATTTACTGATCTGTCATTTATCTACATTAGCTGTTTTGTGCTTCCTACCAGACAGCACTAACATGCTAATTCAACATTTCCTCTTGCAGTCTGAACCTCTCAAAAACAGCTACAGCAGAATTTAGAACTAACAGGCAATCAGCTGGCCAATAAAGGTTACCACTGCAGGCATTTCAGCAATGCACAATTTGTCAAAGACCCAAATGAAAATGTGACGTTTTGCATCTTGTGGATTACTTTCAGCTCTGGTGTGAATACAAACGCACAAAATGGATCAGATGGAAATAAAAACAGTCTTTTTATGTAAATGAGAAAAACATGTCAGAGCCAGTTGTGGGATAAACATGCCATAATATTTAGGCTTTACCTAAAACAAGGATTTACTGATGTTAAAGCAGTTCCATTAACATCAGTATTTCAATAATAATAACATCAATCCTTGCATAATAGGAAAGGAATCAGTTTACAGATGTATTCCTTTCTCAAAATACCATGGCAACAAGCTAGACAAAATGTTTCTGATGAGGTTCATCTTGGGAAAACACCAAAAAAAAAAGTCATGTTTTTACAGTCTGAAAATGAAGTAATGGGTGTTTAGGGCCTTGTAGTTGGTTCAGTGTCTGCCAGTGTACCACAAGCAGCTAATAAATATGAATGCACTACAACAATAGAATACAAAACAAAGGCTGTTTTTCCCCTAGGAGTAGTTGTGGTGTGAACATATGTGCTGTAATGCAGGTTCTTGTTGCAGTTGCAGAGGCTGGGTCTAAAGCAGCTCTAAATCTTTGTTAGGATACACAACCGAGGCAACAAGGAAGCCACTGAAGCTCATGGTCACGTTACCATTGTCTCTGTGATCATTAGGCAGGTAAATCAACCACATGTTGTTTTTCTGTGCAATAGATCTAATTCATATTATAATGTTTCCACAGGGGAACTCAAACCAGAGCTCATAACATATTATACACAAGCTCTCGCTTGGTGGTGTATAATGTGAGCAATGATAAAATCCACGCCGTGAGACATCAAAGTGGTGTGTTGCAAACATCCTCTGGGCTGATAGTGGTGTAGGAATAAATCAGCTGGAAAAATGAACAGACCGAATGACAATACATATGCTGTTCCTTATGAAAGTACCACACAGTTCTGCCAGAAATGACATCACCCCCTTCTTGGTTCTCCCTTCAGGCGTGTGCCTTCACTCAGGCATAACGCTGCAGCTTCTGTGAACTTTGTTGGATGTCTTTTATGCAAACTGAACCCTGATTTACAGCTGAAGGGCAAAGTTGTTGTTTGTGAATGTTCAGACATGCACAAATCTTGACATATACCCAGTTGTGGGGTACTTCAGTGTTTTATAAAGAGAATTATCAAGATGGGAAAAGTTAAAGCTGAGCAGACTTGTTGAATTCAGGAGTCTTAGAGGGAGAAATCACCACTTGCTTTTCTTTTACTAAGGACTTGTACCCCTCCTATATAACCTTGGTGACTGAGAGTCTTCACAGATGCGTACAGAGCTTTCCTTCACTCGCTTGGTGCCATAGCAACAGAGCACGAGGCTCTACTGGTTTATCTTTACAGTACTGAGGAAACATCGAGGATCAGTGGAATCACCTGTTCCCCCAATAAGGAGAATGACTGAATGCCAATACTGTAACCTCTTTGTCTTGTTTCTGTGCGGCATCTTATCTGTTGCTTGTGTGCATCTTTGTCTCCCTGATGAGCACACGGCGAGACCTCCCACAGCTTACCATTTACACACCCTGAGCAATCACCTCCCGAATTAGTTTACGCGTGATTTCCTGTAATCTTAAAATTACAACAGCACATGCCTAACCGCACCGGGAACCAGCCCTCTTGTAACAGCTTTCATCACTTTTATTTTTAAGAAAAATGCCATTCAAAGGTCTCGTTGTTCTCTCTCCATGTCTGCAGTGGTTTAACAAAACCCACTGGGGTGTTAAATTGAAATGCAGAGAGCTAGACAACACAAAACATAACACTTTTTTTTTCACTCATCCACAACCCAATAAAAGAATAATATGTTTGTTGTTAGGATGCACGGGCAGGATCTTTTGAAACAAATTGTGTAGGCACATGCTGCATCATGCTACAGTTATCACAAGGGGATACATTACTATTTATTAAGGCTTTAGAGGCTGATTGAAGCACTTTAGCGCTTCCATTTAAAATGTCATGGACTTATCCTAATTCATCTGTTGGACTGTAGCGCAGCAGCGTCTGCTGAATCCGTTTGAGATGCTTCCCACATGCATTGTATCAACTATTCATAACCTGGCAGAGTGAGTTATTACAGTGAATGACAGCGCAGGGGTCAGAAGAGAGAGGAAGCATGAAAAACAGCAGAACATAAGCAATGGATCAATGTTCAGAGCAAGCAGATGACATTACTCACATTTACAAACTCCAGCAAAATACTGATGACTCTTAGTGGTGCTGAAGAATTCTGGTGACAGATTTTCCCACAGGTTTAAAAACCTGTCATACTTTTCCTTTCAAGGCTAAATGGAAACTTTATTGAAGTAGTATTTTATATTCACATGACACATGCTTGAGGCCTTGACAGATATAGAGTTTTATTATTGACTGTACAGCTGTTTAAAATTATGGGTACACTTGGGTACGCTTCTCTGGAAAACAGTCTGGAAAACTGTTTTTTCTTCATGATCACTGATCAAAAAGAAGGCTCAGTGAGAAAATATTTTAAAAAATAAGGTAGTGTTTCACATGTATTTTCACTCTCACGAGGCTGCTGTCGAATAAATAAAATCTAAAGATTCATAATTATTCAATTCTATCAGTCCAATGTTTTGAGTACAATTTTGGACAGGAAAAGAGTAAAACATTCCTCTGTACTTTTCTGAGTTAACTTACAGCTACAACCCAACACACTAGCAGAGTTCATGCATACATAATATGAAAGAAGAAACATTAAATATACAGTAAGCACTGTCCATTCCGGTTCTGTCCCGAGGCAAAGAAAGGTTTATCAGCTTGCATCTCTACTGGGATATTTTAGAATTTCCAATTTTCTATTCTCCTACAATCACCCCCTGTTTTGCCCCGGGAACCTGAATTAAAAGCAAGTGAAGAGGCGAGCAGAGTGTGAGAAAGTGAGAGCGATGGACTCATTCAGATCACATATACATACGCTCACCAGGATCGTCCCCTCCACAGTCCTGCTGTGCAGATTCCATTTGGATGAAACTGAGCCGTGGCGGAATAACAAGTGGAACAGCAACAGAGTCACACAGTCGACATGGCCTCAGATAATGAGAGAATGAGACCACTTTGTTGTTAAGATAAGAGAGACAAGGCGATACTGAGCATCTGGTCATTCTGAGCTACAAGTCTCCACCACATGCGCTTCACAGGTTGCATAAAACCTGTTTCATTGTTACCAGAAGCTTGTGTTGGCAAACCAGGGATATCTTTGTTTTATGCACTGGTAGGAATATTAGAGAACATATGTGGTCCAAAAGATAGCACATATATATATAGCTATTAAAATCATCTGTTTTGATCAGATATTCCCTTTGTTTCCTCAGAGGGTGGTAACAGAGAAAATTCTATCACTGCACATGTGTGATGAGGCTGCTTGTTGCATCTATTTCTGTAAAACCCAGTAGCTAAAGCAAAGGTTTGCCTTGCCAGAGGCATTTGGTTCTAATCCCAAGTCAGTTTAGCCAAACCACATTTTCATGCATGCCGTCTTCCCGGGAATCATGGATGGATGTGCTCCTCTGAACAGCAGCAGGCTGAGTCCTGGCTCTGAAATATGAGTGCTGGCAGTGGCACCATAGAGAGATAGGACATGCCAATGTTTGTTTATAAAATGACCTCCAGTAGTTGGCCAATGATCTTCATAATGATTTATTGTCCAAACCAGACCACTGATTTTTTTCTCCTTTCTGTATGTGTTAGTCAGTGCAAGCATGTGTTTGTCTGTAGCCACCGGTTAGCAAATATTTAGCAGTAGCCTATGCCTCGTGGCTCAATTTGATTAGCTGTTACTTTCATAAGCTTCTTTGTCAACGTGCCAAGTTTGACACTGTGAATCATAAATTAAGAGCTCATTTATTGTCAGTTTTATCAGCCAAGGCTTCTGTGGAAGAAAACATGCACACACTGAAAACAACCAACATAGTTACACACGATACACCATTAAAAAAGTCGACTTTCATCTTTGTTTTCATGTATAAACACTGGAAGGACGTAATTGCAATGAAAAATGGAAACAGGAATGGATGTTAAACAACACATATCTGCAACAGTCAAGACAGAACAAGAGCAGAACAAGACCTAAGAGGAGCAAAGGGTGAATAATCAACCATCCTTGGGCAATTTGGAGAGCAGGGAGAAGTTGAATAAGTGAATCCTGGAGTACACCATTGGCTCTTGTCGACTAGCAAGTCATGCGATTAATAGAAAAATGAAGTGCTGAGAGAGAACGGACCAATTCCACCAGTAGTGTAATTTATTTAACCCTGTTGAATTTCCATGCATTTCATTATTTACCACAGTATATTGTTATCACAAGAAGAAACCACCATTACAGTTTGAGGGCTAAATTAAATTACTCTGTTCTGTTTAAATTGCCTACATTTTTTTTTAAACTGTCGAGTATATTTCTTATATGTATGGCAAACAGCACAGGTGGGGTTTTAGTTAAATCGTTTCCTGTTTCACTCTTCTTATCAAGCATCCAGGACGAGTGCTGAGGTTTGAAGCCAGTCTGACAGAATAGCCTAACTGTGTAATGACAGCAATGACGTCCATCGTGTGATGCACGCTGGCCCAAAAATACGTTTTCCTATAAGCTTACTGTCACCGCCCACTCTGCACCTCCTGCCTGATCGGTACTGCACATGTGCAACTCTCAACAGAGATGAGATGAATGTCACAATCCCCACGAAATGACTTATTTCCATATCAGAATTTGATTAATTCGGTCCAGTAACATTTGGAAAGTCTGGAAGAACCATATGATTCAATCCTTTAATTCCCATTCAAGATAACGGAGGGAATAAGCAGAAGCATATGCAGAAGCAACTTGCCTGCCTTTGTGTGGTTTCCCACCAGTTTTGATTGTCTGCCCTGGACTGATTAGTTTCACCTGTGTCTAGTTATTCTCCCGCTCACTGGTGTATTCAGTCTGTGTGTTACTTTGTCTCATTTCCAATTCGTTTTTTTCTGTCTAGTGTTTTCAGACTTTCTGCTTGTTCTTTGGACTTTTGATATTACCTGCTCCTTTACCTACTTGCTTGAAAGGATCGGCTTTCTCTTGTATTTACCTCACCATCCTGTAAGCCTTGTCTCTTTGTGATAATTTAATAATTTAATAGCTGCATTTGGGTCTAATCCTTTATGTTCCTGCTACCCTGCTAGCACCAGTATCAACAGTAAAAATCTGGTCTGAGGTCAGGTAGAGACCTTAAACAGTATTAATAACAGGAGCTGTCGGAGCTGAAGCAGTTGCGGTGAATACCACAATATACAAATGTATGTTGTGCATATGTTTTATATTTATATTTTGGCACTCAAATTTTGTAAAATGTTGCAATATCCTGCCGAAATCTGCTACTACGCTAGGAAGTCTGTAAGCGTACACAGTGTACTACATAGAGGTGTACTAATGGAAGTATCCGAATTGAGACACAGCTTTAGTTTTGTTTAGTCTTTTTTTATTTAGCTAAAGACGTTTCTTCAACCATATTTAACACTTAGTCTTTCAGTTTATCTGAAGAATTCAGTCTCATCAAATGTGGAGGCGCATGTTTTTTTTTTTTTTTTACTGGACAGTGACGTCAGACAGTTTGAACAAATGCACTCAGTCTTCTTCCATCCAAAAATAATATTTAATGAGGTTTTGTGCAAGAAACGTTGCTGTTGCTCTCAAACAACAGGAGCACAAATACATATATCACAACTATTTGCTGAGGATCACTTTCTCATGCTTGATTCCTCACATTACACAACAAAATGAAGGTTCACTTACTGATTCGACAGCGTTGAACACTTTCAGAAGAGAGACAGACACACAACTGGAAAACAGGACAACTTGATCATACGTTTTTGTGTGCTCTTCAGGGACATTTGTATTGATTTCTCTTACTCCCATAAACCCCCTACTATATTGCCAACTTTTCATTGAAGCAACACATTTCGCTATATTTTATTTTCTGATTTAATTCCTACTGACAGAATCTGCCGTGCTAATGCTTTTAATGGCTTTACACCAGTCCACATATCATCTGTATCCCATAGTTATTTTATGTATCCAGCGTGAGTTGTGATTGTCCGTGGCCACAGTTGATGAAAAATGCATCTATTCAAATATGATGGGAATAATGTGTTCTGCTATTTTCCTGCTTTCATAAAAGGCATAGGAGTGTGTAGGTGTATGTGCAAGGACAATTGGTGTATAGCTGAGCAGAACCAGAGGAGAGATTTTATTATTAATTTATCTACAAGTACTGTATGTATGAATAAATTCTGTGTGAAGCCAGTCAGGTCATGTGTAGCTTTCTATAAGGTGGCTGCTAAACACTTTATCGCCCCACTGGAGGGCTGTCAGGCCCTGAAATCCTTTTCTATAATCGTTTTTTCACTCGAAATATCTAAAATGAGGAACACTTTATTGTCTAAGAATAAAGAATGCACAGTTTGTTCTTGGTTTATTTATTATGAGGTTATTTTTGTTCAGTTATACAAAGTTTTTCTTTCTTCCAGCTTTACTTTGAAATAATTCCCAGCAGCCTCGCAAATGATGATGAAACTGTTTGTGGTGGAGTTAACGTGCCTTTCTCCCTAATAAGCCTGAAACAGCAGACAGGAGCAACCAATTTATTCCTCTCTTTGTAGATACAGTAGTGCCGACACCCGTCTCAGTCCAGCTGCAAGTGTACCTCAGCATGGTAGTAACCAAAACAAAACATAAATTAAACTGACACATCTTTAAAGACAGTTTTTCAGACATAGTTTCTGGTTATCATCCATCTGAAGGATGATGGAGTGATGAGTACAGACAGGTTAGTCCCCTTCTGCCTGGAGGAGTAACACTGCGGAGTGCATGCTGGTGTAGTGTGTAGTGTCTGCTGAGCATGCAGAGTGGCTCAGCGCTGCCGGGAGAAGAGGTTCCTCAGGGCATTGTTGTAGTTCTTATTAAATGCCGTATATATGAGTGGGTTAAAGAAGGAGTTGGAGTATCCCAGCCACAGGAAGATGCTCTTCCAGATGGGTGGGATGTCACAGGAGCACAGCGGGACGATAAGCTCAGTGATGAAGAAGGGAATCCAGCAAAGTACAAACACGCCAATCAAAATGCCTACCATCAGTGCCGCCTTTTTCTCCTTCTGCTCACGCCATGTGTCCCCGTCTGTCTGGAAGGTCACGGTGGCATGTCGCACGGTAAACACCATCTGGGGCTGCTGTGTTTCCTCCTTTACCTGAGGCAGCAAATCAAACAATAAATCAGTTACTCCATTGATTGATTAATCAATCAAACAAACCATTGTTGGCATTAGAATTAGAAAAGAAATATATTTAACAATATGAGCCGAAGAAAAGCAATTGCTGAAGTGAAAATTTTGCTGTGGCTGCTCAACAAAAAAGGGATTACAGGCTGCTGAACAGAAGTGTGAATCAACAGGTGGATGAATGAGCCAAAGCTTATTCTTCATTCTTCCACACGCACACGCACACACCTACACACCCACACACACACACACACACACACAAAGCATAAACCAGAGCTGTGTCTTAATCTGCATTTTCCAGCAGCTCACAAACATACTGCACAGCTACGAAAAGGAAAATGTCAACAGTAATCTGCTTTCTTTCTGTTTGCTGCCTAGCACAGCTCAAGGCTGACTTTATTTTGTGTTTATCAAGTGAAGTCATCCTGGGTCATTCAAGAACCTAACAGCTTTTATAGAGTCTAACCATCCCTCTAAACATGTCTGAAGTAAAGTGCACACACTGGCACTCTAAACTGTTGTGTTCTGTTTAAACAAGCGCTTGCACACGGATGGAGAAATTTGTTCACTCCGGAGTAAATTTAATCTAATCAATATGGGTCAGCCGGGCCTTTAACTGATAAGACGGACGAAGTAAATCCATATGCTGCAAAGGCCCAAGGTTAAAAGCACAGGGCGGGTGGGAAGATGGTTTCAAATTCGGCAGATGGATCCAGACGTCTTGACAATAAATACCTGATTGTGCAGGAGCTAAAATTTGCACTTAACTGCAGATACTCCTTTGTACAGCAGATCAGTGATACTAGAGATATGTACTTCCAAAGTAAGAAGATGAAAGTCACCTAAAATGGTTCACCTTATACCAAAATGAGAGAATAGGTTTGAGCTACTACCAACTACTTGGTTAAAGGACAGGTAAAGATTGTGGTCAAGTTTAAAGGAAAGGTTTTTCTAGTTTGCTGAGATTTATGTGAGAAGATTGCTACACTCATGTCTGTATGCTAAATATGAAGCCAAAGTGAGGAAGTGGTTAGTTTAGCTCAGCATAAAGACTGAAATCAGCTGGAAACAGCTAGTCTAGCTCTGTCCAAAGCCTCTAAACTTCACTAACGAACACACTACATTTCACTTTTTTAATCCTGTTGTGGTTTTAGAAGTGCTATTTCTTGATAAGAGGCTGGGAACAGTGACTTCTCAGCGTCATTTTGTCATTGTGAGGCTATCAAACAATGAGCGGAGGTTAAATCACAGAAGTGTTCACATCAATTTGCATTGAATTTCTGTGTCTGATGTGTCCTGAGGCAGAGCTGCCTGAGCTGCTGCACGTACGTTGCTAGAGTTAGTTAGATTAGCTTAAACTAATGTTTGTCCAGTCAGTAAATCAGCTGTTTGAAGCAAATTAACAGAGACAGCACAGACGCTCCAGTGGTTAGCGCAAATGATATGAGGCAAAACACTTTTACAACAAGAAATATAACAAGATATGACATGTTTATTTGTGAGAATTAGAGGTGAACTTGATACGTTTGGTCAGAGATGGAGTAGCTGTTGTCCCCTTTGTTTCCACTCTTTATGCTAAGCTAGTCATGGCTCTAACTTGACATTGACATTTTATAGCTGGATTAACTGTAAAATGTCACATACTTTGTCTGCAACCACCAAAAATGGATTTTTTTTTTGGTCCTAAGTGTTTATCATCTGCTTTCATCTGTTAAAAGGGTACAAGTGTTCAAGAAAGAAAGATAAGTGTGTCCAAGGCCAGGTTACTTAGTCAGGAAGCCTGACTCTTTTGAGGTTTCCTGGAATAAAGAAACGTAGACGTAGTAGTTAATTTATCGACATGAGTCAGCTTTCATATTTGCAGTGACATTGACTGTTTTCTAAAAAACATGCAGGAGGTTTTTTTCATCTTGGATGTTGATGCCTTCGCACACAGCAGAACTCCGTGCAGGCTTTTTGGTCCTCGAAGTACGCTGGGAAATGATGAGAATAAAATTTCGCTGGGTAATGAGACACGTATAATACAACCATAAGCTGCAGGAATTTCTGTGGAGGGCAAAATGACTAATAAAACATATTCCAGTTAATTGATATAGCTACAAGAGTGATTGCCTGTGTAATGAAACTTGACATAAAAGTATTTCAAAGCAAAATTAGACGGGGCTAATTTTATCTGACGTTCTTCTCGACAATGAGGTCCTAATTTTGGGCCAACTGACGTCACGTGTGCATAACGAAGGGGTGTCTTGAGGATTTGGGCGAAATTGCAAAGTGTATTACATAAAAAGAAAATAGCTCTCCATGTGTATTTTCTGGGAAACATATCTGTGGATGTTTGCCAATTTCTCATAATGTTCACACACTGTGTAATCTTCGTAAGTATTCTTTCGCAGGTGAAAGAAAAAGGTGTTTGCTCTGAGAAGCCTAAGATGTCTAAAATTAGCGTAATCTCTACTACCGAGGTGCTTTTCAAAATTGCATTTCCAACCATTAGGGGAGGTGAAAAGTGGATGCAGTCTCAATTTTCACAGGGAAAATTAAATGTTTGCTAATGCTTGCGAAACACATCCAGACCTTTCAGTCTGCTGATTAGAGAAACGCCACAGCGAGGAAGGTGCAGTGGCCCATTAAAGATGCTGGAAGTGGTATTTATAGACTTCTACCTTCTGCTGACGCACATTAACAAGCTGGTGGTGATGAGCAGGATTGCTTCAATTATTTGTCTGTATGCTCATACACTGGATACTTGTTTCTCTGATTCTCTTGTTTCTCTGATTACTGTTGAATAGCTCGTCAGGCAAAATAATGAATTGCACAACAATCCATATTTGTGGGTCAGGCATCAGCCAGTTGCAGAAGGAGACATATTCATCATTTTATTCATCTACAACAGCATCTCAACGTGAGTGGTACAGTTCTACCAACTAACTTTGTTGACTCATGTTCAACTGGTACATCTCTGGTTGATTTCAAGGAGGGTTAATCTATACTGTATGTACTGCCCAATACATCTCCTCGTCCAAAAATCTCCACTCTCGGTCAGAGGGTTACAGGCAGACAGTAACAATAGTTATTTTACTTTGGCTTTGGTTGCAACAAATCATTGGCTGAAATACAATCTCGGAAGACATCGGGTATCAAGGGCTAATTAACGTTTTAGTATTTTTTTTTAAAGCGAATGCAGAGATCTATCTTTCTCATCATTCTTGTGTATCAAATTGCTAATTGGACTGCAGAGGAAGTCTTTGCTCGGATATATCTTTTATCCGTTTATCTGGATATTCCCTGGCTACACCGGAAACCCAGAAACATTGACCATTACCCCATAGGGTAAATTGTTGTCAGGTGATACATGATGGGTTCTGGGATTGCACATTTGCACACTCTAGCAGATCTTGTTACTGTCCAGGTCTAGGTCCATTACTCTCACTCTGTCAACGACCAGAGTCCTAATATTTGTTTCAGTTCCTACGGGCTAGGAGCTTGCTTTCATATTCTCTGTGTTCCCACTTAGAGCTCTCCCAGATGATGGATGCTAGTCCTTTTCATGCCTGGTTCTCATCCAACTTAAAGAGGACAGGTTTCTCATCTCTCATCCCAAGGGCAGTTCTCTTGGGCACGTTAATGCTAATAGTGGGTCATCTTGGTGAGGATGCCTTTTACTGTTGGAACAGCATGCTTTGCCTGTCCATTTCCCTGAGGGTTGTTAGGACTGGATGAGCCGGCGCAATGTCATACTTTCTGCAAAAGCCTTTCTAGGACTCACTTGAGTATTGTTGACCATTATTGTTAACTATCTGGTTAGGAATGCCAAATAGTTTCAGTGACCAACCCTGTGGTAGCAGCAGTGTAAAATTTCCAAGTAGTGGTCATTCGGACAGAGGTTTTGGTTTGTAATGGCTCTTTCTTCTGCTTGTCATCTGGATTTTCACAGATCTTGATGTCTATCATGTATGTGCTCTGATATATATTTTCTCAATGACTGTGGAATTACAACTCAACAGCCAAGAGCGATAAAGTCCTTACATGATGATGATGAGTCTTCGCGTAATAGTCTTTTGCACTGTGTGTGATACTACTCACTCTTTCGTCCATTTTTGATCAGCTTCAGTAGCTTCAGCAGTTGCTCATCCCTCTACGTCCAGTTTGTGCTGTGATACTGGCTAACCATGAGTGACAGCACTGACATGAGAAGCAACGTAAGTCTCTCTGGTGTTGTCTCTATCTTTTAATGGCCTGTGTGACACTGCATTGGCAATGACTAGTGAGATTTTAATACTCCTGCTATACATTGATCATTTGCATATATGATTTCAGCATCATTCAGTCACACGGAAAAATATGCAACTGGCTTCCAGCTTTCTGTGCATCTGTAGAACGACGCCCCCAAGCCCGTAATTGCTTTCCTTTGCAGAAAGCTGATCATCTATGTTATGCTTCTCCTTCCTGTGTTGCTGGCATCTATATCACCTGAGTGGGCCCACCAATTCTCTCCTTAGTTGGCTGTCTCACAGCCAACTAAGGCCAATATATGAGTTTTCCAATGTAAGATTGGATCTGACTTGTAGTTCTTTGTCGTGAGTCTGTCTCTGATATGTTGAGTTATATAACTCACCCAAGTCATAGATTGCTCTGATAGAGGACTCAGCTTTTTCCTCTGACTTCTACCTTCACTGATGGAATCACACTCCTCTTATGTATCGTGTTATTCTTTGGTGTGAAGCAACTTCCCAGCTGACCTGTAGTGGGTAAATATCTGTCTCCATGCAGGCCAATCTATGGATTGTTCAAAGTTTTCTGGCAGGCTGGACTTGACCTGACTACTAGGTGTCTCTCTCAGAACAATTCTGACACAATGTCAAGTTGACCGCTGGGCAACACAGCTTTTTTGTCAGATCATGTGGCTTATTAAACCATAATAGTATTTCAACATGAGCGGTATACAAAGTGCTGTCAACCAACCTTTCTTACTCACGTACAGCACAGCTCATCGCAGTGTAGCTGCTTTTTTTTTTTTAGCTCCCTGATTGGTTTCAAGGAGTTCTTCATCTACATTACCCAATACCTTGAAATGAGTGTGAATAATGGTAGTGACATACAAGGATGAGAAAGGATGAGAAAAAGAATAATCACCTCCGCCATGGGTGTTATTGTGTTGTTCTTGCGGGAGCCAATCCGAAACTTGGCAGCCTTGTAGATCTTCCAGTAAACAAACAGCACCACACAAAGCGGCAGGTAAAATGCCCCAAAGGTGGAGAAGATCGTGTAGGACGGCTCCTGGCTCACCTGGCACTTCATCCCCTCCGAGTAAGTTTCCCCCCAGCCGAAGAGAGGCGATAGGGAAATGATGGAGGACAGAAGCCATGTTAGTGCGATCATCACATTGGAGATCTTTTTACGTGTCTTGAGTGTGTACTGCAGATGCCTGGTGATGGACCAGTAGCGGTCCAGCGCGATGGCCGTCACATTCCAGATGCTGGCTGTGCAGCAGAGCACATCGAAAGAGATCCACACCTGGCACAGGACGCGGCCTAGTTTCCACAGCCTGCCGTTCAGCTCATGGACGAGGCTGAGCGGCATGACCAGGGCTGCCACCATCACGTCAGAGATGGCCATGGAAGCCACAAGGTTGTGGGGCACCCGGTGGAATGTCCTCACCCTCAGAATGGTCACCAGTACCAGCAGGTTCCACACGAAGGTGGCCACCACCAGCATTGCCAGTAACGTAAGAGTGAGCACGCTGAAAACAGAAAAGGGCCGGTAGATGTTTCCCCCAGAGTCATGCCTATCCAAAGCTCCACTGAAGTTAGCTGTCAGTATGCTGGTGTTACGATACGCCATGGTAGCTGCTCACAGCCCCGCAGCCAAGGGCCAAGACAATTCAGAGACAGTTTCTGCAGACAGCTGATGCATTCTGCAGTGGGGAGATAGTAGAGTAACACATTAGATTAAACAGATGCAATACTCAGAAAAAATTAGCAGCATTTACTGCTGGCTTTGCATAAATGCATAAATGCACTGATGTACATGACTGTGCTGTTCACAAAGTACTAAAGTACCTCTACTTTAGTGATTTGCTCACAATAGTAAAACACACTTGAGTTACTCACGGCTGTCAAGCAACCTGCTTCCAACTTTCAAGTGCAATTTCATCTGCTGCTAAAAAGGCTCAAAAGTACTCTGGGACGTCTCTGGGTCTGGAAAAGACCATAAATATTCAGTTTCATCATCGCTCTGCTGTCCTTTGATTTGCATCAAAGTCAGTCCTCTTGCAAAATGAACAGTTTTAAGTGAAGTCTTTGTTGTAAACTCATTCAGGAATATCTCACTTTGGTATCGAATAGAGAGCTCCTTCTGTTAAATATTGAGGAGTTATATGTTAAAAGTGGTTTTGTGGAGCGGCATATATTTTCACTTCAAATAAGAGAGTCTGTCTGAGAGATACTCTGTATTAACGTAGAATCACCTCTGGTTCAGATTCACACACACAAAAGATTTGACTTGCCAGTTCTATCAGTACATTTACAGTAGAGGCTGAGAAAGTTGAAAGTCTACACTACACAATGTTCAACAGTGCAGAAACAATGAATTGTCTCAAATCACCAACTGCTTATACTGTATCAACTAACTAACTAACTAACTACTACAAACTTGAAAAATACATAGAAGAATTAGTCTAACATTAGAAATACATCATTTTTGTCCAGACTACATTATTATTATGACTGATAACTGATTCACAGACAGTTTTAGCTGCATCACTGGGGCCAATAATGATTTCATGCATCATCTTTTGGAAAACATATTCAGATGTGCTCCATGAAACGATCTCACAAGATGTTAATTTTAATCAGTAATCATTATTTCTTATTTATAAATGCTCGGTTTAAACTACTACTCCCGCTTTAACCTATTCCTGCGACCTGCTGCTGCTCTAACAATCCTCCTAGGCGGTTTAAAAATAAAGATCTCCGTCTCCCAGTGTCTTTAAAGTGGAGCTTTAGCCTTAATCTTGAATATTAAACATAATCATTCATTTTTGCATGTTTCCTCTTGTGACATTGTAATGAGGGGATCTGGCTGACTTGCTCAGGTTATTCCCAGGCCTCTGTGTGCAGTAGCAGTGTCCATAATGAGTGTAGCTAATGCATATAATTCAGTTGAATTAAATGGCTCTAATTGAGTTTGATTTAAATTGCAAAATTTAATCAATTGGATTATATTCTTGTTGCTGTGTGGCCTGTAATGACATTACTTTTGGCTGAATTACTGAAGCATTAATCTGATGAATAGATCAAACATTTTTTTCTCAAATTTACAAGGACATGAAGAAGAAGAAAAAACAACAGATTTCCTCCTGAAATGCTTTATTCATATATGTTTTTACACCCAGTGGTTTGTGTCAGTCTGATCATCAATAAGGATAGACGGGTGACAAGAATACGAGTCACGTCCCTGTCAGCTGGTGTATTTATGTCACATGTGACACTGTCTCTTAGCATCACAAACCATGCTCTCTAATCAAAGGGTCCAACCAAGCACACCGATAGGCCCTCTGCGCTTTCTTCTCCCTGCTCCTATTAACAAGCCTAATAGCCATGAAATTGGACAACCCTTATGAAGAGAACAGGCAACCTAACATGCCTGTTCCCTTCCTCAAACAGTAGCTGTCATTCACCCTGGGAAAGACAAGACACATAAGGCAGAAAAACACATGCAAATGAATATATGAATATGTGTGAGAAGTGAGGAGGGAAGCACTGATAGACAGGAAGACAGGAATCACGTACACTGGCGTCAAAGGATAACAACTCAGTACATTTGAGAGAGTGTTTTTTAGACAGCTGTGTGGGTAAAGTGTCAATTCAGGTCAGTCACTGTCTTGAGACTTGAAAGTGCCAGCTGGTTCACTGGACATATTTGCTCAAGAGCCTTGTGGGGATTTTTTGTTAACTGTGAGAAATTAAACAGGGACAGAGGGTGATTAACATCTCATTACCTACCATATGATGTGTCTGCTTTTACTTTTTAATGCCAGTAGAGGAGCAGGGGTGAAAGAGAAGTTATAACCGTGAAGGATTTTCATGTTTCTGACCAAGCTGCAGCAGGGAGATATTTCCAGGCTGCATATATTCCATAATAATTTGAAAATGAGCAAATGAATCGGTAACTAATATCCTTTCTGAGCCTCACATGCCTTTGCAAGAAAGCCACAATACACGCTGCAGAAATCAAGGCGTTGGACACAAACTTAGATGAATGTGTTTTGCATAATTTTTTTAATTGAGTTTTCTGAGCTGCAATTTCTAGACCATAAAAAATGTATGTTGTTTTCTCAGCAAAAGAATGGATATTTGCAAGTCCTACACATCTTTTTTCCCCCTTTTGTTTCTCTTTTTTCTCTTTGTTATTAAGTCTTTTGTGCCATCAGCTGCCTGCTGCTGAAAAAACAACAACACACAATTTACAACAATGCGCCTCCAGCTGCAGAATCAGGTAAAAAAAAAAAAGTACTTGGACATCTAAATTTTCATCTTTGTGTCTAAACACATGCTGTCTATCACAGTAATTAAAACAGCAAGAGTGTGAATGGCATTCCCTTTAAAGCTTTTCATTGCCAAACGATTCATTTATGACACTATCCTTCACCTTCTCTGAAGCTTGAGCTGACATTTGCGCTTGAAAGGAGAGAATGGGTCATCTGGCTTCGGTGATATTAAAATGATAAAGGCAGCATAAAGCTTCAACTTGAGTGGACATGCAGCAGCTCTAGCAATTTGGTTTGGTGGTTTATGTGTCGAGATATTTAAAGAGATATAATAAAAGTTACTCTCCGGAATAATAAGTAGTATTCCCTCTGGAGCTCACATGTCCCATGTGGTTTCCTCCACGCACCTGACTCTGCTTATAGATTATTATGAAACAGGACACTTGTTACGCATCATCACTTTTGAATCCGAATCTATAAAATAAAAAAAAATTAAAAAATCGCTTATAAAACAAAACTCGGCGGCAACGATTCATTAATATCTGGAAATAACTCACCCCATGAACAGATCAGCAGAAAGCAGTCCTGCACGAGATGCTCGGTCTGTGTCTGTCCATCGAAATTCACTTTGCTGGTCTTGTCAGCGCAGTGACTGAACAGCCTGGTTCAGTGTTGGTGACAGCAGAAATACACCTCGCACCGAGGATACAGAGGCGCTGGAATGAACCACACAGTGGTCGGAAGGGGGAACTGGGTCCAAATCAAACGACCAATACCGCGTTCACGAGGCATGTCAATTGATGTGTGTGTGTGTGTGTGTGTGTGTGTATTTGGTTGTGTGTGTTTTAGTGTGCAGTCCACGTGATCAACAGCTATCTTTTCTGAGGCATGCGGTGTGGAAGAAGAGGATGCCGCTGTCTTGACAGGCTGTTCTGATCTCTTTCTAGTCATTCTGCAGCGATCAGAGGTTGCTTGTGGAGACATCGATCCTGCTGCTTTATGATGGATGATACTTATATGCAATCATAGTTTAAACTCCCCTTTCATTTCGGCCATCTCCTGCATAATGAATTCAGACAAAAACAAAGTTTCTCCAGATTGGGCTCCCTGAGGAATATCCAGGGGGTCTTGTGAAAATGTTCTGAGAAAATCTCCCATGGAGGATTAATTGAATTAAGTAAAAATTAAAACTATCATTGTCTGCACAAGTTCTATCTAAGATGTTTTTATTTTGAAAACAAAACTATCCTTTTTATATAAATTACCTTCACCAGCAACACACACAGGTGACTGATTACAGCAAAAGTGCCCGTTTGGATGCCCCTATGGTAGACAAAACATGATAAAGATCCCTCTAGCATGCCCTTGTGATGCAGTGTCCTCTAAGTTGCCCTTCAAGTGGTAAAAACCTGACTAAGTAACTTCTAGGGTGCCCTTCCCGTGGAGAAAACGTGACAAAGTAACTTCTAGGTCGTGATACTTCATATCAAGACTAGACATATCAGGTGGCTGTGGCTCAGGTAGAGCAGGTTGTCCGCTATTCAGAAGCTCAGTGGTTTGATCCCCAGCTCCTCAATTCTACATGTCAAAAGGTCCTTGGGAAAGATACTGAACAATAGATTGCTCCTGAAGGCTGCACCGTTAGTATGTGAATGTGTGTGACTGAATTAGCTCCTTTCTGATGAGCAGTTGGTACCTTGCATAGCAGCCGGTGCCATCAGTGTATGATATGAATGGGTGAATGTGATGTGCACTGTAAAAACGCCTTGGTCAGAAAACTAGAAAGGCACTACAGTCCATTTACCACATAACAATCTTAACCAGCGCTTAGAACTGTTTCACTATAATTGCACCACAATTTAATACGCACTGGTGTCCCACCACACTGCAGCTGGTGCCCTTTTTATTTTTTTTCACCCCTGCCCCTTCAGACAGTCCACCACTGCACCAAACAAGGGACACTATGTTTCCTATCAGACTTTATAATGTCAGGCTGCTACTGTGAAGGCAACTGACACCCAGCTGTCCTTTAATAAAATACAGAGCAACGCCTTGACTGTGGACTGTTTATTATCACAGAAGCGCCATGATTCTCTGTAGTCCGTCAGCGCCTCAGGAGGTTTGTTCATTACCGTCATAGTAAAAAAAGCCCCTATATTTGTGACAGCACATGGTCTTCGGCTCTACAGCTGCAGTGTAAATGTCATCTTCCACCTCTTTTACTCCAGTAACCCTGGCGAGTACGATGAGTGCTTATTTAATTGTTGCTTGCGCTTACACTCACTTTCTCCAAATCCATGGAATTTGTTTGAGACATCTACTCAAAGAGGGCGAGAGCGCTTCAGTGACTAACCATGAAATATGCAGCTGCACATGTATAGGCACACTTGGCGTTTATCACATCATCCCCTGCTCTGAAGCGCCCTTTGCCTCCCTCCCTCCTCCTCCCTTGATTCCCTCATACAGGTGATCCTGAGCTGGTGCACAAAATCAAATCAGCTTAGGAGTTGCTTTTGCAGTCATTGCTAAATAACCTTCTTTGTGAAATCGTGTCTTGATAATTATAGGGCTATGAAGGCATTTACGCAACCCACTTAAAGTGTTTGGGCAAAGTGCTCCTTATTAAAACAGATGGCACACTTGCACCTCCAACTGTTTAGCTGTTTAGTTTCCACTGTTGATCAAAATACACTGCAGTGGGCTTACTTGAAAACACTGGAAGGGCTCATATCATGCAGTGTAGACTAGTGTGTGCACTAATCAAGCTTCACATTTAACTCTGTGTCACCGGAAAGATCACGCAGCGTCTTATTCTTAGCCGTCGTGACTCACCTTACTCAAATTAAACATCACACTTGCTCTTCTCTGTCCCCTTTGACTAAGCCAAAAGGGTATTTTATTCTTCTTTGTCTCCTGGGACAATACTGTAAATCACATTTCTGACCTTGTCCCGCCAGACTGGTTTCATCCCCATAAATAGCTAGTCATCAATTATTCCTATTGCGACCAGAATTTAACACTGTCAGCAATTTCACATTGCAGGTCCTGGAAAATAACCAGAGAGAAAAATGTGATGTGGTCTGTGGAGCAGGGACTTTGCTGGTAAACCTGCCACATAAATTCAGCGGTGTGCCTCTGTGTGTCTGGCCTGCAGTAATTGTGCAATGAGTGATTAATTGTGAAACATAGAGAACATGGGATTTCATGTCAGGGCACCTTCTGTTTGCTCTATGATCCCGCAAGGTTACACGCTAGAATGTGTGAACGTGTCGTACATGGTAAACTGCCTTATGGAAGCAGTGTTGTTATTGGCCGATTAAGACAGTTAATTGACTAATTTGTCAAAAGGTGTCCTCACTCCCTTTGGTAATTTTGATGTTCTGCTTATTATTGACTACACACACTTTCTCAAGTATATGCTGCAGTAGAAAAACCCACGTGTTAGCGTCTCATTTCACATTTCCATTGGGATTTTATCCAAACAACAAACTTTTTAAGGTAACCATAAATAATATGGCAGGCTAAATGTGCTGTAGAAGATTAAATGGAATCACAAATTCTTCCTCTGTTTTGCCGACAATGTTGATACTGTCAGGCTCCACTGCCATTCGCCCCTGTAAGTCAACGATATCTGCCTGCACTGTAACACCCACACCTAATTACCGCATCAGTGTGTGTCAGTAGCTGGCGAGGCAGCAGAGGGTTCAGACAGACAAGGTGTTAGGCTGTGATGTGCTGAAGCAAGCAACACTGGTCCAGTAGATGGAGGGAAAGAAGAAGTCATTCAATAAAGTGTGAAGATGGAGGTGTGGAGGTCTTCTTTGATGGTCTGCTGGCAGAGTACACAGGAAGCAAAAAAAAATCCCTGCACTGGAACGATGCTCCCAACTTCTACTGTATGCTAAAAACACATTTTCAAGGTTGACTCAATGTGACAATAACCGCAGGTACAGTATGTACGCCAAAGACTGAACTGTGTGTTTGCTTACCTGCGTATGCAATATTCAGCTGTGGGCTGAATGAGGTACAGCCACGAATATAATAAAACTGAATGCAGTAAGTTGAGGAGAAATGTAATTTTTGTGATTCAAAGAGATGTTTATGCATGCCTGTGGTTGGGACTGAGCCTGCAGTGAAATTATGTTGTTCTGTTGGATTACAATGTTCTTGTAATTTCCTTGGCAAACATATTCCCAAGAAGAAACTTTATTGTTATACAGCGGAGAATGAATTCCACTGACTTTGGTGACTTTTCCTTTAGCGCCACCATGTGTTTGCCATTTTTGCTTTTTAGTGAATGTATTGAAACTATTGGGAGGCATAGGTGTGAATGTGAGTGCTTGTTGTTGTCTCTATGTGTTGTCAACCCTGTGACGAACTGGTGACTTGTCCTAGTTGTACCCTGCTTCTCTCGCCCAATGTCAGCTGGGATTGGCTCCAGCCCCCCACAACCCCGATAAGGTTAAGCGGTTATGGAAAGTGGGTGGATGGAACTATTAGCTGAATTGCCATGACATTTATTACATACATCCATGTGCCCCTTGGGATGAACTGTGATGATCCATTAACTTTCCATAGCTCCATCATCAGGTCAAAATTTCAATTTGTCTACCACTTTGGTTTCTACCAAATATCTGCAAAACTAATGACATTCCCATCATCCATAGCTGCACTTTAACACACTAAATGAGGATGATGAATATGGTAAGAATTATGCCCGCTAACCATCAGCATATTATTGTGAGCATGTCAGCACTTAATCTTGTTATTTAAAAAGTGGCTAATGGCATAACATGCGTACATATACTTCAGAAAGTGAACCTTTCTCTACTCATACACATTCTGTAACAATAAATACAGGCTGTGGCAGGAAGACAGTTTATGTTGCTCAAAATAAGAACAAACTCAACCCACAGACTGCCATATATTGAACATGAATGGCAGATTACGCAAGAAAATTGTGTGCCTAGTTTTGAAACATTATTGAAAAGCATCTTCTGAAAAGAGAGTGAAGCAGTTTTGCCTTTTACTCTGTCATTATAATAGAACTGATTATTATCATACTATGTATTTATTTTCTCTGTTGTTGGCTGTTGTTGTGTTGTATCTATTGTTATATGTGATGTTATGTCATAATATCTGTTGAGTCAGTGTGTATATGAGTGTTGCTGCTGCACGTTGTATTGTTGTCATCACGTAATTGTGTGTGAATTATGTTGATTTGTGTTGTCACTGTGTGTTTTTGTATGTGCCCCAGGAGGAATGGTTGCTTCGATACAGCAGCTAATGAGGATTTTTGAATGCACAAACATGTTTTCACACACTTTTTTTTAAATTGGTTGTGATGTATTTTATCTATTTATGTATTTATTTATGGGTATGACAGTACAGAGAGACAAGGGGAGAGAGAGAGAGAGAGGGAGAGGATGAGAGTGGAAGCTCAGGCTACTTTGGATCACCTATGATAAACAGATCCCAAGTGGCCTAACAGTAATATGTACAGTAATAAAAGATGAGAAGGTCATGAGTTTTCAAAAGCTGAAACAAGACTATGGACTGAACAGTCAGGACCATTTCAGATATCTCAAATTAAGGGACTGGTTCAACAGAAAAACAAAGTGCAGTGTAAACTAAGATAAAAACGGAATAATTAGAACCATAATCAGAGTTTATCACCCAAAGAAATACAGACTAATATCAAATTTATATCAACATTTAATGGAGAGAAAGATATATATGTAAAATGGAGATGGGAAAGTGAACTGGGTATAAACATTTCAGATAATAAATGGCTGTGTATCTAGCCAACATATTCTGCTTGGAGAGAACACTGTTGGAAAAATTAGATTCTTTATCACACTCAATGTTAAGAGCAAACATTCATCTATTACATTCATTCATTGCCTTGAATTTGTACAGTTTTGGAGAGATGTTCACATGGCTTTTGTTAAAGTCCTGAGCTATGATATTCTTTAATCAATTGTAGTCTTCTTATTTCACAGGAGATACTGTACAAAGAGACGATTGATATCTGTTAAGAATTCTGTTGGCAGCCTGCAAAAAGAAGCTATTATAAGGAGGTGGTTTAAAGTTGAAACACCAGCACAAGGCTGAAAATTGTGACAGACATATATAATGTGGAGCTGTTAACTCATAATTCAAAAACTCAGAATGAGAAATGTCAGGAGAAAAATGGGAGAAATGACAATGTTTGCATGTCGGTGACAGGATGTGATAACAGGACAATGAATCATTGAATATTACACGGAGCTGATTGTTTCTGTGGAGATGTGACAATCCAGATGTTTCATTGTCTTTTTGATTTATGTTGTGCTTCCAAACAAATCAAAAATCAATAGAAAATAAAGTGTTTAAAAAAACAATAACACCCTATTGGATCAAAAATGTTCTTGTCTAAGTTGTGATTGACATGCACAGTCTTTCATTTCACCTCTGTGATCTACCCTGAACCGTTTAGCTGGTTATTAGATGTTGCGCAAACAATGAAGGACAGAGGTGTCCTTATTGTACAGCAATCATCTTGATAAATTGCTCTGACCCCATGCGGTGCTGTGAACTTGCCAAGACTGGGAATACATTAGCAGCCTGCTATGTTACAAGAATTTCAAGCTGCTGTAAAAGTTAGAAAGAGCTTCTTTGTTTTTTCTTTTCTCCAGACACTTTTTAGAGTAATATAAGAATGGTCAGACTGTTAGTGCAAAGCTATATGACGCATTGCTGTCAACCTCACTATACTTTTTCTTCCAACTGATGCTTTTTCTATCTTTAAAATGATTTTTTCGAGGTGTCTTTGAATCGCTGTTTTCCCTTGCTTCAGATATCTGTCAATTTATATTTGGATTTTTAAAGACGAGATCAAATGAGTACATCCACCTTATAACAGCCAGAGAGGGATTTTCTGGATTTTCTGCAGGTGATATATTCAGTCTTATTCACACCTTTCCAAAGATGACACACTGAACGCAATGCATTTCGAAACACAATGAGTCAGTGCGTGAATTGCATTCTCTTTGGTCATTTAACTCCCCGGGTGAAAGACATTATTGACACCTGTCAAAATATGAATCCTAATTGTTTCAGATGAGTTTATCACAGCTTTTAATTCAAGTGGTTTGAATGGCAGTTAGTGTAAAGCACTTTTCAAATCTCAACTTCAAGAAAAGATTATTGTGCATGATGATCTGTTCTATTTTTGTCTGTCTTTGTCACTTGGCATTAAATACAAGCATGAATCTTGAAGAGCAGAAGTGCAATTATGCACTTTTTTAATGTTCAAACAGTTCAGACATGATTGGATGTTAACCAGACTCCTGTCACTTAATACCTTTAATAATTACTGTCCTTTTCAATAATTGAAAAGAGTAGCTTACAGATGAAACAAAAGCCAATTTGATCGTTTTAATTTAATTATTCTTCAACAAGATTTTTTAATTGAAATAGTTAATGAACTGTTAAAGTCTTTTTAACTGGAAATTGTCTAATTTCAGTGCTTACGCCTCAAGTGATCCCCTGACTCATCTTTTAGGTGAATAGCCCGAGGTGTTGCCCTAAAAAAATAAGGAAATTAATAAAGCACTCAAGGTCATGTGCCAGGAAACTCTGAGAGGAGCCATCCATCTACTGTTCCTAGGGACCGGCCAAGGTAAAACAAGCCGAGGCTTCATATTTCTTTAAAATGACATTAGCATTTTCAAGTGCAACAATGAAGAAGTGTGGCTTAGAATCACAATAACTCATCTTAAAGTACTCCACTGCAGCCAGGTTGCCATTTAACAAGGTTGTATCAAATCTGTCAATATCTTTGGGTTCAGTAGCGGAGACACATGTGTGTACAGTTTGCTGTCAGAACACATTGATTCCCCTGTTTTTCATGTGTTTGACACCTTGGCTCCTTCGCTCCAATCTTCCTTTCGCCTCGCTCGAGTAAAAATAAATAGTGCGGGGAAGCAATTGAGCTTGCTGCCCTACAACACACACACATTCTTATACACACCACACCCCACATCACATGTCAGCTCAGACACCAGACAGTGTATCGGGAGCACTTGTGTAACAGTATGAAGGGCCCTTTAATCTGTAATTTGCTGCAATCAGAGACCCTGGACCTTTGGGGGTACAATGAGTCAGATACTTGAAATTGATCCCTCGCCAAACAATGATGGTATACTGTCCTATTTTCTGTATCTGAGCCTCTTGCTTTGCCCTGTTGGTCGGCTTAATATGAAGTCTGTAGTGACATCTAATTTAGGAAGGTGAGTCTCTTCTTCCTCGGTTTAACTCCTGGACTGGCGCTGAGGTTTTGATACTGCATCTGATATGAAGTCTGTAGTTTCATCACCCCAGTACCTCCTTTATTGTTATCTTGATCTAACATAACATAGAATTTTACATGAACCTCCATGCCACACTGACACAGCTTGCAGCCCTATTTCAAAATCACATTTTCTTACACAAAGACCTATTTATCATATTCGCCAGCTCATAAACAGATTCCACTGTCCTCCAGCTGTGGTGATCTTTTCCTTGATGTTAAAATTCATTTTCAACAAGTAAAAACATATTTAGCGGAAATACATTTTGCTTACAGTTGGAATAGCAAATTCAATTCAGTCAGAAAAATTGTTGTCATGATTTAATGAGAAAAGATTAAAGTTCACTCAGAGAGGTTTCACTGGGCATTCAGAAACCACTCGCAGTGGGAAAATAGCAAAGGCATAATGCTGTTGATATAAACAACAAACAACACGGATGGGGAATACATATTACACTTGCGAGCCTGTGAGCTAGTTCAATCAACTCGAGCTGTGCTGCTATTTACAGATGTGACACAATCCACCCGCTGTAAAATATATTCAGTGCACCAATTTCAAAAATATGGTCAATTCACTTATTTTTGGGCCATTTGGCAGCAGAAACAACGGCTTCCTACTGCTTTATAAAATGGATACGGTGTCAGCGGTGTGGATACTGTCAGCAAACAGTTGCTTATTTACACATCTAGCAGACACACAGTGCAACATTAGCATTCATTTGGACTTCATATGATGTTTCTGTCCACCCTTGGAATGTAAGTCCAATATTCACTTTTTTTTTTTTTTAGCTCTGTTTTGGTTTCCTCCAACTCCTGAGGGAAATATCAGGTTCTTTAGCTGCTAAACCCTCTATTATGCCAGGTTTGTATCCCGTTTGTACCCAGGTAGGTATCATATAGCAGGGTTATTAGAGCGTTTTTGGTCAAAACTCAAGGTGTGCTCAAGGTGTGGGAAGTTAGCCTTAAAAAATAATCTATTGTTGATTACAAAATATTACAAAAAATATAGATTAACTGTATTAAATGGTCACTTACCTGCCCACTCATTGCTAACTGCTGCTAAACTTGTTTACTAACTCTGCTGTAAAACTGCTACAAACACTTCACTGCTATTGCTGCTAATGCTGCTAAGGGCGGCCGTGGCTCAGGTCGTCCAATAACCCGAAGGTTGGCGGTTCGATCCCCGCTCTCGCTGCTCGAAGATTGGAAGGTGAACTGACAGCTGGTGGGGTGGCAGTCCACCTCCTTGCCACGGCCGAGGTGCCCTTGAGCAAGGGCCCCGTACTCCATACCCCCCCAACATCTGCTCCCTGGGCGCTGCGAATTCGCTGCAGATATGGCATCTGTGCATGTGCATGTGTGTGTTCCGACAGGTGCCAGCCTGGATGGGTTAAATGTGGAGGAATAATTTCATGTATATAACGTGATTAATAAAGTTTCAACTTAACTTAATGTAGTTTTTCGTAAGCAAACATCATCACTTCATCACGTAGAGATAAACAAGCATTCACGTTCACATTCACACCTATGGGAAATTTAGAGTCACAAATACACCTTTTTCACAGCAGCCATTTTGACATGAAATTATAACACAGGTGCGACCAATGATACTAATTAAGGTTCTGTTCCATTTAGGTCAGGGTGGTGCTGTAGTACATGTTGACTCACTGGAGAGTCTCTGCTGCAATAAATAGAACAGAACCTTAATTAGTATCATTGGAAACACCTGCGTTGACCCGACTATTTCATGTCAAAATGGCTGCTGTGAAAGAGGTGTATTTGTGACTCTAAATTGCCCGTAGGTGTGAATGTGAACGTGAATGCTTGTTTATCTCCACGTGATGAACCGACATCTTGCTCGTGGCTCCAGATAACGATTTTACAGAAAATGGATGAATGGCCTTCAGGATGCACAAGTTTAGTGCTGCTGCGATGCTAACACTGCTTTACAAGGTAAGTAGCTGTTAGCTGGTTATGCTAATATATTTGATGTGAAGTGGCGTTTTGGCTCTGTTTAGCCAGTCCTTGTGTGCTAAACATGCTGTTAGCTCTTAAAATGGATCTGTCTGTGGCCTACACATTGTACTGGATGCTAACTTTCTGCTAACATCTCACCATTCCTCTTCTCTACGTGCAGTATTTGCATACAAAAAATTTGTATTTTGTATGTTTTTCTTTTCCTGCATGTGGATTGTGGTGCTTTTGTGCTATTTGCAAAGCATCTAGATGTGAATATGAATGCTAGAATATTGTAAGTGTTATTGGCTGAATTGATTTTGCTGCATGTTTCCCTTGAGGTTATTGTCATTGTTTGGAGAGGTTGTGTACAGGCTCGCTCCATCGCAGAGGTTAATATTATTACATTTTATTGGATTGGATTGTTCTCGCGGCCCATTTTGATAATTATTTCCCTGTAATAATGGTTTCTGTATGGAATCTCAGCAATTCATAGATAGACACATTCACATTTTCTCCTCACACTGCTCGTTTAGCCACAGGTCTGAGAAATATTTCAACAGAAAGCAATGTGTTTCCTTACTGTTAATTATAGTTACATCTGAAACACTTGGTGCCTTTTTTGTGGTTGACGCTGCAAGCAAGCTGCATAGCAATATGTCCTGGTTGACTGCAATATTCATTCAACTATGTATAATACATGTAGACATTTAGTTTTAACCTGCTATAATTAAAGCAATTAAGACATATGATTATTTATTTTCTTGCAGGGGATTAGATAAGAGGACTGATACCGTCTCAGTGTAGCACAAAGCGTGGAAACAGGCAGAAACAGCGAGTCATGCTCTGTCAGAAAGTAAACATCCGCCAGCTGCAACCTCTAAAGGTCACCATTTATCACTATATATCTCGTTTGTTGAATCTGTGTGTGTAACAATGTCAAACTGTGATTTTATGGGAGGTTATTTGCTGGGCATTCTTGAGTTTTGCCATTACCGTGCAGTTGCCAGACTCTATAACTTTGATCACAGACTTGTAACTTTAAGCCCGACAAACATGATAACATTTACAGAGGCAGCTTCCATGTTATTAGCAATTTTAGGTCTGTTTGTTGTTTTCTTGATGAAATCTAGTCAAAGTGATTGCTGATTAAACAGTCACATGCAAATAGGTGCAAATGCTTATTTGAGTTGTGCATGAGTCCTTGTATTTTGGCATTCTGTGAATATTTGAGAATCGAGTATGAAACTCAGCTGCACCCTCAAAATCCTCTTTTTATTTAACAGCACAAGCTATCTTCTTTTTTTCTTCTTTTTTCCTGCAGGCGTCTTGTTGACAAGCCCCTCATAAGTCCCTGGGTGTTGGTGCCCTTTTGCAACAACAGTTATACAATGCAGGATCGACAAACTTAGTGCAAACAAGTAAGTCAGCAAAGTAACAAGCAGTTGATGCAGAAATGAAATCATCTGTAGGCATAGACAGCTGTTCAGCTCTTCTAAACATACGGCATTGAGTTATGTTTCTATCTTTTTAAGTCATTTACAGACCACCAGAGAGCCATGTTCTCAATAATTATTACTCCCTTAATTACAACTGTAAATTAAAATCTATATCTTTTGATTAACATCAACAAGTTCCTTGTTGGTTTCGCACAGGAAAGCACCACCACTAATTAGTCACATCTAGTTTTAAAAAAAAAAAATCATCAATTTAAAGTCATAATTATCCAACAGATCTCACTCTTTGGTGCCTACTGTCCCCATATCTGGACTGAGTGGGTTTGTCTTAAATATGGAGCAATAGGAGTCAGGGATTACCAGCTAATTAGTGTAACTGCATCATGGGATTAATTAATTCAAAGCATTTACATATATTCTAATTGTCTTATGCTAATTGGCATCACTGTGCCACAGTTGTAGTACTGATGGTTGTTGAAGTTTGTTTGCTTCCAGCAAAAGCCAACATGTGATCCTTCTACATGCTGTTGTTGTCCTCCCAGCTTTTTTTTTGTAATGCGCACTCCATCTTAAACAGTTTGAATACAAATAGAAATGCATTTATTCAAAACTCATTCATCACAGTCTTTCTTTCTGTCTAATGGTCCAAGATGCAGTACTTACTGGAAGAAGAAGCCATAACGCTGCTGAGAAATTAGCACATTTATTATCTAACTGACACATAAGAGATACAACAAACTCATGAAATGCCATTTTTAGTGATGAAAAACATTTGTTTTGTTATTTATCAACTTTACAGGTTATAGTTTGTTTTAAATCGAAACTTCTTGAGTGAGTGGATTAAGTCAATTTATTACTGTCATAAAAAACAAGTCATATAAGCCAAAGATGTTTCAATGGTTCATCTTTTCTGGTGGTGATTTTCAGAATCCTCGAAAGAAATCTTTGTGTTTTTGTAATTTGCTTAACAAATCCTGCAGACTTGGATGACATTTTGAATTTTCTTTTCTAGGAATCTATTTGAAATCCCCTTCATATTCCAAAGAACATATTTCAAGAAACAGCTACCCTTCTCAGAAAATGTAATAAAGCGAAACAAAGAAAAATAAAGAATCAGATCACAAATCTCTTGGTGTTGCTTTAGAATTCTCAAATACAGAGAAATGAATACATTCAAATAACAAGTAGTATTTCAGCTGGTTCGAACAAACACTCCTCTAATCAGTCAATAAATTATTTTTTTAAAAGAGCTTTTAATTACACAGTCCTTCAGTGCAGCCGTTGAAGCGTGAATCGTGCTTGAGGAGACTTCAAACTAGCTCTTGTAGAAGCGTACAGTGAAATTTGCTCCAACATAAAGGCCGGTGTAAAGCTGTATGCTAAATTAAGGAACTGTTCATGTTGTGCATCTTAATGCATTTAGTCACTACATTTGAATCTACTTCTATTGATCATGACCACCAACTCACTGTTTGTTGATTCCAAAAGGTTGAAGACCACGCATTAAAATGTCAGAGATAATTGATGCTCATCCGTGTAGCCAAGCATGCTTCTATATTCCAGGCTAATTTAGCTGTACCCTGCAGAGTGAGGAGGCTTGAGTGGGAGGACAACTTGGCACTAGGTAAGACTTCTTTTTCAACCCAATCTCTTTTCTCGGCATAATTATATGAATTAAATTAATTGGGAATGCCCATTTGCATATCTAGGTTATTTCTCTTATGGGGGGAAAAAGTCTTTGGAGAATATAGAAACAATTACAATCCCGCCAGACAGTGAAACACCTCCATTTCCTCCTTCACGTCTGCCTTTTCCCCTCAGTGTTTTACTCCGGGGAGGATTTGGCCTCAGTTCTCTGGAGGAAAAATGTGATAACACCACGGTGCAATATGTGCAGAGCTACAGCCATGAAGTAATTTAACTTTGCGGCCACCTTCCATGCACATTATCACCTGTCATCTTTAAATTACTTTGAGCACTTGTTGGTGTTTATAAAAAACTGTTTTGCCAGGAAGGGAATAGTTAAAATGAAGTTCTAAAGGAAATTTGATTGGACCTGTTTAATCTGATACTGGCTGGTAAATGATATGGTGGGAATGTAATTTTCAGCTCTTGCAGAGATTTATGACCACTGCAATGTGGTATTATTAAACTAAGCTGATGCATTATGTTGTTAGGGGTAAAAAAAAACAAAAAACTATTCTACTCAGGAACAAGTTACTTACTACTGGAAGTGCAGAAAAAAACGCTTGAACTTTATTCTTAATAGCAGTTATTAAACTTCACAAAAGAGCCATTTTTGCATTTTGACTGTGATGATTGATGATTTGAGTCTGAGTGCGTGCTTCCAATTCGTCCTTTTCTCCTTTTAATACAGTAATGCTGCCCAAATTTCTTACACCTGGTGCCACAACTGACAATTATTTTGTTCGAGATTATAATTTCCCAGAGCCCATGCCTTAGAATTTCTTGTTCTGTCCAGCTAATCATCTGAAAAACCCCAAAATCTACAGTTGAGTATCACAGGAGGAAGCAAACAAAAAGCTGAAAATAGTCAATATTTGTATTTCTGCTTAAAAATGACTTAAACAAATAACCTATTATCAAAGATTTTCCCAAAGACCTAAAGATATTCAGTTTACTATCTGTCAAAAACAGAAAATATTTATTATATTAAAGTAGTAATAATATTGACTCTGACGATGAATCAATCAATTATTTGACTAACTTCTTCATTTTTTCTTAAAACAAAACTTTCTAACAAATTTACTCATGAAGGCAAAGAGGTTTAACTATCAAACAAAAAATCTTCACTGCAGGAGCTCTGTATAATTCCCACATTTCCAAACACAGCAGCGTGTAATATTTGATCCAAATCGACGTTTCTGGGAGCAGAATTACTTACTCAATAATATCCACAACAATGTGATTTGTAATTAGTGATTTTCCACTCCTGTGCGCTGTAACTCTGCCTCTTTTGGCACCGACCCTGAAAGGGAATCAGTTCTGCATAATGAAGCTGGAGAGATAATAACATTGTGCAGGGTTTTCTCCAAATGAGGCAGTCAAATAAATTGCCACCGTGAGTTTGTGATCAGGGTCACAGACATCCACCCACAACAGAGGGCACTTATGCAATCGAATATGTCTGTAAACACCAAAATAACTCTTCATCAGCAGCAACGAAAAGGCTTCCATGCAATTTGTTGTACGCCAATCAATGATTCTCTGTTTCTACATCTTACTCAGAAACAACCTGAATATTTGGGGAAAAATGTTACATTTAATGTCTTTATTTGTCCCACTGAACAAAACCATGCTGCAGATGGAGGCCCATTTGCTCAGCTGTGTGGTCAGCATGTCCATCCGAGGACACACTCATTGTATCCCTATTGTCTTTTTTTTCCCCCTGCTGCTTTCATCTGACGTTCAGCTCTATTCAGCCCAGCGTCCTCATCAAAGGTCGCGCTGCTCTTCCTCACAGCCAACGGGCATGTTTGATATTCCATCCTTTAAGCCGCATCAAGAAAGAGGGCACTTATAAACTTGAGCATGTGTGATTATCTCTGGGGTACCTCGTCACAGACACAGTGAGAGACACAGAGAGGAGAGTATAGAGGTTTTTTAATGAACTGTTTAGTCACCAATCTGTAAATTTTCATCATGGTTTTTTTCCCTGGTTCAGCTTAAATGACAAGTTAAAGTGTGCATGAGGATTTTATGTTTTTCCGTACAAAGACAGATCAACTTTGGATTCAAAACCCCAAAATAGTAAGAGCCACATTGGATTTGCATTAATAAAATTCAGTGTTAAATCATATGCTCAATATAAAGAGATTTTTCCTATATAAGCTTGCACCACTGTGCCATCTTCTGGTGCAGCAGAGCTCCGTTTACCATTTCACATTCTCAGTCTGAAGTGAGTATATGCTTCCACCTTTTGGTGATAAATGTAAAGTGCACACGTATTGTTCAGCAAATTATCACTGTTGCACAGAAGTTGTTTTATGTAATTGCTTCGCTGTTTGATTGTCGTTACTTCTGAAGTTTGTGTTTGCTGTTGCCTTCAGGTTGGCACACTGTGTTACAGCCCTCAGATGTCAGATAGAACTCCGTGGAGAGAGGCTTGCTCGACTTCTCCGTGCCAAAACAGTCAAGGATCAAATGGGCCAAGCTCATAAGGGTCATCAGGAGCATGAGGAAGCCTAAAGATAAGAGAGGACGGGTTAAACTCACACAGTGAATACATACATTTGATGTGCGTCTTCACTCTAAGGTGATATGTTACCACTGTAGACTGTGTTTGCAGCCAGGTCATTGACACGATAGCTTCTGGTGAACATTGCACCCAGGCCCAGAATGAGAGTGGCGTAAACACTGTATGTGTGGCGCAAGTATTTGTTTAGCAGGAAGGTCTGTAGGATGAACCTGAGGGAAACAACATTTTCATTTCTTTAAAACAAAACATTTATAAACTAAACTAAATATTAGCCATTCAACTCCAGTAGTTTTGTCCTTACCAGGTTAAAGCGGAGAAGGTTACTAAGGTGAGGACCATGGTGCTGATCAGCGGGTCTGGAACACCAGCTTTGTACTTAAACACTATGCCGAGATCCACCATAGCATTTAAGAGAGTCCACCAGGCAAATGCTGCCAAGCCATTCTGGGTCTGGGGACATATAAAGATAGCAATAAAACTGACAGGAACTTAACACGGCTTTCATTCTTGACCTATCACAGAATGCAAATAAAATGTGACTACAGTTATATTTTGGCCTCACCAGGTAACGTGTCACAGAAAACACTCTAGGGTTGATGGCTAGCCATGCTTTGTGTTTTTTGAGGTTGGAGTAGGACATGTAGAGCATGTAGAAGCTGAGGACAGGTATAATCCACCTGAGTGTGACGGCGCCGAATATATCACTGTAGAAACAACAGCAGTTTTGATTGCTTGCGCACACACATATTTTTTTTGTGAGTGTAAACATTACTGTAGCTGTGTGCGTGTGTGTGTGTGTGTGTGTGTGTGCATTGACACAACTTACTGTCTGTCCCACACAATCATGCTGCACATTCTTGCCATGTTAATCATGGTCCACACCACATAAAATAATGGAGGGTGGATTTCCGGATTGCACGACTCTGGACCGAGGACATTTCTGCAGATGGAAGAACAACAGTCTTAACTATGATGCAGCACTATAAAGTTAAAATACTTGATAATTTATATAAATATTATATACATTTTTCACATTAAACCCAGTTGTTGAAACTATTTATAGTTAAGAATAACCATCAGATTCCATTTGCGCTATAGTAATTTGTAGCAGTAGTGGCGGAGTCCGCCATTCCTGCCCTAAATTCAAATTGCCTACCTATGCACACCTAAAACTATGTACATCAGTTGCCATTTGTTTTTACTGTAGTATTAAACCGCACTTGCAACAAACAAAAAAGACTAAAATCTTAAGGATTATACCTTTGAATTACCACAGAAGCTCAAAAGACATAAAGCATTAAAGACATCGTCCATGCTACCTTTTACAAAGGCTGAACACTGCGTACAGGAGCCAAGCCCTAGACCAAAAGTCAATTATAATCCAGTAATATCTTGACCACCAGTCCATAGTCACCTCCAGGGCGAAGGTCTCGGACACATTTCTGGATGAGGTCTGAAACAGAGCTGAATGCCAAGAAAAAGCTTTAAAATTGGCAAATATTCAGATTTCACGAGGTAATTTTTGATTAAAATCTGTCATAAACAACTGACCAAATATCAGAATTTACCAACTCTTTCTCAAAAATGATCACCAACCGTAATACAATTTACTTGAACATATTTGTTGACTTTTTAAATAGACGTGGTGTATGTTTTACATCTGCATGAGCTGTCATGTTCCTTCTATTTTTTATAAATGTCTGCAGTTATTCAGTCAGGATGCATGAGAAAATTAGGATGCATGAAAAGAAAGAAAATTACATACAGTGACGCACTGAAGTTGCAGTATTAATTGGTACATCTATAATTAGTGTGTTGATTTGTCCACATCTAATATACACTCTCCTGAAAACAATGCAATAAAACATCATATTTGATGCTACTATCAGTCTATATTATGAGGCGTGGGTATGTGTGTGTGTGTGCTTATACAACCTAGTTTGTTTCAGTGTCCTCTAATCGGGTCAATAGCTTGTTATAATGGCATCAAATGATTCTCAGGGCAAAGTCTTTCAATAAGAAGTGCGCAGTTAGGCCCTATTTAGAGCATTCCCATTTAAATAAATGGTACAGATCGCTAAGTTTACTTCACAGTGAAATCATGGTTAGGCTCAGTACAGGTGATTTGGTGGTTGCCTAGCAACAACAATAATAGGCTTCACCAAAAAAAAAAAAAAAAGGAGTACAGTAAGCTTCCTATTTTTCAACCTGCAAAAACCAAAACCAGGTTATTAAAATTCCAAATTTCCCACATTTCAAGCTTTGAATATTACCCTCTGATTATGATTACATGATTGAAATATTCAGTAGATATGGAGTCACTCACCGTTGGGGCCGCAGTCATCCAGAGTAAAGAATATGTCTGAGATCAGCTGACTAATAACAGCCAGGCAAACGCTCCCAACATGTATCACTACATGTTCCCTGTTTTTCACTAAGAGGGGAGACATCTGGAACCTCTCCATAGTGTCGACTACAGCTCTGAAGACTGTGAGGCACAACAGGCTATTTGTCACCACAAGTAGTATTTTGGACTTTGGGCTGTTGCATGTACTGTACGATTTTATGGTATCGCTTTTATTAGACCTGTAATCCCTGTAATTATAATACCCCAAGAGATGTGTATGTGTGTGTGTGTGTGTGTGTGTGTGTGTGTCAGAGAGAGAAAGAGAAAGAGAGAGATGGAGTATCGGTGAACAGGCAGATGCTAACATTAGGACACCTAAAACGTTTTCATTTGGTACACAGAGCTATTTATCACAGGGAGAAGTTTAAGTGATTTATTGATTCATCGATCAACATGCAAATAATAATTAACTGATAACTGATTCATAGTTTAAGCCATTTATCAAGCAAAGATGGCAACTTCTCCAATAGATTTGCTGCTTTTCCTTGTTTGATTACTCACTGAATATCTTTTGATTTTGTACTTTTGGTTGAGAAGAAAACAAAAAAATATTTTTTATTTCCTGCCCTGAATAAGTTCTTTCTTTCTTAGGTAGCTTTTATGCATAGAAATGCAGGTTAAGTAAAGTTTAAAGGTTAATTTCAAATTTCTCCCACATTTATTACTTATTTCAACCTTAATATTGTATATGTTTTGTTATCGTATTTCCATGTTGAAACATACATATTTGGCTTGTATTTGGCTTTGCAATGATTTATTATAGTTTTAATATTCATTCACTATTCAGTTTCATTCTATTTTATTGCTGTTAAAATTACTCCTCTTTTTTTAGTCTCTAAGATTTCAGGGCTTCTATTTACAGAATATGGTAGAAATGGAATATAATATGCATGACTATGTTTTCATTTGTGTATAGTCGCCTGAAAATAAGTTTTTGTTACTTTAGAATGAGCCTTTTATATCTACAGACACTGTGGGTCCTCTTCCATGGAGTCCGCCATGTTGTTCCACCATGTTTCTACAGTAATCCACTGGCTCTAAGACCTTTTGCATTTAAAGTGCATTTAGCAGCCAGCACTGTTTCTCTGTTGTACTAGAAAGGAGAGTGTGACATGACAGGGTTGCGTTCAGCAACTATAGCGCTAGATGCTACAAAATCCTAAACACTGGTCCTTTAACTCACCACTTGTTTAGTGTAATGTTTTTTGTTTTGACTGTGAAAAACACAATGATTTAAAAATGACATAAAATTGAATTTTGTCTTCCATTTTTTTTCTTTTATTGAAAAACAAACTGTCGATTCATTTTTATGTGAAGTATGTAAGGGACAATTGTTTTAATTTTACAGTATTTACACATTAATTGAAATTTAAATCAACTGACTGACTGAGATTGCCATTCAGAAAAATACTGTGGAACAAAACAAACAAACATAAAATACCCTGAGGAGTAAAAGTCTGAGCTAATATTCATAGAAAGAGTGTTCTTTGAGTCAGGGCTATTTCTACTGGTGACATGTTGGGTCCTTTGTTATTGTAAAGCGGCCGTTTGTAATGCTTCCATGTGACCAGAGCAATGCGGGCCACAAACATGACGCAGGAAATAGCCAGGATACAAGCTGAAGAGGGAAGAGAAAATGAAATATCAATATGAATCCATTAAGAGTCGGAGACTGAAAAAGTATTGAAAAAGGGTGTTTGGTGTCAAACAGTACCTGTAAAGATAAAACTTCTACTCTGAGGGGAGTCAGAATTGCTCAGAGAGCCTGACAACCACAGGATTACCACAGGGTAGATGGTCACAATATAACGCACATGCTCATCAAGGTAGAAGTTCTCCAACAGAAACCTGGTAGCAAAGGGTGACAAACAGAAGATTGAGGTTCCTTTGTTCAAGCATCGTCTCTCGGGGGAAGATATAACACCAGCGGCTGAATGACAGAGCACAGCAGGGAGTCAGACTCACCAGACTAACAGCTTCATCAGAATCAGCAGCAGTGACAGCATTGCATAGTCACATTTAACCGTGTCTGTCTCATACTGTATGTATATCGTCAGGTTCAGTAGAGTGAAGAGAGTCCCCCATGTTGTATATATAGCTGTTCCATTTTGCACCTGATTCAACACAATGAAAGAAGCTTGAATGATTAGCAATATCATTATGAGATTGATTATTTAATGCAAGCAGCTTAAATAAACAATCATTGTCCATTATTTTTCAGTCAGCTCATTGCTTCAGCACTACAAACAGACCATATAAAGCTATGGACAGCCTCAAGGGCAGCAGTCAGTATCATAATCCTGCACAGAACATTTGACAGATTCTCCTTATCTATCACTTCTTCTTTCATGTCAAGTGCAAAGTAAGGACGGACTGGAAACCAATCTCAAGGTTTTTGCTATGGCCTCGGCTGCTTCTAATCACAGACCACAGTCGCTGTTGTGCGCGAACCTTACACAGCCAGTAGGACTGGGCATTTTGGCAGGAATTACTCTTTGGATGTGGGTGATGGAGCGGCCAGCAGTTTTGGGACCAGTAGTTGGCTTGTTTTAACTTATAGTGTGTCAGCAGTGTGCAGTGGGACTTAACAAATAGAATGCTACTGATAAAATGTCTTTTTAAAGGAATACTTTGACTTTTTTTGAAAGCAGCTTACTTGTTTTTTTCATTGAAAGTATAAAAATGTCACGTTTTTTTAGTATTTGCCAGGCAACCAACAGAGACTGGAGGCAGCAGTTGTGACACTGCACAAAAAAGGAAATAGTTTGGTAGTAGTAATATTTCTGTACAAATATAAATAAAAAAATATATAACAATTAACTAGTGAGGGTCAGGCACTGGTAGGCCAATTATGTTTTGTTGTTACCTGGCTAGTTTTCCCCCTGTTTCTAGTGTTCATGCTAAGCTAAGCTAATCATTTGCTGGCTATAGGTTAATTTTTGCCAAACAAGCACGAGAATGGGATCAGTCTAATCTAACTTAACTTGCTGACCCCTTTTTTTTCATGCACTCTTCTTCCTTGGCAAATCCTGGTGCCTACATTACCCACAATACAACTTGACCACTCGACAATTTGGTCAGAGATTTGGGTGTGTTATGCTAATAGCGGCTAATATAGCCTCAATCAGAGATGAGAAGTGGGCTACAGGCGTGCAGTAAGCTCACTTCTTCCTCCCACCATTTTTTTTTTGTCTCCAGCCCCAACCTGTGTTGCCTTAAGTGACATCACACAATAAAACAGACTTTGAAGTGTAAAATCGATGGAGTTACCCATTAAACAACACTTTTTCAGCTTTGAGTCAATGCATTTTTCAGATAATTTATCTTAAGAAAGAGGTGAGATGTAAGCTGCAAGATATAGCCAGAAAAAAGAGCCTAGTTCATGAATGTTTAAACATTAAAAAAACGGACATTATCGACAGAATGTGCAGAGGTAAGAGGTCTTCTGGGATTAAAGTGGTTTTATCTTCACTCTTGGTTCTCAACCTGTCTGCAGCTGTGATCATACTACATATTATTTATACAGAATCCGGACAAAAAATACAATTGCTTGGAGAAAGTAAGCAGCTGGAAGTTGGGTTGCCTGGTAAGTGCTGAAAATATGTATCTTCCAGCTATCAGTTGTATTTTTAGTATGACCTAAATTAGCATAACCCTGATCGATCTGAATGCTATTCAAAAAACAGGCATTTTAAAAGTTGCTTTCTTGCTTCTGGAAAGACCTGACAAAGTATGAAAGATTCAGCATCTTTTTGATCCATTCATTACAATCAACGCACAGCAAAATCTGTTTATTTTGGGTTTATGGTTTCATGAATTTGGAAAGTTCGCTATACATTTTTGAGGACATTGCAAGATTTATTACACGTACGTCTAACTATAAACAATCTTGTCTGAGTGTCATTAAGTGTCATTGGAGATTAAATGCTACCCCCTATTTTTTGGAACATTTTAGCACAACTGAAGATACATAACACTTTTTTTATGCTTGCAAATATGGATGCTGTCCAAGGCGCTAAGAATAAGAATAGCGTGTTGTTTCTCTATGCAACAAGTGGAAATGAAAGGCAGTCAATGTTCAAGTACAGTAAAGGTTAAATTGTACCCTGATGAAGGCCACTGTTAAAACAGGTAGTACTGTGTAGGTGTTACAGTTCAAATGAACGTGGCTTTTTAATCTCCACTATACTGAAGCTCAGCATACCTTGGATTTCCGTCATTTTTCATGTGTGCGGCCCTTCAGTCCAAAGAGCACCTTTGTTTGTTGAATTTGTGACTTTATTACTGTTTTTATAAGCTTTTTACATAGGCCGCCTGTAAATCAAAGACTTCCTTCCCTTTTCACATGAGGCAAAGTTGAGACATGAAGAAAGAAAAATGCCAGTTTTACCAATATTCTGATAAGCCAGAGGTCTGTGTTGCGATACTTGTTCAACCAGGCCCCATAGATCTTCAGTCCATGATAGGAGAAATATAGGACCATGTAATCCGTGAGCGTCATTAAGGCTGTCGTTATCAGCCCTGGCAGCAACAACCTACACACACACACACAGAAAAGCAGACATTTAAATTGCCAGGAGTGACAGCATAAAATACACCTCTTAAACATGTTTTTTGCTAAGTTAAACACACACACTTACTCTCTGTCAAACAGAAACAACCATGCAATGTTCAAGCAAATATTGATGATAATAGAGACATGAAATCCATAGGGTAGCACTGCAGGCGTGGTGTACATCCAGTCATAAGCATTCCTGCAGGGAGCAGGGATAATATTGTCAGATTCAGGAGAGAAAATACACAACAGCAAACAAATTGTGCCTGTGGGGAAATAATCATACAGAGTCAGAGCAATCTGCAACATGTAAAGAGAAAATGACTGCACAGAGGAAGACTAAATTGCCTCAGGACTAGGTGGAGTGATTTGCTTGCATGCAATAACGTAAGAGGATGTGATAAAAGAATTAAGGAATAGACACGGTTATGCAGTGGGGTGCAGCTATTAAGCATTATCATCTTATGTAAGTTATGCATGAAGATATGACAAATGGTGCAGAAGCCTACCTTCGACAGAGTCCCGTTAAAAAGTATACAAACATGGCAAAAACCCAAATATACATGAAATCCCAGACAAACAGAGCCCACTGAGCAGGTGTTATGGGCGTTTTATACTTGAGTATCACCTCCTCTGTGCTCTGCTTGAAAATACCTGTATTGAGATGAGCACACTTTGTTATTTTTTTCCATAACATACTTTACAAAACTTTCAACATATTTGATTTATCTGACAAATAGTCACCTGATCTAACGCCAAATCTTGATAGAGAGTTTAATGTGATCGAGGCTAAAAAGGTAAACAATCCGGCAAACATGAGCACGACGCGGGCTGGGCTGTGGGTTACCATGATGATGATCTGAGGGTAAAAGTCCACTAAAGGCTTTAACTTCCACTGTAGACAAAAAGAACAAAAACGTTTGTTTATTTTCTCGATACGTACAAAATCTGAATTCGTAATCAAACCCACCTTTTCAAATGTGGTTCTGGCACAAACAAAAGTAGTCCAGTATCTGCTGGTGTGCTGTAGGGAATGACAGTACCTCTACCAATAACCTGCCTTGGCATGATATACTATATATTGTGTCATCCCTTTTTATAGACCTGCACTAAGCATCTGTTATCTTCCCCTGTCATAAACAATCTGCTATTTAGTCGTTAAAAGCAGGCTATAGAGTAAAAGAAACTCAGGACATTATAAGAAGAGTGTGAGATGTTAAACAAAGAACCCGCATGGTGACCTGGATAGCTCCTAAGCCTCGAGGCTGTTGGCTGTAACCAAAACTTGCCCCTCGTTGCTACCATTTAGTCAGAGCTAATGGATTGGGTGTGAGGATGGCAAAAGTTCAGCTCAACCAGGCCACGACTCTCTACAAATCTGTTTCACTGATGTGATTTAATATGATCGTTGTTTAATGAATACAGCATCAAATTAAATCAAGAATGAATAATGAGATACGGCATTGGCTGACCTGGAAGTCATTACGTTAGTTAATGTGTAAGTATATATATTTTTTACCTTTACAGTAAAAGCATTATTTTACTTGTTATATTTTTTGTTTTTCAGACAATGATTTACATATTGATGATTGTTACAGTACTGACAGTATTTACCATCTATGTTTACATTAAAGAGCTGAAGTGAAAGTGTGGGACTGAAACCTTGTTGATTTTGTGCTGATTTCCACTTGTCATGTGTCTTGTGAAGTCACTGTAGGTCTTGTGTGTGCAGCTCTCTACCACACAGTGGCACTATTGCATGATAGTGCGGCTGTGTGGAGCGTGTGTGGTATCAGCTCACTCATTTGGTAACTTCAGTTACTAGTTTGCAGATTTAGATTATTATAAAACATAATCAACAAATAAATGATGATGTATTGGTTAAGCTATTATATCATTATATCATATTTGTCCCACCTTTACACATTAATGCATCAGTAATTCTAATCTATATAATGTACCACATTCTGAATAATAGTCATAATAATATTAGTAGTAATAACAGGACTAGTGTGTAGGATGTAGTGCCATATAGTAATGAAGTTGCTGATTGCAACCCTATCGCCTCACCCTCTCCTTCCGGTGCTGTGTCTCAATTTGTGCACCTCCATACTTATACTTGCTATTTTGAGTACATAATTGCGTTTACACTGTCAATTATGGCAAAATGCAGTGTGCTGTGGGTACCCGCCTGGTGCACTCATAACAGTCAAAAAGTTTAGTGTATTGTAGTGTGGACCCTTTTTGCCCTCAGTGGTCACCATTTGGGCTACATAGCAGAAGGGCAGGCTGCTGAAGCTGAAGTGTTTGCGGTGAATACTGCAGTATACAAATTATTGTTGCACATATGTTTTATATTTTGGCACTCAAATGTTGATGCTAATGCTCCACACAGTTGTCAAAGGAGTACTTATACACTGTGGTTTTACTACTCGAGTTAAAGATCTGATGTTCTTCCACCACTGCCTACAAGTGTAGCTTTTTGATGCACAGTGTCATTTTTATGAAAATCTTAAATATTATAACTTAAACGGAGAGTTTCAGTGTCACATGCTGCACAATATGTTAATAGTACACATAATATACACATTATGTAATGAATGAATTTTAACTTACGCTGGGACAAAGTAATAGCACCCACATAAGTCCGATAAAAACTGTTAGGCAGGTCGTAACTGCTGCGGCTCAACCTTTCTAAAGGGAGCACTCGACCCAGGACTCGACTCCCCTGCCAGTTTCCTAATCCAGCACCAGATGTTGCCTTGTGGTGAATTGTACTTGAAGCTCTGTAATAATTAATGTAGAGGTCCGTTGGGAGTGCTTGCATTAAAGGTTTTATGGACTCTTGTGCAAGAATACGCAGTCATATACACAGGTATGCACTCACTTAAACATTTAAAAAGCCACACATTATATACTAGAGTTGAGTCATAACATGTGGGAGAAGATGAAAGCACTTATGAGCACTAGATGTTCTTCATGACCATCAAGTCAACAAGCTCCTTCCAGTGTACGAGGCTTAATTTATCAAGAGAACACTTAACATTTACTGTTGGCTATCCAGAGACATACAGAACAGTATGTTTATTTTAATGTCATAATCCCACATTGTGTCTGGACAACTCTTTCAAGTTGACTGACTGATTGCTGTGACCCGTACTGTTGGCAGAGGACAAGGCCTAATTTGTCGGCTGCTCATCATATAATGAATGAAATCATATCCAATTACACGCCCGCCATCTTTGATCACGTACATTATGAGAGATATGTGCATGATGGGTATTATAAAGGATCACTGTCACTTTGGTAATAAATTATGATTCACTTTATGACTCATGTAGGTCTTGGTAGCAGTGAGTCCTCATAGGCTTTCTGCATCACATAGCGATTACATCCAAAGACCGTTAAATGTTGAAACATTGTCGTCTTTCTTTTGTCAGGATGCCGTCAAGAAAAAAAGTGACAGAGATGTGAATAAACAGAAAACTGTTTCAGGATGAAAATCTTGATAAATCAAAGAAGAAAAACAAAATGAAAAGATTTTAAATTCAGTTATTTATGCCAGCAGCTTCCCTGGCATCACTTCTGTGCAGGCTAGATTGGACAATTGGGACGTTCCAACATGAACCGTTTGGTAATTAGGGACCATGACTAACAAGCTCTGTGTATTTGGAGTGGAGTTTATCTCCTCACAGCCCAGGCTATGTGACTTTCACGCTGTATTTATGAATGACATTTGTGAATCCCTCTAGAACCAAGTCGCCTCCTAATGTCACAATTAAACTGCCGTGACCAATAGTGGTGGCTGTGCCAACTAGATTACAAATGAGGATGGCAAAGGACAACAAAGGTGAGAGTGGATGATATTAACCTCTAAATGCAATCAACACTTACAGAGTCCCAGAACTATAATTTAGACATTATAATGGAAGTATTGAAACTGTTCAGTGTGCGGAATACAACATTTAAGGATATCACATATTCATTTCTCAACTTAAAAGCAGATTTTTTAAGCTGCATTCCTGAACAATAAATAGCAATTTGCACCACAGCAATGGGGTTTGTTAAGAAAATGAAGTCACCTCTTTTGACCAGCAGTAGACACCACATTTTCAGCTTTGATGGAAGTTTCACAGGGATCATATCCAATCTTACTCCCTTGTATCCCCACCTCTTTGCCTCAGACAAGCCATCAGAAGAGATAAATCTCCACATATGAAACTACTTTGGTCTATAAGAGGCTGTCAAAATAATATTTTCATTCCTCGGAAGGACCCTGGTAACCACCGCTGTCTACTGCTGTGCTGTATTATCGCTGAACATCAAGTTTGGACACAACACATAGGATTTTTTTTTTTTTTTTATAACTCAAGATGTGTACAGTATGGACTGTACAACCTTTCTCAATGCTGCTACTTTCCTGTCACTCAAGCTGCCGTAGAGTGCCGCTAGTGGAGTGTGAAGGCTGGAGGTGTGGGATCACAGGACCCTTCAGACAAGCCAGGCGATGTTGGACTAAATCAGATTTAGGGGATTTGGAGGCCTGAATTCACATCTTGTCAACTAGACCTTGAATTGCTATCAGCACTCCTGCTCAAACTCACTGCTGTGACAAAATAGTAGATTACTCCTTGAAATATGTATTAGGAAAAGCTTCTTCTGTGGTGTTTTGATGGTCTAGTGGCAAACTTGGTACAGTGGAATATTTCTTTATTTAGTTGAAAAGCCTTTGACATTTATTTGCTTCTTGTGTAATCAGAGTCATCTGCTAATTGAAGACTGGTTCTTGTTAAGTGATATTTAATCATTTATAGTTAGCGTGAGTGTTATTGATTGTGTGAAGAAATAAGAAACACTTTACAGAACAGTGATAAAGTAAAGGAAAAACACAACGCACACAGACGCTTCCATGCAAAGCCTTACTGCCTTCACAGTCACCAAGACACAACCCAACTGACTACCAATGGGAGAATTTGGACCAATGGTTCCCAACCTGGGGATCCATTGTTCTTCAGACTTTCTTCTAGTCTTAGTCTACTTTTTACTAGCTATGCTAGCAGCTTGGCTTTAAGGACGGAAATGATAGCTGGTCAATCTGTTGGTTCAGACTAAAATATCTCTGTTATATAACTGTTTGCTAGATTGCCATGAAATTTGGTAAAGACATTCAAGTCCCTGTCAGGATGTATTTTAATCACTTGGGTGATCCCCTGACTTTTCATTCAGCTCTATCATCAGAACAGCTTTTTTTAATTTTTCCAACACTTTGGTTGAATTAGTGACATATCTATCAGGCTCAGTTGTACTTTGTGTATAGTATGTAGGATTAAGTGGCATCTAGATTGCAGATTGTAACCAAATGAATAGCCAATCTGCTCATCCTCAAGTGTGGAAAAAAGAAACTATGGTGGCCATGAAACTTGTTTAAAACATAAAGAGTTCCATCTAGAGCCAGTTTGGTTTGTCACGTCTGGGCTACTGTAGAAACATGGCGGTTCAACCTGGTGGATTCTGTGGAAAAGGATCACTGCCTTTGTAGAAAAAAAGGCCTCATTCTAAGGTAACAAAAACAAAACAATTAATATGTTCAGGTGATTGCACATGAATGAAAACATACTCATGAATATTTAATTTCTACTAATAGACCCTCTTAAATCTTACGCACTGGACATTTAATTTGCAAATGTTAGCATGCTAACACACTAAGCTAAGATGGTGAATGTGGTAAACATTGCATGTTAGCATGCTGACCTTAGCATTTAGCTTAAAGCTAAGATCAGTCTATGGTTCAGCCTAACTGAGTCTCAGTAACGCTAGGTCTTGTTTTCATATTTTTTGAAAAGGGAATTATTCAAATGAAAAAAATCTTTAGTTGAGCTATTCACAAGTAAATGTATTATATAAGCAGTGACGAGAGCTTTCCTACACATTGCTTTATGCTGAGGGGTCAGAAGCCAGAAGATATGAAAACTGTATTACATGACATTGCTTTCTACCATCATCATCAAAACACCATATGAGTGAATGTCTTTCAGAAGAATAACGTTCATCCCTTGAATAGATTTTCAGAGAATCACTGCCAAACGGCGTTGAAGCTGTTCAGGTATCTTCTGACGGCCTCACCTCACCTCACCTCACTGTGACACTTACTATTTCCTTTCATTTGTCGCCATTCTGCACGTATGCAGCAATGTCCACTTTTGTATATCTCAGCTGATTTTAAAATCCCATTCCTGTCATGCAGCGCCACTCTTTGTTTTCGCATGTTGTCGATTTTATACTCACACACGGCATCATCTGTCATGTTCAGCTTGGTATGGAGAGCACAAACCGTATCGCCTCAAATTACCCAGCCTGCACTACAAATGATGCAAAATTGAACCAAACAAAAAGTTAAATGGAGGTAAATTGGATGTTTAATATGCAGGAGACAAAATGGCGGCCTCACAAATATTACAAGCGTATGACAAGCAGTGGCTGCAGAGAGACTGATGTCGAGAGACTTGGTGTGCCTTACAGTAGCTTGGCCCCCTCTGCTCTGTGAAATGATTAATTATACTATTTATAAGGGGATGTACCTCATTAAGGTACGCATACTGTAACTGTTGTTGGTGGGTATAGAGTAATGATACGTCCCTGACATCCTACCCGCAAAGCTTTCCTTCAGCAAACTAACATTTAACAGCACGCCTGCCTGCAGCAGCATGTCTCTCATTCACCAGCTTTCCTTTCTTTTCCATCCTCCATGATTTACTTTCATATCCCCCCCCACCCCACCCCCGCTCTTTCATCTCTGAATCCAGTCATGTCAGAGCTATAAAACCCAGCAGCACAATACACGGTGGTTTAGTGGCATTGTTGGAGTGTCTCAAATGTGGAATTGCTTGATTCCAGGGATGCTTTGTGTGGTTTTTGTTTCTTACAAAGACATTTTTTTCCTATACCTTTTAGAAAAAAATTAATTCTCAGGTGTTCCTATACTGTGTCATCAATTTGTGTGTTTATTTTGTAATGACGTGTTGTAATAACCATGCCATGTCTACTACAGCTACTGATTTGCCACATTACCCAGTATCCATTGTGACATCCACCAGAAATATGCATTTATTGCATCTGGTTGCTGTGAGGAGCAATAATAATAACAATGATGAAAATATGAAAAGACTCAATGCCCTTTAAAACACATCATGTGACCGCAATGCATTATGGTCTATTGAAGCCAGTGTCAGTAAAGACCTTTTTTAACAATTCCACAGTGTTTTTTAGTGGATATATTTCTTTAATTTATTCGGCTCGATTGAAAGTAATTGACACTGGATGGCAGCTAGAACAGTTTGACAGCCGTTCATAACTGAATTAATTTATTGCTTTATTATAAACTCTAAAAACTTCACCTTCAGTCTGAAGCTTACACGTTTTAAGAGCTGCACTTGCAGTAAAATTGTAATGACTCCCATTTCTGCTTTTTTTTTTTTTTTTTTTTTTTTGACTGGTTTGGAGAGTACAGATATGTCATGATGAATGTGACATGGCTTGACTCTTTTCCAAGGTGACAGTCTTTAGTCAATATCAGTGGAGCCCTTCTGACACCTGTCACTTCAATTGGGGAATAGTAAATTAAGGGTCCAGAGAAAAGGAAAGTCAGACTCAGAGAAGAAGAAAAGAGAGTGTTAGAGCGAGAGGGCAAAGAGCAAGAAGAGCGAAGAGAAAGCAGTGCAGTGAAGCAAAGATAATGTAGTCACTGTTTGGTTCTCTCAGCACCTTCTACCTGTCAGTGAACAGTTCAAGCAGGAATTGCTCCTGCCTGTCTCTACCAAAAGGACATGGCAGCTACAGAATGACAACACAGTGGCAGAAAGTAACAACACAATGCTGTAGTGCCAATATAAACAGCTCTTTCCAACGGGTGGGAGTTCTCACGCAGAAATTCAAGCCCCCCGTAATGTATAAAACATGCTGTGTCAAGGTTGCACATTGTTAGTGACCATCCCCAGGTGTACCCCATAACTGGAGGGTCAACGCTTCAATTTCTGCAGCAGCTATGTGTTCATCTGCAGTTGTGTGTCCTGTCATAGTAAGTCAGAGCCGAATACTAGACAGCTAGTTCAAGTTCAGTTCAGTTTAATTGTCACTTATAATCATGCATCTACAATCATCTATTATAATAAACATATGACAATATGTATCCTTGTGTATGCACAGAATATTAAAAGATTAAACTTTTTGGGAGCTACAGTATTTATATTGCTTTCTGTTTGAGAGTTAGATACCATTGTCAGACCTGTAAGTTAAATATAAAGCTACAGCCAGGAGCCTGTCAGCTTGGATTAGCATAAAAACTGGAAGCAGGGGGAAACAGCTAGGCTGGCTCTCTCTCTAAAGATAAGAAGATCTGCCTACCTCTAAAGCTCTCTAATTAACACATATTGTTTGTTATCATCCAGCACATAACCGGTGAGAGTCAGGCTAGCTGTTTCCTCCTGCTACCAGTTTTTATGCTGAATTAAGCTCCTGGCTTTAGCTTCATATTTGGCGTGCAAATATGTGAGTGGTATTGATATTCTCATGTAATCTTTGGGCAAGAAAGCACATAAGGGAATTTCACAAAATGTCAAACTATTTCTTCAATCAACAGAAACACAAATTTTATTATTGAGCATTTATCAAGCACAAACATTTATAGCTTCTCAAATGTGAGAATGTACTCCTTTTATCTGTTTTATATAATTTAATATGAATTGGGTCTTTGGGTTTCAGACTGTTGGTCAAGATCACACAAGCCATTTAAAGTCCGTGTAAAGTAAGAATAAATATGTGTTCTTAGTTTGTCAGACCTAAGAAGAAAGTGTTATTAACCACCCAGCCAAATTTGAATGATGAAATATATCGACAAGTTTACGCAATTAGGTCTTAAAATCAGGTAAAAATGAGCATCTCTGCAGCTCCAGGACTGTGGGGGCGTGTCCACTGAATGTGCTGAAGCCACGCCCACTCGCAGTAAAGCAGCAGTTTTGAAGCGACTGAAACGTGTCAGATGAGTTCAGAAAATGACATGACTAACTTTGAAACACTGAGCGAGATGAATTCATCTCTATCTCTCTGCTAGGGGTGCAGGGGTATGCTCAGGGTGGCCTCAGCGTGTCATCGAGCCACCCTTTAGGACCGCCCACAAAATCCTGGACTGAAAACTCATTTCACAAATACATCGTATAAAAAGTCTTTTCAAATGTTTTCAGCAACTATTTTCCAACATATGTAATGTATTTTGAAAGAAATTGCCTTTACACAGAATTTAAAAACATTACTTTGGGCTCCAGGAACATGACATTTTCTGCAGTAGATCAACTGATCACTTACATCAATTATTAGCTGCAGCCATAGTAATATCTTTCACTGAGGGAGAGTTGAAGGATCTGTAGAGCATGTTAACATCACTGATGTAAATACAGCTCCTTACGTTACAGCTGATTCAGGATTCTGACTTTTGCCTTAATCCACAAATCTTGTTCCATCTTGCTCAAGCACTATACTGACAGACGGCTGCTTCAACGTTTCCGCTTGTGCTGCTCAATATTTAATACTTCGCTATGAATTTCTTTGTAAAGTTTAGGGACGTGTGAAAAGCACAAGTCCCATTGAGGGAAATAGGAGGGTTAAGGGTAGATGAAGGAGGGCAGCCATGTGAATGTGGGAAATAGAAAGTGTAAGTGCTGCCTGTTCAGTTCAGGAAGACCAAGAGTTAGATTTTCAAAACCCAACAGAGCTGCTTCTATCCATTCCAGTCTACACGTTACATAAAAATACAGATTGTTACACTTTACTATAAAGAAAATGGACAGTGGACCTTGTAGGCTCATGGATAACTATATCTGAGTAATTCTTGAGACTTCATCAATCATTAGTCATTCAGCTATGAATCCACTAAGTGCATTTGAATGAACTCAATCCATAGAGGACTGTGTTATGATTCTTCCTTGTGTAAAGTCTCCCTTGGTCCTCTTAAAACTGGGAAATAATGGTACATACATGCACTTAACAAATTAATTTTTCCATATACAAACACACAAACTGACATTGAAAACAATATGTCATTGTGATATCAGGCTTGTATTTATTTTTTTATTTTTCAAGGTCTCACGGAAAAACTTGTTGTGTATTCCACCCCCCCTTGTCGGAATTATTCAGTTTCAATGCCATATTCTTGGTACTTCTTCTAGTGTTTGGAGGCCTGCAGAAAGTATACACTAAACAATGTATATGTTAATACGCGCTATTAAAGCTCTGCTCATTAGCTTGGTTCTTTCATGTGAATATTGTGGTTAAGAAGGATCAGATTTGTGCATGAGCACATGTAATGAGTTATGGTTTTCTCAGGCTAAAAGACGTGTAACATTAATTGAGTAATTAGAAAATGCAACATGTTCCTTAACTTAAGGCCAGCATGCTCACACCATCTGCTCTTTCCATTAAAAACATGCATACATACTGGAAGGTTGAAATTAGACACTGATGTTTACGCGTCACTTTTCAGGCTCAAATTAATTTGCTTCAAGACAAAGAGGCCTGAATTAAATCAAGTCGAACAGCGATAGAGTCTTCAAGGGAACATCAAAGGTTTGCAGACGTCCCTCTGGGCCGTTTCATGAGCATCGATCGAAAAATGCTGGGTGGGAACGTGCTCACTGTCTCCCATCCAGTGAAACTGATTTCATCCAGCCACGCCTCGTAGCTGAGATCTGCTAATCTCTCAAGTCTGAAATTGTTGTGAGAGAAGCAGCAGAAGAAGAAGAAGAAGAAGGGGTGAGTGGCAGTCGAGGGAAAAGATGGGAAGGTGAAGCTGAAACTATACATGACATCTGCTGCATACCACTGCTGCGATCAATATGACGCCACAGATGAAGACAAGATTTTGATTTTATTTGAGGTGTTATGTAATTCACATTCTGTTTATAATTCCTCCAGCATGCTACGTGCAACATCCATCTTCTCCACAAGCAGCATACTGTTTTTAAAGACACTCATTAAGCTTTTCACCGTCAAGGCTGTCATTGCTATGGCAGCATCAGCAGATTTTTTAATGATGTAGAATGATTAATAATTCACATTAATAGGGCCTGGGCTTCATCTGTCAGCATCATAAATTTGTTTAATCAAATAAATTGCAGTGTAATTATAAACCAAATGATTACCCTGTTGACAGAGGCAATGCATGTAAACCATATTGCAAATTGTGTATGTGCTGACATTGACTTGTAGAAATATATCCATAATAAGCAAGAAATACAGTATAAAGGCTTCTACTTTGAGAGAGAGCTGAGCAGTTTGACGCTCTGAAAAACTGTCAAAGTATGATTTAAGTCATCTAACAGTTACTTTGCACTCTCTGTGTCATCTTTCATATGTTTGTAACTACCTCCTTTGGTATGAATTATTGATAAATAGCTGGCTGTTGCATGTTGGGCCAGAGAGAGAGGTAAAACATGGACTGGACTCAGCCACACACAGTCTCTCACATTTAATCTGATATGTAAAATGTGTTCAAACACTGCTGTTCTCATGGAGATATGTGGTATATGTGACATTTTCTTTTAAATAAACATCTTTTTCAAAATGTGTTGTTGACAAGCCTCGGGGATCATAGGCTCATAGGATTTTAAATTCAATGAGCATATCTGTATTTTTCTGTTTCTCAGCCTCAAGACGTTATTTTAGAGAGAGTCAAGCTTTTTAACACACTTTGATGTGTAGGCTTGCGTCATGCGTGTATTGTACTTGCAAGATGCCGTGACGCAAATAAGATCACACGTGCCTCCTGAGAGATTCACTGCACCAGCGCAAGTTCCATTAAAGCCACAGCAAACACAAGAGAAACGATTAAATTTTAATATAACTAAACTTAAAGACACTGTACACACACACACACACACACATGCCCTTGCGTGTAGTGCTTGTTGTTGTTTAAGGACAGTTCTCAAAGATTTACTGCAGTTAACCTTGGGGGACAATTTTCCCTAAAATCAGGCAGCACACTGGAAACACTCTAGATTAAATAATTGCGAAAGGAGAAAACTTACAAATTTGGTCACCTCAGTTCATTCATAATGCTTCACTGGCAACATAGTTGATCAATTTTATTTGCATACAGTGCAAGTGGCCACTAATTATACCTCTGCTCGTCTCTCTCTCTCTGGGTTGTGTGCTGTGTTCTGGGGGAATATTGATTTCACCGACACTTTCAGGGAATGCTTTTATTGACTGACTGCCACCGATATATTGTTGATTGCCGGTTGATGAAAAGGCTTCAGGCTACAGTAAATCCCCTGATAATATCTCAATGCAGACATTTTCTTATGCGGTGTCACATCCAGATCAGAGCCATGTTACCTCTATTCTAAATGCATAAATGATCCTGATCATGCAAAGTCCAGACTAACACACGCCAGTAGCCTACAGCAGGTTCAGTTTTTTGCTGCTGCTGCTGCTGCTGCTGCTTCTGTTGCCAGGGTTATGCCATTGAAGTATGCAACCTTGTTATTAGATCTAGGCTGCCTGGCAGGCACAGAGCAGAGGCCCGGCTGGTTTGCTGGTTCTTGCTCTCTCCCAGCAGAGTAGCCTCCAGCCATTCATCAGTATCACTGTTAGAGAGAGACAGAGAGTGATGTGAGAAGTCTGTGTGATGTGCCTGTGTGCACTGTGTTGCACAACTGTCCCTCTGTATTTGTGTGTGTGTGACTGTGAGTACAAAAATTGTACATATGCTCAATAACCCAAAGGCCACAATGTTCCATCATATATATTATTTTGCAACTGCTTTGATGATGAAGGGTGATTAAATTAAACGTACCCTAACCTGCAGACAAATTGAGATGACAAACGTTAATGAAATTAAACAATGCTTAATAAGGTTAGCCTGCTGGAAAAAAAAAAAAAAAAACATTTTTAATTTGAGTTAAACAAACAAAACTTGGAAACATCAATTGACAGAATAATATATGTGTGTGTGTGTATACTTTAAAGAAGGGGCTACTAGGGCTGCAGCTGACAGTTGTCCCTGTAATACTTTATTATTGATTTAGGATCTGAATTATGAAAACATGTAGGGAATAACCTTGCCAAAGATCAGCCTTTAGCCTCAACCTTTAGTAAGCATAGGTTAAGTATTGACAAATTAAATGCACCTTGGGGTCCTCACTTTACAGTTTCTTTTCCCAGTTTTCATTTTAAATACAGCATTATGTATATGTACAATATTTTATTGTTGATTTCTTATCTGAATTATGAAACATGTAGCTAGTGTATATAGATAGCAATAGCCACATATTAGCCTTTAGCCTGTAGCCATTAGCCTCAAACTCTAACTAGCATAGCATGAGTTAATTATTAATAAAAGCACCTGGGAGTCCTCACTCATATTTTTGTGATATAATTCATACACAACAACAGAAGCAGCATTTATAATGGTAAGACATGTACTACTATTTTTTTATTTTATTTTTAAGTGTCGTAGCTACAGACAATCTCCAAATTGTTTAGTGTTGAACTTGGATGACTTGGCCCTCAGAAGGATCCAGAGTCAGCCGGCAGACTCCATGTCGGACTTTTCCTCTCTCCGTTCATGTGAAGCGCTGTTTCATACGTTCAGTGATGCCTCTGCAGCCCACAGACAGAGCGATACAGGAAGATACTACAGTGTGTGGGACCTTACCATCCAAGTGACGTCCTATATGATCAAACCTGACTTGTTATCTTACCGAACCAAAGACGCAATTTCAGCTAAAATCAGAGGATTTACTCTGGAGACGATTCTCGGACGACCACTCTCCTGTGTTGACAAGGTAGGGGGCAAATGCGCAAATTGTTTTTCCCCCGTTTCATTCATTCTGCAGGGTGAATTTGTTTGCACTTGTCATCACTTAAAACAGACGCATCTGTTTTATCCAAACATGTTTCATCAGCCACTTTTTGTCTTGAATGTGCAGCCCTGAGCGTCATGTTGTCAGATTGTGCATGAATCTGCATTGATTGTGCACATTTCCATAACTTTCTCATAAACACGCACACTTAAAGGAATTAGGTAATTCGTTTTGGCAAAGTTGTTACACTGCATTTCCCAGTCTTGTGGCACGTTGACACCCGTCCCTACCACTTGCAGTAAGTGATAATGAGGCAAGGGTAAAATATCCAATCACCCTGTCCGTGCGCCTTGACGGAATAACCGCGTATGCAATTGCGTCTTTGGCATCTTAATATGCGGATAAGATGCAATATTTTGCCTCATTTTGCTGTTTAACTGGAGAAATCTGAGCAGACTACAGCCACTTGTAGGGCCAGGGCACAGCAATGACCATCAAAACATGTGCCATCATATCACTCTTTGGCTTTGAGGTGTTAATCTGACCACATCTTCCTTCTTATTATACCCTCTGCAGGCTGTAGACACTCCACTGATGGCTACTGGGGGCCACCATGGCTTATTCCAATAGCCATGTCAATCAGCTCTATGGGTTCATTCAGCCTCTTTAGTTCACCCAGTCTCCTTGGAAATTGGCTCAGTGCAAGCATGTGGTCTGCACCAGACACCACTGCTCCACACTGAATGTGATCCGAGTCATTAAAAACTCTCACTGCCACAAGTAGTAGTAGCCCGTGGATCAGTCAGCATAAACGAACAACATTACATCTGTAAATTAGCCTCCAGACTAACTCCAGCTGCGGCGTGAATGGATCACTTGTCTGATGTAAACCAGTTGGTCTAACCAGAATAAAGCTGTGTTAATGGCTCCTGGTGTAGATGAAAATTACATGCTATTAGAATACACTCTGTAATTATTGTTACGTGTGTGTGTGTGTGTGTGTGTGTGTGTGTGTGTGAGAGAGAGAGAGAGAGAGAGGGCATTGAGCCAATAGAAGGAAAAATGCTGTTGTTATTCTGACTCCAGCTGAGGTGAGGCAAGATTCAAGGACGACAGGAAGGGATCAAGGCTACGAGGTCAACGAAGTTTACCCTACCAGATTGAATTTAGCATTTAAATAATACATTGATGAGAATATTGACTGAATATTGACTCCAGATTTGAGGTAATATGCTGCAGAATGAGTCCCATATTTAATTTTTTCCACCTTCTTCTCTTTATCTTCTTTTTCTTGCCTACTCCAAGTGAAAGCCGCTGCAAGGCAGCACATTCTCTTATCTCAAAGAAGCAGCTAACAGTCCCCCCCCACAATCTGTTGATCTTCCCTCGGTGCCTTTGTCACTTCCTTAAACCATAAACGTGCATGCTTTTCCTTGTTAAACACGAGCCCCCCCAGCGTCTGTTCCTGTCTTCCCATTCCTTCCCAGTTCCCACCACCCCCCATTAGAGACCCTCCGCATTTTGCACATATGACTGACTGCAGTGGCTTCATACGACTGTGGAGTGATCATTAGCTGCCTTTCTTCTTTGCCTGTCAGATAACGATGGACTCTGTTGAACTCTCAACCCTGTACCTGTGCTTCATTAGCTTCCTTTTTGTCTTAATACTGCTATGGGCTGTGGGAAGCTTCCTCCAGCCACAATCCACAAAGAATTTGAGGTTATCGCTACAATACAATGTCAATTAGCGGAGGGCTTATCCTGCTCACCGCCTGTGTCGTGCTGTTGTTGAACTAAGCAGTGCCACTTTAGTTAAAACACGATGAGATCTGCTCTGCTACAAAATACCTGTAAACACCGCCTCAGCCGCTTGCTTTCCTCAAGCTGCCTGTGGAATATTAAGGATGCTTTCGAGGGGGGAGAAGATAAGGGCTGTTGAATATTTTAAAATCTCTGTATATTTTTCACACTTCTCCCATAATCAAGCAAGACTCTCTGCTTTGCTGTGTAATTATGCAGATAATGCTGTCCGGATGTAAATGTGTCATCGTGCGCACACGGGCCAAATGGCCTTGTTTGTGTTTGTTTTGAGCTTGTCTTTGAAGACATGGAACCCTGAAATTAAAATGAAATTATGAAAAGAAGCATCAGATTTGAGCAGCCTGAAGGACAGAAGGAGGCTAAGACTACTAGTGGCACAAATATTGCTTTCTAACACCCCGAGAGTTTACAATAAGAAATAAAGGATGATGACGGCAAAGATGATTTTTGCAATGCACAGTGATGACATAGCTGTTACTCATAACTTGTCCCCCTTAGGTTTTTATTAGGGAAGGCCAAAAGAAGTCACAATCGTGTTGTAATGATGGTTGTGGATGACAGCAATGATGAGTCAGCTATAGCTGTATTCTCTGATGTGCTGTAGTTCCAGGCGGTGTTCTTTTCTTTCTTGAATTTTAATTACACTGCACTGTTCTACCGAGCAGAGCCCCGTCCGGTCCAACTATGTCTTGTTACTTTTCAGCAGTTCACTTATGAGAGCAAGACATCTCCTGTTTCCAAGGCACCTCTCTCTCTCTCTCTCCCTCTCCTTCTCTCGTACCAATAAGACTTACTAGTTTGGCTTGAGGGGACTCTTCAAGCACTCCTGCACTAGCCCTGTAATCTTAGCCTGCGCACTTTCCAGCGCACTTAGCTGCTGAGATTGGTCATACGGGAGCCGTCAGCAGTCCAATTTAATTTCTTCTGTGGATGTGTTTTTTTTTTTTTTTTTCCTCAGAAAGCAAGGCGAAGTAGCTGTGCGCTACCTCAGTGGAGAACCGTGTGGTTTTGTACTCAAACTGTGAGGTTTAAAGAGGAACTTCTTTTATAAAAGCCTGTATTCACCCAAGACTGAGGAGTGTGTGTGTGTGTGCCACTGCTTATAACAGAAACGGGCCTCGCTGTACCCGGGCAGATTGTTACTCACACTGAATGAACATTCGACTCAGTGCTCAAATAAATTTACTAATCCCGCTCCTCTGAGATGATCTTCCTTCTGAGGAGTTTTAGGCTGGAAAAAAAAAAATCACTTTCTGCTCCATTTGATTTAATAACTTGTCTGTTTTTTAAAAAAAAAGTTTCTCCCCCTTGAATGTCAGCAGTCGCCATAACATGTTCATTTAACTGTCCTATTTAGTTAATTGACAAATATAATTCTTTCGGAGGTCAAACCCATTACCCTGATATTGTGCTGCAACTGAAGCATGAGGCAAAGTCCGTTGCACTTACTGATGATGTCACTTTGCTGTACATACAGTGTGCTGCTGAGGGATTTCTGTGTGTGCAGCAGCTTTTAAGTCACAGCTATTGAATGTCTGATGAAGTCTGTTGTTTACCATTACAGCTTCCCTTCATGACCGCTCATGCCTGCAGGACTTATTACAGTCTTCGCCTTGGGCTTTCTCTCTGTGTTGATAGCGTGTGTTCCTCCGCACACATTATAAAAACACGGTGCGTCTTATCGCATCGACATCCCTCCATAAGCCTTCTGCCTTGTCCATCTTTTATTCGTGAGGAGGTGCTAACAGCCTTATCTGTCTCACTTTTTTTCTTTTTTTCGTCCTGTCACAGCGGGTACCGTTCCATGTGTGACGCCATTCAAGCCACGGCGCGCTCTGTTGAAATGCTTCTGGTGTGATAGCCTGCTTTTTATTTGCCTTTCATCAGAAACTGGGGCACTCATTTGTAAATATAAAGACATACTGTAGACCTGCATTTGCCAGGGGACAATGTCAATTCTGGTGGGAGAGCAAGGGAAAAGGGGAAGAGAGGCATGTTTGTATGCCTTCCAGCTATTGGAGCATGCTCCGACTGTGAAAGGCCACTGCCATTGTTGGGTAACATAATCCACCAGGGAGGCCTTTGGCCAGACACTGGGGAGGACTGCCTGTACACACTCTCCCTCTCTCTCTTAGTACAGATGCATATCCCTTTCTGTGCTGGAATCAGCTGCTGAATACTAAGCAATTTTCAAGTGTTACTGAACTTGTGTGTGTGGGGTGATAGTGCACACATCCCGGTATTGTTGCCATTCTGAACACAAACTCTCTGCTAGCTGACTGGCTTGTTTAAACACTCTTACTGATAGCTGTATATATTCTGATATTCTCCGCAGATGGCGAGGGGCTGAACTGAGAAATATGGACAAACAAATACCTCCTCTGGGAGAAAAAGAGAGATAACTCTCACTCTGGATGGTTTTAATGAAGTATGGTGGTGTTTGTGTGGTCATCTGCAGAACTGATAGCAACAATAATGTGTCTGTGAGCAGCAGATTTGTGGTTTAATAGTGGAATCGGTGGCTCACACTGGATTATACGCAGACTCATGCTTGAGTATCGGATTGCTTGCAATCTAATAAGTATAGACACTGTGTCCATGTGTACATTCATGCTGTGTGCATGAATGTAGGCTGCATAAACACATGCAACCTGCTTCTGATTGCCCAATCAATTATCTGTTTGTTTTCTCACTTTCAGGTTTATGGCAATGCATAGCTTAGTTTGTAAAGCCTGCTGTAGTTATTTAATACATACAGTAACATGACAACTGAAAATTGCTGCTTGATCTCATTCTGGCTGAGTTATTCTGATTAATTCTGATGGTCAGTAGCTCTCAGTGCGTGGACATAAGCAAATGCACAGAAAGATTAACAAGCATACAGTTATTATGTGCAAGGCAATTAGTGAGAAAATGGGGAGAAACAGAAAAAATAAAACATTATTTTCATTATTGTTTTATGTGTGTAGAGTACTGCTCTGGATAATTACTATATGTGCAATAGACTGGTGCATATTCTTCTTGCAAACAACCCCACGTCTATTTATTTTGTTGGCATTCCAGTTTTTCTTTCCAGATTTCAAGATCATGAAGTAGACATTACTAAAATACATTGAGTAGAAATAAATAAAAATCTAAATAGATGCCAAAATTGGAGACCCGGCTAACAACAGAATGAAATAAAAAGGAAGAAAATCCGATATACAAGAGCTTCTTAGCAATGAATGATATCTTATAGTAAATATGAACTTAATTTCTACCATATAATTTCAGTCTTCAAATCTGGAGCTTAAACTATTTTTAATGCCTTAAAATAACAACGAGCTGCAATCAAAACCACTATAAATACTGGAAATTCATTCCGTATTAGAGATCAGGAGTCAAGGGAATTGGTGAACTAAACCATCCACCCAGGACAACCAAAACATTGACCCAGAATGACCTGACTGTGGTACGTTCCCATGTGAAATGTAGTTTGAATGAAGGTCCTCCATTTATATTTCTAACCTTCTAACCTCATAAACATGTCACATGTTCAACTGAAGCCCCTCGTTACCTCAGTTGTGAAGGCTCTGCAGAGACATAGTTCTTGTTCAAATAGCTTTTTTTATGAAACATTTTGCTAGCATATATGAAATATGCTAATGTTTGTACTAACATCATGAATACTTCTAAACAGGGTTTTCTCCTTTAATTCCAAACATCATTTATACACTAATCTAAAGATCTGTAAAGCCAGTGGCAGTATTGATGCTAATTTCTTTGTACCACAGTCTGTTAGCATGTGTACACAGTAAAGCCAAAGACTCATTTGCATGCAGACTGAAGCTTTAGGAAAGTTACTAGACTGACAGTGAGGCGATAAGGGGATGACGCCTCTTTTGAGAAGATTTTGACAAGATCTTAGTATTTTGGCAGGAGGCACTAAAGATTATGGTATCCATGGAACAGTGTAAGGTAATGCTGAGTAGTGTGTGTGTATGTTCTTTACCATATTATAATTTTAGACCTCATTTTAAACCACATTTATATTTTGCTAGTACTGTTTTTTTGACCAAGTAATAGGCATTTTTATAATCCGTGAAAAGCTTTTTACAGCATAAATTGCTTGTTATTGAACAGATAGGCACTCATGACTTTTATAGTGTGACCATTGTCTAGACAGGATAATAGCTTCCGTTATCATCCCAACGTTTTAAAACGGTGTCTTATTCCTGAGGCGTCTACATAAATTATTTCATAGGGGATAATGTTTTTGCTGTGATCATCAACAGTCTGAGATGGGATGATCGTTGGAACAGGAATGGGCCACAATCATGTCAACCTATTTAACCTCCGCACAGCGCAGGTGTCACATCCTGTAGTAACAAATTAATGTGACATTTTCGATGTTCCTGGAGACTGATGAGGGATTGTGCAATCCAGCACAGATGCAAGAGAACTCCTCCTTCAGTTGAGCTGACATCAAAAGCAGTATAGATGTGTCTTCATCACCAGCAGGCCATTGGTTTAAAATCATACTTGGGATGCCCTGATCAGGTTTGTTTGCCGCTGATTCAGATTTCTGATATCTATGAGCTATATCGGCAGATACATGACCGATACTGATCATTTGTTTTGGTATAGCAGTATTAAAAAAATCTTTGTTATGGCTCAAAAAACTGACTGACTTGAAGCAGATGATGATTTTGGGAAAGAGTGGGTGACCTTGAGTGTTACAAACTAGAAATAAGTGCTTTAAAGATGTGTGCATTTGTTAACCTTAAGATCTAATATGATAAAATATACAACAAAGTCTTTACTCCCTTTTTTAAGATGGAGGAAGCCTCGCTGACATTAAAAATCTCTCTTTTTTTGTTTAATTAAAATTCCAGATTTGTGGCTGGCACTGTGGCTGGTCTATCTTGTCTCATTTCATCCTGCAATATTTAAAACTGATTGCAGCGTTAACCTTGGCGGGAAATACATTAAGTTTGCCACCCCATGTTTCAATAGCTGGATGCTTTTTAACGTGAAGCAGCGGCAGCCCTGCAAAATGTCGGATTTGCATTAGCAGCAACATAATACAGCTCTGACACAGTGTTATGAAAGTAAACATGAACGGGCTGATATCAGTTAGATAAAATTACAATCAGTAATGCTGGATTACATGCTGCATCCCGGTGAATCCCTTGTGCGTAGTCAAACAATTTGAATGGCAGACTCCGCCACTGACAATGAAGAACATGATATGGAGAGATAATAACAGAATGTAAATACATTAAATGGCTCTCGCAGAAAAATTGCAGACCTTAAATAGTATCAGCTCTCGTATTTACTCCAGTTTACATCAAGTTTTTTCTCGTATCATATTTTCCCCTGAAATGTGAAGCAGCTTGTTTGTCACAGTGTCACTTTGGTGAGGATTGGCTCAGTAGGGGCAGTGAGGGGGCTTCTCCTGACCCTGCCAGCATCCCTCCATGCCACAGCTCTGTTCAGTGCCCTGTAGCAGGTGGTCTGGCTGCCTCTCAGTGCCTGTGACAGGAGAAGGAGGCTGACGATGAATCAGGGGCATGACGAAGATCTCCCCAACACTGACTCCTCTCTGAGTCGCCGGGCACTGTCACACATTTAGAGATTGTGTGATCACAGTTACATTCAGCCATTTTAAAGCTCATAGGCAAGTGTGGTTCCACAAAGCTTGTGCATATTACTGATCCACAGGGCTGGTTTTTATATGACTCTTGCTAATAATATTCTTTTATTGAAACTCTATTATTCTATAACTCCGTATTTAGCGTCTCTTAAATGAATTTAATATTCCGTGGCCTCCCTTCAGCACAGAATACACAACATGTCATGTGTCTGTCAGAGTCTCCGTGGGAGGTCCACGCTGTCATGTGACCCAACATCAAGGAAAGCCTTTGCGAGCACAGCTCCTGTTTATTTAAAGCAAGGAGATTTATTTTAGAGCTTGTTACACAAGATAAGCTGCAAAAGGTACAGCTCTAAATGGAATGGAAGAGCCTATTTGTAAATGTACGCAAGTGGTAGGCTTTAAGTGCCTGGCCGAGAGATGAATAGAGGCGATAAGCAAGAGAGGGTAATTTCGACTATGGGTAGTTTAAATGGTAGATATTTTGTGATGACAGCCTTTAATTGATCTCATCACTTTTGAATGGAATATGATATTAGGGTTTTTATTGAGCTCATCCAAAAGCTGACAGCACTCTGTCAGTTCAGTGGAAGTACTAGTTAACAGGAAGGCCTGTGTGGTCTGTATGTCAGAGCAGGATTTTCTGATGAATCGACGACTGAATTTTCTCCCCGCTCAAGCCTTACGTGCTCGGTACATGGGCTCACTTTGATCCAATCTCTGGCAATAATAAAGGCCTACATGAGGTAGTAGGAAGGTTTGACACAGTTGTTTTGGATCCAAAATGGCATCAACACTGACTGAAAGCCCCCTCATGTTCCTGACTTTAATTGAGAGAGAGCCCCTCAAGCGTACTGCCAATCTTCCCAGTAGAAGAAACCCTACAGGGAACTTTTCCTGCAGTGAAATGTTGAACTACTCATCGTCCTTCTGTGCCAGCGCAGAGTGCTCGCAGCTCTTCTATCTCCTCCTGTTGAGAGAGAGTATCAGCCATTATTCTTTTAAAGAACATAAATAATGTGATTTACATTTGAGTGGTGAGTTATATATACACATAGAGTGTATTTGTCCTATTATATGTATGTAGTACAAGCAGTAATCTTGATATGGTTGCATGGTCCATAGGATTAATTTGGATTAGCAAAGCTATCCAATTTCCCATGACAGCAATAATTAATAATCATGAGTCGTGTTGGGAATATGTTGGAAGTGACGGCGCCACGTTTGACCTGACACTTAAAATAATTGATAAAGAAAGAGCTGGTGTTGGTGGGGAGGTGGTATCCAGATGCAATCGCAACATACGCTGGAGTTTTATATAGGGCCTATGTACTGTGGAATGCCCATGTGAGGAAAGGCAGGGCCCTAAAACTCTGCCAGATTTCATTTCACGCTCTGCAGAGCACAGCCTCTGAGACGGTGACATTTACATGGCCCTCTATACCACCGCCAGTTGCTGCAGGCCCAAGGCACTGGCTAAATCAGGCACAAGGGCCAATGAATGAGGAGGCAATGTGCGCAGGAGAACAAGTAGAAGACGACTAATGCAGTGTTTCTGAGAAGGAATATGCAATGTCCAATATATAACTGCTGAAGTGATAATTCAACACATTTGTCCCTGTATGATCGCTAAGATGCCACATGATGATGCCGCTTCTGTATCGACCTTTGTAAACGATTATGGCTGCTCTGTGCAGCACATAAACAAAGCCCACAAACTACAGGAATAGTACTGTATGTGCAGCAGAAGTGTTGACTGTTTGTGTGGGGGAGGAGACCATTGTACAGTCAGTAAGACCAGCTTTTCCAGGGATTAGCTGCTCCAAAGATCAACTGGTCATCTCCTAACCAAAAGGTCACTGGGCTAGTTTGAATGCTAGTTAACCCCTCCTGCCCGACTTCAACATACTCACTCTGTCTCTCACTAATCTGGCTGGGTCTCCACCTCCAGTAGCTTACCGCATCACTACAGCCAACATGAGTATTTCAATCCTTACTCAGCTCCATATTGGCTCTTTTCTCCTTGATGGCGTTCCCCGTAAGAGGTTTCCCAGTAGGTTGAAATAAACATGCAGAGCAGCTGCATACGCTGAAATGTTTCTGGCTGCTTTCAAAGGAAACCCTTTGGCAACAGGAGATCGTTTCTTCCTCTGAAACCATTATAGGCTGCTTTCACAGGTCTTCCAGTAAGCTCCTGAAATTGTGTAAAGACAATGCACATTTGCCTTATATAATAACTGCACAGAGCAACTTGGGCAATCCTGCTGTGGAGCCAGTATGGCACAAATTCCCTGCTACTCTCAGTTAAAATCCTGGCTTTTGCTTTTGTTTTCGTTCCTTGGTAAGTCACTTTGCTATGATATTTTTTTCCCAGGTGGTGTGAAACTATAAAGCCGTATGTGTAAACACATCAGTCAGAGTGTACTGGGAGCCGGTTCAACTCAGAAAGCTGTGGAGTTGTACATGACAGCCTTTCATTGTCCGCGGAAATATTTCATTTAAGTTACAACATAATTCACTAAAATGTCAAGCCATAACTGTTACCGCAATATGATCAGATGTAGTAGGGGAAGAGGCAGATGGACATAATGACGGCAGTAGCTCGAGAGCAGGTGGAGGTCAGCATCGCTACCACGCAGTCTCAACTGGTCTCTTCGTCACGGTGCAGTGAATCAATACGGCTGTCAAGCAGATGAGTCTGCACTGCTAGTCCATTACAAAGTGGTAAATCTAGCTGTAGCGCTTACTAACTGCCATAATGAGGTGGTAACAAAGTTATGGAATCATTAGTGAGCATGTGTCCCGGCAGGACGGAGAGGGAAAGCGAGCTTAGGGAGGTTACAGCATGACAGATGGTGACTGTATGTGTGTGTCAGTGTGTGAATGAGTGAATGCTTGGTGCTTGTGCTCAGGGTTGTTTTTGCACTGAAACAAGTGAAATAAAGACCAAAATACGGTATTTTACTAAGTATACTGATGATAGCAGGGCATTGTTTGGCTTCATTGCAGTCTTAATTCATGAGGAGGGTTACTTCTGACAGCAACATGATTATTGAGGATAATGAGGATTATTTTTTAGTAGCCCTTTTGCCATCCTGGATATATTATCAGTGGTATTATGTCGAATATCCTTTCATTGTTTACCACAATCTGCCATAGTTTATATCATCTATCTTCATTCAGTATAGCTGGATTCAAGGCTCCCTAATCATCATTTTATGAGTAACAGTTCATCTGAAACAATAATTCAAATGGAACTAAACCAAATGTCATGTTTGCATTAATTCCTGGATTATCTCTTGGTTTATAGACACAATCATTTGTCAAATTAAGTCTATACGGATTACGGAAAGCCAGCTAACAAACTGACTGTTATCAGCATTGTTTTCATGGTTTTCACGACACCAGTCTATAAAACATGTCAATGAAGTGCGGTGTAAAATAAACGCGCCTCCTTGTGTGGTGTTTTTAAGTTCACCCATAAATCACCACGTGATGCCGAGAGAAAAAGGGAAGAGCAGCGGTAGAGGAAGGACGGGCTGAAACTGTGATACAAAGCCAAAACATGACCCATGCCAAGGTGGCAGGGATGGAAGAGGTAGGAGGGAGAGAGAGGATAAGAGGGAAAAACCTTCCTCTCAATTTAATAACCTGCATGGATGGACAGAAACCTATTCATGGCCAATCATCCACTCGATGATGCTCCTGGATTCAATTTTGTTTTTCTCACAGCTAGCATAGTTAGAGATATTAAGGCTTATTCTTGTAGTTTCACCAAAAAAACATTTCCTATTTATTTTTGTACAATTTGAAAAACAACTTCCATACAGACAAAAATAGCTCAAACTAAGCAACAGTCCACTGTAAGTTAGTCACCATAATTTTGGGTAATTTTGTTGTTCATGCATTATGCCCAGTAGGTCACTGTTAGTCATTTGACTAACTTTAAAATTGGTCACGTCCATTTTATCTTTTTGTTTTCAGTCAATGAAAAAGTGGTAACTGTTAACAGATGATTAGAGATCTAAACTAGATGCAGTTGGATAAATCAAACGTGACTTTGAATAACGCTGTTGTTCTTCAAAAAGAAAAATGGAAATCCTTCTGGCACTTTGTTTTTGCTGACTTGCCTTGCCAGAGATTGACTTTTTTAATAATTGTAACCTCAAAGTGTGAAACTTGCACTTTTGCAAGACTAGCTTTTCTTAAACCAAAAAAAAAAACTTCAAACTTTTCCACCTGCAGAGGGGTCCAGGAGGGGGAATGAATCAGCAGACCCCTCCATCGATGTCGCCTTCATTTTGCCTCTTCTCCTCTCTTGACCTCCACACCCACTCTTTTGTGACAGAGGAATTTAGTGTCTAGATTTATTAGTAATTTAATTAGCGGGGGAAGAAAAAGGTCACAAGCGCGAGAGATCTTTGCACATGTGTGATAGAGAGAGTTCTTTGCTAATTGAGCACAAAATGGACAGACAGCTGGAGGTCAGGCATCAGTCTGGCCCTGTGGGCTGAGTTAAGGGGCTGTTGTGGAATTAGCCGGCTTCCCGTCACGTTATTGGTCGACACTTTTTCAGGTCACCCACGTACGCCCGCGTTCTCGCTGAGCCTTTTCAGGGACATGCCATTTTTAGTATAGATAATCTAGATATACATAATAAAAGTGGTTTTGGATTGAATTTAGGACAGCAGATTTGCAGGGAGATCAAAATATGTTTTTGGCTGAAACTAAGTGATGGTGTGTGAGAGAGAGAGAGAGAGAGAGAGAGAGAGAGAGAGAGAGAGAGAGAGAGAGAGAGAGAGAGAGAGAGAGAGAGAGAGAGAGAGAGAGAGAGAGAGAGAGAGAGAGAGAGAGAGAGAGAGAGAGAGAGAGAGAGATGCCCTCTAAGCTGGAAGTTAGTGCAACTTGGAGGATGACTTCAGCACCACGGACAGCGCCTCATGCTTCATGCGTATCACAATGCTCTTTTATCTGTATCCCTACACTCCATCTGTTCCCACACGCTCACACACACTCTCACACACTCACATTCAAAAGCCAACGACTGTTTATAGATTAATGAACGTGGAAGCGCAGCAAAGATCTGAGGAGCAAGCCTCCGTGATAAGCTCAGCAAGCACAAGTTCGCAGCCTGCAAAAGGAGCCAAGCTTAATTTAGCATTACCTGTTAGCATATCTGTTTGTTTCCACAGCTGGCTTTGACAGCTTGTAAGTTGACACTAGCCCTTCATATAAAAGATTTGTTTGATTCTTGGTGTTGCTTTATTTGTGCAAAAATAGAATGATAAAATAGAGACTGTATTTAATGTTTCCAGTAGTATATAGATATTATCTGAAGCATCAGTTTGAAATGTTCCTTCTACAACCTCTATGGTTTCATAATCCTTTACATGAAAGGATGCTTGTCTCCTTTCACCTCTAGCGTATCCTGGATGGCAGTTTTTGTTCAAAAAGGGTGCCTGTTTGAGCGATTGTGATGTTTACCACCAGCTCCTATGTAGGCACTGTCCAACGTTGCATAGCTAAGATGTAAAAGATCAAACAGTGCACCCACCTGACAACGCTGAGAGGATCTGGGAAGTTGCCGCAAACCCACTGTAATTGAATATTCATTTCCATCTCACTAACTTCCCTGTCTCCATTCAGACAGGCATTTCATTGAACTTCACAGCGTGGATAAAATGGATCTGGCCTGGATTATACTTTAAAAAGTTCTGGTCTCTTTCTACGAAATTCTTGTCTTGTTTTCGTATTTGTCACATCAAATAGAGGAACGAGTGGAAAATGCAAACAGGCACCTATTTTACTCACTAATTTGAGATCAGAAAGCGAACCAATTAATGGCATTGAGATGTATCTAATGCATTATGGACAGCAAGCCTTTGTAGTGTAATTAGCAAGTTGTCGAGAAGAGGATGCTGTTTTTTTTTCTCCTCTCTAAATGCTTTCCACACTGCCAGGCAGACAGACAGCGAAAGCCTGCGTGTCGAAAGCATGAAATACTGGCATCTGTGAGGACACCCAAATCTCCTTGGCGGTTTTGGCAGAGTGAGAGAGGGGAGTGCACAGGCAGCAGAAAATGGCTTAGTCAGGGTCATCACTAGCCAATAGCTTTGGATAGCTGTGACAAGCCAGGGCATTTTCTCAGGCTCCAATAAGCTAAGTGAGAAAAGATCTTCTTGACGCCATGTTACCAACAGATACTTTTCTCACGGTCTTTATCGGCCATAATTATCATACATTTTATGGAGTGGTTCTGATTGTAGCGTTTGTATGACACCTACAGAAGCTTTCAGAGCCACAGCAGCAAGAACGTTTAAGTCTGACTGAAACTAAATAGATTTTTTACAGATGTGCTTTGTAAATCTTCCGTGCTCTCTTGGGAAAAAATCTTTTTAAAAGGGAGAAATTTGTTTTATATATATATAATTTGTCTTTTTGATGAGAACGTCCACTCTCTGTGCATACAGATAAGAGTGCCATTGTCTATCTGTCTACAAGGACAGCGAAATGCTTTGAAACCATCATTGTTCTTTAATACAGGCAGACAGCAGACTGCAGTATGACACAAAAAGAGCCACAGACTTTGTACTGCACCCCGTATTAGCTTTCTAGCTCCTTCATGTGTACAAGCATGGGCAGAAATCTCGTCTTGCCCCTTTGCTTGCTGAATGAGCTACTAAACAAGAATTTAAAAGCACACTGCTAACGTAATTTTGCAGGTTACAAAGCTAATTGGCCTGTTAGCTGTTGCACATCTTAAAGTATGCCAGTAAATGTCAGGATCTTTCATCTTAGATGCTAAATGATGTGTTCTTCTTCAATACCACTGCTTTAAAATCACTATTTATGCTTGTCTTGTACGCTACAGTTACCAGGAGAAGTTTGGCTCGGCTGTCAATCAAACACTTAGCCTGCCCACTCAGAGGCTTGCAGGCAAAGGTTTCTGATGTAGCTCCTTTCTTCTTTATTTCAATAATAGATATTTCAGTTCTTTATATAATATAATTTATCATATCACTTTGCCATGATCTCGGACTTCAGTTCCAGTTTTTTAAAATAATGCACTTGCCAAACAGAATTGCCCATGCTTCAGTGCACTGTATCCCACACAGGCACTGTCATCTTATCTGCATTTTATGTGTATTTGTCTGCAACCCACCAAAACGTGATAATAAATCCTGATCAAATGTTGTTTCCCATTACAAGGATTGGGGGGGGGGGTACGATACCTCTGTATGCTGCTGCACTATGGGATTACTCTTTGCATGTCAATGCTCTCTTCTTGATGACTTTTTTTTCACTAGAGATGCATGTAAGCATATGGCTCTTAAAGTTCAGTGGCCCGCAGAATGTACCTCCTGTGTTGACAGACACGCGAGTCGTGTCTTTAAAGCCACTGTGCGTTTATTTAGTGACGATGAAACCCAGTCGGACCCCGTCTGTTCGAGCATGCCGAGGGTTTGTGATGTTCAATTTTCTTTCTGTTTGTTATATGATGATGCTTTTATAATATTAGGGTTGGTTTTTTTTTAAATTTTTTTTTAGAGTATACACAAATGCACATACGGTACACAGAGCAATAGATATTGTGCTGACAAAATACAACAATGCATGCACACGCACAAAAACAAACACACTTGATGATGTCATTTGTATAATCTGATGGAATCTGGGCCAGCGTTGACGAGGAGGCAGCCGGCGGGATGAGCAGTCACTGTCATAATGATTTGGTGTGTAGGAGGGGAGGTATGGGGAAAAGAGGAGTGTGTGTTTGTGGGGAGGGGTGTCATGGAGCAGACGCAATTCTCTTGCTCATTTGCTTCATATGAAGGTTGCGACAAACAAAATGTACTGAGGCGTGAGTCATTATACCTTGTATTGTTGCAATTTATGCAGTCACTTAAATTAAAACAAAGTGATTCTGCTCCATGTGCACCATTAAGCCATTAGTCATTTATGTTTGGCTGGTATGAACAGGTAAAGTGAGGAAAATGTGTCATAGGAAGGATTAGAAAAGCGAAGATCATCCTTATTTCAGATGACGTTTCGAAGCACTGTGCAGCTGAGTTTGAAATTAACTCGCAGCGTTTACACCAAGCTGTGATGAATGGCAGATTTCCTTCAAGCCTAAACTCTTTGTCTTTCACTAAATTTTGACTGTACTCGCCCTTTAAATGTTGGCATCGCTTTTGGAGTCTCTAGTGTTTTCAAATGCCAGACAATTTTAAGGCATCATCACTACACAGTTTGATGAAAAACATGTTGCATTTGGTCGCAAGCCACACAATAAATTCTTGGAGCAAATCCTGTCGAAATTACACCAGGCATTTAGATGTCTAATTAAGCTCCTGCTTGTTGCCAAACATTCATTCTAATAGTTTTATACTCGAGATATACCAAAAAGATGTAATAAAGTAGTTGAATACGTACCCAACAAATGTCAGCACTCGTGTCTTAAAATGATTAATGCATGATGAAGACACTAACAGCGTGATCATTGCACTCATCAAAAAATTAACCATATCTAACGTTTTTTAAAACGACCTGTGAAAACTCTGCCTGCAGCAATACAGCTCGAGTAATAGGATAGCTCACAATCAATGTGTGTCTATTGATTTATACACGGGCCCAATACATACTAGACCACACTGTAGTGATGCGTCAACATCCTCTGATTGCCCCAAAGCAAACGTCAATAAAAATGATTAACCGACAGCTGTGTATGAGTATAGGAAAGAGGGTTACTGTTTGAGGCACAAAAGCTTTTTTTTTTTTTTTTTTTCCTACATCTAGTTACCTCTGAGGGTAACATTATTACCAGTATGTGACGTCTTTCAGTTCTGAGATGATTTGCTATTTCAGAACAGTAGATTAATATCTTATTTATGTAATTTCTACCAAATTTTATTTTTTATTTTGCAAGATTGCCTCAAATACTATAACTCTCTGTGAACAAAAAGTATTTTACTTGTTTACTAGTATAAATATGAGTTTGCACAAGTATAAGTTGCTGGAGTTCATGTTTAACATTGTGTTTTTGGACATGTAGTCTGCATTAATATGTATTTTTAATACTTTACATAAGTATCAGTAAGTGTTTGCATGTGTTTCTGTGTATTAAGTCGGTGTTCATAGTAATCCTGTACACATATGCTCGCGTGGCTGTGTGTTTGTGTGTATTTATGGCACTGTTTGCATGTGAGTGGGCGCACAGGTCAGATTTAGATCAGCGTGCCGTTATGTGAGGCAGTCGTAGTGGGTGGGTGGAGTGTCAGTGTAGTGCCGTTGGCTGCTGGCCTTCCGGCACCAGATCCCTCTCAGGTGATGACACGTATTGTAGGTCGTGGCCAATGATGTAACCACCGCGCTTGCTGCCAACTATAACGTACACTCGACTCATCTTGACTCTCTCTTAACTCTCTCAGCTCCTCTGGCACAGCTGGGCATGTGCAGAGAGGAGAAGTATACTAGAGAGGAATAGTACACTGAGTCATCAAAATTTGAGTACAGTCAAACATATCTATGCTGGGATATTATTGAAAGATACTTCAGGTCTGCTGACATAAAATCTTGAAATTTCTCTAGTAGGTTCTTGTGCATAGAACTAGAGCTGCAATTAACAATTCTTTTCGTGATTGATTAATCTGTTTAGTATTTCATTAATGAATTGTTTTATCTATATAGCATCAGAATATGATTAAAAATGAAAAATGCTAATTTCCTAGCGGTCAGGGTAAGGTTTTATTAGGTCAAACTATGCAACAACCATCAACCCCATCATCCCTCAATTTATTTTTAAACACAGACACATTAACCACCCTCCATGGACATTATAACAGTTATATTGCATGTAGGTGTGTGCATTGGTGCACGCGCAGTAAGTTTAGGTGGGCGCGCACCAGGTTGCGTAGTATTCCGTCTAAGCCTTATTTTGTTCAGCATGTGTAATCCCCTTAAATTCCCCACTGATAGCCTGACTACCTTCACTTCAGATTAGCTGGGGTAGAGATCAAGGAGTGTTCTCACCAGTATGTAGGATGACACAGGGGGGACACACGGCTCGTGATCATAAAAACAGATTCATAAAAGATGCCCTCTATAGATTTGGTAGTTCACATATGTTCTACATATGATGTGTGATGTAATGTTTACATGCCATCCCACACACTGGTAGTTATGATTCTAACCATGCTGGCGTCAGTTTTGCATTCATGGAAGCACTCACGTATAAAACCCATATAATATCATACACTTGACTTATTGTCTCGTCTTTATATCACAGAAATATGTGTATCTCATATAAGCTTCATAAACAACAATCATTTTCAAGAGGGCCAAGCTCTTCCCAAAGAGCCATGCTTTTCTTTCTTATGTAAGTGCGATCCCACGCTGCATTAAATGTATAACCCACAGACACTTGTGAACAATTACACACCAGGTAAGAAGTTAATGGGAGATAGCATATAGTGTTGTACAAACACATTTAATGACTTTATATGCTCCTTATGGGATTGTCTCGGAGAGCTCGCTAGTGTTAGACAGATGGAGGGGTTAGTGTTTATTCTGCAGGTCCGCGTTCCCGTCTGCACGCAATTGAATGTTTATATAGTTCCTTTCATGTTAGCGTGCCTGACATCTTTTATTTATTCGGTTAAATCGTCAGATGCAACAAATGTTCAGGAGTTGTCGACACAGTGGTAGCTTCTGCGAATTTCAAAAAGAGAGGGGTGGTGGTGGTGGTGTTACCCTAATGAGGCTCTGCAAGAGTGAGCCATTAGAATTACACAAGCACATCCCATGTCTTCTGAAGTCTCTGTAGAATTATCACAACCCTGCAGTATGTGAATTAAATGGAGAATTTGGAGGTGCAGAGGCTCAATAAAAACAAACATTGTAAACTGACGTACAGTTTGGAGACAGCAGGATAAAAGGAACCTATTACAGGAGATCAAATTAGTTTTTTTCTTAAAAGACCAGCGTGTGGGATTTAGTGGCATCTAGGGGTGTAGTTGCTGATTGCAACACCGCTCATCTCATATGTTTGTTACTTAAAAAATATCCTTTTATATCTACAGTGGGAGAGGGTCCCCTTTCATGGAGGCCGCCATCTTGAAACACCTTATTTATACAGTAGTCCAGAACAGACAAACTAAATACTGACTCTAAACAGGGTCCTTAAAGTGTTGTTTCTCCTTTACATTAGGAAGGTGAGGGTGATGTGAGGCGATTACAATGCAGTGATTGGACTACTAAATGCAACTAAATTCTACACACTGCACCTTTAATGAAAGATGATTAAAAGAGACAAATGTATCAAATGTGAGGACTTCAGATGTTTCAATTCATTAAAAGATTTTCAACATCTAAACTAATTCACTAAGTGCATAATTAAGAGAATCATTTGACATTTGGGTACATTTGCTGAGAGTTAGATGAGATGATCAATACCACTCATGTCTGTACATTAAGTGTGTGAATTAGAGCTGGGAGGCAATTAATTTAGTTTAGCTTACGACCAATTGCAGGTGGAAGCAGCTGGCCTGGCTCTCTCAAAACCACCCTAAAAACCACCACCTGTTGTTTTTTAATTTCATTTGTGTATGGATGAAACAAACATGACACGATCAAACAAATTTAATATAATGTGTTAATTTGTGACCTGGAGAAGTGTTGGTATCTCTTCATGATTTTAGTCAGGATAGATGTTTTCCCTTGCCTCCTGTCTGCTAAACTAATCATCTCCCAGCTCTAGTCACAAAGTTACAGAGACTTGAGGGTGGTATCAATTTTATTATCTTAGTCTCAGCAAGAAAGGAAGTAAGCACATTATTCTTGTCTAAAATAAACCCTCAAAACAATGAACAACATTATTCTCATGAACAAAGCGTAAGCATCCTTTGTCATCCACTGATCTATCATCTATGTGTACTCAAGGAAGTATGGCACAGTACAGACAGTACAGTTGCAACTGGGATGGCGAGTGTCCAATGGTGCATTGGAGCAGAATAACAATAAGGTTCAAGTGAGTTGAATGAAATGCAAGAAGCGAGTTATATGAGTACTATGGAGCAGGAGCATGAACATGATGCCTGAGGCCAAAAAAGCTACTGTACAAGGACGTGTTCAGAGGAGTGCAAGATTATGCAAATAAAGTTGCATAATAATGACAGTTTATAACTGAGAGAAGAGACCCTCATGTTTTATTAATCTGCTTACTTGACAGTAGACTGAAAACAGTTACTTAAAATCTTATTTCTCCCAGGCAGAATTGTTGGACATGTTCAGATATGCTACAATCAAATCATTCACTCTGTTTGTGTTCATCCATGAGACCATCGTCGGTGACACATATCTACACCTCGCTAATATCATATCATATCATATCATATCATATCATATCATATCATATCATCAGACAGTTCAGAAACTGACTTCTCTTTGGCTCTGTAAGAGCCAGAGATGCTGCGCTCTATTTGCACGCATTTGACTCTTCTGAATGATTATGATTTGATTATTATAGTCTTCATGAGACAATTAAACAAGTCCATAAACATAATGGATTTTGCAGTTACTGAAAAGGAATAATCACTTGAGCAAGGAGGCCTGCATATGTGTGTGTGAAAGACAAATCTTAAGTGTTCAGAATTAATTATGTAACTTTTAAAGATTTTTCTATTTGCTTCTCCTTTTAATTTAAATTTAACTTTAACTTAAGCTTGCATTAGGTCTAGTTCAATGTTGCCAGACTATAATGTTCTCCTACTTTTTATTCAACTGGTAAAATTTGTTTTGTGAGGCTTCTTTTTGTGCCATTTGAACAGTTTTCACCCAAACCTTGGACTGCGATTCACCTCCTCCTCTCCTCTAATTCACATGACTGACAATGATCCCATTACTACGAGGCTGAATATATATCATATGTCGGTTGGACAAAAAAATAAAAACGATAAATTGGGCTTCTTTATGACGATCGGCTGGGTTATTGGGTCTGATTGGGCTCATTTATGTGACTGGTCAAGATTGTATCTCACTGCATTTAAATGAATCACACGTATTACACAGTAAGATTTCCATAAATTATGTTTCAGAGGTAAATTGCATTTGCAAGCAGATAAAATACTCTTTTCACCGCAGATATTTTTGCTACGTTTTAGCAGGAAAAGGAGCGGGGTAATTAAGAAAGTTAATAAAGAGGTGAGATAGTCCCCGGGTCCTCAGGTTATAATGAACTGGTTGCACAGCAGACATTTTGACTTGTCACAGCAGGGAAAACGCAGGTGGACTTAATAACAGTAATGATGGCTCAGTTCCCTTAAGTGTCCAGTAAAAGTGACAGCGAACCAACACACACAATAGTAGGAGCTCCCCTAAGTGGAATGCAGCCATCATTAATCAACCTGTGCAGTTTCCTGCTATGACAGGTCAAAATGTCTGCTGTGAAACCAGTTCATGGCTGGTTCACTGGCACGGCTTAGTGGGACACTTCCCGGGATTGAGCCATCATTAACTTAATGATTAATTTGTTTCACGTCTTTCCCTGGTATGACGAATCAAAATGTCTGGCATGAAAAAGGTCTATTTTAATGTGACCCAATTACCTAACTGCAGTGTTGCCCAATTGTACCTATTATAGTACATTAAGTAGTTATTGTACGTCATGTATTACATCACATCTTACAGTAATGCATGCCATTGCTATACAGGTAGGAGAGACAGGTCGGCAGCCTGTCTTTGTGAGATTAATTCAGTAAATACAGTGAATCGATCATTATAGCTTAACTGCCATTGTGTTATCTTAGTTGGTTGTTTGGACCATTGTTGGAAAAGGTCGTCAATAAACAAAATCAATGTCTGAAATAATAAAAACACATCGATAGTGGCTTTCTTGATTGTTTAAGAAAAAAAGGAAATCTATATCTTAGCTGTCCAGACAGTGCATGAAGATATCGTTGAAGTCAGCTCTAAAGGCCTGTGTGTTTTATAATGCTGATTTATTTATGATGACAGTAGAAACACTGAATGCTTGTCAGTTTTATAGCACTGTTATTTTGCTCTTATTCAAGGCTGTTTGAGTTGTAAAAGTTAATTCTGTGTGATGAGCGAAAGATAGACTCCGCAACCACCGGGTCTATCTAAGAGTGTAGCACCGGGGCATTTTCGGCTTTATTAGACTGCAGCCAGCGACAGGAAAGCTGTCTCAGAGAAATGTGATTACATGCTACCGAGTACTTGAGCCAAACAAATTGTAGGTAGGCACCGTGAGAGCTTTAGTTCAGGTAATTCTCCACCTTCGTGTCTCATGACACTCAAAAACGAAGCAGCGCTTACTTGCATGTTATATTCCCCGGATTCATCATTATCCTCTCTCATTTGTCTTGCGTACTTTCAATTCTGTAAAAGATTATAGACAGTCTGGCTCTCTAGAAATCTGGTCTACATCTCTCCTGTGAATTACACGCAATCCTCATTTTGCCTCCAACATGTTCTCTCTTTTCCTTTTACCTAATCTGTTTGTTCTTTTGGTGGTCCACGATGCATCTGTCTCTCAGCTGTAACTCATCCAAGCGGTGGTCTTCTCATTCGGTCCCACTTTACTTGCTGTGGATGACATGAGGGTTGTTCTCTCTCCTTTCCTGTCTGTCCCTCTTCACTCCATGTGAGGGTTTAACGGTGTGTGTTATGATAGGTTCTGCTTGCTGCCCTGCACCGTAGATAGGGCTTAGCACACTTACTGGCTCAGTAATGGGATATCTGCCTCCTTCAGATTGGTAAATTTGCTGTTTGATTCCCATCTTGTTTCTTCCTTCGTCCGCCACATGTGTTTTATATACAGTTTTCTGTTCTTTTTATTCAAAACCACTCAAACCATGAGTTATACAATCCTAAAGCCGTTTCTAGTCAAGAAAATATCAATGAATTATGCTTCCCAAGAGGATGTTGCAGTTACACAAGCAGTTTTATTAATTCAAAGGATTTAGCGTTTTCCAAATAACTGCTCCGTCTCAATTTAAGTTTGGAGTTTAAAGGGAAAAATAGCACAGAAAACTTTGACACAGTTACATAAACAGCTTCTGGCAGTGAAGCACATTTCGTTGTTTGATGGTGTGTTGCTGTTATTCCTGTGGATAAACCAGCCTGGCAAAGACGTCCCACAATTAATTTTCACTTTGCACTTCGTGGTCTGGCAGGGCTACAAAAGCATCAGCTTGAGACGCTCACATGATAAGTAGGCTGTATAATAGATGATTGGCAGTTCTCGCCATCACACTGATTAATCTATTCTGTATCTGAGTGATGAACATACCACTAACAGGGCTTTCACTGGTCTTTGTCTCTTACTTTTAAACTGGAAAAACATGGACATGTGTCCATTGAAATTATTAATTTCATGCTCATTGTATTTAAAAATATCTAGTTTAACATTAGAGAGGTGGAGAGTCTCATTATTATACTGTAAATTCACTGATTGTCTATGTGTATATATGTTTTTTGTTATTGTCAATATCAATTAGTCAGTTTCCAGTCCTTTGTGACTTTTCCAGCCTGTTGTGGCAATGTTAATGTTTTAAAACAGGTTAGCAATATATGCTGTCATTTTCCTTTTTTTTACTTCCTATGGGATTTGTTAAATTTGTTGTTGTAATAAGAAAAATAGAGAATATATACTGTAAAAATGTGCTGTAATCTGTTTTTTATTGAGCACAGAATCTTGTCTTATAAATGATAGATGTCAGGCTTTGGCTCTTTTCCTTAAGAATAAAGATTACATTTGTCATGTTCACTCTGAATGGCAGAAGCCAATATTACATCACGTATTCCTCCTCTGGGAGACCAAAAAACGGATTATCCTATCTTATGTTGTCTTATCCTGTTGGAGAACATTTTTGTTGTACACATTGTACATTTTCTGCTTACAACCAACTGTTGCTGTGTTATCCAAACTCTCATCTCACAAATACAAGCAGCTACCTTTGACCACACAAAATTGTTGAAGGTAAGAGTTCATATTTTGCAATATGTTCTAATATTTTAGACTATTGTTCCATCACACTCTTGTCATCTCTTCCTCTTCCACTGTGTGACTCTTTGCTCTGGGCAAAACATCCGCCCTGAGCTTTGTTCTTTTCGTCTACATCAGGAATATCATGTCCAATGTTTATTTGGTGGTGTGTGTGTGTGTGTGACAGTGGAGCAGAGAACATGTTTGTGCATCTACAATGCACATTTCTTAATATGCAGTATTACTCATCATAGCACTGAAAAGGAGAGAGGGATAAAGGGGGAGGCTATCACAGAGAGATAAAAGGAAAGATGAAAAAGAGAGGCTAATCAGGGTGAAGAAGAAGAATCATCAACAACACCACCGTGTCACTCATCATCAGCCTTCCCGTTTCCTCTTCCCGGCCGGATCCCATTTATCATCTCTTCAAAGTACTGTACAGCATCGAGCTATAGGGCCAATGCATCGAGACACTTTACGTCCGACCCACAATCAATGTAGTCTTGAATGCCAAGAGCCGTGTCTGTTAAAAGAAAAAAATCTCTCATAACTGCATTCTCTCATTTGTCTGGCTTCTGTCCAGGACTTTCAATCAATCCTTTCACAGCAAGAACCCAGAAAGAAATTGAATTAGGTCCTGGGCGTTGAACCACGGTTTCTTAATTGGCACAGGATTAGTTCACATTGATTTGGCCTGATTGGACTCCCTAGCTTGTGTGTCCACTTAATCACTGAGCACACCCTTTTTTTTTTTCTTGAACCACTATTTACATGCACACTTCCCCTCAGCCCGTGTCAGTCATTCACAGCCCATGGCAATCCTGTGAATTTGCATGAAATCACTGGCCCCAGACTGTTGCTGCTTTACTACTGCTGCTTCTGCAGCTGCAGCACACACACTGTACTGTGTTAATCAGATTTCTTGGTGTTATTATTACAGCAGTGTCTTGGTACAGTATAGCAAATGGCTTATTCTCTGCCAGGTCTAGAAAATTGCCCTCTGGTTACAGAAAATGTTCTGATAGATCGCTGCTGTTATTCTGACTGAGCAGTGGAGAGCGATGGAGTGAGAGAAGGAGCCGGGAAAAGATAGAGAGAGATTGTCTCCAGGGGAAATAAAGTGAGGACAGGAAAGAACACAGATTATGCATGAGAGAGAACAAAAGAGTGGAAGAGAGCAAAAAAAAAAAAAAGATCACAAATAAAGGTTGTGGGAGCAGTATGCTTGGAGAGGGAGCAGCAGAGAGAAGATAAGGGAGACAGATATGAATGGAGAGTGGAGATGGACTGGAGCTGTGACAAGACTGTCTATTAACAGTGCATTTTCTGCTTCCGCCTCTTAAAGCTCAGACCTTGAAGGCAAGCGTCCCCATAGAATTCGATTTATTAGACTATATTGTATTTTCCGCGGAATTGATATGTGGAAATGCGCAGCGTTTTGGTGCAATGATGTACAGGTTAGTATTGACTTGAAACTGTCACTTTATAATTAAACCGTAGCCCATCATCTCTCGGAATATATGTGTTGATATGATATGTGGTTTATAGAGGTGTACATGCATTCAGAATGTGTCGTCTAGTCACTGACATGATTGGATTTGATTATAGGCTCTCTGACAGACTACAGATGGGCATTTCTAGGTGGGTAATCGCTCACTGCCAGACTTGTCTCTCACAGGAGGAAGGTCCAACTGAACACATTGTCATTTTAGATACAAAAAAAACAAAAAAAAATCTGGGTTCTTTTTTTTTTAAATGTCTTAATCCAGTCACAATTGTCAAGGCGACGCTGAAAGAGGACAAAGCTGACAGGAGCTCATGGAGTGAAATATTATTGAGGTAGATATTGTGTGGAACATTACCTAACTTATGTACAATACAATTCAACACTGTCCAAAGTCGAACTGACAGAAAGAAATGTGTTATGTTCTAATGACTTGACTTATGTGCTAACCAAGTTTCACTTATTTTTCTGCCATGTTAGCACCCCATACATTAGTGTTCTTTCACCGGCATGAATTTTTAGTTCTCACTGCTAGTCATTTAATTGGTCCAGCATAGACAGGTACTAAAAATAGTTAATAATATCAGTACCGTTCCGACAGCCACACGGGGAGTTAACCAGCTGGGATATTGCTAGCAATTACTTTTTGCTGTTAGTCCTATCTGTGTTTTGAGAACTTTGAATGTTGCTCTGTTACTCTGGACTGGACTGGACTGAATTACTGGACTAACTGCACCAGCAGGTTAGACCCTCTTCTCTCTATAATTCAGGACGAACACAACACCGAGTGTACAGGAGCTGTCAGTGACTCGTAGTTGTTAAAATAATATGAACAAAAAGTAACGTCTGGTGGGAATCAGTACTAACGTTAGCAAGCATGGACAAGCAAGTTAACCTAGTTTGCCAACTTTCACATTCTGAGTGAAATACAAACTTAATTGTGAGTTTAACCAAGTGTTAAGTGTTTATTTAAGTGATGATACATACGGCTTTGTGTGGGCTTGTAGAAATAGGGTAAAAACATCTTGTCCAGTTGGTAGCCCATAAAATGGAAAACTCTGCAGCTGCAGTATGATTTTAGTTTGTAGTTCCTTACACAAAAAATATAAACAAATTTCAGTCCAACTTTAAGTTTTCCGTCATTATCACACAGCTTTTTTGCTCGGTCAACTGTATGTCATAGTTAGTTAACACTGAAAATGGCAACAGATACCCTGAGGGTGAGTGAAAGCAAGCAGAATGCGATAGTCATGCAGTAGGAGGGCTTATCTGAGCCGTCAACATCTATTGAGTCAGACTGAAAGGTAAGGAACAGCGTAGAGCAATTGTTAGGCTTCTTAATATGATTCTATAGATACCATATTGGTATTCATTTCACTTTCAGACTCAGTAACATTCACACAGTCGGACATAATGCGCCATATGTCTCCTTTACTCTTCCACTACATTCACACCACGGGGCTTCATGCTCCGTGCCAAATTTGCTGCTCATATCTGATTGTTTTGGCTGCTGTTCATATGTATTATAGGATATAACCCATATCCTGTTCTAATATAAACTGACAATGATGTCAAAAAGACAAATGTGCATAGAAAGACGATGACAAAAGGTATCACATCTCTTTTTGTACCTTCAGTATGCTTCTCCTGCTCTCTGTAAAGGTTAGCCGACTTGTGAAGCAACGCGGGTTCTATGCGTTCTATCAGCATCAGCAAGAAATCCTATATACTATGTTGCTTTCTTTCTATTGTTGTTCCCGTTGTTTCTCAGGGCACGGGTCAAGTCAAGTGTATTTACAGTATAGAGCAAAAATAGATAGGTTTACAATCTGCACGACACACTCCATCCTCAGACCTACGCCTGAAAAAATAACAGAAGAAACCTGCACAACAGCATTGTTTTTCAGCACTGACTTTAGATCTATGTAGTTGCACACAAATTTAAACAAGAAACATAAACATAAAGACAAGCTGATTTACATATTTAAGATTTATTTATGATAGCATTTCATAATATGTCAGCGTAGATCAGAAATTAAATGAGTTAATGGAACTTTCTGCTCATTTACTGGGAAATAACTGATCCAACATGTCACAAATGACAAAGAAATTAGAGCTTGATGCCTCCAGCTTCAGGATTAACCTCCAATTGCTTTCCAGGATCTGTCCTTAACATTTTATTCTCACGGTGTTTCTCTCTGATAATAGAGATCTTCAGAGTTTGTGCATTCATAGTAATTTTGTTTCTTTTTCACACAAGTATCCCCTGAATTTTACAGTACAGCAACTCTCCTTCTCAAACTAACTCAAAACTGCATTTGTGGCCTCCACAGAGGCACGTATATATATATATATATATATATATATATATATATATATATATATATATATATATATATATATATATATATATATATAAGCACCTGCTTTTTAATAAATGACTATGTGTCATCAGTGTGTGGTTCTCACATTACAGCACTGTGAATTCATTAAGTGTGCCCTTTGGAAGTCTAACGGGCCAGGTGGGGTGCCGTCAGCCTCCCCACTTGCCTCTGAATCGAGCCCTGCATTTCAATTGCAAATACTGTACACATCTCAGTGCCCTTGTAAAAACCCTCCAAAACACACGCTCACGCACTCACACAGCCGCACGTTTCACAGGCAAACATACAAGTACACATTCAGACACAACTGGTGTTTTTTTTATGCAATGTAGGAGGTTTAACCTACCTCTGTCTGACTGGACAGGAGTGTTGTGCCTAACCCTCTTGAAATTTTCTCCAAGTAACTCTCTCCTCACGAGCAGGAAAAAGCATACGACTGAGATTGCAGCCTCAGACGGGTATCCTGGTTTGTTTAATCACCCACGATTTATTCAAAATCTGGAATTATTTTAATCACACAGAGATTTGGGAGTGTTTTGAATCAGACTAGTGTGTGTTTTTCTGTGGATACATCAGATTCTACAAGTTAACGGCTGACTTTGTGTCCGTGCACTCCTTCATCCATTATGCATTACACTGGTCTGGTCCTCAGGTTTTCTAGGGATGCTACTGTATGTGCATAGCTGACTGGGTTTGCAGTGATAGGATTAGGCCTAATAGAAAGTTGGGTCAGAGTGTACCACAGCTTGGATTAATAGTTTACCTGAGCAATGTCAGACCAAAGTGACCTGAGACAGTCTTCCTGAGTCATCACTGGTTTTATGTGTTAGTGTGTGTATGTAGAAGGGAGAGGGGAAGGGTTAGAGACTCATTGTGGACTGGCAGAGTCAAATCTAAATCCTCCTCTTTTCCGTCAATAATTCTCTGCTTTTTCACAGCCCCTCTAATCCTCTTTCTGACGTGACTCACCTCTATTTGTCACCACTGTCCGCATGCATCAAACTATCAGTGTGCTTAGTGTGCTAACAGTCAGTTTGTGCCTGTGTGTACATGTGCATGAGTGTGACTTTCAATCTTTACTGATCTTGATCATCAACTTCATGAAGGTTCTTGCCTGTGTGTGTGTGTGTGTGTGTGTGTTTCTTTGTGCTGTTTGAGTTAACGTTACAAGCTCTTGCTTCACAAATTCCATCTTTGTCCAAAATAAGCATCGACATCAGCTCCATAGCCGACTGGTGTGAAGTCATGCTGCTGTGAAAATGTAATAAAGCATAGAGATAATCACTGCTTAAGTCTGAATAATGGCTCTGTATAATGGATCTGTGCTACACCAGTGCAGAGATTATGCATGATGCTGGCCAGGCAGGCAGCCCGCTGGTGCTGCTGCTGCTGCTGACTCAGTGCAAGCATAGCTGGGGCTTGGGGGGGTTAATGCAGCAGGGCCACTGGCTGATCCACAGCCCATCCTCATCTGCCAAAACTTCAAAGGATGCCCTGACAGAGTCTAAATCGCCATCTCCTCCGGTCCTGGCTCTGCAGAACACTTCCCCTCCCCCTCAGTGCACAGGTCAAACTCGGCCTCATCTTTTATGTATCGCTTACCCCATTGATTGCGCTCTAAGAGATTCATGAATACAGAGGGACCTATTTCCGTATCACACTCCAGCATATGGAGAGGGGGAATTTTTGTCTCATTTGTCGTTTGTACAGCTCTTATTTTATTTCCCTCTTATTCTTTCCTCTGTGTTTCTGTCGTTTTTCATCCCTGTCTTATACCTATCTCTCACTGCACATCGCTCTCCTGACTTCCACTTATTTTGCATAGAAGGTCACAGTCATTTCCCCCTCTGACGGACCTTTTTTTTTCTTTTTTCAGTATTTATTGGCCACTCATGAATTATTCAGAGTGCAGATAGTGAATAAGGTGAATTTGAGAGCTGCAGTTGACTTACCGAAAGCTTACTGGAGATGGACACTTGAAAGAACTTCCCCGAGTCAAATCTGGACACATGTAGCTGCTCCAGTCTGCTAAGATTGAATTAAATAGAAGGCTACATGTCCACACATGCTGTTACACCATAATAAAGACCCCATCTAAACACCGACTCTGACTGGATAGCTACATGGCCATTGGGTGTGCTTTGCCTATGCTGCACACAGTCTTTCCACTGAGAACAGTTGCGTTGTTCCCCTGAAAGCTGTATTAGCATGCCAATGGCATGTCACATGTATTCATTTATGTTCATGCTTGGTTGTTTACTCATTCATAAATACATATGTTGATCCATTTTTAACAGGCGTGCCCCCTCCTCATCTCTGTTTTTGTACCTGTGTTAAAGTGATGTGTGTGCTATGCAATCCAGCAGAGTGTGAAATTGAAATTCCACCCTGCAGATGCCACATGATTGACAGAGAGAAGAGGACACATGAGATGTGAAATCATATCTTTTACTGAGGTTGTTGTCATTTTTGACTAACTATGAAGCGGCTCATTTGAAGACTTGAAAGTTTTGATAGTATTTATATCACTGTACTATCATATTTATAATGCTGTCAATTTTCAGAACAATATAAGGCTGCATGGGGTCGAATGATAATTTACTCTGTAAATATATACCTGTAATCTATGTTGTACATCCTAGTTGGTCAACGGCATGCAGTGAACATCTCTGTTCTTCAAACTAACAGGCATCATAAAGGTACAAGATATTTTTATTGGGGTGTTTTAGATCAGGTTAACATTTGCAATATTGTTACTAAATCATTAATAATGTGTTTGAAAATGATGAGCTTTTCAGCTCTTTTAACCTCTGTATCAGAACAGGGAGGCGACACAGTAAAGGGCCAGATTTTCCTCCTCATAGAATCAGTTTAGACTTTAGAGACAGGACCTTTTTTCAAATTACAGGATAATTTATTCATAAACTAAAAATGAGCGTACACAAAATGTTAAATAACATGGTGAATATCTGAATTTTTGAATCACTAATTTTCCTATCTGTGGATAGTTTTCTGCACTAACTTTGAATGAACTTTATGTTGCAAAACTTTGGTTTTATTGGTCACCCCTCCATCCTTGTCATATGAAAAGGATCTGAAGCCCCCCTGGAGTATCAGTGCCCTCCCTCTGACCTGTGCGTATGTGTGTGAGTGTGTGCAACCTGTCCCAACCAAGTCCCGCCTGGCGAGCGTCGGACAGACCACCATCTGTTCCGTGCCCCCACCATGAACTACCTGCCACATCCTCTTCATCACCTTCCTGGGATATCAAGAAAAAATTATGCTTTCTAGAAAACTCATCTGCAAAGTGTTGCAGTGTGCAAAGTCTCAAAAGCACAATAATGAATCTGGTTATTACAAGGGATAATTATATAAGATGTGTCTCAGAGCTGGATGTTTCTTATGTAAGCCTTTTTCATGTGAGGAAAAAATCCTCAGCAACATGACAGGACACTGCCGTGTGCTTTAAGAGACAGGAGCAGAGTGTTGGTGATCTGCTTTATAGTAAAGCAGAGTGAGTCACTGCCCTGAGACAAAGACTAGTTTCACCCTCCCTCAAAACACCTCAAGGACTTAACACGGTAAATTTAAAGACCCTCAGACAGGCTTAAAATGAATTTCCTCCCCCTTATCTCTTCCTTTTCCATGCCGGCAATGAATTCTGCATGTCCCCTCCCTCCTTTTGATGTCATTTCCCTGAGATTTTGCTTCCCAAAAGACAGGGTTTAGGCTTAAAACCAACATGTTGGTGCTGTGATTGTACAGCCAAACAAAACTGGTCTTAGCTGATTATGCACACAGCCATTTTAATATATTTTAAGCCACCCTCTCTGGTCAATGAAGATCAGAGTTTTCCATTTTCTTCTCTACTTAAAAGCTGGAAGGGTTTGTATATTTCTTTTTTTCCCCTTTCAAAGATGAATTGCGCTGTCCACCATCCCCCAGCATTTCAACAGTAATTGCAACACTGAAGTGAGTCTTGAAAAAGCGCAGGGAGCAACAGCACAGCATGAGCACATGGCACATGGACCAGCACATTTAGCCACCAGGGCACCACATGAGTGTTTTGATATGTTGTGATGAATTCTCAACCGGGGACTCTGATTTTATTCACTTCAAGGTGGAGATATGTGCACGCACAGAGGACAAGGAACCTGGAATTAAGCACAGGAGAGAAAAGATGGCGAAGATGAGACAATAAAAAGGGTGAGTTACACTTTCTCTGCATGCTTGTTCACCACTGGATCATTATACTGCCTTCAGTGATGCTTTGGATGTAACTTTTGTTGATGCACAGGTCAGTGAGTGCCTATAAAGTGGGTTTCAGGTGAAGCAGCACATAAAGAATATGATGTATATAATAGCAACTATTTTAAGGCAGCCTTTGTCTGAATATTATTTTCACACTTGCACATTCACAATTCACCCTTCACCTTTTGAATGCAGCCCTCAGTGCGCCAGCCCTAACCTTTCAGTGCACATCTGCAAACACATCTGTCAAGGCTGACAGCCTACCATCGATGGCAGCAGAAATGAGACAGAAAGAGACACAATCGCTTAGCAGTGAGTGACGGGGTTGCGAAAGGCAGGAAAAAAGGGGGATTGCGGAAAGTTGCCAGATGAGACGGACAGACAACATGAAAAGGAGGTTTCACAGAGGCTGTCTGGATGAAATGTCCCCCACCCCCCCTTGTTTGTGTAACATGACTGGTGACAGAGCAGATGGCTGTGGTGAGATAAACAGTTTAAAAAGTGTGAAAAAGTCCTTAATAGCGAGTAAAAGTGCTGAACGTGTTTACTGTGCCAGGCATAAGTCGAAGCACTCTAGCAATGTTGTGCAGACGGAAAACAGGAGGGAGGGCAAAGGATTTTGAGTTATTTTTGTCACAGGACACAAACAAAAACATCATAATCTGACATCATAATCGTCGTTTTACTACTTTCACTGCTGATGGATGCTGCATAACACAGTGATCTATCCTGTTAATGAATGTTACAGTTTTGTGCCTCCCATGTATTACAAGTACATCTGAGCCTGTAAAATATACACTCAGTGATCCAGAGGGCTGTTTAGCAACACTATTTCTACCAATAATATTGTAATATACTGATGTTTCATTGGAATATTTTAGATTTTCAGACCAAATAAAACATCAATATTTTGTTTGTGGTCTACAGAAACAACAAAAACATCATTTCTGGCTACCTGAATTAGGAAATTAACTTGACAAATTGGTTAAAACAATTGTATTTAATGCAGTGGATGTAATAGGTTTTCATCCAGATGGTTGAAGAGTCTTTAAGGATTCAGGAAATATCTTCCAAACAGCTGTAAGTGCTGTTAAACAGCAATTCTGGGGTATTTATTTTTCCAGAAAATCTGTTCTGTGACTCAAAAGTAATGGTAATACATGAGAGGCACAGACTGGGCTAAAGGCTGACCACACTGTTTGCCAAGTTTTTACTGCAATTGGAGCACAGACATTATTATTGAGATGTCACCCGGCACTTCAACATTCAACAGAGTATTTGCTTTGTGATCTCTTATACAAATGCAACCATTTTATTTATTACTTTTTAATTGATTTATTAATTAGAAATTATTTGATCTAAGTGGCGGAATACAATATATTGAAGCTGTAATTTTATGGTCACGTGTCTGGTTTATATTAAGCATTCTCCGTTCATCAAACATGTCAAAGACATGACTTATTCTGATCTATAATGCAACGTACGTTTTATTTATTTTGTTTCATAATAAAACAGTTTGTTCATAATAATTCTAGCAGCTGCATCTGTGTTAGGACGGAAATACTGCATCGTCATCGCCGTGAGTGGTTAATATATAATCACGCATGGGATCCCATCTCAGGCTCAGTTCTTGTAGACGAGCCAACCCTAAACCCTAAGGCCCGGGGCCACTGCCAAAAAGCTGGATTTACAGCGAGCACAGCTTACCATTTCAAAACGTATCATTGCACTGACTCGTGTCATCATTGAAGGCTATTTGAAAAGAAGTAATGTGGTTTACAAACAGACTCTAAGCCACTGTGTTCTGTGTCCCAGCGAAGGTCTGAGAGGGATGGAGGGATTCAGCAGGCAGTGGGATAAACAGGTTGATAGCTGAGGCTGTATCACAGGAATCCCGCTGTGCAGCCACACTCTTCAATTGAACATTTCTTTTCAAACACTGAAATCTTGATGTTATCTTGTGCAAACAACATTTTGAGTTTCCACCATCAAGCGGTTTTCTGTGGACTGTGTTTATGGAGATTAGGAAGTGAATGAGTGTGCGTATTTAGGGACCATCGGATGAGGTAAATCTTGGCCGGCGAGAGGAGAGCCATGGCGCTGATACTGGCAATCACAGCAGAACAGAACGGACACCCGGGGTTGGGGAGAGAAAAGATAGAAGAGGACTAATCAAAGAGGAGGGTTGTAGGTCAGGTAGAGAGGGAAGAGAGGAGAGCGTGCTTTGGGGTGTAACAGAGAGGAGACAAAGGAAAGGCGACTGGAATGCCACCCTAAACTGAACGGTGAAATCAAAGGTGCTTGTCATCCGTGCCCACAGATTAACAAAAAACTGCCTGGACTGAGCTAATCTACTGTAGTCAGCGTGCAAGTAACACATTTGTTCAGCTGGGAAGCTTTGAGGCGGTGTGATTCATTTCTTCCACTGCAGGAAACCAAAGAAGACGGTTATGGAGAATACACATTGGCATGAATAGGTTGCAGTAGAGGACGCTACTTCTAGTAATTACAAACAGTTATTAATTCATCCATGCTTTCAGCAACTCCATAAATGTTTGAGTGTTTAAAAATGTTTTTATGATTAAGCTATTACTAAGACCTTAATAAATTTTAATATAGAGCACTGGGAAACACTTCCTTATCTATGAGCCTCCCCAGTTCATTAATTCATAATAACACATTTGCAAACTAAATTTAAAGTCTTTTTTTTCTCTACCTTTCAAAGACTAATTTAAGATTATATCTCTTTGTCTCTGAAATGAGACTCCTTGACCGTGGTTCACATCGCGAGGCGCTGCCTGTGATACCATCTAATATTCAAAATGTTATTTAACGCAACGTGTGTCATCTCAGTACGCCAGTAAGTTGGAGGCTGTTATGTGCGTGTGTACCTGAGCAAATTATCAAATGGGAAGCTAATTTAACTTGCTCAATGAGCGGCACATTTCACAGTTCATTTGGCCGTTCATGAAACACTCAAGAGTAAATCACCTTTACACCCCCAATGCTTTGTTTCTAATTCCGACACTTAACAGTGCTGGGGCGACTAAGGAAAGACGTTTAATTTATGTACTTTTTAGCACACTGATCATGATAACATGAATAAGTTATTATTTCCATGAAAATGCATAATATTCAGCCTTGCACTTAAGACAAACCCACTTAGTTTCTTCCCTCTCAGCGGAATAGTAGATACACATTCAAAATTAGCATCAGCAATCACTTCATAGTGTTTTAAACACTTTGAAAGTATGACTAACTTCTACCCGACCTGTGTACTCTTGAGTCTTATCAGGAAAACCCGCCTATAATATTGCCATCTGTGAAGTGTTGCTTTTAATTTTCTCTCTTCACGCACAATCAGTGTTTGACCTTTAAGAACAGAACGTTCTGAACATTATTGAAACAAACAGTCGAATTGCCTTGAAAAATCCACAATTTGTGAAGCACTCTTCAATATACTGAAATAGTGATTTTATTGACCTTAGATGCACAAATAATATAATATCTTAAATGGATTATTTAAACTCTCTGCTATCTGTATTTGCTCATATAATTCTGGGCATCTAGAGTAAATCATAAACAAAGGAGAGTTCATTGACGAGACATGAACATGCATCTGAAAAACATCTCAACTCTCATGTCTCTCTCTTAATGTCTTTCTGTTTTATTTCCTCCTTTCCATTTCAACGCAGTTTCATTTATTAAAGATGTTGCTTAACCCCTGAATGACAGAATATGTTGACCACAGCTACTCACTCTGGGAAACAGAAAACAGCCACTGAATTCCTGCTGAAGGGAAACCGTCTCAGTCATCTGAGTTTAGCAACAAAGCCTCAGTCTTGAGTCTTTGATAGACGTCGGCCGAATCTGGGTTGACAGGAGACATAATTGAGTCAATTTTTGATGACATAAGCCTTGCTGATTCCATTTAGTCAGGAATTTTTATGCCCTCTCCGTGTCGCCAAGTTTTGATGTGAGGTCAGCTGGGAGGTAGCTGCTAACCGTCGGCGCACAGCGCTCACCTGGTCTGACACCTGTTCTCCGTGCAGGCAGAATGTTTGGTTGAGGCTCAAATCTCCACAGTGTGCAGGGAGAGCTGGAATTATGCCTCCTAGCTGCTGTGTATGTGTGTGTGTATGCATCTGTATTTGTGATTGCTTTCCTTGTGTATGTGTGTGTCGCATTGGATCTGCGTCCACCAGCATTCATGCGAGAAGACAGCGGGTTAGGCCCACCCCCCACCCCTCTTGCTCAGTTGGATCTCACTCCCAGATCTGTCAGGCGTCTGTTGATGTGTCCTCGATGTGACATGCCACCCACAGTGAAGGAGAGGCACAAATCATCCAGCTTCTTTTTGTTGTTTTTACCCGAGTACTTCGCATAACCAGTCTGTGACCTCTGCCCGCAGAAGTTAAGCAGATACCCTCACATTAGTCTTAGAGAAGGAGTCGAGGTAATCTCATCTAAAGGCTTCAGTTGCTCATCAGCCTGTAAGTGTTTCCTCAAAAGTAACAGACGGCTAAATCTGCTTTGTTTGCATTCTTTTTTTTCAGCAAGCTTAATTATTTTCTGGGTTAGCTATTTCTTTACAGCATTACATTCAAATCACAAATCATTGTTTGGTAGTAGGCTTCGCTGGCACTTTGTTACTTTATCTTTATTTAGCATATTGTCTCAGTTCAGCTCAGTCAGTTTAATACATTAACAAAAGACTGTAGTAGGTATTTAGACTACATCAGCTAAAAGCACATTAACACATTAGCTGTGTGCACTTAAGGTCAACTCTGTTTCCTGACATGTAATTAACTGTAGAATCAGTTGCTTGAAATCACCTGACACTCTGAACGCCTCTGGCAGCGGTTTGATGCTAATGCCGCCTGACAGTGGCAAGTGACTGTACTGTGCATACTGTACAATCCAAGCGCATGCGCACAACCACAATGCTTGTACCAGCAGTTAACGTAGGAAGGTGAATATACACATGGTTCGTTTTGTAAAGTTTAATTGCGCTGCTCTCCAAAGCAACTGCGTGACTGGAAACAGCAGCTGTAATGAAGAAGCAGCATCTTCTTATTATCAGCTACAAGTGTACGAACACGGGAGAAATGCCACGAGGAGGAAACAGTTGCGAACCTTACACTGACATAAGCAGCATTAGCATCTTTTTCACATGTGGGTCATGGCCACGGCTGATAGATGAGGCTGCAGTGTGTTATGTAGAACTTGCACAGAGGTGCGCACACACACACACGCACACACACAGCATTGACTCTACAGGGTTCGATTTAGTTATCACCCTCACAGCACTATGCCTCTTCTACATAGTCCAGGATTAGCCGCCCCAGATTTCACAGCTCTTAAGAGAGAATATAAACATGAAGGTTATTATTCTGTGTGAGTGCAGATGGAAATGTGCATATCCAAACATATACAAATGCCTTTTACCTGACGTTTTATTATTCTATGACTCAGAATAGCTTTTTGAATGTTACAGTGTCCCACTTTAAGAGGAACTTGATAAAATGCATATTAAGCAAAAGAATAGAAGCATTTCATTTTCATACCACATCAACCCATGATTAAAATATATTTTTTTGTCATTGCAGTGCAAAACCAGAAACAATAAAGAAAAACAATGAAAATTTAAGTGAGCATGTTATACTTGACACATTAAAAGGCCAGTGTGGAGGATGTAGTGGCAGCTAACTGTAAAGTTGCAGATTGCAACCAACTAGCATGGGGGGTTTCAGTTCCTAGCATATAGAAGAACCCACAGTGGCCTCGAAACTTAAGAAAAATGCAAAAGGCCTTATCTAGAGCCAGTGTTTGGTTTGTTCGATCTGGGATACTCTAAAAACAGTAGCCCAAATCAAACAAGCAGGCGGCTGTGGCTCAGGAGGTAGAGCGGGTCGTCCACTAATCAGATGATCGTTGGTTCGATCCCCGCTCCTCCAGTCTGCATGTCGAAGTGTCCTTGGGCAAGATACTTGGGCAAGACCCTAAATTGCTCCCTGTAAGTCGCTTTGGATAAAAGCGTCAGCTAAATGTAAATGTAAAAACATGGTGCAAGAAGGTGGACTCCGCAAAAAAGTCTTCACATTGGACCCACAGACAGCGTTAATAGGGCAAAACAGCTTCAGTATTCCTCATCTACAAATTTCTGGAACTGTTTTGAAGGGGTGATTCCTCCAAAAGTTATTCACTTATTTGTTGTTTTGATGATTGTGGTGGAGAACACTGTCTAGAGGCCCCCCCAAAAAACTGTTAATTAACGTGTGGGTATGCAGTGAAAAGCCTGCTGTCATAGAGCGGGATGAGATATGATCATTTCTGAAATGGTTGATAACAGCACACACTTTCTGGAAATCTTTCTTTGAAGGGGACAGTGATGCAAGTGATTGTGTAATGGTCAGTTTTGGAAAGTTTTGCGAAATGCAGCTCTCCGCAATTCTTACATTAGTAAGGGAAGAGGGGTTTTTCAGACACTGTTCAACCATCTGACAAGAGAGGAGCATACTGACACCTTAGCATGTCAGTTCCAAAATCTCCAAATAGGTGTTTGGGTTGAGATTTTGTGGTCTGTTAACGCCATAGCATATCATTTATTTCATTTTCATGCCCACACCTCATCATCAACAGAGCCACCAGACTCCATTAATCATTGTTTCTTTACTCATTTGTTCAGATTTTTCTCTCTCTTTAGTACATATTGTATGTTTTGTCCATCCAACAGTTCAGTGTCAGAAAAATACTAGAGTTTGTGTACCTTAATATGTTTTACATTACATTTATCAAGTCCATAACTATTATTATTATCATATATTACTATATATTTTTGTGTTACTTTAAAAGAAATAGATGATAAGACTGGGGTTAGGTGATTTTTCACAATCTCCCTGCATGCCCTGCGGATACACGATAATATAAAAGAAATAAAGCAGGAGGAATGGCTACTCCTGTTGCTGTCCACACATATGATCTCAGAGCGGTTGGTACATATGAGTTCTCATTAGCTGGGGTGAAAACACATTGTCTTCCACCAGAAAATCCATTTGTTTCCATGGTGACGCTGTCCTCCCTTGTCCAATTTCCTTGCCTGCTTTTTATGGATAGCTTTATTGAACTTTTCTTTTTTTCTATATTTTTTTATTTATTTGTTTATTTTTAAAAAATACAAAACCTCCATCCCATCCTCAATAATACAGTATTCTTGATAAACAAGAGAAATTTAAAAAACATGGTATTAAATATAAATTAGTAAGTAATTATGGAGAAAAAAAAAATATATATATATATACTGTATATATGTGAGAGATCCTGTGAGAGATCACATGCAGAACTGCAGAACTGTAAATTGTACCCTTTAATGTGAGCAGCTGTCTTCTTTATCCTTGATTCCCACTGTTTGCCCATGATGGGTTCAACCTTAAGCCATACAATAGCAATCTCAGTGGAGTCATGGCCTTTTGTTATAAGTCAAAGCCAAGTTTCATATCCACTCAGTTCAATCTTTTCCTTTTAAGATCAAGGGATTCATGAATTAGTACATTTATGGAAAATGGGAAGGAGGCTTTTCAGCACAGCAATCTTACAGTCAGAACTTTTCTTATATATTATTGCAGCTCATGTTTCTACATGGTCTGCATCAGTTGAAATCATGCACATATAAAATTCCAGTGACAGCATTTTTTTTTATCCATTATATCCATGAAACTAGATACCGTTAAAAATAAATAAGCATATCAGATATGACACATACAGTTTTTGTAATTTATGCTTTCAAAAATGTTTTTCCTGAGCCGTACAGAGAAATGCACTTTCAAAACCTCCTGGCATAACTTAAAAATGACCTTCAAATCCCATGCTTGGTTGCCTCCGCTGCTGCATTTTCAGCAAGTCCGTGTACTTTCCTCTGTTGAAGTTCTGCAAACAAGTAGCGTTAGCCTCGGTGACAGCTCTGTCAGAGACAAACAAAACCAGACTTTCTCAGACTTAATGCCTTGGTTAATTTGTTTACCTTGATCAAATAGACCTCATCACTGGAAGAATTTGTCTCCAGAATGTGTTTGGTGGGTCCTGAGCTATAACTCAACACAGTCACTCCATTTGTCAGAGAGAGCCCTGACAGTCAGCCTAATTAGTTTGGTTGTGACAAAGGAGCTGTCTTGTGGAAACCGGGAACATCAATCCATCCATGAAGGCATGTGTTTTCATAATGCAGCCAATACAGCGAACAGAAACATGCCTATTAGGCATCGGGTGAACCTGCATCTGACAACAAGGTCTAATATTTTGTTTGGTTAAAAAAAGAAATGCTCTAAAGATATGTTGTAAATATATTTGTTTGTCAGGTTATTTTGCATGTTTTGATGTGATGCTAAGCAGTTATTTCATTCCTGGGTGTTTGAATAAAGCCTGCATACAAATTAATATGGAAACATGTTGCATAATTTTTATCTTCCGTGATGTAAACTTTAAAACAACCTATAGAGATATGAAATTGATGGAAATATAAAATGGTTTCAGGAGGGACATGGTCACTCTCCAACACAGACAGGACTTATATGATGTCCGATATTGTTTTTGTACACATGCACTCTATGAAGCACTTCATATAAAGCAAAAACAATCATTTGCAGTTTGTCTTTTTGTCAAAATTCTGCCTCGCTTCAGCCAGACAGGACAGTCAAAGGAGACCGTCATCTATCATTTAAGAGTTATTTTAACAGTAAGACATTAAAGTGCTTCTCCGCTCTCCTGACATCCCTAAAAGCCACTTTTACATAATCCAGAAACACACAAAAAAATTACCAGTTCTTTTTGGCCCCAGGCTGTCTTTAAAATGTTCTACGACATCATTCTTTGGGGGATTTTTTTTTTTTTTTTTTTTTAAAGGCACTGTTCACACAATGAGAACATCCTCTCTGTCTCTGTCACTGCCTCTCTGCCAGCTGCAGCTCTCCTGTGCGTGTGTGTGTGTGTGTGTGTGTGTTATTAATCTGTCGAATATTCATGTAATTAAATATTTATAAATACGGGGGAGTTTTGTTAAAGTTGCTGTGAGTGGGTCTGTTAAAGTGGCTCCACAGAATAACTGAATATACCTTACGTGTGTATTATGTGTCTGCAGCAAGGTATATTTTTTTTTTGCTTTTTTAAAAAGGTCACTTCACCCAAATTACAAAAAGTAAAAAAAACACATTGGTGATATCTCATCATGCAGGTAGTTTTTGGGTTTTACTTGACTTTGAGATACTGATGAGATGACCCCATTAAAGTAGACATTAACTGAATTTTGTTTTGTTTCATTAGCTCCTTAATAAAAAAAAAAACCTCACGCTATTAGGAACGAGTGTCCCAGTGACAAAATGTGGTGGCTCTGGCGCCACCATATTGGTAGTATTGCCTTTTCAGCCTCCTGGCTAATCTAAAAATCTGCAAACGTGCATCATCTGTGGACCTGAGGCAGGCTGAATGAAGCCTGGGTGCTCAAACAAGACATCTATAATGGTACCTACCTGTCAATCAAAGCAGCCACACTGTTAATTATGCACAACTTTAAGCCTTAATACTTAATATTAAGTATTATAATACTTAAACTTAATATACTTAACACTTGAGTATGCCAAACAAAATTCTCTTGTCAGTCTCAGAGGTAGACACATTAAAGAAAGTGGAAAGTATACCACATCAATCAACTATGAAAGAAATGCAGCCTGCATATTCATATGTATTTTTGTATTCAATGCTGAATGATAATTGAGCATGCAGGAGTACATTGTTTTTCTTTTCTCTTATTTAAGTTCAAGTACAACGCAGTACATAATCACAAGGGCGTAGACCTTTTGCCATCCTCTATCTAGCTCACAAACAAAAAACTCCATGGAGAAATGTACACATTTGTTTGTATCTTCACCCTCATATCCAGTCTGTACAGTAATACCTTTCAGTAGCCTGGGACTGCAAACGTTTGCAGAATCCAAGGCAAAAACTTCACTTGACCTGAAAAATCGAGGTAAAGAGTTGTACACTTTCTTCTTCTGCCATACATGAGATGATCCAGTGAGGTGTTTTGATCCCCCGTGGAGCGGAAATTGGTAATGTTTTCAACCTTTGGAGAAATCATTGCCAGGTTTGAGAGAAACCTTTTGTAGCCCTGTGGCCTCAAAGAAGCCCAGTAAGCATCTTGCAACCAGCGTTTGATGTCGATTGAGGAAGATAGACTTAACTGCAATCTGTACAGCGGCCTTTTATTTTGCCAGCAAGAGAAGCTGCAGCAGTCTTCTCACACTGAGGTGTATTGATTTCACCACTTCCTACAAAGATGGTATGCAGTAAGTCAATGTTACTTTGCATTTTCATATCGTCTTCGTTTATTTGCTTTGGTGTATCTCAGATCTTACGGTGATGTAAAGAAAATTAAGAGCGGATTTGACCGCTGTGAAGCTGCGTTCACTGTGTTGGATGATAGAGGAGGAAAAAAGTAATCTATTTTTCATTTATCTCATCTGAGTCCAAAGAAGCATGGCATCTAAATAGAGTGACCTGCTGTGCTGATGCAGTGCAGGTGCTAATGGGCATTAACATTCATGGCCTGACTTGTTTTATCTACTCCTGCATTTTGTTTGCACACCTTGCTGTTCAGCACACAATCACTTTGAATGTAATGAAGTCTCAGCGTTTTTTCGCGTAGCTTGTTCACACAAAGTCAAAGAAGCAAGTTGTTGTTGTATTCTTGATGATTTTTATTTGTTTGCTTGTTGGTTTTGTGTTCTGGAAAAGGATGCACCATTGTTCACGGAATTGTTGTATTGCTGTTGTAACTCACGACTAACTGCCATGTTGACTTAGTGCTAAATTCCTCCAACAAATAGCAGTTCACAGCTTAGCAACTGTAACTAATCACAGCCCTTCCAAGAGACCCCTTTTAAAAGTGTTTTAAAGAGAACATTTCATGATAACGATAGCTTAATCAGGTTGCTAGGTACAGCTGAGAAAATTTGCGAGCAACAGTTGTCATTTCAGCAAGGTCAAGCTTTTTCTGTTTCAGAAAGTACTAAGAATTTCAAGTGTGAAATCTGCCACCGTTATCATTGTGAACTGCATTATGTTGTGTGCAAGAATGGAGCGTTTGACAGGCGTAACCAGAGATGGTTAAGAAAAGAGACGCATCACTGAAGAGGCATCTCTCGCTACCTATTATACACTATTGACTCTAATGGGAGAAGTAAACGTGAGCACAGATTATGAGCTCCATGGTCACTGAAGACTCATTTTTCACAAGCCACATATCTTCTGAACATTCCGACTGATAAATCAGGAGAAAATTAACTTTGTTCAAGACCTCAGCAACAACACAATCTTGCGATATCTAGGAGCACAGATGTCTCTTCTATCTGTCGGCGCTGAATCGCCGGGCTGGCTTCACCAAAGAACTAAACTAAAACTTAAATAACTTTCTAGCACAACACAATCTGCTTTCATCGATCCACACGATGTTCACAACGCTTTCAAATGAGGTTTGGAGATTGGGGGCAAGGAGACCACGTCCACTTAGGAGAGTGTATCCAGCCAGTGGAGTTATCTTGTGTTATAGAGTATTTGGTGTAACCAAAGACCAATTACAACCCAAATAATTTCTTATTATTATTGCTATTTTAGGGTTAATGTAGAGTAATGTAGGAAGGTAGAGTAGTGCAGCCTGTCCAGTTATTGGTGTGCTACACTGAGGTTGGTTGACCAGAGAGGTAGAGACACAACTGGGTCAATCAGCTACTACGATGGACATATAGCATAATACATAACCACAGCTGTCTATGAGCTTTTCTCATGTCACTGTAGGCCGAACCTGACAGACAGGGCAGAACCAGCAGATCCTCTTCTTCTTGTTGATAAACTGTATTTTACAAGCTAGCAGCATCAGAATTCACCATGGATATGCATCCTGTCAGATACACTATGTATTTGTGTGTCAGCGTGTGTGCGTGTATGTGTGTGTGTGTGTGTGTGTGGCTAGCAGGCAGAAAGCCAGCATGACCCAACTTCAGCTTTTCAGCTTTAGTGCAGTGCTGCAGACAGCTGTGCCACAAACACGCTGTTGTGGATCACCGCGAGGGCCTTTTATTTAGGTCACATTCTGTGCTTCAGCGGCCAACAGAAGGGATCTCTGTCAACTGCAATGAATACCTTTAGTTGGACACAGCCCACTTTTTAAGTGCCCTGCAAGAAGCGGACACTGTGCGCGTCTGTGTGGTATGTAGTGTGCGCTTTGTGTGAGTTCACTCGCTTGTGAGATGGCTGTGGGGAATGACTACTCCATACTTTTTTTTAAAATTTCACTCTTAACAATACTAGAGTAATATATTGGCTTAATTCTCTCCCACAGTGATTTGAGCCCCTCGTTTAAATTGCATGAATTATTTCCCCAATTTCTCAATACATCCAGCAACCAGTTTACAGCCATGTCAAAGGAAATAATAAATCTGACTCACTCTATATTCATACACATAAATACATCCTGCATGTGCCCTACACGGTGTCCTCCAGTTATGTAAAGAACTGACATGTTATTTCATTCCACTGCTCGGTCTCCCTCATTTTCTCTTGTTATGTTTCCTCCCTTTGCCCCCCCTACTAATTTTTTTATTTTTTTATTTACCACGGTGGCCTTTGGTAGTGCATTATAAATCGCAGTAATGAATTCCCCGCGCAGGCTCGGCCACACCACTGTCACAGTGCTACACCAGGCTGCGTGGGCTCTTATTATTGTCTCGTTAGCTTCACCTCAAGTCCATGGAAACAGTGTGGGTTCAGCGGCTAGCCAGCCACAGCCCCAGATGAGTAAGGAAGGCAGTTTAAGGGCGCTGATGGATGCCATTGTTTTCATGTCGCCATGTAAGGGAAAGGTCGTTTATTGCAGCTTGCCTCGACCAGCCCAGAAGCTGTCAGCTGGGTTTTACTGGCCAATTAGTTTGCCTGTAGAGAAAAACTAGAGGTATAGAGGGAAAGTGTAGGATCAGCCTGTGAGCATTTGCTGCGTTTGTGGATGGGGGGGATGTGCATGCGTGCACAACAAGCAGGTGTACTGTAAAGCAAAAATGAATGCACTTTTTGAGTAACAGCCGATGTGTTAAATCATATGAGGCATTAAGACTCTTTGCAGAGGGTTTGCCCATATCTCTGCACTCACCAATTTCTCATAAGATCTTTTGTTGAGTTCCACTGATGCTTTACTTCTAATGGTACCCTTGAACAAATATAGCACATACTTGAGCTGGAAATAGATTTGAACTCTTGTTGATACCTCTTTTTGTTTCACTCTGTTTTCTCAATCCCCCATCTTTTTTTTTTTTTTTTTTTACTGAAATCTACCAGAGTGAACAGAAATGGAATAGGAAGCTGGAGGACAGATTTGGATGTCAGGGGCCACATGCCAAGTGGCTGCTATATTTAGAGATTCTCTTTCTGAAGTTTTGAAGGACAAAAATAAAAGAACAGGTCCAAGTCTAGTCAACATCATCAAGTTTTCTCGTCTGTGAAGGCGTGCCAAAAAGCATCTTCTTCAAATTAAAGCAGATGCAGACATTACACTGTGCTTTGAGTGTATGCAAATATGAGTTATTTATAATTCTCGTTTCTGTCTCTCTTTTCTTGTTTGTTTGTTTGCTGTGTTGTCTTGGTAGAACCAGTTTTGGGGCCTGTGCAAACTTCCCGCGGCAGCAGTTGGATGTGCACGTCGACCCGGTCACGATGACAATGAAAGGCCTGTCCAGCAGCTGTAGTCACCACCACACAGTGACCTGCGACCCCTCTTATGACTCTATGACCCTGGGGCACTCGGACCGTCGGTCCTACTTCCTCAATCCTGGGGAGGCTCATCCTGCTGACCACCCATGCTACACACAGCGGAACTCCTTCCAGGCTGAGTGCAGTGCCTACCCTGATCTGGCCAGCTGCACCTTCCCTCGCAGACATTACAGCTCTCACCATGAGCTGAAGGACGAGTGTGGCGCTGTGGTGCCTTATACAGGGCCAACAGGGAGCAGTAAGGGAAGTGGTGGTGGGGGTGGAAACAACAATCGCATCCCTTCTAACCTGCTAGAGCAATTCGAACGCCAGGCACCTGTACGGCGTGAAGGCTACCACACACTTCAGTACAAGCGCACTGCAGTGGAACACCAACGCAGTGACAGCCCCGGTCGAATCCGCCACCTTGTTCACTCGGTCCAGAAGCTTTTCACCAAGTCCCACTCCCTGGAGGGGCCTTCGGGGTCAGGTGGAGGAGGGAGTGGGAGGATGAATGGCAGTAAATCCAGTCCTGATGACCCACCCTCCTCTTCTGGTACCCTGAAGCACAGTAAGCGCAGCAAGAGCAAAGACCGCTCCAAGTCGGAGCCTAAGATGCGCACTGCCATCTCAGGCTACTGGAGCTCGGACGACATGCTTGACCGGGAAGTGTGCCTCTACCACCATCATCACGGGGGCAGCAGTGGAGGCCTGCCTTCTGGGGTCATGACCATGGGGCGCCACCCGGACAAATCCCAGTCGCAGTACTTCATGGAGTCCTACAACACCATCAGCACCCGCTCTCTCAAGACGTCACGCAGCAACAACGATGTGAAGTGCTCGACGTGCTCCGGGAGCGGCAGTGGAGGTATGCCGCTGGTGGGCAACCTGGATAGCCAAGTGCAGCTGAAGAAGAGCTCGTGGTCATCTACTCTGACGGTGAGCAGAGCAAGGGAGGTCTACCAGAAGGCCTCGGTCAACCTAGATAAAGCTCTAGTGAAAGCCGAGCAGGGACGCACTTGCCACTTCCTACAGGTAGGACTGTTACAACAGCTCCCACCTCTGGCATGTCATGCTTCATGCAACCTGCGGTGCCAGCTGGTCCTGCATGCTTCTGTATTTCTACGTGTTTGTTCCTGCATGTGCATGGAAGCAGTGGCCCAGCACCCATCACCAAACCCAACATCTTTGCCCGTGTCTCAGATAATTAGGTTGACCTCATATCATCATAAAACATCATGTCATCTGCTCCTCTGTGTTTGTTTCAGTGTGCATGGAAATATTCATATGTGAGCATGTGGGTATTTATGCTATTATTCTGTGCTGAACAGTATGTCAAGAGTCACATAACAGTAGGCAGCGTGTTCGCATTTACTCTGCTAGACAAATAATGCAGTGAGCTGCTTTTATATCCATTTATATCCGTAACAGATCAGGTTCGTGCACCATCACCATGAATCAGCATTTCTTTTTTTACCGTATACGAGCACAGGAAAGCAGACCAGAAACAAGCATAAATAGCAAATTGTCACATGTATGCAACTGCTGAGAGTGTACTAGTGTTGGTCATAGCGTAGTTGTGTGTGTATGTCTTATTCTGGGTGTGAGAGTAGGATGCTACTATGAGATCAGAGAGACAGAGGTGTGCAGACAAAGAAACAAAAGGATAAAAATGCTCTAGAGCCAAAGCTAAGTGGTTACACACACACACATACACACACACACACACACACACACACACACACACACACACACACGTCAGTGGGTGCTCAGTCACTGTTTTGCAACAGATACAAGTGTTTCAGATTGCATAGATTTTCTCACATCCGGATGAGCTGCAAATATAAGCCAGACGAAAGAAATAGAGAGACAAGGCAGGGAGAATAGAGGGGAGGTTGTGCTTATGTGTGTGTGTGTGTGTGTGTGTGTGTGTGTGTGTGTGTGTGTGTGTGTGTGTGTGTGTGTGTGTGTGTGTGTGTGTGAGAGTGTGTATTGTAGAAAAAAGACCAAAAGAGTGCAAATGAGGGCAAAGGAGGAGGGCGTGAATGAGAAAGTAAAAGGCAGAAAGTGAGAGTGAGGGAGCATGAAAGACAGAAAGTTCTGTGTGGCCGTGCATTTTAACAGATCAGGGAGGGATATTGTCGCCGCAGTACAGCAACATTTCTCCCAGCCTGAAAGAGCCATCGCTTTTTTCTAGAAAAGAGAGACGGAAGTGGAAAACTGGCTTTCAAAGAGAGCAGCCTGACTGCTTAGTCTTTTTGAGGTGTTTTGAATCCTTACAACAAGAAGTTGACGTGCTATTTGCATCACCTACTGCAATGAGATTCTGGCATCCGTTGGTTAATGTTCACGCTTAAATTAATGCCTAACCTCTTCATGCACTTGTGTGCAAAATTCACAGGTTAGAACCTTTTTAAATGTGCTGCACCACACTGTGAGAGTAATAGAATTAAAAAGCATGACCTCATTTATTTTTTTATGTTTTTTTCTCTATAACAATAAATTGTTTTGACATCTTCCAAGACCCGGCCTTTTCCAAGATGTCACCACAGTCTGTTGTTGCCCCTGACATCAAAGTGAGCTTGGTTTCCTAGCTACGCACCGGTCTGTTGAATGATTCTCGTGCACTTTTTTCTCGCTCTGTATCTCATTTCTTTCACTTCAGAGCTAGTGCCCTAACAGCCACTCACGTTGGGACTGCAGTGGTTTTGCTGAACAAAACCCCCTTTGTTTCCCCTCTCTCCCCGTGTCTGATTTCTTTGACTCTCTCTCTTTTAGATTAGGACTAGGAGATAGCATTACCTCCTTTTTATTTTTTACCTTCATTAGTGTGTGAAAAGTCAGAAGAGCAGACAGAGGCCAGGATACGACAATGTTTTGTCAAAACAATTAATTCCCTGCGTTTGATATGCCGTATGCATCGCAGGACAGACAACGCATACTTATGGTACGATCAAGGCAGACCCTGCCTTGACTCACTATTGAGTGCTTTAAGACGTATGATACAGGTATTTATATCAGGCACAGGTAGAAAATGGTGCAGCCTTGCTTTTGTTCAAGTACATCTGTATGAGCTGTCATGTCTGGAGGGTGACCTGTGTTCGCTCCCTCTTTACCTTATCTCACCTCATCTCTACAGGTGCCTCAGGATGACTGGAGCGGATTCTCTCCACTGGGGAAGGATGATGAGATCCCGTGCCGGCGGATGCGCAGTGGCAGCTACATCAAGGCCATGGCAGAAGAAGACAGCGGCGACTCAGACTGCAGCCCCAAACCCTCGCCCAAGGTCCAGGCACGACGAGCCAGCTACCTGAAGGCCACACAGCCGTCCCTCACAGAGATGACCACGCTCAAGTAAGTGTGTGTTAGAGCTGTAAAATATTACATTTACAGTCATAGAAAACAGCAAATCTTTGAGAAGCTCGACCCAAAGAACGTTTGGCATTTTTGTTTGAAAAATTATTAATTCATTTGCAGAAATTGTTGTTGATTACTTGCCATCTATCGTCTTATCTTAATTGACTAACCACTGCAGTATTTGTGTGTGTTCATATATGGTGTAACTGTGCACCTGCCTGTACATTATGTCTGTATACAGTACATGGCTCTGAACATAATGTTCAAGTGTTCACATACTGTGCAGTTTCAGTGAAGCAGATGGGAGAGATGAAGGGAAAGAAAGAGAGACAAGTTGACAAACACAGAGACATGAAGGCAGTCACTGTTACCCGAGCATCTGCCTGGCAGCAGTCTGGCTTATGCGCGAGTTCCTGACTCTCAGTGGTCACAGCTTAATTACCTGTTCTGTGTTTACAACTCAGACACACACTTCAGTCTTCATAGCTGGCCTCTGTATCTCTACAATCACACACACACACACATTGAAAAGGCTGAGCTTTAATTGAAACTACACAATGCCTGTTCATGTACTGAAGTCTCTTCAAAAATAAATCCCATGTTCTAAAGAAATGCATGGTGGGTCGAAAACATGTGAGCGATATTTTTCTCTCCCCCGGAGCAATTCTTCTTTTTGAAAGATCTGAGGTTAAGAGCTGAGCCTGATCATTTGAAGATTCTGATGAAGTTGTTTCTTGTTGTGTAAGGCATTCTCTGCTCAGCAGCATATTTAAACAGCGTGAGCTCATAAAGTATTCAACAATATTAGACCCCATCATGATTTCTGACTTAGAAAAGTCTTGAAACACATCAAGCTGACAGCATTTAAGTTGCTAAGAGTTAACTTGAAGAAGCTCAGTGGTAGTTCTTTCTGACTTCATATTTCTTTCCGAAGGAAATTTGAAAATTAGAAGAATGAAATCCATAACAAATACGGTAAATTGGAAATTTTGGTTTTATATAACTTGGGTCTTATTTATTTGACTGACTTTATTGTAATGACATCTCTAGTTGCTTTGGTGAGTTATCACAACCAACAGAAGTGATGACTAAATCTATGAAGAAACACAAGTTGTATTATATATGTCCTTCTACCATTTTTATTCCTGGACAACTCATGAAGATCCTAAAGGTCCAGCGTCTAAGATTTGGGGGGATTGTTGGAACATAGCACAGAACATATTCAGAAGTATGATTTTTATTAGTGTATAATTACCAATCAAACATTGGCTTTCGATATGGTGTTTGTTCGTGTTTTTTGCCACCTCCATAGTTTCTCCTACACGCTTGAAAGGGGAAGGTGAGGCGAGTTGGTTGCAACCTGCAACTTCACCACTAGATGCTAGTAAATCCGTAACACAGGACATTTAATATAATATGAACTCATAGCCAATGAAAATGTTTTTATTTAAACTGTCTTGAAACAGCGAAAGACTTGGATTCACAAGTCATATGAAGCAGCACGGGGCTGTGACTGATTAGCTGTGTAATATACAGAGATGAGAAGAACACCAGTGGATGCTCAGTCACTGTTACTGGTTGCTCAAACACAAGCATACACACACACACACACACACCCTTATGTAAGTGCAAGTGGCGCAGCTTGGGGCCCACTAATGACTTGAATTTGGCCCGGGGAACGCCATCATCATCTGATGGAACCCAGTGGAACAAACCAAGCTGCAGTGCTGCACATTGGAGATAGAGAATGAGGCGGGAGCAGCTGACGTCTTGTTTTCACACTGTGCTTTTGGGAGCTGGCACAAGTCTTATACTCCGCAATGATTAAATAATCAGCTTTGTTCTACCATATGTCTCAGAGCCCATCCTGTGACCACTGTGTCCTTGACTCGTTATAAATTGCTCCTGAGAAGTTGTGGAATTTGTTTACTCTGCTAACCTTCCTCCTTATTAAAACGTATAGTGTTTTTAAATGGCTGGGATTATTCTTAGCTGACAAACAAGCTCAGGAGAAAGCGACACCCTTTGTTGTTTCCCTCAGTCACTCTTTCTTTTGCCACAAATTCATTTATTCCTGGCCTAGATTTTATCATGTTTATTTTTTTATGTCCCAGCCAGAACAGACATCCTGAATAATAGGTTGCAGTAATCACATCCCCATTTTTCTGTCCTCGCATCCTTCCAACCACAGTCATCACTCTGAACGCTTTTGTTCCGACAGTGACTAAGAAGAGGGGAAAGAAGAGAAGGTAAAAAGAAAATGGAGGATAGGGAAGTTGGGCATGGAAAGCCTCTTAAATGAGGAAGCAGGGTGAGCCGACTGACAGGAAAGATGAGGTGAAGCAAACAAGGGGACAAATGAGATGATGGGGGGGGAAAAGAGAAAAACAGATCCGGGATTACAAGAACACTTGACAATGCAGCAGAAATCAACAGACAGCTTTAGCAAGCCCTGATTCCTGACTGTCAGAGAGGAACATGTGTTCATTAATGTCACTTGTTCCATAGAGGGACACCCTGGGACAGGCTGAACTTCCCCCTCTTAGGTGGTACTGATTACAGGCGAGGTTTGCCATTGACATCACTGGTTCTGCCTATAATCAGGCCCACGGGGAAATCAAGAGCAGATGTGGATAAGGATAATGGTGTTTGTAGTTCTTCCTCTGATTCTTCTGTGCATCATACACAGTCTCTAGATATCTCATCAGGATAGTTCATATTAATCTCTGAGGTTTGGGATGTGTATTTAGATTTTCTTTATTGGGCTGAATGATGCACCTTGTATTTTCTATGATCAGTTGATCCATGAGAGTAAGACAATTGAAAATATTGTAAGGAATATGGGAAATATTGCAGAGCAAAGTAGCAAATAGCTAAAGAATTAAGACTAAAATATACTTAGGACTTGAAGAATAGTAAAATTATTTAGGGAGGTTCACAATTTGTCAAGCCTGTCTTAACACAGTAGTCCTGCGCCTTCGGAACTGGTTTATTTTAAGACCAACTTGAAAAATGGTGAACCTGTCCTTCAAATTGTATGTATTTAATCAACTGCTTAGAGGTTATGAGAAAAATACATAACTGTCTTTATTTTTTCCATTCTGTTTTAGGTCTTCAACTAACCGTGTTATGTATCTCATTATTTAAATAAACCTTTAAAAGGGTTGCAACTGTAATTTCCCCAAAGCCGAGTTGTCTCATTCAGCTTCTTCAACAGTTCACAACCCAAAAAATATTCAGTTTACCTTTTGAATTGTCAGACAGCTTATTACAACCATGTGTCACATCTGGAGCTCCATATCAGAGAGGGGTAAATCAGTAGTTTTGAGCCACTTTCATGTCCAACTAAGGTTCTGGTGTCAGAGCAAAGGACATAAGAGAGCAGCGTATGTCTAACAACAACATTTATGAACCTGTGAAAGCAAACTGCCTCCTGCTTTTGCCTGACAACCCCACACACAGAGAAACCCCGGTTTAAATATGCATTAAAAGCACAGTGTTACTACAGAACACCTCGATGGGAAACCTCACATTAAAAAAGAATGAACTGTGTTGGTAAAAACAAACTGGCAGGCCACTGAAAGCTACAGTAACTTTCAATAGATTGTGCTCAATATTAAAAAGCCTGGAAGACAGTGTGGCTACATGGAGATGTATTTTAAAAGTGGCAGCTGTTCTTCCAAAATCATCCCCTTTATTCCCATTTCAATAGCTCATCTGGCCTTTCATTAGCTTGGTTCTCTCCACTGTCCTTTCCCCTCCATTCTTCCATCCAAGAATGAGTAATCTAGTTTGCTTTGCTGTGGTAACCACGCTCTATTTTGAGGAGGAAATACATAATTAAAGCAAGCCTGACCTGGAGGCAGAGAGTCATAAGAATTGTGTGTGTGTGTGTGTGTGTGTGTGTGTGTATAGTGTGTATCTGTGTGTAAATGTTTTGTACTCACGAGTGTGAAATAAAGGGGGTATTGGAATAGACTTTCTAATCTGAGATGTATTCATTTCTCTCCGTGCACTTTGTTTTCTGGAAGTTGGTTTAGTAGGCCACGATGTTCATCAGGAGGAAAGCGAGTCAGCTTTTTAGGTTTTATTTCCCCTGATTAATGAATTGTTTAGCTGGCATCCAACTGCTGCGTAACCTACACACACACACACACACACACACACACACACACACTTTCACATGTACCCAAACGCATACACGCACATAGGCGTGAAGCATGCTGAGCGATCCGATTGGAGGCAGGTGAGAGCTAATGAGACACCTATTCATCTTCCTTGGAGACAGGGATGTGTTTGTGCACGTGTGTGTATTTTTGTGCTGATTGTGTTTCTATGTTATATCTGTTTTTAGATTAAACATACCTTATAGTCCCTCTTCCCTCTTCTTACTTATGTATGTGAGTGTTCTCAATGTTAAGTGTTTTAGATAGTGCTTACAAGGTGCTTCAAGGACAGACTACCTAAGCTACTGCAAGTGTTTCGCAATACTACTGCGCTTGTTGATTAGATAAGGGTGTCTCCTGAAGCAATTGTGGATTGATCCGTATCTTTGGGTTCATACGCACTGCCAAGTACTTTGCAAATACCTTCTCACTCTCTTTTCATCGCTTCTGTTCTCCCAGCTCTTTTTCCGCCTTCATCTCGCTTAGTTTCAAATTTTTTACCTGCTTTTCTTGTCCTCCTCTTTTTTCTCTCTCTCTTTCCTTTCCTCTTGCGGCAGGATTTCCACAGAGCACTCACCCAAGCTACAGATCCGGAGTCACAGCTATCTGCGGGCGGTGAGTGAGGTTTCCATCAATAGGAGTCTGGACAGCTTGGACCCGGCAGGGCTGCTGGCCTCGCCTAAATTCCGCTCGCGAAACGAGAGCTACATGAGAGCCATGAGCACCATCAGCCAGGTTAGTGGCATTCAGGGGCCCATGCCTCTCTGCCGTCAGTCCTTACACCCCCTGTACCTCCACTGCTATGTACAATAAGGTTGTGCAGGGGGGAGGAAATCCCATCCGTAGCTGTCCTAAGGCGTGAATTAACAATCAGGTCACCATCCGGCAAAGTATGAACAGTACGAAAGCCCCCAATCTCCCAATTAGTGTATACGTCTGCGTGCTGTTTTCTGGAGCTCAGATGATTACAGGCGTATTCAGAATGGCTAATTAAACAGGAGGGCATACAGAACCCCCCCCCCTCACCTCCATTCCCCTCCTTTACCCTAATATGCTCCTTCTGCCTCGGCATACTTTGTGAGGCAAAATGACAGGCTAAAAATGTTCTCTTCAATTTGGCATCTGTTATATAAGAGATGAAAAACAAGAATTAACATGCAGCCATATAAATGGAATGAGTAATTGAAAGTGGCATTGGTTTCGAATGATGATGGGCATTTGCCTTGATTTGATTTTATTGTTTATTGAACATACACCAACACTCAACAGCAGTGGAGGTCTGTTGTTCTCATGGCTGCTGCAAAATAAAATATTAGTCACGTTGAATTTTGAGCACAGCTTCATACTTAAAAATATTTGGAGTGACAGGGAAGCTAAGCTTACCTTTTTGCCTGGGGTAACACAGATATGTACTACCCTCCAAAGCCCATGGGCAACAGTTTGCCTCGCCTGCTGAATGATACACCCTTGAGACATTTCTTCAAGTCCTGGCACAGAGCAGGCCCAGAGGAGAATGACATGCCGGACCTGGCATCTACAGAAATGCCACAGTATAAAAGAGGCGCTGCTAGGCTCCCTATCTCACTCACTCACTCTCATATTTGACACGTATGTGCATAAAGTGTGAAGTGATACAACACACAAAAAGAGGCTCAGCATCAGTGGATAGAATCGAGGTCCACAAACCCTTCTGACTCCAAGCTCTACAGTATATACTCACACTCATCTGACTGGACACTCTTTACACTGACAAACACTCCAACCAGATGCTTTCGCCCCTATAGCCACATCCCATTCCTATGTTTTGCTCCCTGCGCATACATCTTTTCTTTATTTGGACTAGCTAAATAAGGGCGACTTCAAGGAATGGAATGGAGCTTCATGTTGTCTGCCCTCACGTAACCCAATCTGTAACACACACCAATCTCACAAGTCTTTGTTTTTTTGCCGTGTTCCCTGCACTGGCTGATGATGCAGGTGTAGTTAGATTTCCTCGAATCACACCTCAGCTCCCAGTAGTCCCAGCTTTGACACTTTCTAATTCTCACCTTTAATAGCAACACGTGTAGTGTTTCACTCTGTTGTCTGGCCCTTTGAAGTTTTATCCTGCAGTGATTCCTCCCCCTCGTCACTCCTTGGGACTTCTTTTATTTTTGTCAAATATATTTATTTCTTTTTCTTTTAAGTATATGTAAATTGTTATACGTGGCTTCAAGCTTCACAAGGCAGTGTGGAGGTAAAAAGTTTGAATGAACATACTTAGCAATTGGATTGGATGTATTACTGAGCTTGACTAGTTTGTGATGCTGCGCCGAAGACGATCAAATTGCACCACCTAGTCTGAGATCGTAGTTCACTGCAAATTCATATTGATTGCATTTTATTAATGGATTACAGTCAAAAGAACTTTTCTCAGTAAGAGCTCTTGTTTAAAAGACACTTCACAGTTATTTGTTGTTTCTCCAAGAGAGGAGAGGAGAAGTGTCTGTATCAAACATCCGAATTTATTATTTTTCTGCAAATATGGTGAATCTGCCTGCCTCAAATTATGGGAATGCTGGAACTCTGTCTTCTTTTGCAGCACCCAATTTGTGATTTAAGTGTTTTTGTACTTCAAATTTCTGCCTAGTGAAGCTTTAATCAATGGAATAGCTCTGTAACATTGAGATGGCTTTTGCTTCCATAGTATATTGTCCATTTTCCTTTCTTTTGCACCGCTGTGATGTGCACCTGTGCATTTTTATTTCTCATTTTTATTTTTTCCCTCTGCTTGGGCTCGTACCTTCTTGTTTCTGTCTGTGTGTGCGTTTTTTTTCGTCCGGGTGTTTGCGTGCACGTACTGTATGTCCGCATGTGTCCCCTCCTCCGCAGGTGAGCGAGGTGGAGGTGAACGGGCAGATCGAGGCGGTGTGTGAGTCAGTGTTCAGTGAGATGGAGTCGCAGGCGGTGGATGCCCTGGACCTGCCGATGCCCGGCTGCTTCCGCATGCGGAGCCACAGCTACGTGCGTGCCATAGAGAAAGGCTGCTCGCAGGAAGAGGAGGAGGGAGGCGTTACGGTGGGAAACAGGAGGACCAACTCACCACCGCGCACCACCACCACTGTCAGAACCATCCAGAGCAGCACAGGTCGGTGGGAACATGCACTTAACACACACAGACTCATGTGCTCATGAACATGTGTGAACATACATAATTTATCGCACATTATAAATTGATATGTGTGCAAAGAAAGTATGTATTATAGATGTGCTTTAAGTCTAAGTTATGCAACATGTGTATAGTGTCACCAACAACAAAATCATGAATTGGTGCTGCGGTTACTGCAGAGTGAGATTTGTCCTTGTATAAAGATTGAACATTGGATCAAGGGCCATCAAATCAAATGTGTAATTCTGTTGAAAACCAGTCTTGCACTGAGTATTTTTCATAAAGGAAAGGGTTCCTTTGGATAGCTGACCGGGGAGTAGTTTCACTTTGCAGACCCGAACTCTCTCCATCATTATCCATGTGACCCAGTTTTCTTCTCAGATACAATATGATGAATGCAGAACTGTTTTTTTCCCACATAAGAGCTTATTCGAGCTGTAAAGCTCAGTGGCTGCTGGGTCTTATTTTAGCCCTCTTGTGTGCCTCATGGTCTGGAGCGCTTGGCTTTCCAGCATTACTGCATGCAGTATTGATGCTGAGTGTTGCTGGCATCCAGCACTGGGTGCTTCTATGTTTCCCCACTGCAAATCCAAACGTCATTCCCACACATCGCACACGTTGAGTCACCGCCGCCTGACGCACTCTGGCTTTCTCCTCCATTCCTTTTCAATTATGCCAATTAAAAGACAGCATTTCCACAAACCCAGCCGACAAGGTTACAGTCAGCTAATTAAACACATTTACTGCAAACTGGAAAATTGGCAAAACTAGTTTAATCAATTCAAAGGGCTGAAAATTGACTCAGAGCAAACATTAGTTTAATGCTGTTTAATATTTGCTGCCTTCTTCTTTTCTTGTTCCAGTTAATGAAATGAATCAAATATGAGGTTAAGTCCTGGTATTTTTATCATTTCACATCTATTGACAATTCAAGGTAACGACACAATTAAGAACAATAGAGAATTCAGTTGATTGCTCCACTGCGCAGTGGAAGTTATTGATCTATAAAAAGAGACTGAAAAGATCAAGAGAGGGACATTCAGAGCTCTTTCTCCCCGAGGAAGGAAGAGATAATGAAGACCATCTATCAGGTGAAGTGTTGCAGGGATTAACTCTGGTTTTCACACCAGTCAGCTGCTACACGTGCTCCAGAAAGTCTCTATTTTTCTTACTCCCAGCTGTGTGTAGTGTCTCTCACACGCTTGCAACTGTCATGATCTGTAATCATTTGTTGATAATGTGGAAATAACACCTTTAAACCGCTCTCAGGTAAGAAATCAGAGGTGTCTGTATGTGCATGTATGTGTTATGTAGCACACGTGTCTGCAGCAGTAGCCTCACAGCTGTTGCCATTTTAATGAACATCCATTTTTGGCGCCTGGGTTTGTCATATGATGAATGGACAGTGTAGAAGTACAGAGAAGAGACACTAGTGCCGTGTGGTCGCTGATAATCCAACATCATGCTGCTGCTTCCAATTGAGAACAATCCTCCATCTTGCATAGCTTTACATGATTGGCTGTCGACTTCTTGTGACCCTTGACCTTCATTTGCTGCAGACCTTACTGTATCTCGGAATCAGCTGCAACCGAGGCTCAAACAAAGGAGACAGGTGGACTAGGTGCGAGTGATATATTATGAGGCATTGTGGAGAGCAGTTCACCGTGGTGGGTAGTGAAGGTAGGGGGATTGCTTCAGATTACTGTCATAGTTGCACTAGTGCACAATTCCTCACCTCCTTAGATCTTTACCACTGAGTCATCAGTCACTGTAATTAATTAGCTACCTCTCCTTTTTCTCCTCCTGGGGAAAAGGCTGTGATTGAAGAGGAGAGGAAGAGAAAGAGATTGGAAGGAGGATAGAAAAAGATCTCAGACTGACGACCTTTCCAGGTCTCAATCTCCTCCTTTTTAACACGCGCACCGTTGTCACGGTCACGTCATGTGGGAGTTTAAATTTAATTACCATTTTACACTGAGATTTACACACTGTTCAGGCAATGTTTGAAATACCAGGATTGCAAATGGTCTTGGACCCCTTAATTAACACCCCTAAACTTTAATTAATACCCACTGAACATCTTGAAATCAGATTTTTGGTTATTTCAGAGGTTAAGCTGATTAGGTTTAGCTTTTTGCTAAAGGGGAGGAGACAGTGAACAGGCAGCTAATGTATACCCATGGTCATGCCGCAGTTGCTAGCATGGACATAAAGTGATGCCGCCCCCACAAATTAATGCAAGCTATAAATTCAGGCTAATTAATATGGCCGTGCTCTTCTGCATATTTGAAAGATCTAATTTACATCCAGCACACATATGATCTATTTATGGATTGCCAATATCAAAGAATCAGAGGATGACATTTTATGGTGAAAACACTTATTTTCAACATGACAGGACAAAAACACAAGACGCACAACATTAAACTAAACAATTAAATCCAGAAATCCCAAAAATACATGACAATGAACCATGTGTGTGATGGAAGTGTGTTTCATAACATGGCACCATGGTATGTTTTAACCCTCGCTGCAATCTAACTGGCGCTCATCATCAAATTACACTCACTATTAGCAGCCATTAATAGCATTTTGTTTGCTAACAGTATTTGTTAACTAGGTGACATTACTTTTGATTTACATTTAAAAAACTGTAGCTTCTCTTTCGATTTTATTAGTGCCTATTGAATATAATATAAGGCTGTTTTGTGATTAGAACAAATTTATAGAAGGGCGTCTAGACTGTGCAGTAATAGTCAAAAGAACTGACTGGCAGCTGCCATCTTGAGTTGCACAACAATGTGACACGTTACCTCCCATCCCACATGACATCAGTGTGGCATAACCAGGACACATAATGGAGATGTGCTGTAACATCATTGTATGCTGGCGTTGTGCTCACACACACACAATACACAAGGCTCTTATCTATAGGTTTGACACATTCTCTCTCTTTGCGCTCGCATTTATAGATTACACATAACTGATGGTACGGTAACTTCTTGCCAAGTAAACAATCACAGCTTTTTTTCTGTTGTTCCACCATGCAGGAGAAGCGTGCATGCAGATGCTTTCATGCGCATACACGAGCGCATGCACGTACACTTTCATGCATTTCACAGGAAATCAGTTGGGAGCCCAAAGTGAGAAGTGAGAAGACGTTGTTGTGGTGAATATTGCATGATGTTTCAGAAGGAGGGTTCAGGCAGCAGTTTCAGGAAAACAGCCCCGCGTTTATGGTTTCTGCTCCCTCTTGTCCCCGCGGCAAACCGCCAAAAATCACAGACACAAACGCACGCGCACATACACACACACATACAGGTGAGAGACCTATCAGCTTCCGTTCATGCTCCTCTCCTGTTTGCCCACTGCGCTGCTCCAGCCCATTATTATTGATGATCTTTTTAATCCTGAGGAAGGAGACTGAAGTAAGGGGCTGTCCTTTGATCTCCTCTCTTTGAACGTCAAGTGGCTGCTATTGCCTGCCTCTGTGCCCACTCAAACTGGCATGTACACACACACACACACACACACATTATTACTGCACTGGACAGACACATTGGACTAGACATCAGCTCCTTTAGATCGGTTTAACAAAATCTGGAGCAGATCCTCTTTCTAAAGCTTGGGAAAATCCATCGCAATCGGTTAATGTGAGGATTTTATGGCCTCTAAGCCCCGGCTCCTCCAGCCTGCGTCGTCTCCAGTTAACATATTCATCACCTCTTCACTTTGCTTTTGTCTTTCCCTTCCTTACACAACAGCTAGATCCCCTGCCTTTTCACAACAGCAGTCAGGAGTGTGTGGGTAAATCAACCTGTTGTTTCGCCAAGAAGACGAATTGACCTTCATTTAGAAAGAGTATACACACATATCTTTAAATCTGGGAAATGTGCCACAGTTTCTCCTTTTCTTTCTCACCCTTGGTTTCCTTGGCTCACTGACCTGCTGTCAATTATCCGGCCTCATTTTCACAGCTTCTGTTTTTCAGAGGTGCTGAGGGATAGGCTGAAAAGAGTGTCTTTCCTTCCCTATCTGCTGTAATAGGCTACAGGACAATGTTTAATTTAATGGCTGTGAATTTCCAACGACTTCCGAACAGGCGTTATGCTCAATAAAGCATTCCTTAAGTAAGTGTTTGAGGCATGCTTGTGGCTCATTTTGCTGATGGTCTTGTCAAACACTCAGTGGAATACCATCTCTTCATTTAGTTTTCTGACGCAGCTCTGGGCACATTTTTCTCTTCCTGTATTCATCTGTTCTCATTGTGCTATCTGAATTACTGAATAACTTAGATTGGCTACTTTCTTTAAGATAATTTATGGATAAATGAAATATAGATGCAATTAAAGATGCAGATTAGCATATACATATATACGTTCAGAAGTTGTTTGTAGTGCAACCTAATCTGAATAATGTTATAAATGATGATAAGAGAAGCAGTCAGCTTTGTCAGACATTCATCCAGTGTGTGTTTTCATTCTAGCTTCGCCGAACATTCTGCATCAATAGGAAACAACTTGTTTATCTATCTATAAACCAGGAAATCCGCTGATATTTAAAACGTGAAAATTAAGTTGCTTTATTATTAAGAGAGGCATTGATGCAGTTTCAAGCTTTTCATTTTTAAACCAGTAGGAAACAGTTAGGAAGAATCCAACTAGGATAGCTAAGTTCACAGCAATAGGACTGCAAGACGAAGAAGATCCCACGCCTAAAGTAAAGTTTCATATATCTGGGCTGTAATGCTGGTAACATTGCTTAATTACCATATTAAGGGAACGTACAAGAATCCAGCAATCAATTATTTAGACTTTATTTGTATAACATTTTTCATACAAAATATTGTAACACAAAGTGCTTCACACAATAACCCTCCACCCCATTATGAACAAAAGCACAACACTAACTGAGGAAGCGCCATATCATCATCTTGTAGTGAGGAAACACTGGAGGCAAGTTAAAAATGAATAAAGGAATAAAAAATAAGCCTATTAAAATATGTAATAGTAAAATAATAAAACTCATTAAAATGTATAAATAGTTAATAAAATCAAATAAAAAGTAAAGCATAATAAGATATACAAATAGCTAAACATAAAGGTTAAGATATATAAATAGACAAATGAATACTAACCACATAAATAAAAGTGAAAATGGTGGAATAGATTAGAATATATAAACAGAATAATGTATAAATATAGTTCAAGTCTTAAGTTTTCTCTTGAAAATATGAACATTGTCTGCTGCCCTCAGGTCTTTAGGGAGGCTGTTCCACAGTGAGAAAATGATGCCTCACCGTGGGTTTTCGTTCTGACTTTTGGTATTATTAAAAGGCCACTCCCAGAAGACCTGAGGGTCCTAGAGGGTTCATTAGTTAAACGTAAAACAGATAGATAGGCGGGACTAAGACTAGGATAACAATGCTGTGTGTGACCCTTTAATACATGTGTTGTAATTAATTCAAACATCCAACATATTATGAATTCCCTGTTCAATCAGACTTGTCACCCAGAACAACTTAAGAAAATAGCATTAGAGAAGATTGATGGCACTTTTATAGTGGTATGCCATGTATGAAGTAAAAGCCACAATATGCTCATTTGGGTCTGGAGAAGTAACCTTATGAAATCAAAATCACTGCAGTGTTTGCAAGCTTTACTTGTGGTGAGATCACATGGGGCTCCTGTGTATTCCCAACTCTGCAGCTCAGTACTAAAGCCTGTACAACACTGCCCCCAGGGGCTCGGTGTAACACATCACTGCACCTCTGCTCTTTCTTCCTACAGTAGCTGTGTGAGTGGGTGGATGAGAAGCTACCAGACAGCTTGACCCAATTAACAACAATCACTGCCATCCCTGGCACTTTCCCAAGAGTTCTGTTCAGGGAGAGCTTGTGAGAATAAATATATTTGGATTTCCCATTGTGCTAAATATAAGTGGCAGGGATACAGACCAGTAAAGTCTGGTGGAATCAAGATCAAGCCGAGCGATTGTCCAGATCTCGCCTCACACCTTCACCAGCCCACGCAAATTTCCAAGAGCAAGGCTGAAATGTGTTTTTCATATGTCAGGATGACTCATATGTTAGAAAAGCAAAGAAAAATGCCACCTTGGGGCCTCCCGTGTGTTCTCATGTGGTTTGATAAGGTCCCCTCTCAAGGTGGGTTTGAAGAGGACTACGGGTGAAAGCCCCCTGTGGCAGCATTAGGTCTGACAGAAGTATCGGTCCTGAGAACACTGACGTGAGCTGTGTTTCTGTGCTCCATGCTGCTGCAGTCAGTGACTGTGGATTTGGCCATCTGCTTGCCTGTGTCTGTTAATAGAGTGATGAGCAAGGTCAGGAAGGAAAACAATCGCTACGCCTGTATGACTAATTATGATTTGTTCATTTTTACAGCACAAGATAAAAAGGATTAGACAAAGATCTAAGTTGGTCTGATTTATGTAACAAGATCATAATCGCACTAATCCCCACTGTAAAAAAAAAAAAAAAAAATCAATGGTATTCTTAAATCTAAGAATTTTATACAATAACAAAGGGTAACCCTGCACTAAATCCTCACCTCCTGGATATAAAAGTACTGTGCCTAATCAACTACACCATGACCACGGGGTGGCAGTCATGAGACTTGAGATCTGTTTGGCTTTTTGTGTTTATTTATTATACAGAAAATCAAAAATACAAATATATATATATATCAGTATATTATAGTGTAGGTTTAAATGTTGTTTAGATTGGCTCAGTGAGAGCGTCCAAAATATAAACTTCAACTTGAAGTTGTTTTATAGCATCACCCAAATGCAAAAAACAAGGACAACATATTAAAGAAAATATATACAGAATATGTAAAAAATGATGTAGTCCAGAATATTTATCATTGGCAAAACTCCTGACTATATCAGACAATGTGTTTTTTTATTAAGATAAGAGGTCTTGTGGGTTTTGTGATATAAAAGAGTTTACACTACATATGTGGGGGGTTTAAGGCTACTTTTGATGTTTTGTTTACTTAATATCTTTTAAAAATTGATTAATTAAAAGGGATTTAGGATCATTTTATACCTGGCAGCAAGACCAGAATTTTGTAAGATAAAAGAAATAATGGTGGACCCTGTGCAGAGAATTTGGACTGTTCCTTTTTGTATTTTGCTTCTAATAGTAAATTAATAACACATATATAACATAACAATCTCAATTCAATTTATATGTCTCATATAATCTTACAAGTTAAAGCTGCAACCTCCAAATACTGAGCAATGAAGAAAACATGTATAAGATCATGTTTTTCTCTCTCTCACTCTCTTTGTGACAAATCTTTAATTTGTTTCAGTTTTCCATCAAAAGGTTCAGGGTTATGTTGTCTGTTGAACTGTAAATTCAAAATAATTTTAGAAATGGTAGATTTTAATTAGATGACAATTTAATATTAAAAGACCCCGAAGAGTATAGGAGTACCTGCATAAGTCAAGTCAAGTAGGTTTTATTGTCATTTCAACCATATACACAGTACATAATGAAACAAGACAGCCTTTCGCCAAGGAGCATTGTGCTACCTGAAGCATAAAACATAGTACATTAAAGTGCACACACATTATTAATTAATTAATACAACAGTAGCTACGTAAAGTGCAGACACTGCATAAAGTGCAGCACGTTTAGACTAGAAAAAATGGTTTTACAAAAAGACTTGGTTGGGTCCACTTTAAAAGTCAGAGGGGGAAATTTTGGATGCATCTCAAGTGAAGTTTTCTGGATGACTGTGAACGGGACTGTCCCACCCAGCGCTGTATGAGCTGTTAAGTGTTTGTGCGAGGCGGTAGGGGTGGGGGGGGGAGATCAAGGCGCGTCCACATCCTGACATAAGATCCAATATCGTCAGAGTGGAGAAGGAAAAGAGGGAGAGAGGACTCCTCCGGTCACCTCAGCTCGGCTCAGTGTTGCGGACTCGCATCTTTCATGACGTTACTTCAGTGTCTCTACAGCGCGCTGCTCGGCATGTGTGACTTCTGGATCCGCCTTTGTGAGTAAAAGCCGCTGTTGTGTTTCTCTGCCGGCATGATGACCGATGGCGAGCTGCGGCAGGAGAGTCGGAGGCAGGAAGTTAGTTTGCATAGCCTTCAAAGTAAAAGCCAAAATTGTCGGGGAAGGGGGAGGGTGCAACAAATAGAGATACCAAAATTAAACTATATTGAAAACAATGCATACACATTTGTAATTGTAGCACCTCATATTAAAATTTAAAATGATATTTATACGCTAACAACAGTGTGCACAAAGCATGTTAAGTGCCCGACGTCCAGTCAACAAAAATAACAGGCTCTGCCGTTGAAATTCAAAATGCGTCACTGGCCTTTATTTTGAAAGTAGCGACCGGAAGTAGTGTGTTTACTGTGAGTCGCTTGACACTGAAATAATCAGCGCCCATCCCTGTCTTTCTGCTTATTCATGCTTCACTTGAAAATGGACGAAGTGTCTTTAAAGTTGTTAATTTTAAATAAGAATAAAAATATAAACGAGCCTCATTAAACGTTAAAATTAAAGAAATTGTTAATGGAATACAAAACAAATTTATTTTTAAATTACCGGATTATTTATTTGTAAATTACATTAAATTAAGTTCATAAAAATATTAGAAACTACGTTTGTAAATGTTTTCCCCTCTTGTCACTGCTATTAAATAAACTTTCAGCTGTCTCTCAGCCCCTCTGCAACTTGCTTTCCCTCCAAACTGCACCCCATGTGAGCACACTGAGATTAACCTACATGCTGTTTGCTTTCCCCTCCACTCATGGTAGCCAGGAAATGCTGATCATCTTCCAGCTCATGCTCTATTTTGGTATCATATCTCTGATGGGAGGACGACAGGTGTGGCCTGCATCACACAGAGCAGCGCCTGGCACAGCATCACAACACACGCCTCTGCAGGGTCCAGTTATTTAGGTCAGACTCTCTGGAATTGGAGTTCGTATGGGTTCATGTCAGGCTTCTGTGCTTGTTAAAATGAACATTCAGAGAGCGGGGGAGAAAGATGCTGAGCCCCACGGGCTTTATGGGGAAAGAGATTACTGGTGCCACTTACCAGTTCCAGGCCTGCTAGAGTAGGTGGAGGGCCCCTAAAACCCTACTGCCTGACAGACGAGCAGTCTGTGGCCCCCACGTGTCCAACCGGCCATCTGTGTTTCACTGAGTCTCTCACGCACTTCATTTCATGCTCGCCACTGATGCCAGCTATGCTGCCTGTCCGCTCACCTACCAGCTTCCCGCTTTTTATTCTCGGATGAGGCTCCAAGAGCCACTTGAGCAGAACATGCCATTCTGTACACACAGTCACTGCAGGTCCAAGTAGGCCACGGTCATGTGCCATTATCATATCATGTAAAAGACACAAGCCATCCTAAATATGAGTTAAATAAGGCTTAGGGTAAGTTTAAGAGTGAGTTAGTAGAGCATATTTTATACATCTGACTAACATCTTACACTTTCAGTCAATACGCTATTTAAAACAGTTTGCACACTATGCAGTTGTGTTCTTTCCTTTACTGTTTTTATTATATTTTTCGGCTTATTTCAAATTCTGTGTTGTGCTCATACTGTGCAGTCATTTGTTTCCCAGCTGAAACCCATTACTTCCTTTTTGCTGTACCTACTTCACCCCGAGGGATCATTAGTTTCCCTCAGTTTCATTCACAAATTGTTCCAACCCATCAGCACTGGCTCAAAATCCATCCTAAAAAAATGTTTTCTCAAGGGCACAGTTACGCAACCATATTTTGACGTGCCAGCTGTTTAAATGTATTGGCAATTTAAACCGATAGTGCAGTAAAAGGTTTCAGGAATGACTGTTCTCAGCTGGCAAGGCCATCTTAAAGTGCAGAATCATTGCTTAATAAAGTATTTCAGTACACAAAGGAACGCGTTTAATAACATATTACCTTCTGCCTTGTCTGATCTGTATTAACTGGTTCAGGAGTTGCCCCAAAGTTACCAGGCATGTTTGTATTTGTGTTTTAACGCCGTACAAAAATCAGATAAAGGAATAGTTCCACATTTAGGGAGGAGCGAGTTAGATAAAATCGATAACACTATCATATCTGATCATTAAATATGAAGCTTGAGATGGTTAGCTTAGCACAAACAGCTAGCCTGGTTCTGTCCAAAGGTAAAAAGATCCACCTACCTGCACTTCTAAAATTGAATTTATAATATATAATATTAATTTATAATAATTATCACATTATAGCTTGTGTTTTCAATTTGTACAAAAAAGTGTAAAAATATTGTGGATTTCTTGGCCGTTATGTGCTGAACTATTACTACTACGTCTATTTCTTGTAGACGTAGTAACATTCTGGAGTCTCCAATGGTTATCTAGAAACCTCATAGTGACAACAAAACTCCAGGAAGTCACTTTATTCCTTTGAGAATCAAAAACTATTTAATCTGTCAGTATTATTAGCATTCGAATGAGTTAACCCCTTACTTCATATTTGTCTGCTTGGTTGCATACCCAAATAGAATAGTATTAATATTAATAGTAATAGTTGGTTTCTGAGGCAGACGGAGAGATAAAACAGCTGCTTGCGGTTGCATTACAACAAAGTACATTATTAATCAAGTTATGCTGCTCGTGTTGTCCAGAAATCAGTTAAATACATGTTCTATGTAGGTCGTAATGTCTATCTGGTCACCTTCTAAGCTGAAAGCTGTAATTGTGTTGCAGTCCATGAGTTTGGAGTAGTTTAGTGTTGCGGTTTGCACTTTGTATATCCAGTTGTCTCAGGTTTGTTGTATCCTGTGACACTAGGGAGAAACAGAGTAAGTCATAGCTTGCAATATTCCCCTCTTTCTATGACTTTCATTCTCTCTTTCTATTTCACTCAGTTCAGTTCAGTAAGGCTTTATTTGAGTAAGACAGTATTGCCAAAGCACACTCCCATTAGTCTCTCCTCCCCTTCTTCTCTGTCCCGACCGTGCACTGTCAATTATCCGGTCATAGTTTCACAACAACGCTCACTTTTAACAGTTGCTAAGACTTCAGCTGCCTCCTTCTGTCTTTCACGGTGTCTTTTTAAGAAGCAATTATCATATTGAAGCCAAACTCATGAAGTGTTTGCCAAGGGAAACACTTTTGCTGCAGTCATCTAGTGAAGGTATGAGGTGTCCACATTTACAATAACGTTGGATAGAGACGTGATGACAGGCAGACTCATAAACGCAGTCTGGCTGGCACAGAGGTGCTGAAAACAAAACGGCGAAAGAATGATGAGGGTCAGATGTTAAACAGCAATAATATCTCCAACTCAAATAGAACTTCAGTCTGTTAGTTGGATGAAATTAAACTTGAGGTAAAATCTACTATATCAAAGTATTTTGTTTAGTTTTAGCTCTAGAATGTTTTTGGATTTGACATCTTTCACTAAATTTCCTGCATGTTTTTCTCACTCACTGACTTCACCTTACCTCTTTCATCAGCCTCTTAATTCCTCTGTGCTTCCTCTGTTCCTCTGTGATTTGTAGTAATCCACATAAAATACAGAACAGACAGAAGAACAAAGATAAAGAGGTCAGGTGAAAATATGGTTGTTAATTAAAACTGTTGCGCGCTAAGCTATAAAGCACTATGGAGCCTCAGAGAGAAGACTGCGTTCTCATAGACTCCTGTCTATGAGAACGCATTGCATGTTTTTACCTATGTTAGAAAATGCTCTCTGTATGTACACAAACCCCAGATATTCAATAACATTAAAGTATTTGTAAGAAACAAAGGCAAAATGAAAATACTGGATGAGTAGCTTTCATATGATGTTAGCTAAGCTACTATTGTGGATAAATCTGAGCATTCTTTAAGCAACTTCTCATTTCCCCCTTACAAAAAAGACAATTTGGATGGAAGAAGCACTCTGATTATTAAGAAATGATTCAGAAATCCACAGAAAATAAGAGAAAAGATGGAAGTCTTTCCAAAAGTGTCTATATATATTTATATTCTTGTGCCAGTTTGACACAGATGCTGTTTATATCTAGCCAATTTCTGATGCAATAATAAATGTGTATTCTGTAGAAAAGTTTGCATTTGGCTCATCCTCCATTAAAAAAAAAAAAAAAAAAAACTTTGACTATAAAAATCAAGCACCAATTTAATATTAGGTAAACTGCTTCTTATTTTCAAAGAACAGGTTTGTGTGTACGTTTAAAAAAATCACTTGAACGGAACAAAGAAAAACATGCTGAAAGTTTTGTCCTATTTTTTTAATCATCTCAAAAGCTTTTTCCTAGTATCTGGCTCACTTCACTGTTTTGTATGAAAAAAGCCAATTCATTATCCATATTTAGAAAATCTGTTTCTGTGTTTACCTTACTGAAATATTGCATGCTTCCCAGTAAAAAGGACAGTAGAAATCAAAGCGAAACACACTTTGTATATCCAGACAAATCTGTTTTTCTTCTATTTCAAGGAAAAATAAGGAAACATGTAAATTATGTTATTCACAGAATTTAATGACAGTAAATGTAATGACTGCAAAACAAATGACTAAAGTAGAAGACCAGATAGCAAGAAACCTAAGGTCACCAGTTCATCCCAAGAAGAATGTAGCATATGATGATATTAAATTAAAAGGAGATAATGTAACACATTAAACAAAGATTTCTAAATCTACTCTGAAAATAGATGCTGTTTTCTTCTTGAATTGTAACAATTCATGTTTCAGTTTTGGTTTGTTGCCACTGGAGGGCGCTTTATCCCCACTTTTAGAATAAATCCAGCTTGTCCTCTGATGCTTTTCCACAGCAGTGTGTCTCAGGATATGGGGCAGCTCACAAGTTTTATTGCTGTCAGACATAATTTTTTTTACATAGCGTGTCTTATCAACACTTCCAGTCGGTTTGTGTGTGTTTCTAAAAGTCAGACAGAGAGAGACAGAGAAACAAAGAGAGGAAATGAATGATCAGTGTGTGAGATACTGCACCTCTGAATCATGGCTGACAGTCATGCTTTTGCTTGACGTATATGTGCCTGGGAGATGTGGAGATCAAACAGTGAGAACGTTGTGCAGGAATGCTCCATCAATCCGTCCTGCCATGTCAGTTCTTCAGTCACACAGACACACATGGATAGTTCTCTATTTCCTGCTCTGGCGTTAATTACAGGAACAGGATAAAGCCCTGCCTTAGCAACCTATGCCACTGCATCTGAAATCCACCTGTGTGTCAGTGGATCAAAGCTGCCGTCCTCTAAGGTGGAATTATTATTCAAAGAGAGGATGTAAATTAAACAGTACTCTGGTGTCATCTGTCTCTCCGATTCTCTCTGTTGCTCTCTCTCTCTCACACACACCTGCATAATGCTGTCATTCCACACGCTTTGATGGTGCAAATAGGTGTGTTTGACAGGAAACAAGGGCTTGGTCGAGGCATGCGGTGACACACTAACACACGCACGGCATACATGTGGAATAGAGTGGTTTTGCAGCGATACCTCGATCTTTAGAGCATGTGTGTGCACGCATGTGACTGTACAGTGTCAAAGTGTCTGTGTGTGGCTTCCCCATATGCAGCTGTGGGATCAAGCCCGAACTGGGAGCTCGATGTGGGTAAACTGTGATTTGGCTATCTCTCTTCCTGGAGGAGATAAATCCTCGCCATGCTGGTGTGTCAACCACTCAGTAATTACTTCATCCTGTCACGACTGTCTGAGAATGCAAGCCAGTGGGAACTTGCACTGTCGCTCTTTCACTGACACCAGGGAAAAACACTCAGCATCTCTTTCATAAGGCTCAGTGTCAGCTTTAGGGTGTTAGTCATCAGATGAGCAGATGCAGATAAATTGAATTTAGTTCAAAAGCTTTGCAGCAGTGGATTTCACTACCTGTTATTCCAGCTTGTGCAGTTGGAGTTTAACATGCCGTTATATGTTTAAGCCTTAAACTTCCTGCTGGACTTGCACTTAAAATAATCTAATTTTAGTGTGTCCGGTGTCAGATTTGATTTGAAGTAAATCACGTTCTTGTGGTCCAGATGTAAGCAAGGAAAAGAGAAAAAATCTTGGCTTGCAATCTGAAATCTTTCACTAGGTGTCATCATAGCCTCAGCTGCTTTGAAGCATGTTGCCAGTTAAAATTTATGCAATCTGGACCAACTTGTAGGTGTTGAATATGGCCCAAATAATGCGTAACATGACGCTCTGATTCAATGTAACCTATGCACATGAACTGCACCTGTAGCCACTTGCTGAATATTTGTGCAGAAATTGCTATATCATAGTATCAATCATGTGTAATTATTGTGTATTTCCGTGACCTGAATCAACACTGATTTCCTGTTTGGACATGCTCTAAAGCAGAATTAAAGTCAATAGGATAAATCTGCGGGGCTTATGGCCTCGGTTACTGGCTGTTAGGTGTTTAGGTTTACTTACGACTTAATTGGTCCCACTTTGTTATGGCCTGGAATGCTTTGATTATAGCCATTTAGGGAGGAAGAGTGGCGTTTGGATATCTTTTGACACAGGAAGAGCAAGCAAGAGAATGTCATTCATTCCTCTCCTCCTGCTCTCGGTTTGAAACAAGACAGGAGAGAGGAGAAAAATGAGAGAGGGGCGCAGGGAGGAGTTGACAGGGCTACGGCAAACACAAAGAATGGCTGCGGCAGTGGACCCCTGCTGTCCCCCAATCTGCAGCAAGAACACACACAGCAGTTTGCTGTTAAAAAAAGAAGGAATATGTAGTTTATTTACTCTGAGGATTACTTCCACAAATGTTGCGATGTAAACAGCACATTTGGCGGGTCTGATCAAGTGGACAGGGGTCTGTCAGGTAGGGGCTGTCCCACTCCTCCCTTCTTGCTCTTCCTGTCTGTGTTTTGGCATCAGAAGGAGCAAAGGAAAAGCAAAGCCCCGAAAGGATTTCCTCAGTGTTGACTGTGGATGATCCTCATGGCTCCTGCATGCTAAAGCTGGGCAAGGCAGGGCCCGCAAGCTCAAAGCCCTGGGTGAATGAAAAACACTGGAGGAGTTAAATCTCCTCCGAAAAGATTGGGGTTTTTTTGAGGGGGAGAAAAAATGTAAAGGCAAACATGCTTTTTGCTCTGTTCTCTTGACAGAATATTGAAGTTTTGAGACCTTGCTTGACAGCTAAATTGTGTGGTCGAGAGTTCATGTTGCTTTCACTGTTCAGGAGGGGAGGGAATATGTTTGAGGGACTGCGAGGAATGGTGCATGGCTGTAAGTGGGTGGTTTGGGCTGTGCAGTGTGGGAGGCCAGGCCCCAGTGCAAATTAAAGACTTCTCTGTGAAAGTCCCAGACTCGGCTACAGTAATATGTGTGTGTGTGTGTGTGTGTCTGAGTGACTGAGACTGTGTGCAAGCGGCCGGCGGGGAAGAGACCCAGCCCTCCCTCTTTTTATTTTTTTAACCAGTCATTAAAAATAAGCCGCAACTCACCCCCGGTACACACTGAGAGACAGCGAGAGGGAGAGAAAGAATGCATCTCCTCTTTCTCCTCCCTTTCTTTGAGCTTTGCTGCTTCACTAACCAAGTAAAACGGGGAGGAAAGGGGGAGGAGGGAGAGGTTGTGTTTAAGGGGGAATGATTCCACTCAGAGGTTTTTAAGACGCACACTCAGACCCCTCCTCCATGTAAAGAGTAGCAGGAGTTTTTTTTTTTTTTTCTATCCAGGAGGGGAGGGAAAGAAAGAGATGAATGGGCAAAGGAATGCAGGAGACAAACGAGTGCTCTCGGCAGGAGAGTGGGAATGTTGGAGAGACCATTGTTCCTCCCCCACAAGATTCTGCAGGGAGTGGATGTCAACACATAGGAAGAGAGGGAAGAAGAAGGGTGTGAAAAGTCACACCTGAGAGACAGACTTCATGCATCTACTCAGATATTCATATTTATCCTGACACATGCTCTCTGCATTGCTACTTTGGACGCACACAGATGCACATACATGCAGCCAGTGCCTACAGCTGCCATCTCGTCTTTCCCTCCGCCCTCTCCACCCCTTCGACAGGATGTATAGGGTCAGAGGGTCAGGACTGGAAACCACAAAAGACAGTATGCGTCAGTGTAGCCTGGTTCTTGTTCCAAACCTCCCCCTTAGCCCCTCTTGTACCTCCTACCTTTCTGTCTCCCCCTTCTTTTTTCTCTCATTTTCCTCTCTCTCTCTCCCTCTCTCTCTCGCGCTCTTAACTTTCCATCTCCCTCTCTCCATCCGTCCTCCCCTGCCTGCCTGCCCCGTTCCTCCTCTCATATAGGAGACGCAGAAGGCCTTTACATTTGGTTTTGGGCCCAGATGGCTTTAGCATGCCTCTGGCGGTGGATTAAGCCGCCAGTGTCTCCTTTCGCCTCCATGTGCAAGTGGTCAGGACAAAGAACGTCAAACAGGGGGAAAGGGGGAAGGAATGCGAGGAAAAAAAAGAACCCTCCAGAACTGTGAAACAACACCCGACGCTGATGTTTCACGGCATTCCTGAAAGAGTAAACTCAAGCGCTTGTAAAAAACTGCCAGCCAGCTTTCCTGTTACTTTTTGTGCCCAGTCATTTTATGAATCAGGTTATGACTTTTTTTTTTTTTTCGCTGCTTTGAGTTGATCCCCAGAGAGCTTGTTGCATGCAAACCAGAGAAAGAAGAAGTGAACTTTTGACCACATTCTGCTGCATTTATATGTAAATAGCAGCTGCAGAAAGCAGTGATCCTTCATGTAATGACATGACATCGGCATTGTGTTTCAGCCCTCTCAGTTAAGGCTGATTCCTGCCTGTGAATGTGTGTCAGCCTCTTGTCTTTTTGGCTGTCTGTCTGGCTGCCTGTTTGCTGTTTTTGTCCCAGAGTCCATTACTCCCCAGGCTTGCGGTTATGTTTTCCTGTACTCGGCGGTAACTCCACACACTTTCAGTTCTTGTGGACAGTCTGTCGTGTTTTATCAGGGAGCTGTGTTTAGCACTTGGAGACAGCGTGGTGGCAACATTGTTGTGTTGTGTTGGGCTATTTTTAGGTTCGCAGGCACTGGCCTAAGTGGACTCTATTATTCACTTAGCAACGCAAAATACCACCATCAAGACTCTGTCCTGTCTTCTTCTATCACCCAGTCTGTGTTTGACTTTAACAAGTTACATATTTTTTGATTTATGTACAACTAGTCACTACGCAATCACAAAGTCAGTTTCATTTCATGACTAACTGATCACCCCCAGCTACATGATTCTGTTTTTGGGTATGCCACGACTTGCTGCAATTGCCCATGCTGTCATTGCCGGCACATGCGATGTGTCACTCCGCACAGCGAGTCAGTCTACTCTTAAAGTCTCAGTCAGTCGGTGAGCAATGCTGTGGGAAATGAGTGCAGTGAAAGCATGCGTGAGATGTGTGGGCGTGTTAGCTTTAGCGTTAGGGCTAATGCTCAGGTTTATGCCCCACGAAGCAGCTGGAATGTACAGGAAACAGCAAGCCAAACTTATCCTCTGTCCTGTGCCCCCTTTCCTCTCCTCTCCTCCCTTTTTTGTCACTTCTCTTCCTATTATTTTTTTCTTTATCTCTCTCCTTCTCCTCTTCATGTTCAGTGACTGTGCTCTCTCTTTCCACTGCCTGCAGGCAAGGTCTTTTGGACAGAAACAAAAGACTGATGTGTCTCTTCATGTGGTTGTGGACTAGTCAGAGTAAAATCCTTGCCAAGGAGCAGCTTGGAACAATGGAAACGGCCTGAAGCCGTCACAGGGCAGGTCTAATGAGAAAACCCCCTTCATGTAAGCAAAGTCTTTAAGAGATTAGTTCACATGCTTCAGCACTGTACAGGGAGGAACTTTGGGATTACTTATTTATACCAAATCCTGGATGATTATACCAGACAGTGCAACAAATGTCTTCTAGCTGCTATTTACAGTGTTGATACTGACAATTACACTGCTGTTAGTGAGTAAATGTTAGTTATTTTGAGATTTCAGAGGGATATAACGAAACAGTTGCATGTTTCCAGAGTGATGTCACTTCCTCCTGACTGAACTTCAAAACACAAAGTAAAGAATCTCATGTGATCACTAAAACATGTTATAGACTGTTCTGAATTCTTTTATTTCCCCGCCTCCAATTAGTTTCTCAGCATGTCTCTCCCTGCCTGTCACCGATTGACAGCACAAGGGGAGCGTCAGGCCATAAAAGAGGTATGCAGGTAACCATGCTTTCTATTTGAACTTGAAGCACAGGAAAGTGGGTTAAGTGAAGTGAATCTATTGCCTAACAGGGAGCAGCTGCCTGCCAGATTTAGCGGTGGCTGACAGTTGTAAACACACTCTTATCTAGTCATTCAGGAGACACAAGCCTGCCAGAGCAGCGACCCACTGTTGACACGGGTTTCTGTCAAAAGGGGCACACTGAGCACACGGCTTTGTTGATAGCACTGTTGGTCCGGGGACACCGGAGGCATATTTAACAAATGTTTCATGCTGATATGCATGCTTGTGTTTGACACAAGGCAAAAAAAAAAAAAAACATTTTAAATGCTGCAGTTAGTGCAGGATGTTTATAACTCTTGTACCATTTGCACTGAAAATTCCCTGCCCGACAAGCACTCACACATGCTAAATATACTTCTTTTAAAAGGCACTCACAGACTGCCTGCTTCCTTACTTGCTCACACACACACAGGCGCACACAGTGAGCTATTGTGTCCAAGAGAGTTCAGGCATCTGGAGAGCAGAAACCCTCTCTGGTGACCTTTGACCTCTGGTGGCTAAGAGTTGTAGACTGACACCAGGGTTTCTGGGAGGCTTTCAGGTGAGTCAGGGGGCTGTCAGAGGACTTTTGTAAGGACCATTGTACATGCAGTGTGCACAGGTTTGTTGTTGTGTCTTTGCAGTATTAGCTGATGAGCAACAAACCTGCTATCATGGGTTTTTATAATCCTCATAATCCTTTTACAGTAACTCATAGTAGCCTACTGGTGGCTGTGTTGAGTCATTTTTGATGTGCATTGTATTACTCCATTGTTGTTTATAACAGCAGTGTCACGTCACATGGTGTGAACCTTTCAGGTTATTGTCATCTCATGACCCAGTGACAGTCTTTTTGACAAGCATCCAAGACAAACTGGTTGGTAGAGTTCAGTATTCAGCCACACAAAGCCAGCGCTTCAGGGCTCGAAACATTATTAGATATTCATTTGCAACACAGTGGCGCCCACTTCCCTCTCCCTGTGCTATTATCCGGCTGTTTATTTGATTTTTAAGTTACGCTCGCTGCGGCCCATTATTCCTCGCCTTGTTTCCTCGTTGGCTGGTGTTTAGGAGAGTGTCAGTGCAGCTGCAGTGTACCCTGTCAAGGTAAACAAATGGCCAACAGGAGCTCCCTTACGCTTGCTGCTGGTTAAAACGGCACAGCCTGGCGGCAAACTTCATGTTGTTGTGCGTCGCCATGGTGACACTATCACAAAGGACTCCAGCTGGTTCTCTGTGCGTGTGTGTTCGTCCAAGAGAGAGAGAGAGCGAGAGAGAGAGAGACGGACAAATGGACAGAGAGTGAGCAGACTGAGCCAGGCAGTAACTCTGATTTACCCTCCTCCTCCTCCTCCTCCTCCTGCTCCTCATTCTTGTTCTTGCTCCTCTTCTCTGTTCACTATTCTCTGCCCTCTCCCCTCTGGCAGACCCTCATCCCAAACACAGTGCAGCTGGGCTCAGCTGTCAATGTTCCCCCATACTGACCGCCCCCTTTCCGGGGCCTTTGTATTTGTTTGGTTGGGTGGTGGATTTGCCCTTGGCCCCCGCGCGGGGGAGCCCGTTCCTGTTAGCTAGCCTCTTAAACCAAACCGTCTGCTCTTTGAAGTGGCCTATCACAGACACACAGATTGGAGATTACAAGGCAGCTGCCTGCCTTCAATCTGTCCAGTAACATGAACACAATGATTAAATAAAGGAAACAGCATACACCTATGCAGACACACAAATGGGACACAGTGATCAGCAGAGCCAAAAACGAGGTGGCTAGCAAGTCTGTTTTTGTTCTGGAGGCTGTAGAAAATGAATGGAGACTTTGCTTTGTCTCAGGGGAGGGAAGAGGGCTTTCTTTGATATTATCAAGCCCAGAGGTGGGGGGGAGCTCTCTGCCAAGAAGAACTGCTATTCACACCAACATGTCGGCATGGGACTTTTGAAGCATTTGTCAAAAGAAGGATTTGGCAGCGAGCCACTAGAGTTTTGTCATTCACAAACTCTTCTCTTTGGGATGACAATGCTCGCAGCAGGCTGCACTTTCTTCTGTGAAGGAAGGGAGATGAAATTCCACAATTCCACGTCCATTAAGTGAGGAAGTTGCTCCAGAGAGAGTGTGATTGATGTCTTTCTTTTTCTGTCATCAAAGCTCCACTAACCTGATATTATGAAGTGACAGAAAAACCTTTTTGTGTGTGTGTGTGTGTGTGTGTGCATGCTCAACGGTGTTTATCTGTGTTTGGTGGAAAGAGTTTTCCACATTCCTCCTTAAGGGTCTGATGGAATCCTGCGTCACATTCCTACTTCACTCTGTCCTTGACTGTCTGTGCGCGTGGGAGGTCCAGGGCAGCGTAGCTGTCTAAAGTTTTCACGGCTGCAAGAGGATCAAACTATTTTCTTATCACTTCTGTGGAAACTGGAAACTTGACCTGTGTCTTATCAGGACAGTTGTTCTGGTCAGATGCATTTCTCTCACTGTTGTCGCACAAGAATTTAAATATCTTTTAAACATAGGAGCTTAAATCAATTTATTTAGCGAAATGCGTGATGACACATCTTTACACACACTGACGTCTAAGTCATGGGCAGAGTTGCTGTGGATAGCAGCTCCTGGTGCATGGAGAGCATATCAGTGGCAGGAAGTCTGTGGTCTCCCTTGATGTGGAGAGGTTGAAACCGTAAGCTGGGTTGTGTCAATGTTATTTGTGTGCCTCCAAGCCTGCGTGTGCGTGGGCATGTTCCGACTCCTGAGTGTGTTTACTTAACCTGTCTCGGCATTCAAAAGCCCCTGTCATTCTCTCCTGCGCGTCTGGCTTTCCCAGTGACAGCTAGGTGGGACACAGCGCGTCGTCTCCTGTTTCATACAGCGCTTTATTGAGCGGATGAAAACCCTCTGTTCTTTAACCCTTCTCTGGGCCTGGGAGGAGCACGCACACACACACACACACACACACACACACACACATACAGTCATCCGACATGACTTTTAGATGACTTCAGGGGATAGAAGCTCTGAAAGGGGCTGACATTCTATCCTTTGAACCTCCACGGCTGATAGGGGCAGGACCTCGCCCTCTCCCTCTGTGTGAGTGCATGTGTGTGTTCACTGTGCATTTTTTTTTTGTTCTCTTATGGGTCTGTACTCAGTGACCTTTCCGAATATTAGCTCTGGATGTCGATCATATTCCCTAGACATCTGTAAAAAGTCGAGACAGTGCTGCATATTGTTGCACGCTCAGACGATTCCGCCTAAGATGACTTTGGCAGCGAGTCCTGCATTTGCAGTATCTCTCAAAAGAAATGCACATGACATTTAGCTGTAGAAGGAAATACAGTAAGTCATCTTATTGTGTCTTTCTTGTGGTTTGTTATGCCACCATCAAAGACAGCCTTATTAGCAACTGTGATCTAATCTCAAGGCAGCATTCATCCCGTCTGAGGACTTTCCAGCTTGTCAAAACCTGACTGAAATCTCGTCTGGGATCATCCAATCACTGCTGGCGAGGCAGGAGGGACTGTGGTTTGAAGGCGATGACTCTGACAAACCAAGAGGATGAAGTCAGCCCTCTTGTTCACCTCCAATATGTTAAGGCCTCTCCGTAGCTGTCAAGTGAGATGGCAAAACACAAAGCAAACAACATCCGGCCCTAATAGTTTTAGACATGGCTACTCGTGCTGGGTGTGGTTGGCAACAGTTGTCTGCCGCACACAGAGCAATGATCTCGCCACGGTAGGATGTTTGTCTTTTGTAGGGATTAAAGGGATCCAGGAAACCCGCTGTCCTAGTTTTGCTGCAGAGCAGAGAGAGAGAGCGACCTAGTTTTGATGATAGCACCAGGCCAGGAAGGAGATTCCAAGGCATAATGTAGTTAGGTGGTGGCTGTTTTTGTCTTTCTTTAGACAGGCTATGCTTAATTGTCTGTTGGCATGTTTCTATACACAGGCTTCTGAGACAGTGTGTGTGAGAGGCTCCATTGTCTGTGCAGAACCTGTAGCTGTAACCTGAGAGGGAGAGAGCACAGACAGAAAGAGGGACAGTGTTACTGAGCAGCACGGATGCTTTTTCTTAATATCTATTTGCTTGGATTTAATACAGAGCCTTTGGAGTGTACTGAGCTTTCTCCTGCAGTATAATTTAACTTCTGAGCTTTATCATAAATATCATTTAACTTCCGTGCGATTATGCGTGCAAACAACAGCAAGGCACACAAGCATGCAGGGCTATTTTCGGCACCATCAAATTGTCCTGGTGTACAGTAAGTGCGCACAGGGCTTAACCATCTAGATCAGTGGGTCAAGTGGGTGACATACTAATCCTATTACTAGAGGAGGCCATGATTTGTTAAAGTTGGCCCTAATCTACTGTCCACTTTGACTTCAACGGAGGGTCCTAAGACCTTTGGGTAACCTGTCAGTGTCACCTGTCAGCAAAGTTTCTTTTACTCTCAATTAATTTGTATTTTATATATATTTTTGTGCTACTTGTGTTTTTTGATTCCAGTATTTTAGCCATTTTGTTCATCTTATTTTCTATGCTGCACAACATGCATATGTTCATATGTGCATTCACAAATGTCTGCTTATTGCAGCGCTGTAATTGCTGTTTAATTTCCTCCATGTACATGTTCATTATGTACTTGTTATCTTATGTTTATTTACACTGAAATGTCATTATTTGCTACTGCATCAATTTAAATTGACAATAAGGATCATTAGAGGTGTATTCCAACCATAAAGTTTTGAAACTATTAGTATTAAAAAAGAAGTATGGTCAAAATTGCAGCAGAAGCAGAGATATTGTAACAATTTCACAAACTCTATATCCTACATTTCCCATAATGCAACTCAACCCTGCCTCCCACATCTTTCAAAGCCCACACCTCCAGTTTGTAATGCTGGTTTTCTGTTTCAAGTCTCAAGCTCAAGCTGAGATAACTCTGATGACATCACTATGACACCATCCGGGTTATTTTCTCAGAATTTGAAGGCTCCCTCCAGAACCACAGAAGAAAATATAAAATGTTTCACAGGCTGTGTAGTGCCCCTTTTAAAGTTTCAGTTTTATTTTTAGCCAACAAATTGAGACTGTTTTTTGAAATCCATTCTTTCATTTGTCTTCCCTCTGCAGTGTCATCATGCATCACCACCTACAAGAAGACACCTCCCCCTGTCCCACCACGGACCACCCCGTCCAAACCTTTCATATCCATCACGGCCCAGAGCAGCACAGAATCCGCCCAGGATGCCTACATGGACGGGGGCTCCGGCCCACGGACGGGAATCAGCTCCCAGCCGGGCCTGTCCAACTCCACGGAGAGCATCGACAGCATGAAGGCCCTGACGGCAGCCATAGAGGCGGCTAACGCCCAGGTGCACGGCCCCGCCAGCCAGCACGTCACCAACAGCACCATCACCATCACTGCCACGGCCACCACCTCTGCTGTCGCTCACGTCTCCGCAGACACCAAGGCGCAGAGGGAAGCGCTCCGCAAGTGCCTCTCCATAGGGATCCAGGTTTGTAGATAAGCCCGGGACTTGAACTTGTAAAAGTTATAAAGTAAAACTCTGGCACTTAGTTTAACAGTCCCTCCTCCTCCTCCTCTTAGGTGGACCCAGAGGAAGGAGGGCCCACAGAGGAGCAGTCCAAATTCCAGTCGATAGGAATTCAGGTGGAGGATGAGCGATGGTGAGTGGGAAAACAAAGAGAGAAGGAGGTTGTAGAAGTGAAACTGGATAAGTCTGATAGGAGGGATGAGGCAGAGATAGCATGAACAGGAAGAGGACTTGTAGAGACAGAGAGAGGTTTGTAGTGTGCAACGCAAGCTTTTGCCCCCCTGCACTGGCTTCCCCACAGCAGCTGTCCCCAGTTCAGGGGAGGTTGGCGTCAGAGCCCCCCTCAACCATGGGCCCCAAGTGACAGCTGGGCCAGAGGATGTGGTGCAGGGAGCTGGGAAGGTGGAGGGGGTGAGTTGACAGCCATCTGTTGCTCCAGTCATTGTGATTCAGGCTACTTTGAGGCTGTTGCGTGTGTTTGTGTATGTGTGGGAGGGAGGGAGAAAAAAGGGGAGGGAGTTTTATTGGGTTTGTTTAGTTCTGAGAGCACTGAGAGACTGCTGTGCTGTCAGCCACAGCCTCTCATTCTGCAACATGTTCCCAGTTTGAGGAGAAGCAGCCTGGCGTTCATGCCGTTTCATTAGGTCACATCGCACTGTGCTTATCGAGGCCTCTGATGGGACACGCAGGAATTTATGGTTTCTTTGTCTGCTTACGGTCCCGCTGTCAAAACAGTGACCTTCTGCTTGGTGAAGGAAGTTGACAAATTTAGCAACGATACTGGTTTTGTGCTGTAGCCATGGCATGCTCCTGGAATTCAAAGAGACATCACCTTTTAATCAAAGGTCACAGCGAGGGCTGAGTCCGGCACTTTGCAGCACACACACACACACTTACACAGTGTCCGGGAATGCAAGGGGCTTTCTGAAAGGGGAGGTCTCAGCTGACTGACCAAGCTCTGAGTTCCCTGGGTTGCCAAGCCAAATATTAACTCATCCAGACACCTTCTGGTCGGCTGAGTCTTGGATCTAAGGCAGCACAGCACTGTGCGTTTCTCCGGTTAATGTTTAGAGTACATGGGGGAGTATTTTTGTTGGTGCATGTCTGATTGTTTACCTGTTGGCATGCGACTGTGCGTGTGTGTTGGTCCAAGCATGTGTGTGTCTGTGTGTCTGTGTGTGTGTGTGTGTGTGTGTGTGTGTGTGTGTGTGTGTGTGTGTGTGTACCTGGGAGGTCTGGGCATCATGCCCCCTACGTTAGATTCCCAGACAGTGAGAGTGCCAAACTCCTACGGCCTCAGTCCAGCGCTCAAACTCCCTTATGTGTGTGTGTGTGTGTGTTTGTGAGAGTGTTTGTGAGAGTGTGTGTGAAAGAGAGAGAGTCTGTATGTTTATATGCAGCAGTCACAGGTCATAACCTCACCTTTCTGTTTGAACTAGGATTAACTGAGAGGGAGTGGAAGAGAGCTGGAAAAAAGATGAACACGACAAACAACATGCTTGTCTGTACACAGACTTGTTTTTGTACTTCAATGTTGCAACACAGATTTCTATTCATATATCATATTTACTCCTTCAAAGATATAAACAAGTCAACTTTTAAAGTCTTTAATGGTGCGTTTAGAAAGTTTAGAAAGCTGCAGTATCTGATCATAAACAAATCCAAATGGACTTTGATGGATTAATGATTCCGACTTTTAGGGTCTGGGGTTGGTGGTCGCCAGATGGCTTTGCAGTCACAGGGAAAGTGGAGCATTGCTCATGCTCCTAGCGACTAAACCATATGCACCAAGCGTCTTGAAAAGTCAACTTAAGGCACAGCTAGACCTCCCTGTCTTTTTGTTTTTGTCCCGACCGACTGGAGGTTTGTCATTACTCGCGTAAGACAAACAAACAAGAGGCCTCAGGTGCATGTACAACCTTTGAATTGGGTTTGTTTAGATATCGTAATAGCAAGAGTGGCTGCGTAATGCCGTGTTTTCTGTCATCCAGCATGTGTTCTGGCGCTTCTCTTCATATCCAAATAAGACATCAGGCTGCTCTTTGTTTATAGATGCTTCAGTATTTCCTCATGTTTGCGGTTTGACCCATGTTCTCTGTAGATGAGAGGAAAATTATTAAGATTTCTAACAAATAAACAAAGAGGTAAGGAGGCTTTCTGAGCTAACTCTGTTGCAACTTTCCACATGAATATAATGTATGGCTTTTATTCTTTCTTTCTAATTTATCTGCTGCATACCTTCCTCATGTTTTATAGTCTCTTCTCTCTCTCACATTGACTTTTCTCTTTAAATACTCTTCCTTGTTCTTTTCCCTCCTGTCTATTGATATGTCTGTCTTTCTGTCTGGGCTGTGTTTGGCCTTGCCCGTCTCTGCCCCTGCAGGAAGTTGTTAGCAGGCTGATAGAAAGCAGGCTGAGGTCATTAGAACTGAACACCTGCTTGGAGGAGTTACTCTTTAACTGCTCTTCACACACACTCACACTCGCGGGGCTGCTGGTACGCACACATGAAGCGCATACACTCTGTGTTTGATCTTACCCAAAGCCACTCCCTTGTTCTTGCTCTCTCTTTTTTTTTTTTTTTTTTTTTTTTTGCTGTTCACGGAAGAGGAGAGATGAATGAGAGAGAGAAAAAAAAAGGGGGAGGTAGAGAGATGAATGGGTTGCGTCGAGATGGAGTGCGCGTCCGGAGTTGTGCAGAGGAAGACGTGACGGACGCTGTGATCATTTGTGTGTGTCGTGCTGCAGGCAGGTCAAGCTGAGGTTTCATGTGTGAGAGGATTGTGGGCATGTTTGGATCAGAGTGCAGCTAGCAGGCTAGCAGTTCAGTCTCTTTAATGGCTCGGCAAAGTTGTGACTTCTTGCTAAAACAGTAAGATATAAGGCAAGACAAGTAAGATATAAGGCATGCTTGGTTTAAAAGTTTGCATGAGGGCATATGTGATGTACTGCTCTGCTTTGTTCGCTCTTTGGAGCCCGTGTTTGTGTTGTCTCCTCTTCAAAGTGTACTTCTTTTTTTAAGTGGCTCAATGAGCAGCGCTCTCGTACATTTTTGTATGTGTTAATAAAAGATGTGCTACTTTGAGTTGTAATCTTGCAGTGATTAAACTGCTGGCTCCTCCAATCACTGCACATTTAGTTCCCCCCCCACACCCCCAGACACCCGCGTCCCTCTGGCGTCCCATTCATTACTGGATTGGTGAGCTGCTCTATAGAACATAGCCAAATGTGAGCATGTGTGTTGATTTAATCCTTGCACATGAGTGTGTGTGTGTGCGTGCGTGCGTGTGTGTGTGTGTGTGTTGTACATAGTGTGGAGGGACTTGGCAAAAGCTGCCCGACAGCGGCACAAAGCCTCTGAGCCAAATACGACATGGCACACCCAGCTGTAGAGGAGGGTCCCAGGTGTGTGTGTGTGTGTGTGTGTGTGTGTGTGTGTTTGTGCACATGTACTGTTTGTGTATGTGCATCAGCCCCAGAGCAGAGCTTGTGGTGTGACAGACGATTGCACACTCTGTTGCTTCTGAATGAGCCAGGTGACAAAACACACACACACACACACACACACACACACACAAAAGGCGTTCCACAATACAAAAGCTATTCATCACTATCAGTGATGAGATTGCTGTGATCATTTCATTTTTTTCATACCAGGAGCACCTCCAAGAACGGTGTGTGTAAACAATATTATCATAATTACTGCTAAAAGGGAGACACTAATGTGGTATAACTATAAAATATGAGTAATCAATTGAATAAAATCAGATCTTTAAAAGGTTGTCTGCTTCCTTTCCTAGTTACCGCAGGATGACCCGCTCCAATAGTGTAACCACAGCTGTGCAGGCTGACCTTGACGGTCCCACAGAAGCCCCAGAGCTGCCGCCGCGTCACTTCGCCACCATGCCGCGCCAACACTCCCGCGATGCCGGCACTTCTACCGTCAGCATCCAGGGCTCGGGGAACCACTACCACGCCTGTGCCGGTGACGACTACGGGGACGTGGGGTTCGACCCTTCAATCCTGCCCCCTCCAGACCCGTGGATGGACAGCGTGGCCGAGCCGGAGGTGGAGGCTCTGGAGGGTGTCGGACGGTCTGTGTGTCCCCGTGACGGCCGCTGGTTCCTCAAGTTGCTGCAGGCCGAGACAGAGCGTATGGAGGGCTGGTGTAGACAGATGCAGCAGGATGAGATGGAGAATGAGCTGCCCGAAGAGAGTGAGTTCAGTTGAATAAGATACGAAGACAAGGAAGTCTGTTGTACACTAATATTAGATCTCTTTTTCCTCCTCTCCTCTCCTCTCCTCTCCTCTTATTTGGAGTGTGCTGGTATTCATGGTTTTGGACCACAATAGCTGCTTGTTCTCAGGCCCTCTGGCCTCCACAGACATACCGTGCATACTTATCAATAGGCCGCTGCCGGCCCTAGACACACATCTGTCCTCTAGACACACTGTATAATGATCTCTCACACAAACACAGTGAAGGGGCTTCTCTCAGTGTCCTCCAAGGCAACTACTTGATATTGACGTAACACACATATACACAGACTTGGAGTGCATGCCTGCAAACACACGTCTGAGTATGTTTTCAGCACGTACACTCACATGCACATCCCAGACTGAACAAACAAGCCTCAGGCGCTGAGCAGTGCAGTTAGACCTGTCCTTGCTGCACAGCTGATTTCACGTCTTACTGAAAATGTCATTGCTTATTCAGCCAGTGTGCTGTTATGGTTCCAGGCAAGAGATTCTCTCACAGAACGTGCAGAACAGGGAGGCTGTCTCAAGGTTATGTTTTCCCAGATCCCACGCTACCATGTGCACACACACACACACACGCACACGCGTGTGTGAAGGAGTGCTGAAGGAGTCGAAGACATTGTATCTGTGGGGCAGATTCATTACTCCCTCTCTCAGTGTCTGATCCCATTTTCTTCATGAAGACTAATGTATGCACTGTCAGTCCTTCTCCATGGGGGATATGTGAGTCAATAGGACTGACCATTGGAGTCAGGTTATGCAGTTCGACCTTGTTTATATCATATATCAGTCTGCCAAACAGGCATCATGAGAGACAGAAACAGTACATTCTTTTAGGACCGTATGGTTGATTTTTAAGTTTCCTTATGGATGAATGACAGCAAATAAATCGTCTGTTGTGTGCTGTTAGAATGGATTTTTTGCATTCTGTGTTTCTATTTTTGGAGAGCATTTCTTTATGTTTGAAATTTCAGTAATTATTTGACTTTCATAAATGACTTCTGTTCCTTAGAGGCAGAGATAAAAGAGGATTCTAGCGCATCCTCCTTTGTTGCATTACAAATGCAGTCTTTCTCTAAGCGCTGCAACATGCCTGCAGTATGCGGTTCTGTGAGTAATTGCATTGTGAATTGTGTGTGTGTGTGCGCGCGTGTGCATGCATGTGCGTCTGTGTCTTTCTGCAGTCCTGGGGAAGATCCGCAGTGCAGTGGGGAGTGCCCAGTTGTTGATGTCCCAGAAGTTCCAGCAGTTCCGGGAGCTGTGTGAGGAGAATCTGGTATGTGTCACCTCATCCTCTGCATGCTCTCCCCCAACCCCACCCCCTCCACACCCACCCCAACACTGACATCATCCTGCACAAATCATCCTGACAGGCCAGACCAGCGCTCATTTACTATGCATCTAGTGTAGAGTGTGCATCTGCACACCCTTACTGTCTTTCACGTACGAAAAATAGAACCTGCTGTGTGAAAACTGAAGCCTGACAAACAGCCATTTTTAGATGCTGATATACATATAAGGAAATTCTACCTCTGAATGAAAGAATAACCCTAATTACCAGTTATAAAATGTATAAAAATACTATACGTGAGCTGAAAAATGTCTATATTTATAGTGTTTATGTAGCAGTGGATCGCTTATATTGAATGAAAGATGAGAACTATTTTTGGTTAACCACAGTGGATTCAAAACAAAGAGTAATAAAGAAGTGAAAGGCATATTTTGGATACAAGCCCAGTCCTGCTAGGTATTTTAAGTACGGTGTCTGATTTATAAATTCCAATCTGTGATTTGTGCAGTTGCCGTAAAAATTTAATCATCAAGTATATTTCCAAAAATATGTGATAAGAGTATAAATAATAAGCATTTGTATTATGTGTGTTCATGTGAACATGTGTGTATATATGCAATTCTTGTGTATCAGAACCCAAATGCACACCCACGGCCCATCTCCCAGGACCTGGCAGGTTTCTGGGACATGCTCCAGCTGTCCATCGAGAACATTAGCCTGAAGTTTGATGAACTCCACCAGCTCAAAGCCAACAACTGGAAACCTCTGACCCCACCAGAAATTCAGGTGCAGACACACATGGCAAATATCAAATTCATCCATGTTAAATGATCAAATTCATCTAACCTCAAATTTTGACTTGGAATGCGTCACTAACCTGCATGTTATCTGCTGTCGTTACTGTATACTTTAATTTGTAAGTGCTACTGATTCTCAGCTAGCTTCGTTGTAGCATGCAGATATGTGTTGCGTACTGTCATGTTGCCTGCCTGACGTCACCACTTGTATTTGTGTTTTGTTCTGTCTTGTTGACAGTGAGCTGCTTTTGAGAAGCTACTCTACCTGCCATGCACCGTTGGGGCCTCTCCACCTCCAATGGTCACTTTTACCTCATGCAAAAGGCCAACACTGCGCTCTCTTACCCCACACAAATGGCTGCCACTGTGAACCATAACCTCATTCAAAATTGCATGCTGACATTATGCCGACAACAGCCACGCTGCTCTTTCTAACCTTTACGCAAGCTGGCTGTAGTTGTGTTGCTCCTTACTTTGTTTAGCTGCAGCTTGCCGTGAGGACTCAGTGGTCTGTCATTAAGACTATTTGTCATTCCTGTCCAGGAGAGAAGGATGCCCCCTCCCGTGCCAAAGAAGCCCCTGAAGGGCCACCCTCCCCTGGCTAGGGACCGCTCACTGGAGAGCTCTGAGCGCCAGCGTCTGGAGGCTCGCAAACGCCTGCTAGCTGCCAAACGTGCCGCGTCGGTTCGACAGAGCTCTGCCACCGAGAGCGCAGACAGTATCGAGATCTATATCCCAGAGGCTCAGACCAGACTATGAGACATGCAAACACATGTACCCACACACATGCCCTAAACACTGTCCCATCCATACAATAGCACTGAATGCTAAAGCTTGGGTGCTAGCATAACATAAACACATTTTTTGCAGACTTCCCAGATCATTTTGGAGTCAGTCACGATGGAAGTTGTTTGAACCAGAAATGTATATTTACAGTATTTATTTATTTATTTATTGATCTACCCCCCACCTCCTCATTTCCTTCTTCCAGCTTTGATGTAGCAGTCCCTCCTCTTCCTTTACCTCCACCCGTCCCTCACTCTGAAAGATGTATCTTATAAATCCCTTTTTTAAGTGGCCTAATATTACAAAGTAAGCCAGGTGTAGCACAGCAGTGATGCTTCACGTTAATGCGTTTCAGGTGCCGAGAATCAGAGGAAAATAGGGAAGGAGCATGCATGTCCATGTGGAGTGTGTGTATGTACTGTATATACAAGCAAACACACACAACATTTGATCTGACCTGCTCAGATGAAATGTGTACCAGACCTATTGACTCATATTGGATTTTATTTTTATATTTGTATAAAATCCCATGATCTAATTCTTAAAATACCACGAGCTGGGACGTTTTTTTGATTCGTAGATTGAGGTCAGTGACACAAGTCATCCTCTGTCTGAAAATGGGTCTCTCTAGCAAGCAGGAGGCCGGCCCTGTTAGAAGAAGGTCAAGAGGTGAGATTTTTTTTGCTCCTCCAGGTGAGGAAAAGAGCAGATTTTTGGGGTTCTGCAAAGAGTGCAATTTACTGAAAGAGTTCAAAATAATGTCACAAACCTAACCTGTGCATGAGTGAGAGAGAGTATGCGTGTGTGTGTGCGTGCGTGCGTGCGTGCGTGTCTTATGATTCAGATGTTCCTTTCAAAAGTGCTTCCTATTTTTCTAGGTCTAAGTGGTCCTAGCTGTAATTTAAGATTAAGGTAGCAGTATCAACAAACTGTAAACAAACCACCCATCGCGTCATTTTAAACTAAGCAAACCATGTTTGTATAAAGAACATACCATATAATGACATGACATGCATGCTGACACAAGGTAACTGATATTTTTGTCTTTTCTAAACAGATTTAATCCTTTCTCATGTTACGTTCAAACTCTTCTGTGTTAAAGACAGTGCTAAAATTCTGATATTTGGTACAATACTGGTAGTTGTACTATATTTTATTATGTCATTTTTAGACAAGAGAGGTTTATTGACAGTATTGAGACTAAAGGACTGAAAAGGGACTATTTTCTCCTCACTGTGCGTGCACTATCTCTGCCTCCAAATGAAGCAATTATTTGAAGGTCATACAGAAAAAAATCCAATTTGTAATATTTTGTATTCATGTTTAATTTATTGATTAGGAGAACAATGACTGTTTCTTGACATTGTGATTATTATTATGCACTGACAACAAGGCCCTTATACTGTGTTTATGTTTTATTTATGTTCTTTTGCATGACAGGCACCTTTTTTTTTTTTTTTTGTGTCTTTTTTCTGTTTCAGTGATCAGCCTTAATTTCTAATATGATAGTTGAGCACAACAGCAGTCTCAGGGGAAGAAGTGTGTGTGAGTGTGTGTGTGTGTGTGTCTGTGTGTGTGTGAGAGAGTGAGTGACTGACTTGTGACTGTATGTGACCCATGGCATTGTCTCTTACTGTACATAACCCCAGCCACAAGGATAGGCCATGATGTAAAACAAAGGAATAGTGTCCATGCCATCTTTTGAACGATGTTCCTAATGAACATCTCAGCCCTGATTACTTCAACACAACAAGGTATTTCTGTCAGCTGCTTGAATGTGCAGACAATCCTGAGTCAGTTTAGCCATCACATAATTGTTTTGATAACAGAATAACATCTGACAAAGTTTTGTGCCATTGAAGAATTATAGTTAAGCATATATTTCTGCTCTAATTGTCCCTTCCTGAAGTTTTCACTGAGCGAAGTTGATGAAGTAACCGTACAGTATGATTTGTATTTCCTTTAGTTGGTCGTATATGAAGTTTAGAGAGGATGCATAAAAGTAACAATAGCTCAAACTTATTGCCATTTTATGTAGATGAAGCTCATTTTAGTATTTTTTACTTGTATTTGAATTGAATCGTCTGTCAAATGATTGACTTCTTATTTATGTTTATTATATTAACATATCAATATAATACTCCTGATATAGCAGGGAGTTAGAAACCAGAATGTTGGACTGTGGTTAATTGCTTAACTCAAAAAGACACTCCAGCAATCTTGGCAATTCTGAAGCTTGTGATGTAGTTATATTATGAGATAAACATTCAGATAAACATTTGTACATAAATGAATGTTTCCCTATGTAAATGTAAACTAAAAAAACCCCAATCAAATAACATATTAAGCAGATATACATTTTGTAATTAATGTTATTACACTGTTGGTGTTATGGCACGTGTATGAGCTCTTATCAGCATTAAAAAAATATTGCCATAATTTTGTGGTGTTCATTTCTTTCCCTGTCTCCACATGTGTTCTCAATTGGAATATAATTAAACAGATTACAAGGCCAGCATGGTGTGCTTTTAGGGCATTTCCCTTCCGCAGGGGCGGGTCCCCATAATTAGACGGCACTTTTGGCCTTGGCTTAGCCCTGTCACTCCTGTACATGCAGCTTCTGGTGATTCGTCATTCACACATCAGTCATGCTGAGGGGAGGCATGCTGACCTCAGTGGTCAGAGTTCAGGAGTGTGTGGGGACGGGAGGTGTAAGAGGGGGTTATGCGGAAGTGGGTGTAGTCTTTGTATAAAGCCTAGCCCTGGGTATGTCTTTCAGAAAGCCCACCATGGTGGGCTACAACTGCCTGTTCCTGGAGATCTGTTTAAACCCTTATTAGTGATTGGACCCAGCCTCCACCACGAGAGCTGTCACTTTAGAGAGGCGACATCTGGGGAAAAGTGGAAAGCCCAAAACACAGTAACATTTGTTTACGACCAGCAGATTACTAAGATAAACCAACTGCTGACTGGTGCAGTACTGATTGTCTTTTTAGTAAGACAAAGATTTAACTCCTATCAAATTAGTAAAATAGATTGACATTGAGCTTCAGAAAAGAACATGTAATAAATATAAGGGTGTTTGTCTCAGCAAATATAGACAACAAATCCTATTGAGGCCAATAGAGAAGCTTTAGCAGGACCAGAAGGGAACAGCTGTCCTCTTCGCCTTGAACGAGCCAGCGTACTCACTCGTAAGCTGCCTTACATTGATTCTATTGAGACACAGCCACACATAAAGCCCCGCTGGCAAGAAACTGTTGACGTCTGCTGTATGCTGGTGTTAATTTATGCAGGATTATGCTAATTGGCAGGAGCTGTTGTAAACCTCTCACACACACAGGAATGTCTCTGAATGCCTAACGGTAGCCTGGTGGAAAGGCACATGAGCGCTATACTATTTCTGTCCTCCCTCCTTTTTATTTACTGAACAGTCTGACTCAATACACTCTCCTTATCCTTGAGGGATGAATCAGTAATCTTCAAAGTTCAGTGGGATTTACAAGAATACAGCCCGTATAAATGCGCATTAGTTTTAAGTGATCTGACTGATCCGCGGGAGGGAAAATACCAAACGATCAAATCTGAGATGTAGAAAAACAAAACTTTATTTGAATCCCATGTGACCCCTATTTGCCACAAACATTGCACAGTATGAAAAGAAATCACATCATTGGGCGTCGTGTCACATTAACTATACACATGGTCCTATTATACATGAAAATGCTTTTTTGGTGATTTCATAAATGCTGTCTTTGTCAGGTTTGTAAAACAGCAAATGCAGAAAAGACATCTGTAGTGTTTAATTTTCCAGTCCACTGGCCGTCGTTTTTTTCGCTGAGTGATGGGATGAAGGCTCAGACTAAGAACCTGCTACATTGGTCATCTGAAATATCCCTTGGTGGGGGAAGAAGGAGTAAAAAAAAAAAAAGCATAGAGGTTTTTTCTTTTAAAATAGCTAAAAGTAAAAGTAAATTACAAAATCAAAACTATACTTATACTCATGAAAACACATAACAATACTACAGTAGTGAATAAGTTTGTCATAGATGCCAAGAGCAAAGTATGTTTAAGACACTGAGATGACCTTCCTCTGCCTTTAGTGTGCAAACAAATGAGGCAGACCAATCATGAACTGATATCTGAAATGTAGAACAGTAAACGTGTGTGGATGCGACCAATCCGTCTGATTGGTCTGTGAAGGAGGGCTGGTTCTAGCTCTTCTCCGTTCTCTAAAAATGATATACAGTATAATGGAAAAGACATAAGACAGGCAGCATTTCTCTGATAACATTTTTGGTCCCTGTGTGCAAATAAGATACACATGTAGATACATACGCATGTATGTGAAATGAATAAACAACTTACAGCCAAGGCACCTCGATACAGTTTTTTTTTTCCATAAAAAAACATCCTCATCAATTTGATTGGTATACCAAAAATAGAAATGATCAGGCTTTCATGTGGATTTGTTCTCTGTCGCGTGCAGACAAGTCACTGAACTCAGAGGAGTTCCATAGTCGAGACACAAAGTCAGTCTCCATTCCCTCCTCCTCCTCCTCCTCCTCTTCTTCTTCTTCTGTCACTTTCTCCCTTTAGGAGACCAGCTGTTTGGCTTGCAGCTCCATCTCTGCGGCCCGTTTGAGGGCCACATCCACCAGGAGCTGGAAGCCGCTGAAGTCTTGTGTGAGGTCTGGAGGGGTGGGGGGAGGGGTGTTGAAGAGCCCGCTGCGGGGGCTCAGGTTGCCCTCAATGCCGGCGCTGCTGAGGATGGTGGTAGTGGTGGGGAGCGGCTGGCCACCCGGCCCTTCATCCCGGCACCTGAACAGCGCCTGTGCGGACTGCAACAGCTCGGCCGCCCTGTCGCAGTTCATTCCTGGCACAGAGGGGTGGGCGGCTGTCGGACTGGCCTGCATTGCTGTGGTGACAGTGGTGTGACAGATGACAGAAGGGCGGGTGGGCATGAGCCCCCCCGGAGAGGGGGACATGGAGGTTGGAGAGGGTGAGGAGGGAGACACCGCCTTCCTCAGGACGCTGGGCATGGCGGGTTCGAAGCTGGAGGGGTGGAGGACGCGTTTGTCGTAGCTCTCCTCTGTACCTGCTGCGGGGCTGCTGTGTTTCGGGGACTGGGAGCTGTCAGAGAAGCTGTCGCCAACCTTGCTACCTTTCCTGGATATGGTGAACTGGTTGGGATCTTTGCCATCTTTCCTCAGCATCTCTGGAAGAAGCCGCCGCCGCGCATTAATGAACCAGTTGCACACCTGGAAAAGAACAACAACAAAAATCCATGCTGTGAGAAAGCTGTATCACATGGCTCACTTATGTTCTGCCTTGCAATTTAAAAGAAAATCTGCTGGTACGTTTATCCCCCAGGTGCAGTTTGCACCTGTGTTTTCAATAGAGAAATCAAGCTGAAAGGGTAAACACCACCCATCTTTCACACCAGAGGCTATAGATTTCACACCATTAGCATTTCCTGTAAACACTGCAGAAATAAAAAAACAGACTCCTAAGATTAACTTCAAAGATTGTGAACACATCTCAAACTATCTAAACATTAACTTTAAAAAATAGAAAGTCTAGTGTGGACTTCTTAATCCTGTATTTAAAATAGTTTTCAATACAAAGTAATCTCCTTTGTCATAGCCGTAATCACAGTCATCTCTCTTCTTTTTCCCTCAGTCCTCCAGGCTAGTCGTAACTGGCTCAGGGAGACTCGCAGCTCTAACCATGTAAATGACTCTGCATTGTTCCCAGACAGCTGGGATGGAAAGGGGCTGGAGGGAGGGAAATTCCTGTCCAAGTGCCTCAGCCAAGCCCACAGCACACAGGGAGTGAGTTTACTCACGTTGTCTCAGGCTTTTAATGTTGCAACATCAAGCTGATTTGGATGACCTTCAATTCACTGTTTGTGTGTCATGTTTTGTTTGCCATCTAGACAGGAAATGATTCAGTCAGGCTGACACTTACTTCCTCTTGACTTTTTACAGTGGTGTGTTTACACTCTGAAGGGTTTACCGACAATCTTATCTGTCATATCTGTGTCCATACCTGTAGTGTGGAGAGCTGAGTCTGCTTTGACAGGAGGGCTTTCTCCTGTTCAGAGGGGTAAGCGTTGTAACGGTGTTCGTACAGCCAGTCCCGGAGGATCTGAACTGACTCCTTGGGCAGATTCCCCCGCCGTTTTCTTTTCCCGCTGCTCCCCGTGCTGGACGACAAATCCAGGGGGGCATCCACGCTGTCCTCGTCATCCGTCTCGCTCCCTGACAGCATCATCAAACCTGCGCAAAGCGAGCGCGAGGGAGGAGAAAGAGAGAGTGTATGAGAAAAAAAAAAAAAGGGGGGGGACAAAGAAGAAGAATATGTATCCTCTTATATGTCAGCCGCTCAGCTGTCGGTCTCCCAGCCGCTCTGCCGCAGCCGTTTTACCAAACGCAAGCTGTCTGGGAGGCAGCTGATGTGTCAGAAGCGAGCTGTCAAGTTCAGCCATGTGATTCATATAAGGAGGGAGGGAGGGTGAGAGGAGCAGAAAGAGGAGGAGGAGGAGGAGGAGAAGGAGGGTGCAAGGGAGGGATGGAGGGGAATGGGGGGGGGGGGGGTGGACGTCACAAAGGCTGGTCTGATGCTGTGGCAGTTATAAAACCTGCCTCGACAAATACAAGCCAGGTCTATAGCACCGAGACCGAGAGCACACCTTGCATGCTTGGATAAGTAAAGCACACTGGGCTTGACCACGGGGACAATCAGTGTATGAAAGGGAGATTTTGTTTTGATGAAGGCAACAGTGTATTTGCAAAGATTACAGAGCTGCTCACTTTTTTTTTGATTTAGCGTTTTAGGCATGTCTAATCAAAGTCAATCATGATCAAACAGGATTTTGGGCCTTTGAATTACTTTGAATGTGAAGAGTTTAATCCAGGGGAAATTAAACTTGCTTTGATCAGATTTTTTTTTTAATTTCAAGTTGGCTATTAGGTCTGTTTAAGTGTAGTTTCCAGCATATGTTACATTTCATAGAGGTCCAAGTGAGTCATGCATATAAAGAAACTCTGCTACTTGCATATGATGCTATGCAGCCAGCCCAGACGCCATTAAAGAAAACGCAGAAATCCAGAGAATATTTAATCCACAACTCACAAAACTCACTCAGTCTGCTCTGGGGCAAACTAGTGGGAAAGGAATAAGAAAGTTCCCAAGTCTGAGCGGCCAACAGGATGAGGTAATTACGTAGGCTGGAGCGAGAGGGGAAGGGGGAGGGGAGACCTGTTGCAAATCAGCGTCTCCAGACTAAACAAAAGAATCTAGGGCTGCGTGGTTCTTTGTATGCAATTCAAAAGTTTCTACACGCAAACAGTGACTTCAACATAAGCTTAACTCCCTCTAAAATATCAGAGTTTGACACAGTGGGTAGAAAATACGTTTTAAAGGCAGGCAGACGCTGTTTTTTGTGAGTTTAAACAACTTGTAACGGGGTTTCTATTGTGTGTGTGTGTGTGTGCGCGCTGCACCACGAGGTCCGTGAATGTAACAAGCAACTTCCCACAATGAGGTCAGGATGAACATTAGCCTACATTTGGGATTTGGATACAATTTAAAAGGTGTCGACGGTGTTTCCGTTCGGGGCTCATAGTTTAAAGATACACTGTACCAGTTTTTAGCGTTTGTAGGTTGTAAAAAAAAAAAAAAAAAACACTTGAAACTCTTGAACTCACAATAGTCGCCAACTTCCAACTCGCATCCTCACTTTTGTCAAACTTCGACACAAATTAAAGCGTCCGCTCCTGAAAATGAGCTCATTCGCGCTAAAAAAAAAAGGAAGTCCAATTTAAGTCCGTTTGGACCTCTTTGTGAGCTTTTAAAGTTAGCCCAATTGCACCGCGACAAGAAAAACAACACACATGGCCAAACAGCCGTGTGTTATTGTGTCAAAACGTGAATAAAACATATCGAGAAAAAGCACAAATAAAAAGCCAAAGCTTGCTTTATCGACTTTTGACATCGCGCCAGCACATGGCAGAAAAAGCCCCCTGTCATGTCTGGAAAGGAAACAATAGACTGCATGGTTTGCATATGAGAGAAATGGCTCTGTTAATCGTCTCTGTGCGCTGTCTCTGCTTATCTAAACTCATTTCGACTTTATTTCACTCATAAAAAAACATCAAACTTACCCTTTTTCGTCTTCATCTCCGTCCGAAAATGCCCACTTTGTTCCTCGCCGAGCGCAGAAGAAAATAGTCTTTGTGTTAGTGCACTGTTTTTTTCTTCTTTTCTCCAGATATCCACAGCGTGTATCCGAATATGCGAAAATCCTTATTCATCAAAACTCGCTTCTTTTTTTCCCCCACCAGGGTTTTTGTCTGTGTGTTTTTCTTTTTCTGGTCGTCCTCTTGTTTGGAGACCTAAAGTAGGGGGTTTACCTGAGATCTCTCGCGTCCCTTCGGCTCAAAGCCCTTTTCTCATTGACTGTGTGTTTGATCCTGAAACTGGGTGACAGCTATCTTTGACAGCTGCGTGACTCAACGCACAGAGATCCTCCCACTGTGGAGGGCAGAGGGGGAAAAAAATCTCTGACATCAGCATGGCTTGTTCCACTGACATGGATACAGTCTCTCTAAGCTTTTAAGTGCTGCAGACCCCATTTTTTAAAAATAAAAAAGCCAAACAAACACTACAGTAATAGATATTAAATTATGATCCACAGAGAGGCGCTCATTTAGGCGGGCAGTCACAACAACAACAACAACACCAGCGGCAGCAAGCTGCTGGAGAGCACTGCGGACCTCGTGGTAACATCTTACATAAATAATAAAAATCAGATTATTGCTACAGGCTATATTTTTATCACCTTGTGGTGTGTGTGTGTGTGTGGTGTTAAGTAATCAGCTCATCACCTTATCGCATTTTGTGGTTTTATCTCCTTTTGTCTGTGGCATTTAATCGCCTTCTTTAGTACTCCTGATGTATGTTTGCGCTCTTTTATGAATGTTATGGTGCAAAAGAGAGATATATTATATATTATGTTTATGGTAATACCAGCAATTTATACTGTTGCATTTCTCGCAGGGATAAGGACGTGTTAATTCCAGTATACACCAGAGGGGATGTTGAAACAACCGTATTCCAGCTGGAGGTTGGTGCATCAGTTGAGGTTACTAAAGACAGCAGTACAAGCGAAGGGAACGATCAATGCCCTCATTTGTATGCCGCGCACAACCTTGCGACAGCTGCTGTAGCATGGTCTCGCTTTGCATGCATTTGTTCCAGACAGGCGTTTATTTCTCACCGCGCTAAGCTAAATGTCGCCCCCGTGTGTGCGTTTGTGGAGCTGCGCTTGAACGCACCGTCTCTTGATAAACATGAGATCCTCGGACTCCCTCTGGTGGCCAAATGAAGCATATCATTAGAAGAAATAATTAGTATTTGGTAAATTGTTTACAAATATCTCATTAACGCCCTGTGTTATAATATTTTAGTGCAGGTGTGTGGAAATTATCTCTAATTCAAACACGGATTTACAAAGTGTTGAATATAAATTTAATTTAAATAGGCACCCCGCCATAGACAGTTTAAGTTAAAGGTACAGTGTGTAAGATTTGGGTCCTCTATTTTCAGAATAAGGCAAACATGGAATGTAATATTCATAACTATGTTTTGATGCATGTATAATCACCTGAAAATAAGAATCTTTTTATGTTTGTTACTTAAAAAATATCCTTTTATATCTACAGTGGGAGAGGGTCCCCTTTCATGGAGGCCGCCATGTTGAAACACCTTATTTATACAGTAGTCCAGAACAGACAAACTAAATACTGACTCTAAACAGGGTCCTTAAAGTGTTGTTTCTCCTTTACATTAGGAAGTTGAGGGTGATGTGAGGAGATTACAATGCAGTGATTGGACCACTAAATGCAACTAAATTCTACACACTTTACCTTTAATAATGTATATAATTTCAATATTTTTTACTATATGTCTGCTTTGCAGATGCAGTCGTAACAGCCTTCTCTGACATAGTTTCTATCTTAAGGGCTCACATTCTTATTAAACAGTCAGTAAGCAGTGGACAAGCTGAAACATTCAATGTGTTAAAAATAGAGATATGAGCAGGTTAGGCATGCAGCAGCCTGCTGCTGCTGCCAGTAAGTCAGTATCAGCCAGTTCCGCTATTATGAGCTGTGTGTCACACACACTACTTCATACTGAAAACTATCTAAGTAATGATAATAATGACATTGGAAATACTGGTCTGTCATAATTTAACTTTATAATTCATTTCACAAATTCAAAAGAAGTGAAGTTCAGTTAGACTTTCTTTTATAGTGTATTAATGAGGTATAATGAGATGTTCAGTGTTCTTTTCATACTTACTAAACCTAGATAGCACTTCTCACATTGTCTATTTTGACTTTTTTTGGTCATTTTCATAAGTTTGGAAATAACTTTCCTGTGAGAATAATCCTTGTTTTTTGTTTTCTTTACTAGAAAAGGAGACCGTTCTTGCTTACATGACCTTTCCCCGCATTATCACTGAACTTATTTTTACTGTGACACATCAAATCCTTCACATTTTTCTACTTGTGGTCAAACACTCATGCACTTCTTCAGTCAGGACCTGAAAGTGGAGAGCTACGTCAAGTCACGCACACACAATCGTGAATGACACAGGAAATTAGGCGAATTCGGCTTCAAAATAAAGTTCTATTTAACTTCACTTAACAGGGAATTTGCCTTGATGCATAACAATAAACTTAGTAAAATAAAATATGAAGAAAGATGATTGCAAGTCAGGAAGCATAAAATAGAAAATTGTCAGCAACATATGAAAATAAATATAATAATATAATATGTTATAACAATATGTACAACTGTTACAATGTTCTTCACAATTAAAAATGCACAAAATATACAAAAGGTAGAGACATTAAAAACAACTTCATTTCATGCACACGATTGCTTATTGTATCTATAAAAAGTCAACTGGCACCACTTGACGACGCACAGGTAATCTTCATTTCACTAATTATGTGACCTCCAGATCAACCAAATGGCACCTGTGATTTCTTCTCTTAAAAGAATGAATACTTGTGCAAACATGCAAAGGGTGTTTTTCTGCTGATCAGTTTTTTTTTTAAAAAAAGTGATATTAAATCTACTTTGATTCAATGTTGTAAGACAATGAAACAGAAAAACTTCCAAAAGTGTACGAAAGGCTATTATGCAGCTAATTATTTAACTAATCACAAAAAAGTTTACTTTGCATCTTGTAGCTATTTCCAGTAGTGAAATGTAACTGATTTTCTTCTTTACTTTCATCTCCTTTGATTTATTTGACATTAGTTACTCTTGTAAGATAATAACTTTTTTATATTTGCTACATTTACTTTGTTTATATCTTTCTATATTTGCCGTACTTTTTAATATCTCTTTACGCTTGTATATACTTTAATGTTTCATGTGTATTGCTTGTTTTGCTCCAGAGATATGAGGGAAATTCAATTCTCTGTATGCCCTGCATATATATGGCAGCGTGACAATAAAGTTGACTTTCATGAGCATTTTATGTTGAAAGCCTTTAAACGGAAGTCATATGTGTTTCACTCTGTCTGATTTGACGCCTTCAGAGCTGCCAGTGTCCTGTAACAGTTTGAAGTCTAAAATTAGGGAGGCACCCCAACTGCAAATGACGCAAGAAGGCTAAAGTGGACAGTCTCCTCGTCTCTGCGTGTCACTGGTGTCAGGACTCAGGACCATGGAAACGTTCCCTACAACTTTGCTGTTGTTGATGACATGGAGGGTATTTTTAGGTCTTGTTGTCATCTTTCCGTAACAGCCCGGCTGTGGCGTTCAGTATAAAGGACTCTTTCAAAATGCAGTTGTACAACAGTGTGCTGACACACTACCCGAGGTCGTCTCGCAAAGTTACAGTAACTTTATTGACCGGATCCGAGCGTCTGAACGGGACAACACCAAGTTCCTCTGAGGCGGATAAAGAAGGATTTACCCAACCAGGCGCAACTTCAGCCAGCAACGGGGATCTGGTGAGAGAGACTGCTGCTTCTTCCGCAAACATGCCTGCCTTTTCATGTTACGAGGCTTCATCCAGGAGGCCGATTTACTTCACGTCGACTGCTGAGATATTAATCCGCAGACCTGATGGAGTGGAGAGGTCTGTGCCTGTCCACATCGTGCGGGAGTCCAAGACCAAACCACCCACCCCTGACTCACATCATGGGGAAAGTTTCCTCTCTAATGACTGTGATTCTGATGTGATTGTGGACTTGATAGATCGTCTAAGAAATGGGACAGATGAGCTTTTTCCTGACTGCCCGGAGCTGGTTGGAAACCACCTTTTGAACACTGACAACATCCATAGACCCAGACTAGAAGAAAACAAGAGGATTGTTGGAAACTCAAGGGAGGATGAAACAGTTTCAGTGACTAATGCCCCCTTCAGTCGCAATGGATGGGTCTCATTACATGAAGAGGAGCTTGTTCCCTCCAGGGAAGCTCAGCCTGAAGACCTCATAAAGGAAGATTTTAGTGATCTGAGCGGTGGCAGAGCTGCTCCAGCATCAGATGAGAGACGGGCCTTTGAGCTCAGCGTTCTGCAGGAGTCGCCCCCACAGAGATTCCAAGAGAGAGAGGATGTCAACAATAAAGTCACCCGGTACCTGGCTGAAGTGGAGAAACAAAACAAGTACCTCCAGGAGAGGCATAAATACAGGTACCACATCATTCCAGATGGAAACTGTCTGTACAGAGCTGTGTGCAAGGCCACGTACGGGGACCAGGCGAGGCATGGGGAGCTGAGGGAGCAGACGGTTCACCACATCGCCGACCACTTGGATGAGTTCAACCCCATCATTGAAGGGGATGTAGGGGAGTTCCTGATCAACGCGGCGCAGGATGGAGCCTGGGCGGGGTACCCCGAGCTTCTCGCCATGAGCCAGATGCTGAATGTCAACATCCACCTGACAACAGGAGGGAGCTTGGAGAGCCCCACCGTCTCCACCATGGTGCATTACCTTGGGGAGGAGGATGCATCCAAACCGGCAATCTGGCTGAGTTGGCTCAGCAACGGCCACTATGACGTCCTTCTGGACAAGTGTCTCCCCAACCCAGAGTACGAGGACTGGTGCAGACACTCACAGATGCAGAGGAAACGAGATGAGGAACTGGCAAAGTCGATGGCGGCGTCATTGTCCAAAATGTACATTGAGCAAAATGGATGTGCGTGAAAGAGACACTGTATGTTGAGAAGTAAAAGACGCACACTGATACAGTAGAATGCAGAAACACCGATTCTGCTTGGTTTCTACATGCTTGAAATTATTTTTTATAAAATTTATACCATGAGAGAAAGGACGTGCAGTGCACATACTTTGGATTTTATACATGCCAGAGATGCCAGATCAGTGGCAGTGGTCTCTGAAAGTTTTTGAAAGTGTGTGAGACTGTTCTTATTGATTGTTTGAGTGATGTTGACAATTCTTTAATGCTGTTCAGTTACTGTACATGGCAATGCTTTTGAATATACAGTATTTATTTGCCTTTTATTGTCAGACCAGTTATTTTTATATCATGTTTCTGCTTTGTAGGCCATTGCCAACTGCAGAGAGACTTGGGTTGCCCTTTTTCATTGTTTCATATCTGTCTAGCTACTCTCTTTTGCACAAAAGTCCTATCAGACAAGTCCAGAGAGTTTGATTTGTGTCTGTTTAGAACACTTCAAGAGCCCCTTTTCATGTTTTTTGTATTATTCCAGTTCTTTTTTTTTTTTTTTTGGCTTTTGACAAAATATTTTAAAATAAAGTTCTGAAGGAACATGACTTTTATACCCATGGCTTGATTGTCTGTCTCTTGTGGGGATTTCCACAGAATTTGTTGTCCAGTTTCCAATTTTGTAGTACTCAAGATCAGTTCTGGTCTTGAGACCGGTCTCAAGAGCACTTTCAGAATCAGCCACATTTTTACTCAGCCTTGTCTTGGTCTGGGACAAAGGATGGATTTTATTTCAAGACCAGACAAGACCACAACTGCAGGAGTATCACTGAGTTGCTTGTGTATTCTGTATCTGATTTGATTCAAATGTGTTTACTGTAATTGGATGTAAAACTTCTTCCTTCAAATGCAACCAATAACTTGACTCAATCCAAAATTAAAGTTTTTGTTATTGTTAACAGCTGTCACCCCTACCCACCCCACTTCACTCACACTCAAAGAAAGTGAATACAGGAAACAGGAGAAGAAGTTGTGGCTGTCGGGGAGATGTCAGCCAAATCTTTTGTAACAAAATCTCAAAGAGATCAGATAACAAATCTTAAAGTCCTGAACCGCAAAGAGTTCATCTGCAAAACAGTGTCCAAAAGAAAACACACAGCAGTAGGTATGTAAATTCTGCAATGCAACGCTTGCAGACACAACCTCACCCAAAGAGATCTGGCAAATATTAGCTAGATATTGGCTTTCAAAGTAGCCTACTGTCTGGTGTTGGTCTTGACTCAGTCTTGCCCTGCTTTGGTCTTGATCTTGACTCTGTCTTATCCCCTCAAAATCTTGGTTTGTCTTGGTCCTGATACACTCAGGCCTTAGTCATGACTTGGTCTCAGTTTAGGTGGTCTTGATCTTATGTGCAGAATTGTGCGTTCATGTAATGGGATCCATCTAATATATTTCAACTAGGGAGGCTAGATGGAGTGATGAGTGCAGTACTCATCCTTCACCTCTTGCTGCCCTAAAGTGAGAAGTGATGTTTGGATTTTATTACAAGCAGTGACCCCAGAGCCTGCGGCCTCTCATTCAGGTCAGGCTGCAGGACAGTACACACTTCTCTTGTAGCTCTGTTTTTGGCCTCTCCCGGCAGAAATATCTGTCTTTTAGCAGCTAAATGCTCCAACATATTCACAAGTTAATCGCTAACTGTCCACTGTCTGTTGTTTGGTTCTGAGCAGGAAGTGCTTATCACCAAACAACAGTTTGACAGCAGCTGCCTCCTGCAACTATGTCAACAATGTGAGAGTGAACCAAAAGAGTAAAGTTGTGGGCCAGACGGTTTAACAATTGCTACATGACCCCTTTCACATTGTGACACATTCTGATTTTTACATGGTGTTCTTATAAAAACATTGATTGTAGCCACTTTAAGGAAAGGAGCTTTCATTTCCTTAAAGTGGTTACATTGCAGACACGCAGCTTAAGCATACTTTCAATAAGAAAACTTGTTTGAGTTTTGTTTTCCTAATTTGGGACAAGACATTAGTCTTTATGTTCCTCTTTAGCGTTTTACTTTTACTGTTTAATCTTTCAGAAAGTATTTTCATGTGTCATGTTTGACATCTTGTCTTGGGCCTAGACGATATATGTTAATGTTAATGTACACAACATACATTTCTAAAATAAAGTCCCTGTAGTGTGGGTCAAGACATTATAACATTATAAAATACAGTTCAGTGAGTATGATATAAACACTAAATGCAAACATCACTTAAGAAAGAGTCTAACTTTCTGACAGAGTCTAGATATAACAGTGATCACTAGTAGGCCTATACTCCACTATAATAGCCTGTTTTTCTGCATTTTGTTCATAGAGGAACTGAATCCACTCTCTTGTGACTTCTGAAACTCCATGTGCCATTTAGGAAACACTATTTGAACTGCAGTTGTGCTAAATTATGTAATACAGTTTGTGTTATTCTCTTTCTGGCATGCCAGCCCTCTGATAACACTGCACTTTTCTTCCATTAGGTGGCGTTGTAGCCCCCCATATACACCCTGACAAAGTTACTGTATTGTTAAAGGAATTTGTATTTCTTTTCAAATTGATTTAAGTGTGGGATTGTGGGACCTACTGCATTGAGGTAAAATGGCTTCACAGTGCTTTGATTTGTAAAAACAAAAAGCTGAAATGTTTGAAGATTACTAAGAGATGATGGGAGAAAGTGTGGAATATTGTTTTATAAAGTTTAAGTTAATTATTTTGCATATTGCCTGTCAAACAAAGCTCTTTTGAAATCAGCTGTTAACTTTCTGATTTATGTCAAATATTCTGTTTTATTCATAAAACATCAGTATATAAGCACAGCCTTCTACTTAAACTTTATTATGGGGTTATTATGGATCATTTTCCCCCTGAAATCTTTACAGTGATGACGTAACCCTGCAGTCATATGGACATTAAGGGAGAAAAAAAAAGTTTTTATATTTTATTTTATTGCAGGAGGAGATGTAGTGTCTCTGCCAGCTCCAGTGCGTCCATAGTAAAGTCCACCGAGCAGAGGGCAGGTGAGACCGGACCGAGCGGTTCTGCTTCTCCCGCAGTACTGGCACACAGTCAGCAGCACACACACACACACACACACACACACACAGAGGGAGCAGAGGGAAAGTCAATGACAGACGCTCTCCAAAAACGGCGTGTTGTACGTCTGTGAAGGATTCCCACGCTGGGGTCACCTCGACGTTCGGAAGTTGCGGGATACTTTGAAAGAAGAAAGCCGGAGAACACAGTCGGTTGGCGGCGTGGTTCTGACCTGAGAAAAGCGGGGAATCGGACATGTCGGGACACCGGGTGCAGTTCGCAGACCTTCCTCCGAGTGATCACAAAGGAAGTCCTAAATTTCACAGTAAGGAAAAATGATTGAGCTGTAATCTCTGCTGACCTTGATTTCACCAGTGGGGAAACTCGTGAAGTTTTTGGCTTATTTTAGGTGTAGGCTTCACCTTATTTAGCTGTCAAGAATTTCATATAACTTAATACTTTGTAGTTTTGTAGTCATATAGGAAGGAGAAAGAGTTCACATGGAAATCCCCATTGGAATGCTGTTCTTTCCCTTTTCTTTCATTATTGGTGTAGTGTAGCCGTGATGTAAGTGATTATACACTTTATGTACACAGCTGTCTTAAGGGGAACAGTTTTGCTCTATTAAAACCTTGTCCTAGATGATTACACTTCTCTACATGCCTAAATAATTTGTCAAAATACAATCAAAGAAAGTCCAAACTGGTTGAAGGTAAATGTTTAAATTGTTTTTCTTTATCAGGTCTTTCAAGCCAAACCATAGTCACTTGCTGACTTATATCTTTGAGGAAATATGATCATTGTTTCAAACATATATAATATTTCCACTGTTAACATGTTTGCTGTGTTTTTTATGTGTTTGTGGAGGTTGTGTTGACCCTTTGCTTGCATGCACTCCCCACTTAATACACTTATCTGAAGTGGCAGTTGCCCTTTACATGCTGCTTCTAACTTTTTTTTTTAAATGCCCAGTCAGTGTTGACACTTCTCATGTTCTGTCTTAGTAAGGTGATGCTCACCTTGAGATGCATTCAGTGACCACTTCCCTGCATCCCACAGTCTTGAAGTATAGGACATTAATGGCTCTTAAATAAGAGCGACACATTCAAGGATTTTGCGGTTTTGTGGCACAAGTGGATGTTTTAAAGACGTGCTTATGGTGCGACAGTGTCAGCCGTGCCTGCTTCTGCTGCTGCGTGCTGCAGTGTATGCACTACAGCACGAGACACAGAGAAGCTGAGCTCATCTCCATGGTGACAGGTTGAATGACAGGACACGTGAGAATGGACGCAATGGAAAATTGCCAGTTTGCTGCAAAGCCCTCCAAAGGGGTGCATCTAACAGTACAGTCTGGCTCTATGACAGCGCATGTGCAAGCTCTGGATATATTTGTACCTTTGATGGCAGCTGCTCTGGCAGTCCGATGTGAGGTTGTTGTGTTTTGTCACAGTAAGGTGAAAAGGGCTGATGCTGTGCGCAGGTTGCATGCAGGGCATGCTGTGTTGGTGTGTGGAAGGACAGAACGGCAGCTTCAGCACCAAACCACACATTCTGACTCAGCCCATCCGTTCCTCCTGTGGTCCAGATTCAAGTGACAGTGGGGTCAAGTTTCATTCTCTTCTCTTTCTCCCTGATGTCTCACAACCTGCACAACCTCACAATCATTCCTGATTCAAGATAGATTGGCGAGTTTTAATGCTCTCTCATTCACTCATCACTGTAGAACTACAAATAGCACCTGGAAAGCAACAGAACAGAGGCTCATCCATCACTCCATTCATTTTCAGACTGCTATAACACCTAATGATCTTGGCATCACCTAGAGGGAATACATCATCAGATGTGAGTTTGTTGTTCAGTGACAGAAGCCAGCAGACATTTTAGAGGAAATGGTCATTGCTGTGGCGTTTCTGCGCTGGTCATCTGTCTCAAACACATGCAGTACTGTGACATCCTTTTCTTTGGGTATTTTATATTTGTAGTTTGCATTTCGTGCTGTGGTACGCTTTTCTGCCATGGTGGCTGGTGCTGCTCAAGCTAGCTATCAACTGTTCCTAGTTCTTGCTGCTGCTGACAGAATAAAACACATTCATTTCCGTGTGTCAATCAGCGACTTCCAGGAAAGCCATCATAAAACAAATATAAAGGCTTTCAAGAACAGGTTACATGTCTAATCTTGTGCTGTAAGAATGAGATAAAAGTGCGAAAGATTATTACTTTAACCTTTCTCCCTGAGTCTGCATTAAAAGCTGTTTTTGTACAATTACAGAGAGAGAGAGGTATGAGTAATTGTGTCTGTTTTATTACAGCTAGTCTCTCAGTTATTGCTACATGGAAGTACGAACATGCCTGTGAAAGCTTGAAAATTGTACAGTATGATTCAAAAGTTTGGAATCATCTGCCACAAAAGCTTCAGTGCTGTCAGAGTATTTTTTTAATGGTCTTTCAGGCTTTTACCTTGTAGAAAGTTCTTTTTACAAACATATCATTTTGTATGAAGGGTTTTGGAAATGTTTTGTACATGAAATACAAAATGCTTTACAATGTTTCAACCAGACTGACAACTGGAAGGGCAGAAAGAGACAAAGATACTGCTGAGCAACAAGAAATCAACAGTCATTGGTAGTGAAATTGGAAGCATAGCATCAACATCTGCTCAAACTGAAATAGAAACAAGTTCCTCTCTCAGTGTCAAGTGTAAGTATAACAAGCTGCAATTAACATTTGTGTTGCCTTAGCAAAGCTATTCTTAAAACTTTCAAGCAGAAATCTAAGGTTAGTCTTGGGTTACTACAGTTAGAATTGGATCAGCTGAACGTACTATAGACACAGTTTAAACCCATTCAATCTAAATGGTGAGTAGACTGCAGAGGATCCAAAGAGAAACAGGTTCCCAAAATATTTGGAGCCCAATTCCACCATTGTGGTTCAATAATGTTTGTGTGTAACTTGCACGTTTCTGGACTGGAAAACAAAATTAAAATCAAAGGGTATTTTGGGGAAAAAAATATTTTTTCAACATAACAGGTGATTCAAAACTTTTGAACAAACCTATCCGCTCTGGAGAATCTCCATTTTCAGTGGTGAGAAACACTAAGTTCGAGTGGATCAAAGCCCAGGCGACAAAAGGAAAAGGTTCTCAGATATCATTGCATTGATGAGGACCTGGTTTTTAAAACATACTCAAGCTCTTAACACATAATTATAATAAGTACAACACCAAACCATACAGCACCAGCTCAGAGATTCATTGACTCATCTGACTGGATTACGTGAAGAAGACCCTCTTCCTCCTTCGTTCTTTATCTGTTCCACCATGTTCCCATTTTCACCTCACCTGTTACTGTACTGTTCGTATTTCCCCTGCAAGGAGCCAGTACAGCTCTCACACTGATGTTTAATATTTAAATAAGACTTTAAGATTAATCTTTCTTATAGTGAGGTGAAAATAGGCTTCTTTTCTTGGAGAATGGCTGCACATTTAGTGATGTGTCTTTCAGTAAGCTGCTTCATTCGGGACAGCTGCACTCTGAGCCATGATGTTCATCTTCTCAGATTTTCAGTGAAATTTAAAGATAATATCAGTTTCTGGAGAAGGATATGCAGTCCTGATTGGATGATTGGATGAAGATATTACCTTTTCTTTTTCCATCAGTCTGGTTAGTCACAAAGAGAGGGTGGAGCACTTCAACAACATCCAGTCGTTCGCTTGAGCTTCACAAGGAACAGTTTAAAGCTCTCTCCTCTGTTTGCTCTCTTGCCAAGAGTTCTGTTAACTGATGTTGTTACCGTCGTTCACTCCATAGGTCCTTCTCCATTTATTCAAGTCTGTCATGTCTCTTTGTCCACGAGCCAATTTAATCAAACGGACTTGTTTTGAGTCCAAATTTTCTGTCATTCTTTCCCTTTCAGGAACCATCTGCTTCTAGACTGTCATATTTCTGCAGTATGGTCCATTTGTCCTTTATAAACATGCATTTTCTATGGATGAAATTATATTGTTAGTTAAAAGAGATGATATTTATAATCAACACCAATTAAACTATGTGAGGTAAATGTCTTTAAATTCCGACTGCAATCAATAAATCAAATGTGTTTTGGGAGTAGCTTTGGAGACCAGTCTGCAGTGGGTTTTGTTCAGTTATAATACTTGATATGTTACCTACCCTAGCTTTAACATAGCAATATGTTGCTTAACTGATAGGTCAATCAACAGAAAATGAACCAGCAACAATTAAACACTGAAAGTAGATGCAAACGTTACCTGATTCCAGCTTCTTAACTGTACGGATTTGCTGCTTTTCTGTCTGATGTGATAGTAAAATGTGTCTGGGTCACATAAAACAAACCATTTAACGACTTCAGCTTGAGGAAAATATTTATTCAAATAATTCAGATTAGATGTTCAATAATAAAACCTGCAGTATATGTTTAAACACTAAACTGGTAGGTATCACATTCCAAACATACTGTGTGGTACTGAGACCTGTTGTTGACTGGGAATGTCCAGTAAACAACTTTAGTGCCCTCTTACCTCACCACCGCAGTAGATTAGGTATTTGCACACATGTTATTGACGGTGACAAATACATACCAACAACAAACCATGTCAAACAACAATGTGCAACACTTATGTTCCACTGGAGTCAGAAAGTGTGAAAGGTTGCAGGTAGCAGCTTTAAATGAACACAGCTGGATGGCATCTTGGGTGTTTTAAAAATGGTATTTGAATATTCAAATGCAACATCTTGCCCGACCTTACTTTAATGAGAAGCTTTAAACTAATAGTATCTACATCAGACATTATTTGTTACTTGTCTTAAAAGGGTCAAAACAAACATATCATAATGAGACCTTGCAGTGCTCATTAACACTCACTTTTAGATGATGTTCCACTTTGGCCTCGTTAAGATTACATTGCTCTAATAACTTATCAACATCCCTTTGTCCGGATGTCAGGAGGAACTATAAACATGGCTCGCTCCATGCTATCATACTCACAGTCCCTTTATGCGATTGTCTGGAAATGGCAAACGCTGTGTTGGAATGATAATCACAGAATGTGCGTCTTTACCAGCTCAGGAATGCAGATGCTGTCTGTGCCAGTGTCAAGCTTTGGAAACCAGGGGCGGGTGCTGTCTTTCGCAGCTTATAATTCTTTGCGAAAACAAATCAAATAGTCATGAAGGTGAGGATAAAGCATGGCCTTAATTTCCTATGACATATATTCTAAACATAGCTCACTCACTGCTATTACTGTCATCTTTTTTACTGAGTCGCTGTCCACTCAGGTGAGGTGTGAAATGCTTGGTGAAATGTTTGGTAGGCTGTTTTTTCCCCGCTGAAGAGATGCTGATCACACTGGATAGGCACTTGAGATGATCCTTCTGGAAATAGCCGAGCCCTTGAGACAGTAAACAGCTGTTTTCACAGCGGATTAAAAGCCTGTCCCTGAAGGGCTCTTAAGTTCCCATAGAGTTTAAAACACAAAGATTTAAGGGTACGCTGTGGCCTTCTCTACCCGAGAGTAATATGCTGTTGTTATAGCTTTAACTGGGGTTGTCGCTCTCTGATAAAAGGTGGTAACCTTGAGTTGATATCCACTTTGTTTTTTTTTTGCTCGAATACTGAACATACTTTCAGACTTGAGACTCGAGTAAACCACAGAGCCTATCTGCTGTAAAGATACTTCTAATTTAATTTGCATAGCTTATTTCTTTCAACTTTTATACATATTTATTGAAGCAAGTGTCGGTTCTCGTGTCTTTATTGAGACTATTGTGCTGAAAAGGTCCTTGATGATATTGAAAATAGAAATCAAATCACTTACAACCATTTCAAAAGAGCCTAATATACTTTAAAGATATATTGGCGTGTATTTAATCTTCGGCACTTACATTTCATAAATTTTTTGCTGACATTTTCATATCTTTCCATGCACTTTATTCACTATATCTGGCTCTAATGTCACATACTCATGAAAGAGAAAGCACGCTGCTTTACTTTGGCCTATTCTTGAGAAGAAGAAAAAAAAACATTGTATATTATTTTAGGACTTCGGACATTTCGTTCCTTCATCAAAGCATTTGTGAGAAAGGAGAGTTAACATAAAGGTCGCTCGCGAGAAATGAAGTCAAAGGGAGATGGTATTTTGAAAAGACCGTAACATAGACTGTAACATACTGTACTGTAGATGGCATCCTGTGGTTAGAATTACTCCTGGCTGAGTTATCATCTCTGTCTCACTGAATGGCTATGCATCACGAAACTTTGCGTGCCTAATGAATTATCCACCCTCTCCTGACTTCTCTGTCTCTTCTTCAGCAGCGGGATGCCGGTGCTATGTGGAGAGGAACCAGATGTTTTCCTATTCTTTATTCTGTTTTTTTTTTTTTTAAATTGAGTTCCCCTCATGAGCTCCTTCCTGAAGAGGACGTGATGAAGTATCTGTAGTCTTCTCAAAACCTGCAGCAGAACTAAAGCAGCCCATGTCAAAATGTCACCACCTGTTATGTGAAGAATAGTGAGATAATGAACTTCACCTGTTCGGTAGCAACAAGTGTCACATGGACCTCTCAGCACCAGGCACTTAAAGCTTCTTATTGGCTGCCGCAGCTGAGCTGGAACTCACTCACAGCAGACGTAGACACCACAGCCGTTGACATTCCCACCGCTGCTCTTTTTGTCGCCTGTGGAATCAGCTGAGGAGTAAACAAACACTTCTGTCTTGTTTATAGGCATCTTAAGTCTGGAAGGATCTAAGGCCTGATAATACACAGATGGGAATGTGCACAGTTAAAATGATGACTCCCAAAGGCTGCCGCAGCTCCCCGCACGGTTGTCATTCATCCGCCCTGAGCAGCAGTCTTGAAATATCTACGCTGCTTTATTGGTGATTAGAGACAATCTGGCTGTATTTCTGTGCTGTTGGGATACAAGGATGTAATAACATTCTCTGCATGCTCTCCCCGAGCACTAATGATGCATGATGCCAGCCCCGATGACATTGTTTTTTTTTTTAAAGGAGCAGCGGAAAGAAAAAATTGATTTGGACACAGATGAGTGAGAAGTCAAATAGTCTCTGCTTTGATGTTGCAGCGAGGTCATGTTCAAAGGAAAATATCAAATAGGTATGTGGGGGAGAAAATGAGGCTGTGTTTATGTGAGCAAGGTTGAGCGCTGATGCTTAATATCAAGTCTGTGTCTGTGTGTGTGTGGGTACCTGATAATTAGGCTTATCTTAGGCTTATCTTCAAACTCTAAGCTGATGACATCCAGTCTTTTATTCACCACCTGTGATTTTAATGAACATACAAATCAACCAAAAGATCTGGGTCACTGCCACAGAGGTCAGCCTAGACACACACACACACACACATGCTTAACAAAAGAACTCCTGTGTCTGCAGTCCTCATTGTTAAGATTGTGAAACACATTTTTTCATGTACAGTAACGGGAATAGTTTGACATTTTGGGACTTATTTGCTTTCTTGGTGAGAGCTGGAATACAGAAAAATGGATGTGATGTCCGTGACGTCACCCACAGGTTTCTGAAGAGCCGTTGTGAAGCTCACAGTGTGGTGGCTCTGGCCGCCGTCATCTTGGCAGTCGTGCCTCTGCCACCGGCTAATCCAAAAACAAAGATGTAGATCGTGTGTGGAGCCAAAGTGGGCCCAATGACGCCTGGGTGCTCAAACAAGCCACCTGTCAGTCAAAGCAGCCACGCTGTTAATTATTCATAACTTTAAAGGTCCAGTGTGTAGGCTTTAGTGGCACCTAGCAGTGAAGTTGCAGATTGCAGCCAACTGAATACTCTCCCACGTCTCGTCTCTGGCTAGAGCCAGTTAGCATAGCTTAGCATAAAGAAAACCCCTAGCCCTACCAGCACCTTTAAAGCTCACTAATTGACAAATGATATCTCATTTGTTTAATTTGTGTTTAATCTACAAAAGCACTTTGTGGTGTAGTTACGCTTGGGACTATTTCTTGGCTCGGCGCTGTGACTCCCTGAGAGGCCAACTCACATTGATGACAAGACTCTTGGCAAGTTAAGTCGTATGAAATGTGTATAACCACTGCATCTGCCTGTTTGTGTGTGTGGTAATGTTTGTGTGTGAGCCTTGTCGTTACGTTGTTTTACCATCCAGTGATACTTTGTGGGAGTTATGTATTGCTTAGACACATGATCTGTACAAACTAAAACTCCTAAGACAGATATTTCAACATAACTGATAGAGGTATAAGAGAAGCCAAACACAAACACACACACAGGCCTGAACATATTCTCTCAGTTACGCACTGTATGTGATCAACCCCTCCTGATTACGAGTAATTTATGCTCACTTAGCTAAAAACAAGCCATCTGACACCACTCATTTAACATTCCAAACATTTTGCTTCAGTATCTAATTTGATAACTGAGTTTGTGGACGGGAAAAGAATCCACTCCCAGTCAATAACCACAAGCCGCTCCTGTCAATGTGATAAATGGGAGGTTTAGTGCAAGGATACAAGTGGGTGTTTGTAAGTGGAGGGGACGCCACTGATTGGGTGCGGTCACAGCACAGGGCTGTGGGAGGAAAGCATACATCTAGAAATGCCTGAGAAGTTCTGCGATGACCTTACAGTACGTTTTAGCAGCTACTTTTTCTCCCACAACGGATGAAAAACACCTTCAGCCGCAGCAATTATCCAACTTCTATTTTTTTTTTGATGATAAGAGAGAAAAATGAGTGGCAGAATAAGCAGCGACCTATTGCATTATCAGCAAACTTCTTACAAAAAACTTTATCAGCAACATTGCCTATGTGAAAACGAGGAAGTGAATACAGGCATTGCTACGTGCAGTCAATTCTTTGGCACTTCCTGTGAATTTTTCAGGTCAAGTTGAGCTAATCCACTTTACTCCCTGGAAAGTCTATGAAACACCAGCATGCCAATAAGTGTGGTGCTGGCCTCAGCAAATAGCTGTTGATGCTTTGATCCAAACTGTAATCTGGAGACAAAGTTTTTTTTTTAATTAAGAGCCTTTTCCATTATATTGAGCCACCTATAACATTTAAATCCAGTCTCTCTGACAGGGTCAATCTCCCTGATTTGACAGAACGAATGAGGCTTACAGAAGTCGGTTTGTCACAATTAGAAATGAAAATTGTAATCACTATATAGAGTCTATTCTTTGCCATGAGTGATGATTTTGTCACATTGTCTAATTCCCCCAGTCGTTCGCGGCTTAACATACCTTTCCCGTTAGCTTATCGGACCTCCTACAGCTGCTCTGCTAAGAGGTGTGATATTTAACAATCAAATATGATGTGCTGCCCCTATGTGAAGCTGAACACCGTGATGATGCAGAATTGGCTGTCAGGAGCCACTGCAAAGGCCAGCAGCAGCAGTTGTGTAAGAGATTTAATGGCTGAGCCTGGCAGTCTAAAGAGGGGGCAGCAATCATCAGACCCTTTTGGCAAGGTCAGCAAGGTCCTTTATTCTCTGATTCTCTTGTTCAATCACTCTGTTAGTCATCCTAAAAAAAATACTTTGGTGCTCCCCACCTCCAGACACTGTGCTTTGTGCTTTTGTCCATCAAAAAAATGCTCTTAATTGTCTTTTTTTTTATTTATAGTGCTTATGTTGCCACTCATTTTTGAGCAGTATAACTAAAACAATGGCTTAATGATGTTTTTAATATTTCCGTAAGCATGGCTTTTGTCTACCTTCCTCTGTTTGAACTGTCGCTTCTAACCGCAGCATAAACAGCTTGTAAACTTAAATAACGACAGACAGATGCATATGTGTGTATGTGCACGGATCTGCACTCTATTGACTGTTTTTGCATTTTTATAACTCTTAAGCCTCTGGGTGTTTCAAACCCTATTTTTTTGGTTCCTGTCCCAGCACGGCCAGATGAAAGAGGAGTTATCGGTGTGTGTTTGATGCCTGCTGTGTCTATGATAGAAACAGCCCCTTCAGTGATCCCGTGTTGTTGTGACCTGACTCTGCCCAGCTGCACAATTTTGGACCACCAGGGTGGAATGTGTACTCAGCATTTATATTCTCCTTAAAACACAACCAAGCAGTTTGTGTCTCATAGTGTCTTGTATACCTCTCTTGAGAAAAGGTTAAGAGTCCATTTGTGCAGAGAGTAGACAGCGTCAGCTCATCTGGACTTCAATAGTGTAACTTCAGAAAACTGAGAGGAGATTTACTTGAATTTTTTTATGTATCATAGGTTTCTGTTTCTCTTTGATGCTTTTTCTGTGGTTTTCTCACAAAGGCCAAGTTAAAAGTTTTCACATACAATAGTGAATCACTGTTCAGATCATCTAGCACTGTAAAAAATGACCTTTGTTTCATATAATCAGCTGACTTTATCTTTAACTTAAAGCTACAGTATTCATATTAACAATAAATCACATTTATAAAGTAAATAAACTCACAGAGAATTATCACCCGACTCTTGAGGACAATTTTAGCATCTTTCAGCTCATTGTTTTGGTTTTACTGACCACAATTTCACTGGTTGACTGTCATAGTTTTTGCCTAGGTCTAGTTATCATTTGAAGGTGTTTTTTTTAGAATTTACCATCATTAGTTTAGTGTGCACTAAAGTTGCTAAATTATTGATTTTTTTAATTGATCAATTTCCCAGCATGCAGTGTTTTAGGGTTAACTATCTCGACCCCCCGTTCCTTGAAGAGTAAGTCTCATGTCTTTTCTCTGTTAAAAAATGAAAACGGACATAGTCGTGATAAAGGTTGGTATGCGCTTCTGTCCTTAGGCTCACTCACCTTATTTTAACAGTCACTGAGAGTACCCTTAGATGTTCTACCTTCGTATTAGCATGATATGAAAGTGGCTCTTAACTTTGCTGGAAAAGCTGAAAGGATTATGCTACATGTGAAGAACTGACCTTGATACAACTTCAAAGTGGAATAATAAATGTAACAGGAAAGCAAAGCTGACCAGTGACCCTGGCAAATATGACTCAACAGTTGTTGATTGAACTTAACGTCTGAAGTTTATACAAGTGATTTGTGTTCATGAAATTAAATTAATTTCAAACTCTAGCAAATAATGAAGTTATGCACCAGCCTGTGTTTCTAAATTTAAATAGCTTTAAATGTTTTACAGTGTATCGCAGCTGCTAGTTACCATTATCTACCAACAGCTGCCAGTTATCATCGGCTCCTACATTTTTTTCCTTCCAGCAGAAAGTGATTCAGCAGCAGCCAATCACTGAGGTGAGGAGAAGTTAGCACAAACTTTCCATTGACCTTAAGGACCTCAAAGTCCCCCAACCTCTGAGTCACCCGAGCCTCTGCGCCTGCTTCAGAACTTGACACTGAATGGCGCCCGGGAGTTTTAATATCACGGGGATTGTGGGTGCTCCTGACTGATAGAGGTTTGGGGTTGGTCTTTGATGTTCTTTGTGCTTCTTAATGAGGATCAGACTCTGGGGTTTTTGGCCAAAGCGCGCCTCCCCCCACCCTCTTCCAGTCTACAGGGGGACAGCAGAGATTGAAGGACCAGTGCTACCTCAAGAGAGGAGGATTTTTTCCCCTCTTCTTCTCTTCCCTTCTTTACACCCCCTCCTCTTCTTCCTCTCCCTCCATTCCTTTCTTTAATCAGCCTCTCCGGCACCCAGAGCGTCTCTGCGTCTCAGAGTTGAGTTCATCAGTTCATTAAGGAGGCCTTGGCCCAGATGAATCGGGCCTCTGAAGTCTTTTCACCAGCACCTTGGGGAAGCAGGAGGTGTGCTTATGGGAGACAGAGAGCGTGACACCACTCAGGAAACACACCCAAGGGGGTCGAGCTCAGTCCAGACTGGGCGCAAACACTGAAACGTGTGTACACAAACCTGCAACAAGGCGAAGGGTTAGGGCAGATGTCAGACAAGGGGTGAGCCAGACAAACCCCTGACCCAAGTTCTGAAATTGAGGGCCAATCAAAAACATGTGTGCCAGTGCTCTAGTTAGGTTGCCTTTCCTGTTGAAAAGACATATTTGATGAATTAACTCAGGGAAACAAAGACCCACTGTAGTGTCATTGCACTCCATGTTAGCAAGGCACACAGAGTCCTCCTGGATGTGATTGACTCTTGCCAAGCAAGACCTTGTACTCTTGTCAATCAATAACTGTGGAAACTTGCACTTTTAAATGACACTCACAGAAAGGCCCAAGGAGATAAATGCCAGATGTTGCACCACGAGAATACACTCATCCTACAGTAAAATTAGACATAATTCTCTTTTTCCCATAGGCTAAACTGTCAACAATCGCCTGCAGCTATTCCTTGTGCAATTTATTACAATTAGCCTCAAGTCAATGCTATTTCTAGCTGAGCAACCGGACTGTTAATTTGCGTTATTGCCATAGAGGAAAGTCATAAAGACTGGGGCTCATTATTCCTGTAAGAACATTTGGTGCCATAGCATAATTGAGAGAAGTGGAGCTAAAGAATCTGTATCTTTTGTCTTGAGACCAGACCCCTACAGCACGGCTTCTCGCATGACTGGTTCCCCCACCCCTGTCCTTCATCCATTCAGTCTTGCACCTTTCCCTCCGTCATTAAAAGCCTTATAGCCCTGATTTATTTTTAAACCACCTCTATTTCAAGCTTCATGTTTAGTGCCCTCACGTGCCTTTCTTTGTGTGTACATCACTTTTCTGTCCCTTTGCGTCAGATGCTTATCTCTGTCCTGTGTTTGGCCGGTTGCTGTTGGTTCAGCAGATCTCTGCTGCTGACCGAAGCCTTGTGTGTTTCTGTGGCCGTGCATCTGTGTATGTGTGCCTGCCTACTTGCATTTGTGTGTGCAGCTGGAGTACTTCCTGTTGTGTTGTGACATGGATGCTGATGTTTTGCTGTCCCTACACTTAGTCACAACTGTTGCTCATTTGCTACCAGGACTTTTTTACTCTTTTCTCATGGGTCCACCCTTTAATATCTCTCAACACACTTGTAATTTTTACTCTTATATATGTGTGTACTATAGAGTTATATATAAAATGTTTCCTCTGTGAAATATCAGAATTATTTGATAAACACATTAGAGGTCCAGTTCTTTTTTCAGTGAGCAATGTGCCCTTACTTTCTACTGAAGTTGAAACAGTTTTTGATTATTTCATTTGAGAGATTTCATGTGTTTTTGGTTTTGTTTGCACTCTTCTCACTGGTTTGAAGTGGGCGTGGCTCTTGTAATTATTTGAAGTTTTACAGAAATACTTTTCTAGGGTGTGTAATAATAATGATAGTCCAAATCAAAAAGGTTTATGTCATAAATTTAAATAGGCTTCCTTAAATTTTAAAAGACTTAGAGATTTTAAACACTAACAGCAGATATATCTCCATCAGTAGCTCTTCAAACACTTAATTTCTAGTACTCTTTTTATCTTTGATAACATTTCCAACCCCCCCTCTCCAAACTATTTTCATCCCACTAGAGCGTGTGGCCATGTCAGTTGTTTTAAACTCATCCCCACAACCCTTTTCAAGAGTTTGGAAAGGAATTTATATGTCATCTCCCATCCAAGTACTTGGCCAAACCTCCCGTGGAGAAAAGCAAGAAATGCTCACTGAAGAAAATTCCACATTAATGAAGATCTGTAGATCATTGCATGGCTGGCTGACCTAATCTATCTTGCCTGTGCAGACATAGGTTATAAAGATTTAGAGATTAAACCGAGATTTGAAATTAATTACTGGTTTTAATAGACCCTGTTAAATGGCAACACAGGATACTTTGAATACACCTCTATCCTGTTAATTATGAGTAACATATTTTTGCCACTGTAAAAGTCCCACCATGTGTTCCACATACTTCAACTCAAGTGTGATTTATGACATATGATGTAACCGTAATGATTGGTGCATTTGTGATGTTGAGTGGAATGATGTTCACCGGTGAAACTACGCATATTTATGGGGGTGATAATCGTCCATTTGAAAGCTGTCAGCTTGATTTAGAGACTCAAGCCATGAAAACCTCCAATGAAAATCTACTTTCTTGGCAAGCATGTGTATACACAGACATGCACACGCACAGATATAAACACAGACACACAGAGATTATTCACAATCCCCCTGAGAGCGCTTAGACAAATGGCATTTTCACATGTTAAAGGTCACAAATGGAATAGCCGTTGTGAGCATAAATTTGGGTACTCCACAGCTTCTATGGCAGAAAGGGAGTCATCAGTATAAAACATTACTTACTTCAGGTTGAAGAACCACCAGATTAACTGCTGAGGATTTTATGCTTGAACACATTAAAGTTCATATCATTCAGCGAGCAGATTCTTGAGCAGCGTGTTCCTGACAAGCCGGAGTGTTTCCCTTTTGTGCTTCATTTGTCCTGAAAATAGTAGAGGAATCTTTATTTTTTTGTTATCCTAGTTTCAGATGTCCAAGCTGACCACAATACAAGTAAGAAGAGAGAACTTGTTGAGAGAGGTTTCATCAATTTTGTACGTGGTTGGATTTTCTTGCTACACTTCATTTGTATTTTATTTGGATTTCAGAGTTCCCAAAGTTTCATTTTGCCATAGATGTTTCTTATAGTGCTGCCTCCTAGTGGCACAAAATACAGACCAACCAATCATATGTCAGATTAACAAGCATCTAGTATTCTGCACAATGGCACAGTGTTTTTATTAAATACACGTAGGATCATCTAAACATCTACTTGAGAACATCTCCCCCTTTTTGTGGAAGGACTAACCCAAGGTTGCAGCTGCTCCAGCAACATGATCATTCTTCTTCCATAATATATGAGGCATTAAAAGACTACTTTAACTCCTCAAGGTGTTTACATGATGCTAACAACAAGATTTAACAGGTCCTTGTGGTGTAGATGTGTGTGTATGTGTCTCTGTATGAGTGCATGCTCTTATGTGTTTGTGTTTTTGCATTCACATCAAATCCAAGTAAAGATGAACAGGTGGAGATATTCCCTTTCTCCCCATGCATGGAAAGACTTCAGTATTTATTTTAATATATTAACCTTTATCTGTTTCCTGAGCTGATGTGAATATTTTGGCTATGAATGTTTTTTTTGTCTCTTTTCATTTGACTTCTGAATCAAAAACAACCCAGACTTGACCCTGCAAACATCATCTTTTTAATTCCTCGGCTGTAACACTAGAATATTGTTCATCCAACATGTGAATAAGTACATTGTGTTTTCCCACCACATAAGAGAGAAAGGTTCATACCTTCGCTGTTTTGGTTATTTAACTTGGGTATACAATCTCACAGCAAAAATCTGTTCATTACCATGAAATCCTGACAATATAATTAGGGGGCTCTGATTTCATTACGACACACCTTGTACCTTGTGTGTATGTTTGTGTGGGCAACCATGTTTTTTTCTCACTTATTCACATGTTCTTATCATGAACTTTATGGCGCAGGAGTGCCATTAATGTGGCTTTTGTTCCCAGAAAGATGCTGCTGCTTCAGAATTCAGTAACCACTCCTCTCTGTCTTTCCGTTCCTCCCTCCCTCTTTTCTCCGTTTTCTGCCTGCAGCCAGCCATCGAACTAAAAATCAATAAGCCATAAAGAGAATGGAGAAGCCTCTTATTTACATCAGTCTGAATGGAGAGCTGGTTTGTCTCTCCTCGTATCCTCTTTATACACTCCAGGCGAGAAGCATTCAGTTTGCCTCCAATAACACACTGGACAGGCTGTCCAGATAAGAAGTCAAACTCTCCTAAAATGCTGAGACGTAAAGTATAAGACGAAGCTGTGAGTTTAATGCGTAGCCACTACCTCTGGGGTAACTGGATAAAAATATGAGTTTTGATGTAGACGTTTCCAAACTGTGTGTGTGTGTGTGGAGCATGTGAATGCTCACATGTCGATGCAGGGTAAAGAGCAGGAGTGATTCATAAGGCCACAGGGGGGCCCCAGAGACAGGACATAAGTAGGAAAAATCCATGATGACACAGACTGTTCATGCAGAATCCCGTCTCACTGAAAGCTGTGAAACAACTCAATATCAACTCTTTGTTTTTTATAATATGTGTTTGTTTCCTTGCATCATGTGAAATGTGAGAGCATTTAAGGTAAACATTTTCTACTTCAGCATCTGTTACAATAATCCTCTTATGGGTCCATGTTAAGAAGGGGTTCTACTTATTTCCAGGGACAGGAGCTCACCAAAATGATGTGACATGACTTTGTTCCCTAAAGCAGTTTGCTTTTTCAGTGCCGTTTGAGCACAGTCACTTTAAGAGGATTCTACGTCTGTACATAGCCAGTGTTTTTCTGCATGTTTTAGCCTGTTAACTACAAATTCCAGATGTTTGTCATCATTGTGAATTATTTATTTTTGGATTCATTTCATCTCATGAAAAGAAATCAACTTTCAGACAAGCCTCAAACAGATAAAACAGTCAATGCATTTTTTCAGAATTCCCTTCAATTGTTTCATGGTGCTGCAGTTGCTTGAAAGCACTATCCTGCAAACTCTCATTACTGATCTGTCTGATAATGCTCAAAACATCTAAGATTTCAGATTCAGTCTATGCAAGAAGTGAAATTCATGTTACGCATCCATATTTTCTCATATTTTCTGTTGTGTTTGTTCATCTTTCTCTTGGCATAATGTCTCAAAATCAAGATTTTTTTTTTGTCAAAGTTGAAGGAAAGTTTGATGTTTGTGATGTGATTAGATTTTGGTATGTGCCTGGATACAAATATTTGTCCAATAAGTCTTCTTGAAGTATTTGTTAAGCTTATGCATTGGAATTTTTACTCTTCTTTCATGAGCTACTTACTCCATCGTGTTATCATCTATCATCATGTGTATTTCCATGTTGATGAAGATCCAGATAGAAACTAAACATTTCTAAACACTTCTCTTGTTAGAATAACAAATTTGGGTGATCTTGCAGCCTTGGCAGAGACATGCACTCACCGAATGCTTCTGGATTTGAATTTTCAACAACATAGTTTGTCAGTGTAATGCTTTTTGGCTGCCGACGATCAATTTTTGGACTGAGCTGATTTACTGCGATGAATAAAGGAAGGAAATCAAACTTGAACACTTTCTTACAGCGCCGTCTTTAAAACTTCAAGCCACATTGTTCTGTTTAATTAGCGCGCAGGTGAGTTGACACTCCTGCAGACTCACCTTGATCAATATTGTTTGTTTTAGTGACAGCCGATGATAATGGCGGAGACAGCGCTTCACCTGACTGGGTCACCGTCTCCTCTGACCAGTTCAATGAGTCTCGGCCCTGAGTGCTGCACTTACTGTGACTTTGCAACAGATAATGTGACATGTTGGGTGGCTTTCCCCGGGAAGCAGCTGAGTATTAAGACTAATTGGTCCCAACTCTCTGCGAGTCCCATCGTCTTATAGACTTCTTTTCTGCCTTTGAGTCACTTTTCTTCACTCTGGAGTCAGGAGCAGTCAACAGTTAGAGCTATGGAGGAGAGTAAAAGAATTCTTACTGGAAAGAAAAGGCACAGTTTGTCGTTGTTGACCAATTTAAAATACAGTATGTGTTCCAGATAGAGATTCAGATTCAGATGTTCATTTCATGAGTCTGTGAACTACTAAAAAGTCTCTGATGAAATATTGATTGCTTGCTAGGGTGAGAAATTGTTATTCTCAGGAACATTCGAGTTTTACTGTAGCCTCAGTGCAAGTTTGCCTCAGTGATACACTTCTCTAGGTAAAATCTACTACGTCATTCTAGACGATAGATTTGGTATTTCTCTCCCGATGTATCACGCATCATGGAGGATAATAGGAAAGCCAGAAGGGAGAGATTTGCAACCGGGTCTCAGACCTGTTGTCTTGCACACATTAAGCACCCTATCTGTACTGGTCCCCACATGCACAATTCCATTATTGTTTATGTGTACATTTCTGTGGAACTTGTGTGCCTTCAGTAACTGATTCAGCGGCTGATATTGAGTGAATGTTACAGTCAGTAATGACTCATGATATGGTTGGGAGGGAGCACTGAGATGGAATGTAGAAAAAGAAACAACCAACCCCCGAGGGCTTGGAAAACATACTCAACCTTAATCCTCAGCAGAGAGGTACACAGCTCACCCATCCCCCCCAAATTGCTTCCCAAATCCCCCAACCCGTCGTCCACCACAAGCACTCTATAAACTTGGCCTTTGTGTTTATTCTACCGTACAGAGAGCCAGTCACTGGGTAGCCGAATTTGCTATAATCAATATTTTTATATGGATTAAATGACTCATAGCCATGAATCCACTTGAGTCTTGAGGTTTACAACTTTTACCCTCAGTGCTCTCATCAGTGTTGTTTCCAACTGTAGCAGGCAGCTGTTTCCAGTGAAAAAATTCAGATAAACCACCTGCCCAGCACCAAACACACAAAATTTAGCAACTAGGTGTTGAACACAGTTTAGCATTTAGCATTCAAAAGGCAACTTAATATTGGACTTATATTTGTGGCAGATACATGCTAATGTTGATACATATTTGGTGGATGCTGCTAGTTTATGCAGCCCCCAAGTGGCCAAAAAGTTATAGCAGGTTCAACATGAAATCTGCATTAACTGATTTTTTTGTTGAACTTGTATATTAAGTATTCACTGTTGCTGTCTGGTTTCTGTTACTATGTTCACTAGCCAACTTTTTTTGTTGTTTGGTGCTTGGCAGGTAGTGTGAGTCTGCTTTTTCTGACGAAAATATATGTTGCTGCTGCTGCTGAAAACGACACTATGAGACTAATGAGCTGAAAGACACTATAAAGCTCCATAGAGCTGAGGGAAATTGTAGAGTCAGTAGACTCATTGAGCAACCCCTTTCACATACATGTCGTTATGTGAACTATCATCAGTATAAAAATATAGATCACAGAAGCTTTAAACTATATCCCATTTATTGAATCTGTTGCATTTCTCTGAGCTTGTGAGTACTGCACTCCTGTGTACACTCAATTATATATCTTGAAGATCTGTAGGCAGATTCTGCAAAAACAGCACATATACAGTGAGCCTAACCAACACTGGCGTCAGCTCACTTTGTGGGGAGGGACTCATTTGTAACCTATGCACCCAGTTTAATAATAACCCTCAGACAGAAAAGTCAGTTAATTAGAGAAATACCACAGAGGCACTCAGACAACTCTTGCTGAGCCCACCAGTGTTCTTAAATATACCCAACAGCCCCTCCTCTACACACTTATGAGCCATAAGCAGCTATACCAGAACTTGTGGGATTTTCTGCCCCATCGTATTTCCACAGCCGCCCATCCCAACCTACTGTTCCACAACTAAAACTTCAATCCCCAACTGCCTACTCCCTACTCAAAATGTGAAACAGTAGTCGGGTCTTTGGCATTTGGAAACATGGCGTTAGCCAGAGCTAGCTGCTTACACAGCTGTGAGTGGCAGTTTTGTCATTCAGGTCTTTATTGTCAGAGCCAATTTCAACTCCTTAGATAATCATCTTCACAAGTTTTTTTTTTTTTTTTTAAGTTAAAATATTTGTGGTTGGTTGTTTTCCACTTCAAGTTTGAAATGCAAATTGATGCCATGCCTGGATAGTGGGTTTGTTATTTGATATGTGGACGTACTTTATGATCTATCACATTGCACAAAATCACAGGCTTAATTAGGAAACTCAAATTATATCCATCCCTAAATGCTATGTTATTTAAAGCCTTTGAACCAAGTTCCCGCCGTTTGCCTACAGTTAGAACTGGCTTAAAGCCTGGGAGGCATCCAGTCCACACAGAGGGCTTTCATTTACTTCCAGCATGTACACACACACACACACACACACACATACAAATGGCCATAAATAGCCATATAACCATAAGAGAGTTCACTCTCTGAAACCTATATGCAGTCTGTGTTTTTTCATGGTCAACCTTTTTTAGGTTTGACGTAATCCTTCGTAGTACGATGCTGTAAACATAGTGAACTCAGCCAAACTGATGACGCACAAATATATTCTGGCAGAATTCTAATATTTAAT